>JAUIRK010001057.1:0-647500 GCA_030549495.1 Nectonema munidae
CGATTCCGACTCCTATAACTTACAAAATTCCTCTCAGACTCCGACTCCAAGTTATTAAAAAAATCCAACTCGAACACCGATTCCGACTCCTATAACTTACAAAATTCCTCTCAGATTCCGACCCCAAGTTATTAAAAAAATCCAACTCCAACACCGATTCCGACTCCTATAACTTACAAAATTCCTCTCAGATTCCGACCCCAAGTTATTAAAAAAATCCAACTCCTACACCGATTCCGACTCCTATAACTTACAAAATTCCTCTTAGACTCCGATTCCTATTTATTAAAAAAATCCAACTCGAACACCGATTCCGACTCCTATAACTTACAAAATTCCTTTCAGATTCCGACCCCAAGTTATTAAAAAAATCCAACTCCTACACCGATTCCGACTCCTATAACTTACAAAATTCCTCTTAGACTCCGATTCCTATTTATTAAAAAAATCCAACTCGAACACCGATTCCGACTGCTATAACTTACACTCAGATTCCGACCCTATTCCTATAACTTCCAAAATTCCTCTCAGACTCCGATACCAAGTTATTAAAAAAATCCAACTCGAACACCGATTCCGACTCCTATAACTTACAAAATTCCTTTCAGATTCCGACCCCATGTTATTAAAAAAATCCAACTCCGATACCGATTCCGACTCCTATAACTTACAAAATTCCTCTCAGACTCCGATTCCAAGTTATTAAAAAAATCCAACTCGAACACCGATTCCGACTCCTATAACTTACAAAATTCCTCTCAGATTCCGACCCCAAGTTATTAAAAAAATCCAACTCCTACACCGATTCCGACTCCTATAACTTACAAAATTCCTCTTAGACTCCGATTCCTATTTATTAAAAAAATCCAACTCGAACACCGATTCCGACTGCTATAACTTACAAAATTCCTCTCAGATTCCGACCCTATTCCTATAACTTCCAAAATTCCTCTCAGACTCCGATACCAAGTTATTAAAAAAATCCAACTCGAACACCGATTCCGACTCCTATAACTTACAAAATTCCTCTCAGACTCCGACTCCAAGTTATTAAAAAAATCCAACTCGAACACCGATTCCGACTCCTATAACTTACAAAATTCCTCTCAGACTCTGACTCCAAATTATTAAAAAAATCCAACTCGAACACCGATTCCGACTCCTATAACTTACAAAATTCCTCTCAGATTCCGACTCCAAGTTATTAAAAAAATCCAACTACGATTCCGACTCCTATAACTTACAAAATTCCTCTCAGATTCCGACCCCAAGTTATTAAAAAATCCAACTCCCACTCCTATAACTTCCAAAATTCCTCTCAGACTCCGACTCCAAGTTATTAAAAAAATCCAACTCGAACACCGATTCCGACTCCTATAACTTACAAAATTCCTCTCAGATTCCGACCCCAAGTTATTAAAAAAATCCAACTCCTACACCGATTCCGACTCCTATAACTTACAAAATTCCTCTTAGACTCCGATTCCTATTTATTAAAAAAATCCAACTCGAACACCGATTCCGACTCCTATAACTTACAAAATTCCTCTCAGACTCCGACTCCAAGTTATTAAAAAAATCCAACTCGAACACCGATTCCGACTGCTATAACTTACAAAATTCCTCTCAGATTCCGACCCCAAGTTATTAAAAAATCCAACTCCGACACCGATTCCGACTCCTATAACTTACAAAATTCCTCTTAGACTCCGATTCCTATTTATTAAAAAAATCCAACTCGAACACCGATTCCGACTCCTATAACTTACAAAATTCCTCTCAGATTCCGACCCCAAGTTATTAAAAAAATCCAACTCCTACACCGATTCCGACTCCTATAACTTACAAAATTCCTCTTAGACTCCGATTCCTATTTATTAAAAAAATCCAACTCGAACACCGATTCCGACTCCTATAACTTACAAAATTCCTCTCAGACTACAAAATTCCTCTCAGACTCCGACTCCAAGTTATTAAAAAAATTCAACTCGAACACCGATTCCGACTCCTATAACTTACAAAATTCCTCTCAGACTCCGACTCCAAGTTATTAAAAAAATTCAACTCCGACTCCTATAACTTACAAAATTCCTCTCAGATTCCGACCCCAAGTTATTAAAAAAATCCAACTCGAACACCGATTCCGACTCCTATAACTTACAAAATTCCTTTCAGATTCCGACCCCAAGTTATTAAAAAAATCCAACTCCTACACCGATTCCGACTCCTATAACTTACAAAATTCCTCTTAGACTCCGATTCCTATTTATTAAAAAAATCCAACTCCGACTCCTATAACTTACAAAATTCCTCTCAGACTGACTCCAAATTATTAAAAAAATCCAACTCGAACACCGATTCCGACTCCTATAACTTACAAAATTCCTTTCAGATTCCGACCCCAAGTTATTAAAAAAATCCAACTCCTACACCGATTCCGACTCCTATAACTTACAAAATTCCTCTTAGACTCCGATTCCTATTTATTAAAAAAATCCAACTCGAACACCGATTCCGACTGCTATAACTTACAAAATTCCTCTCAGATTCCGACCCTACTCCTATAACTTCCAAAATTCCTCTCAGACTCCGATACCAAGTTATTAAAAAAATCCAACTCGAACACCGATTCCGACTCCTATAACTTACAAAATTCCTCTCAGACTCTGACTCCAAATTATTAAAAAAATCCAACTCCGACTCCTATAACTTACAAAATTCCTCTCAGATTCCGACCCCAAGTTATTAAAAAAATCCAACTCGAACACCGATTCCGACTCCTATAACTTACAAAATTCCTTTCAGATTCCGACCCCAAGTTATTAAAAAAATCCAACTCCTACACCGATTCCGACTCCTATAACTTACAAAATTCCTCTTAGACTCCGATTCCTATTTATTAAAAAAATCCAACTCCGACTCCTATAACTTACAAAATTCCTCTCAGATTCTGACTCCAAATTATTAAAAAAATCCAACTCGAACACCGATTCCGACTCCTATAACTTACAAAATTCCTCTCAGACTCCGACTCCAAGTTATTAAAAAAATTCAACTCCGACTCCTATAACTTACAAAATTCCTCTCAGATTCCGATACCAAGTTATTAAAAAAATCCAACTCGAACACCGATTCCGACTCCTATAACTTACAAAATTCCTCTCAGACTCTGACTCCAAATTATTAAAAAAATCCAACTCGAACACCGATTCCGACTCCTATAACTTACAAAATTCCTCTCAGACTCCGACTCCAAGTTATTAAAAAAATCCAACCACCGATTCCGACTCCTATAACTTACAAAATTCCTCTCAGATTCCGACTCCAAGTTATTAAAAAATCCAACTCGTACACCGATTCCGACTCCTATAACTTACAAAATTCCTCTCAGACTCCGATTCCTAGTTATTAAAAAATCCAACTCGTACACCGATTCCGACTCCTATAACTTACAAAATTCCTCTCAGATTCCGACTCCAATTTATTAAAAAATCCAACTCGAACACCGATTCCGACTCCTATAACTTACAAAATTCCTCTCAGATTCCGACCCCAAGTTATTAAAAAAATCCAACTCCTACACCGATTCCGACTCCTATAACTTACAAAATTCCTCTTAGACTCCGATTCCTAGTTATTAAAAAATCCAACTCGAACACCGATTCCGACTCCTATAACTTACTGTACTCCTATAACTTCAAAATTCCTCTCAGACTCCGATTCCAAGTTATTAAAAAATCCAACTCGAACACCGATTCCGACTCCTATAACTTACAAAATTCCTCTCAGACTCCGACTCCAAGTTATTAAAAAAATCCAACTAAACCATTCCGACTCCTATAACTTACAAAATTCCTCTCAGATTCCGATTCCAAGTTATTAAAAAATCCAACTCGAACACCGATTCCGACTCCTATAACTTACAAAATTCCTCTCAGATTCCGACCCCAAGTTATTAAAAAAATCCAACTCCTACACCGATTCCGACTCCTATAACTTACAAAATTCCTCTTAGACTCCGATTCCTATTTATTAAAAAAATCCAACTCGAACACCGATTCCGACTCCTATAACTTACAAAATTCCTCTCAGATTCCGACTCCAAGTTATTAAAAAAATCCAACTCGAACACCGATTCCGACTCCTATAACTTACAAAATTCCTCTCAGACTCCGACTCCAAGTTATTAAAAAAATCCAACTCGAACACCGATTCCGACTCCTATAACTTACAAAATTCCTCTCAGACTCCGATTCCAAGTTATTAAAAAAATCCAACTCGAACACCGATTCCGACTCCTATAACTTACAAAATTCCTCTCAGATTCCGACTCCAAGTTATTAAAAAATCCAACTCGAACACCGATTCCGACTCCTATAACTTACAAAATTCCTCTCAGATTCCGATTCCAAGTTATTAAAAAATCCAACTCGAACACCGATTCCGACTCCTATAACTTACAAAATTCCTCTCAGACTCCGATTCCTATTTATTAAAAAAATCCAACTCGAACACCGATTCCGACTCCTATAACTTACAAAATTCCTCTCAGACTCCGACTCCAAGTTATTAAAAAAATCCAACTCGAACACCGATTCCGACTCCTATAACTTACAAAATTCCTCTCAGACTCCGACTCCAAGTTATTAAAAAAATCCAATACACCGATTCCGACTCCTATAACTTACAAAATTCCTCTCAGACTCCGATTCCAATTTATTAAAAAAATCCAACTCGAACACCGATTCCGACTCCTATAACTTACAAAATTCCTCTCAGACTCCGATTCCTAGTTATTAAAAAATCCAACTCGAACACCGATTCCGACTCCTATAACTTACAAAATTCCTCTCAGACTCCGATTCCAAGTTATTAAAAAATCCAACTCGAACACCGATTCCGACTCCTATAACTTACAAAATTCCTCTCAGATTCCGACTCCAAGTTATTAAAAAAATCACCGATTCCGACTCCTATAACTTACAAAATTCCTCTCAGATTCCGACTCCAAGTTATTAAAAAAATCCAACTCGAACACCGATTCCGACTCCTATAACTTACAAAATTCCTCTCAGACTCCGACTCCAAGTTATTAAAAAAATCCAACTCGAACACCGATTCCGACTCCCATAACTTCCAAAATTCCTTTCAGATTCCGACCCCAAGTTATTAAAAAATCCAACTCCTATAATTTCAAAAATTCTTCTCAGACTCCGATTCCAAGTTATTAAAAAAATCCAACTCCAACACCGATTCGACTCTTCTTACAAAATTCCTCTCAGACTCCGACTCCAAGTTATTAAAAAAATCCAACTCGAACACCGATTCCGACTCCCATAACTTCCAAAATTCCTTTCAGATTCCGACCCCAAGTTATTAAAAAATCCAACTCCTACACCGATTCCGACTCCTATAACTTACAAAATTCCTCTTAGACTCCGATTCCTAGTTATTAAAAAATAACTAACACCGATTCCGACTCCTATAACTTACAAAATTCCTCTCAGATTCCGAACTCCTAATACTCCTATAACTTACAAAATTCCTCTCAGACTCCGATACCAAGTTATTAAAAAAATCCAACTCGAACACCGATTCCGACTCCTATAACTTACAAAATTCCTCTCAGACTCCGACTCCAAGTTATTAAAAAATCCAACTCAACACCGATTCCGACTCCTATAACTTACAAAATTCCTCTCAGACTCCGACTCCAAGTTATTAAAAAATCCAACTCGAACACCGATTCCGACTCCTATAACTTACAAAATTCCTCTCAGATTCCGACCCCAAGTTATTAAAAAAATCCAACTCCTACACCGATTCCGACTCCTATAACTTACAAAATTCCTCTTAGACTCCGATTCCTAGTTATTAAAAAATCCAACTCGAACACGATTCCGACTCCTATAACTTACAAAATTCCTCTCAGATTCCGACTCCAAGTTATTAAAAAATCCAACTCGAACACCGATTCTGACTCCTATAACTTCCAAAATTCCTCTCAGATTCCGACCACAAGTTATTAAAAAAATCCAACTCCGACACCGATTCCGCCTCCTATAACTTACAAAATTCCTCTCAGACTCCGATTCCAAGTTATTAAAAAAATCCAACTCGAACACCGATTCCGACTCCTATAACTTACAAAATTCCTCTCAGACTCCGACTCCAAGTTATTAAAAAAATCCAACTCGAACACCGATTCCGACTCCTATAACTTACAAAATTCCTCTCAGATTCCGACCCCAAGTTATTAAAAAAATCCAACTCCTACACCGATTCCGACTCCTATAACTTACAAAATTCCTCTCAGACTCCGACTCCAAGTTATTAAAAAATCCAACTCGAACACCGATTCCGACTCCTATAACTTACAAAATTCCTCTCAGACTCCGACTCCAAGTTATTAAAAAAATCCAACTCCCACACCGATTCCGACTCCTATAACTTACAAAATTCCTCTCAGACTCCGACTCCAAGTTATTAAAAAAATCCAACTCGAACACCGATTCCGACTCCTATAACTTACAAAATTCCTCTCAGATTCCGACCCCAAGTTATTAAAAAATCCAACTCCTACACCGATTCCGACTCCTATAACTTACAAAATTCCTCTTAGACTCCGATTCCTATTTATTAAAAAAATCCAACTCGAACACCGATTCCGACTCCTATAACTTACAAAATTCCTTTCAGATTCCGACCCCAAGTTATTAAAAAATCCAACTCCTACACCGATTCCGACTCCTATAACTTACAAAATTCCTCTCAGACTCCGACTCCAAGTTATTAAAAAAATCCAACTCCTACACCGATTCCGACTCCTATAACTTACAAAATTCCTCTCAGACTCCGACTCCAAGTTATTAAAAAAATCCAACTCGAACACCGATTCCGACTCCTATAACTTACAAAATTCCTCTCAGATTCCGACTCCAAGTTATTAAAACACCGATTCCGACTCCTATAACTTACAAAATTCCTCTCAGACTCCGATTCCAAGTTATTAAAAAAATCCAACTCGAACACCGATTCCGACTCCTATAACTTACAAAATTCCTCTCGGATTCCGACCCCAAGTTATTAAAAAAATCCAACTCGAACACCGATTCCGACTCCTATAACTTACAAAATTCCTCTCAGACTCCGATTCCAAGTTATTAAAAAAATCCAACTCGAACACCGATTCCGACTCCTATAACTTACAAAATTCCTCTCAGACTCCGACTCCAAGTTATTAAAAAATCCAACTCCAACAGATTCCGACTCCTATAACTTACAAAATTCCTCTCAGACTCCGACTCCAAGTTATTAAAAAATCCAACTCGAACACCGATTCCGACTCCTATAACTTACAAAATTCCTCTCAGATTCCGACTCCAAGTTATTAAAAAAATCCAACTCCTACACCGATTCCGACTCCTATAACTTACAAAATTCCTCTTAGACTCCGATTCCTAGTTATTAAAAAATCCAACTCGAACACCGATTCCGACTCCTATAACTTACAAAATTCCTCTCAGACTCCGACTCCAATTATTAAAAAATCCAACTCGAACACCGATTCCGACTCCTATAACTTACAAAATTCCTCTTCAGATTCCGACTCCAAGTTATTAAAAAATCCAACTCGAACACCGATTCCGACTCCTATAACTTACAAAATTCCTCTTCAGACTCCGATTCCAATTTATTAAAAAAATCCAACTCGAACACCGATTCCGACTCCTATAACTTACAAAATTCCTCTCAGATTCCGACTCCAAGTTATTAAAAAAATCCAACTCCAACACCGATTCCGACTCCTATAACTTACAAAATTCCTCTCAGACTCCGATTCCAAGTTATAAAAAAATCCAACTCGAACACCGATTCCGACTCCTATAACTTACAAAATTCCTCTCAGACTCCGATTCCAAGTTATTAAAAAATCCAACTCGAACACCGATTCCGACTCCTATAACTTACAAAATTCCTCTCAGATTCCGACCCCAAGTTATTAAAAAAATCCAACTCCTACACCGATTCCGACTCCTATAACTTACAAAATTCCTCTCAGATTCCGACCCCAAGTTATTAAAAAATCCAACTCGAACACCGATTCCGACTCCTATAACTTACAAAATTCCTCTCAGATTCCGACTCCAAGTTATTAAAAAAATCCAAATCCGACACCGATTCCGACTCCTATAACTTACAAAATTCCTCTCAGATTCCGACCCCAAGTTATTAAAAAAATCCAACTCCTACACCAAATTCCGACTCCTATAACTTACAAAATTCCTCTCAGATTCCGACCCCAAGTTATTAAAAAATCCAACTTGAACACCGATTCCGACTCCTATAACTTACAAAATTCCTCTCAAATCTGATTCCAAGTTATTAAAAAAACCCAACTCGAACACCAATTCCGACTCCTATAACTTACAAAATTCCTCTCAGATTCCGACTCCAAGTTATTAAAAAAATCCAACTCGAACACCGATTCCGACTCCTATAACTTACAAAATTCCTTTCAGATTCCGACCCCAAGTTATTAAAAAAATCCAACTCCTACACCGATTCCGACTCCTATAACTTACAAAATTCCTCTTAGACTCCGATTCCTATTTATTAAAAAAATCCAACTCCGACTCCTATAACTTACAAAATTCCTCTCAGATTCCGACTCCAAGTTATTAAAAAAATCCAACTCGAACACCGATTCCGACTCCTATAACTTACAAAATTCCTTTCAGATTCCGACCCCAAGTTATTAAAAAAATCCAACTCGAACACCGATTCCGACTCCTATAACTTACAAAATTCCTCTTAGACTCCGATTCCTATTTATTAAAAAAATCCAACTCGAACACCGATTCCGAATCCTATAACTTACAAAATTCCTCTCAGATTCCGACTCCAAGTTATTAAAAAAATCCAACTCGAACACCGATTCCGACTCCTATAACTTACAAAATTCCTCTCAGACTCCGACTCCAAGTTATTAAAAAAATCCAACTCGAACACCGATTCCGACTCCTATAACTTACAAAATTCCTCTCAGACTCCGATTCCAAGTTATTAAAAAAATCCAACTTGAACACCAATTCCGACTCCTATAACTTACAAAATTCCTCTCAGATTCCGACTCCAAGTTATTAAAAAATCCAACTCAACACCGATTCCGACTCCTATAACTTACAAAATTCCTCTTAGACTCCGATTCCTATTTATTAAAAAAATCCAACTCGAACACCGATTCCGACTCCTATAACTTACAAAATTCCTCTCAGATTCCGATTCCAAGTTATTAAAAAAATCCAACTCCTACACCGATTCCGACTCCTATAACTTACAAAATTCCTCTCAGACTCCGACTCCAAGTTATTAAAAAAATCCAACTCGAACACCGATTCCGACTCCTATAACTTACAAAATTCCTCTCAGATTCCGATTCCAAGTTATTAAAAAAATCCAACTCGAACACCGATTCCGACTCCTATAACTTACAAAATTCCTCTCAGATTCCGATCCAAGTTATTAAAAAAATCCAACTCTACACCGATTCCGACTCCTATAACTTACAAAATTCCTCTCAGACTCCGATTCCAAGTTATTAAAAAAATCCAACTCGAACACCGATTCCGACTCCTATAACTTACAAAATTCCTCTCAGATTCCGATTCCAAGTTATTAAAAAATCCAACTCGAACACCGATTCCGACTCCTATAACTTGCAAAATTCCTCTTAGACTACGATTCCTATTTATTAAAAAATCCAACTCGAACACCGATTCCGACTCCTATAACTTCCAAAATTCCTCTCAGATTCCGACCCCAAGTTATTAAAAAATCCAACTCCGACACCGATTCCGCCTCCTATAACTTACAAAATTCCTCTTCAGAATCTGATTCCAAGTTATTAAAAAATCCAACTCGAACACCGATTCCGACTCCTATAACTTACAAAATTCCTCTCAAATCTGATTCCAAGTTATTAAAAAAACCCAACTCGAACACCAATTCCGACTCCTATAACTTACAAAATTCCTCTCAGATTCCGACTCCAAGTTATTAAAAAAATCCAACTCGAACACCGATTCCGACTCCTATAACTTACAAAATTCCTTTCAGACTCCGATTCCTAGTTATTAAAAAATCCAACTCGAACACCGATTCCGACTCCTATAACTTACAAAATTCCTCTCAGACTCCGACTCCAAGTTATTAAAAAAATCCAACTCGAACACCGATTCCGACTCCTATAACTTACAAAATTCCTCTCAGACTCCGATTCCAAGTTATTAAAAAAATCCAACTCGAACACCGATTCCGACTCCTATAACTTACAAAATTCCTCTCAGACTCTGACTCCAAATTATTAAAAAAATCCAACTCGAACACCGATTCCGACTCCTATAACTTACAAAATTCCTCTCAGATTCCGACTCCAAGTTATTAAAAAAATCCAACTCCTACACCGATTCCGACTCCTATAACTTACAAAATTCCTCTCAGACTCCGACTCCTATTTATTAAAAAATCCAACTCGAACACCGATTCCGACTCCTATAACTTACAAAATTCCTCTCAGACTCCGATTCCAAGTTATTAAAAAATCCAACTCAACACCGATTCCGACTCCTATAACTTACAAAATTCCTCTCAGACTCCAAGTTATTAAAAAAATCCAACTCGAACACCGATTTCGACTCCTATAACTTACAAAATTCCTCTCAGATTCCGACTCCAAGTTATTAAAAAATCCAACTCGTACACCGATTCCGACTCCTATAACTTACAAAATTCCTCTCAGACTCCGATTCCAAGTTATTAAAAAATCCAACTAACCTTCCGACTCCTATAACTTACAAAATTCCTCTCAGATTCCGACCCCAAGTTATTAAAAAAATCCAACTCCTACACCAAATTCCGACTCCTATAACTTACAAAATTCCTCTCAGATTCCGACCCCAAGTTATTAAAAAATCCAACTTGAACACCGATTCCGACTCCTATAACTTACAAAATTCCTCTTAGACTCCGATTCCTAGTTATTAAAAAAATCCAACTCGAACACCGATTCCGACTCCTATAACTTACAAAATTCCTCTCAGACTCAGACTCCAAGTTATTAAAAAAATCCAAATCGAACACCGATTCCGACTCCTATAACTTACAAAATTCCTCTCAGACTCCGACTCCAAGTTATTAAAAAAATCCAACTCAACACCGATTCCGACTCCTATAACTTACAAAATTCCTCTCAGATTCCGATTCCAAGTTATTAAAAAAATCCAACTCGAACACCGATTCCGACTCCTATAACTTACAAAATTCCTCTCAGATTCCGACTCCAAGTTATTAAAAAAATCCAACTCGAACACCGATTCCGACTCCTATAACTTACAAAATTCCTTTCAGATTCCGACCCCAAGTTATTAAAAAAATCCAACTCGAACACCGATTCCGACTGCTATAACTTACAAAATTCCTTTCAGATTCCGACCCCAAGTTATTAAAAAACCCAACTCCGACTCCTATAACTTCCAAAATTCCTCTCAGACTCCGATTCCAAGTTATTAAAAAATCCAACTCGAACAAAATTCCGACTCAGACTACAAAATTCCTCTCAGACTCCGACTCCAAGTTATTAAAAAAATCCAACTCCACACCGATTCCGACTCCTATAACTTACAAAATTCCTCTTAGACTCCGATTCCTATTTATTAAAAAAATTCAACTCGAACACCGATTCCGACTCCTATAACTTACAAAATTCCTCTCAGATTCCGACCCCAAGTTATTAAAAAATCCAACTCGAACACCGATTCCGACTCCTATAACTTACAAAATTCCTCTCAGACTCCGATTCCAAGTTATTAAAAAAATCCAACTCGAACACCGATTCCGACTCCTATAACTTACAAAATTCCTCTTAGACTCCGATTCCTATTTATTAAAAAAATCCAACTCGAACACCGATTCCGACTCCTATAACTTACAAAATTCCTCTCAGATTCCGACCCCAAGTTATTAAAAAAATCCAACTCGAACACCGATTCCGACTCCTATAACTTACAAAATTCCTCTTAGACTCCGATTCCTATTTATTAAAAAAATCCAACTCGAACACCGATTCCGACTCCTATAACTTACAAAATTCCTCTCAGATTCCGACTCCAAGTTATTAAAAAAATCCAACTCGAACACCGATTCCGACTCCTATAACTTACAAAATTCCTCTCAGATTCCGACCCCAAGTTATTAAAAAAATCCAACTCGAACACCGATTCCGACTCCTATAACTTACAAAATTCCTCTCAGACTCCGACTCCAAGTTATTAAAAAATCCAACTCGAACACCGATTCCGACTCCTATAACTTACAAAATTCCTCTCAGATTCCGACTCCAAGTTATTAAAAAAATCCAACTCGAACACCGATTCCGACTCCTATAACTTACAAAATTCCTTTCAGATTCCGACCCCATGTTATTAAAAAAATCCAACTCCTACACCGATTCCGACTCCTATAACTTACAAAATTCCTCTTAGACTCCGATTCCTATTTATTAAAAAAATCCAACTCGAACACCGATTCCGAATCCTATAACTTACAAAATTCCTCTCAGATTCCGACCCCAAGTTATTAAAAAAATCCAACTCCAACACCGATTCCGACTCCTATAACTTACAAAATTCCTCTTAGACTCCGATTCCTATTTATTAAAAAAATCCAACTCGAACACCGATTCCGACTCCTATAACTTACAAAATTCCTCTTAGACTCCGATTCCTATTTATTAAAAAAATCCAACTCGAACACCGATTCCGACTCCTATAACTTACAAAATTCCTCTCAGATTCCGACTCCAAGTTATTAAAAAAATCCAACTCGTACACCGATTCCGACTCCTATAACTTACAAAATTCCTCTTAGACTCCGATTCCAAGTTATTAAAAAAATCCAACTCGAACACCGATTCCGACTCCTATAACTTACAAAATTCCTCTCAGATTCCGACCCCAAGTTATTAAAAAAATCCAACTCGAACACCGATTCCGACTCCTATAACTTACAAAATTCCTCTCAGACTCCGATTCCAAGTTATTAAAAAAATCCAACTCGAACACCGATTCCGACTCCTATAACTTACAAAATTCCTCTCAGACTCCGACTCCAAGTTATTAAAAAAATCCAACTCGAACACCGATTCCGACTCCTATAACTTACAAAATTCCTCTCAGACTCCGACTCCAAGTTATTAAAAAAATCCAACTCGAACACCGATTCCGACTCCTATAACTTACAAAATTCCTCTCAGATTCCGACTCCAAGTTATTAAAAAAATCCAACTCCTACACCGATTCCGACTCCTATAACTTACAAAATTCCTCTTAGACTCCGATTCCTATTTATTAAAAAATCCAACTCGAACACCGATTCCGACTCCTATAACTTACAAAATTCCTCTCAGATTCCGACCCCAAGTTATTAAAAATTCCAACCGATTCCGACTCCTATAACTTACAAAATTCCTCTCAGACTCCGATACCAAGTTATTAAAAAAATCCAACTCGAACACCGATTCCGACTCCTATAACTTACAAAATTCCTCTCAGACTCCGACTCCAAGTTATTAAAAAAATCCAACTCGAACACCGATTCCGACTCCTATAACTTCCAAAATTCCTCTCAGACTCCGACTCCAAGTTATTAAAAAAATCCAACTCGAACACCGATTCCGACTCCTATAACTTACAAAATTCCTCTCAGATTCCGACTCCAAGTTATTAAAAAAATCCAACTCGAACACCGATTCCGACTCCTATAACTTACAAAATTCCTCTCAGATTCCGACTCCAAGTTATTAAAAAAATCCAACTCGAACACCGATTCCGACTCCTATAACTTACAAAATTCCTCTCAGACTCCGACTCCAAGTTATTAAAAAAATCCAACTCGAACACCAATTCCGACTCCTATAACTTACAAAATTCCTCTCAGATTCCGACTCCAAGTTATTAAAAAAATCCAACTCGAACACCGATTCCGACTCCTATAACTTACAAAATTCCTCTTAGACTCCGATTCCTATTTATTAAAAAAATCAAACTCGAACACCGATTCCGACTCCTATAACTTACAAAATTCCTCTCAGATTCCGATTCCAAGTTATTAAAAAAATCCAACTCAACACCGATTCCGACTCCTATAACTTACAAAATTCCTCTCAGACTCCGACTCCTAGTTATTAAAAAATCCAACTCGAACACCGATTCCGACTCCTATAACTTACAAAATTCCTCTCAGATTCCGACTCCAAGTTATTAAAAAAATCCAACTCGTACACCGATTCCGACTCCTATAACTTACAAAATTCCTCTTAGACTCCGATTCCTAGTTATTAAAAAAATCCAACTCGAACACCGATTCCGACTCCTATAACTTACAAAATTCCTCTCAGACTCCGATTCCAATTTATTAAAAAATCCAACTCGAACACCGATTCCGACTCCTATAACTTACAAAATTCCTCTCAGATTCCGATTCCAAGTTATTAAAAAAATCCAACTCAACACCGATTCCGACTCCTATAACTTACAAAATTCCTCTCAGACTCCGATTCCTAGTTATTAAAAAAATCCAACTCGAACACCGATTCCGACTCCTATAACTTACAAAATTCCTCTCAGATTCCGACTCCAAGTTATTAAAAAATCCAACTCAACACCGATTCCGACTCCTATAACTTACAAAATTCCTCTCAGACTCCGATTCCAATTATTTATAAAAAAATCCAACTCGAACACCGATTCCGACTCCTATAACTTACAAAATTCCTCTCAGATTCCGATCCAAGTTATTAAAAAAATCCAACTCTACACCGATTCCGACTCCTATAACTTACAAAATTCCTCTCAGACTCCGACTCCAAGTTATTAAAAAATCCAACTCGAACACCGATTCCGACTCCTATAACTTACAAAATTCCTCTCAGATTCCGACCCCAAGTTATTAAAAAAATCCAATTCCTACACCGATTCCGACTCCTATAACTTACAAAATTCCTCTTAGACTCCGATTCATATTTATTAAAAAAATCCAACTCGAACACCGATTCCGACTCCTATAACTTACAAAATTCCTCTCAGATTCCGACCCCAATTTATTAAAAAAATCCAACTACTACACCGATTCCGACTCCTATAACTTACAAAATTCCTCTCAGACTCCGATTCCAAGTTATTAAAAAAATCCAACTCGAACACCGATTCCGACTCCTATAACTTACAAAATTCCTCTCAGACTCCGATTCCAAGTTATTAAAAAATCCAACTCGAACACCGATTCCGACTCCTATAACTTACAAAATTCCTCTCAGATTCCGATTCCAAGTTATTAAAAAAATCCAACTCACACCGATTCCGACTCCTATAACTTACAAAATTCCTCTCAGACTCCGATTCCAAGTTATTAAAAAAATCCAACTCGAACACCGATTCCGACTCCTATAACTTGCAAAATTCCTCTTAGACTCCGATTCCTATTTATTAAAAAATCCAACTCGAACACCGATTCCGACTCCTATAACTTACAAAATTCCTCTCAGATTCCGACCCCAAGTTATTAAAAAAATCCAACTCCGACACCGATTCCGACTCCTATAACTTACAAAATTCCTCTTAGATTCCGATTCCAAGTTATTAAAAAAATCCAACTCGAACACCGATTCCGACTCCTATAACTTACAAAATTCCTCTCAGACTCCGATTCCTATTTATTAAAAAAATCCAATTCGAACACCGATTCCGACTCCTATAACTTCCAAAATTCCTCTCAGACTCCGACTCCAAGTTATTAAAAAAATCCAACTCCGACACCGATTCCGACTCCTATAACTTACAAAATTCCTCTCAGACTCCGACTCCAAGTTATTAAAAAATCCAACTCCTACACCGATTCCGACTCCTATAACTTACAAAATTCCTCTCAGACTCCGATTCCAAGTTATTAAAAAAATCCAACTCGAACACCGATTCCGACTCCTATAACTTACAAAATTCCTCTCAGACTCCGACTCCAAGTTATTAAAAAAATCCAACTCCGACACCGATTCCGACTCCTATAACTTACAAAATTCCTCTTAGACTCCGATTCCTATTTATTAAAAAAATCCAACTCGAACACCGATTCCGAATCCTATAACTTACAAAATTCCTCTCAGACTCCGATTCCAAGTTATTAAAAAAATCCAACTCGAACACCGATTCCGACTCCTATAACTTACAAAATTCCTCTCAGACTCCGACTCCAAGTTATTAAAAAAATCCAACTCGAACACCGATTCCGACTCCTATAACTTACAAAATTCCTTTCAGATTCCGACCCCAAGTTATTAAAAAAATCCAACTCCTACACCGATTCTGACTCCTATAACTTACAAAATTCCTCTCAGACTCCGACTCCAAGTTATTAAAAAAATCCAACTCGAACACCGATTCCGACTCCTATAACTTACAAAATTCCTCTCAGACTCCGACTCTAAGTTATTAAAAAAATCCAACTCCGACTCCTATAACTTACAAAATTCCTCTCAGATTCCGAACCCAAGTTATTAAAAAAAAAATCCAACTCCGACTCCTATAACTTACAAAATTCCTCTCAGACTCCGATACCAAGTTATTAAAAAAATCCAACTCGAACACCGATTCCGACTCCTATAACTTACAAAATTCCTCTCAGATTCCGACCCCAAGTTATTAAAAAAATCCAACTCCGACTCTCCTATAACTTACAAAATTCCTCTCAGACTCCGACTCCAAGTTATTAAAAAAATCCAACTCCCACCCCGATTCCGACTCCTATAACTTACAAAATTCCTCTCAGACTCCGACTCCAAGTTATTAAAAAAATCCAACTCGAACACCGATTCCGACTCCTATAACTTACAAAATTCCTTTCAGATTCCGACCCCAAGTTATTAAAAAAATCCAACTCCTACACCGATTCCGACTCCTATAACTTACAAAATTTCTCTTAGATTCCGATTCCTATTTATTAAAAAATCCAACTCGAACACCGATTCCGACTCCTATAACTTACAAAATTCCTCTCAGACTCCGACTCCAAGTTATTAAAAAAATCCAACTCGAACACCGATTCCGACTCCTATAACTTACAAAATTCCTCTCAGATTCCGACTCCAAGTTATTAAAAAAATCCAACTCGAACACCGATTCCGACTCCTATAACTTACAAAATTCCTCTTAGACTCCGACTCCAAGTTATTAAAAAAATCCAACTCAACACCGATTCCGACTCCTATAACTTACAAAATTCCTCTCAGATTCCGATTCCAAGTTATTAAAAAATCCAACTCGAACACCGATTCCGACTCCTATAACTTACAAAATTCCTCTCAGACTCCGATTCCAAGTTATTAAAAAAATCCAACTCGAACACCGATTCCGACTCCTATAACTTACAAAATTCCTCTCAGATTCCGACCCCAAGTTATTAAAAAATCCAACTCCCACTCCTATAACTTCCAAACTTCCTCTCAGACTCCGACTCCAAGTTATTAAAAGAATCCAACTCGAACACCGATTCCGACTCCAACTTACAAAATTCCTCTCGGATTCCGACTCCATTAAAAAATTCCAACTCCGACTCCTATAACTTACAAAATTCCTCTCAGATTCCGAATCCAAGTTATTAAAAAAATCCAACTCCGACACCGATTCCGCCTCCTATAACTTACAAAATTCCTCTCAAATCTGATTCCAAGTTATTAAAAAAACCCAACTCGAACACCAATTCCGACTCCTATAACTTACAAAATTCCTCTCAGATTCCGACTCCAAGTTATTAAAAAAATCCAACTCTTACACCGATTCCGACTCCTATAACTTACAAAATTCCTCTCAGACTCTGACTCCAATTTATTAAAAAACCCAACTCGAACACCAATTCCGACTCCTATAACTTACAAAATTCCTCTCAGACTCCGACTCCAAGTTATTAAAAAAATCCAACTCGAACACCGATTCCGACTCCTATAACTTACAAAATTCCTCTCAGATTCCGACCCCAAGTTATTAAAAAATCCAACTCCGACACCGATTCCGACTCCTATAACTTACAAAATTCCTCTCAGACTCCGACTTCAAGTTATTAAAAAAATCCAACTCGAACACCGATTCCGACTCCTATAACTTACAAAATTCCTCTCAGACTCCGACTCCAAGTTATTAAAAAAATCCAACTCCGACTCCTATAACTTACAAAATTCCTCTCAGATTCCGACTCCAAGTTATTAAAAAAATCCAACTCGAACACCGATTCCGACTCCTATAACTTACAAAATTCCTTTCAGATTCCGACCCCATGTTATTAAAAAAATCCAACTCCTACACCGATTCCGACTCCTATAACTTACAAAATTCCTCTCAGACTCCGAATCCAAGTTATTAAAAAAATCCAACTCGAACACCGATTCCGACTCCTATAACTTACAAAATTCCTCTCAGATTCCGATTCCAAGTTATTAAAAAAATCCAACTCAACACCGATTCCGACTCCTATAACTTACAAAATTCCTCTCAGATTCCGATTCCAAGTTATTAAAAAATCCAACTCGAACACCGATTCCGACTCCTATAACTTACAAAATTTCTCAGATTCCGACCCCAAGTTATTAAAAAAATCCAACTACTACACCGATTCCGACTCCTATAACTTCCAAAATTCTTCTCAGACTCCGATTCCAAGTTATTAAAAAAATCCAACTCCGACACCGATTCCTATAACTTACAAAATTCCTCTCAGACTCCGATTCCAAGTTATTAAAAAAATCCAACTCCGACATCGATTCCGACTCTTATAACTTACAAAATTCCTCTCAGACTCCGATTCCAAGTTATTAAAAAATCCAACTCGAACACCGATTCCGACTCCTATAACTTACAAAATTCCTCTCAGATTCCGATTCCAAGTTATTAAAAAATCCAACTCTACACCGATTCCGACTCCTATAACTTACAAAATTCCTCTCAGACTCCGACTCCAAGTTATTAAAAAAATCCAACTCGAACACCGATTCCGACTCCTATAACTTACCAAAATTCCTCTCAGATTCCGACTCCAAGTTATAAAAAAATCCAACTCGAACACCGATTCCGACTCCTATAACTTACAAAATTCCTCTCAGACTCCGACTCCAAGTTATTAAAAAAATCCAACTCCAACACCGATTCCGACTCCTATAACTTACAAAATTCCTCTCAGATTCCGACCCCAAGTTATTAAAAAATCCAACTCCCACTCCTATAACTTCCAAACTTCCTCTCAGACTCCGACTCCAAGTTATTAAAAGAATCCAACTCGAACACCGATTCCGACTCCAACTTACAAAATTCCTCTCAGATTCCGATTCCAAGTTATTAAAAAAATCCAACTCTACACCGATTCCGACTCCTATAACTTACAAAATTCCTCTCAGACTCCGAATCTAAAGTTATCCAACTCGAACACCGATTCCGACTCCTATAACTTACAAAATTCCTCTCAGACTCCGACTCCAAGTTATTAAAAAAATCCAACTCGAACACCGATTCCGACTCCTATAACTTACAAAATTCCTCTCAGATTCCGACTCCAAGTTATTAAAAAAATCCAACTCGAACACCGATTCCGACTCCTATAACTTACAAAATTCCTCTCAGACTCCGACTCCAAGTTATTAAAAAAATCCAACTCGAACACCGATTCCGACTCCTATAACTTACAAAATTCCTCTCAGATTCCGACCCCAAGTTATTAAAAAAATCCAACTCGAACACCGATTCCGACTCCTATAACTTACAAAATTCCTCTCAGATTCCGACTCCAAGTTATTAAAAAAATCCAACTCCTACACCGATTCCGACTCCTATAACTTACAAAATTCCTCTCAGACTCCGATTCCAAGTTATTAAAAAAATCCAACTCGAACACCGATTCCGACTCCTATAACTTACAAAATTCCTCTCAGACTCCGACTCCAATTTATTAAAAAAATCCAACTCGAACACCGATTCCGACTCCTATAACTTACAAAATTCCTCTCAGATTCCGACCCCAAGTTATTAAAAAAATCCAACTCCTACACCGATTCCGACTCCTATAACTTACAAAATTCCTCTCAGACTCCGACTCCAAGTTATTAAAAAAATCCAACTCGAACACCGATTCCGACTCCTATAACTTACAAAATTCCTCTCAGATTCCGACTCCAAGTTATTAAAAAAATCCAACTCGAACACCGATTCCGACTCCTATAACTTACAAAATTCCTCTCAGACTCCGACTCCAAGTTATTAAAAAAATCCAACTCGAACACCGATTCCGACTCCTATAACTTACAAAATTCCTCTCAGATTCCGACTCCAAGTTATTAAAAAAATCCAACTCCTACACCGATTCCGACTCCTATAACTTACAAAATTCTTCTCAGACTCCGACTCCAAGTTATTAAAAAAATCCAACTCGACACCGATTCCGACTCCTATAACTTACAAAATTCCTCTCAGACTCCGATTCCAAGTTATTAAAAAAATCCAACTCGAACACCGATTCCGACTCCTATAACTTACAAAATTCCTCTCAGACTCCGACTCCAAGTTATTAAAAAAATCCAACTCAACACCGATTCCGACTCCTATAACTTACAAAATTCCTCTCAGATTCCGACTCCAAGTTATTAAAAAAATCCAACTAATTCCGACTCCTATAACTTACAAAATTCCTCTCGGACTCCGAATCCAAGTTATTAAAAAAATCCAACTCGAACACCAATTCCGACTCCTATAACTTACAAAATTCCTCTCAGATTCCGACTCCAAGTTATTAAAAAAATCCAACTCGAACACCGATTCCGACTCCTATAACTTACAAAATTCCTCTCAGATTCCGACCCCAAGTTATAAAAAAATCCAACTCGAACACCGATTCCGACTCCTATAACTTACAAAATTCCTCTCAGATTCCGACTCCAAGTTATTAAAAAAATCCAACTCGAACACCGATTCCGACTCCTATAACTTACAAAATTCCTCTCAGATTCCGACCCCAAGTTATAAAAAAATCCAACTCCTACACCGATTCCGACTCCTATAACTTACAAAATTCCTCTTAGACTCCGATTCCTATTTATTAAAAAAATCCAACTCGAACACCGATTCCGACTCCTATAACTTACAAAATTCCTCTCAGATTCCGACTCCAAGTTATTAAAAAAATCCAACTCGAACACCGATTCCGACTCCTATAACTTACAAAATTCCTCTCAGACTCCGACTCCAAGTTATTAAAAAAATCCAACTCCAACACCGATTCCGACTCCTATAACTTACAAAATTCCTCTCAAATCTGACTCCAAGTTATTAAAAAAACCCAACTCGAACACCGATTCCGACTCCTATAACTTACAAAATTCCTCTCAGATTCCGACACCAAGTTATTAAAAAAATCCAACTCGAACACCGATTCCGACTCCTATAACTTACAAAATTCCTTTCAGATTCCGACCCCAAGTTATTAAAAAACCCAACTCCGACTCCTATAACTTCCAAAATTCCTCTCAGACTCCGATTCCAAGTTATTAAAAAATCCAACTCGAACACGATTCCGACTCCTATAACTTACAAAATTCCTCTCAGACTCCGACTCCAAGTTATTAAAAAAATCCAACTCGAACACCGATTCCGACTCCTATAACTTACAAAATTCCTCTCAGATTCCGACTCCAAGTTATTAAAAAAATCCAACTCCTACACCGATTCCGACTCCTATAACTTACAAAATTCCTCTCAGACTCCGAATCCAAGTTATTAAAAAATTCCAACCTCCGACTCCTAAAACTTACAAAATTCCTCTCAGATTCCGACTCTAAGATATTAAAAAAATCCAACTCCGACACCGATTCCTATAACTTACAAAATTCCTCTCAGACTCCGACTCCAAGTTATTAAAAAAATCCAACTCGAACACCGATTCCGACTCCTATAACTTACAAAATTCCTCTCAGACTCCGACTCCAAGTTATTAAAAAAATCCAACTCGAACACCGATTCCGACTCCTATAACTTACAAAATTCCTCTCAGACTCCGACTCCAAGTTATTAAAAACACCGATTCCGACTCCTATAACTTACAAAATTCCTCTCAGATTCCGACCCCAAGTTATTAAAAAAATCCAACTCGAACACCGATTCCGACTCCTATAACTTACAAAATTCCTCTCAGACTCCGACTCCAAGTTATTAAAAAAATCCAACTCGAACACCGATTCCGACTCCTATAACTTACAAAATTCCTCTCAGATTCCGACCCCAAGTTATTAAAAAAATCCAACTCGAACACCGATTCCGACTCCTATAACTTACAAAATTCCTCTCAGACTCCGATTCCAAGTTATTAAAAAAATCCAACTCGAACACCGATTCCGACTCCTATAACTTACAAAATTCCTCTCAGACTCCGACTCCAAGTTATTAAAAAAATCCAACTCCGACACCGATTCCGACTCCTATAACTTACAAAATTCCTCTTAGACTCCGATTCCTATTTATTAAAAAAATCCAACTCGAACACCGATTCCGACTCCTATAACTTACAAAATTCCTTTCAGATTCCGACCCCATGTTATTAAAAAAATCCAACTCCTACACCGATTCCGACTCCTATAACTTACAAAATTCCTCTCAGACTCCGACTCCAAGTTATTAAAAAAATCCAACTCGAACACCGATTCCGACTCCTATAACTTACAAAATTCCTCTCAGACTCCGACTCCAAGTTATTAAAAAAATCCAACTCGAACACCGATTCCGACTCCTATAACTTACAAAATTCCTCTCAGACTCCGACTCCAAGTTATTAAAAAAATCCAACTCCGACTCCTATAACTTACAAAATTCCTCTCAGATTCCGACCCCAAGTTATTAAAAAAATCCAACTCGAACACCGATTCCGACTCCTATAACTTACAAAATTCCTCTCAGACTCCGACTCCAAGTTATTAAAAAAATTCAACTCCGACTCCTATAACTTACAAAATTCCTCTCAGATTCCGACTCCAAGTTATTAAAAAAATCCAACTCCGACACCGATTCCGACTCCTATAACATACAAAATTCCTCTTAGACTCCGTTTCCTAGTTATTAAAAAAATCCAACTCGAACACCGATTCCGACTCCTATAACTTACAAAATTCCTCTCAGACTCTGACTCCAAATTATTAAAAAAATCCAACTCCGACTCCTATAACTTACAAAATTCCTCTCAGACTCCGACTCCAAGTTATTAAAAAAATCCAACTCGAACACCGATTCCGACTCCTATAACTTTACAAAATTCCTCTCAGACTCCGACTCCAAGTTATTAAAAAATCCAACTCGAACACCGATTCCGACTCCTATAACTTACAAAATTCCTCTCAGATTCCGATTCCAAGTTATTAAAAAAATCCAACTCCTACACCGATTCCGACTCCTATAACTTACAAAATTCCTCTCAGATTCCGAACCCAAGTCCGATACCGATTCCGACTCCTATAACTTACAAAATTCCTCTCAGATTCCGACCCCAAGTTATTAAAAAAATCCAACTCCTACACCGATTCCGACTCCTATAACTTCCAAAATTCCTCTCAGACTCCGATTCCAAGTTATTAAAAAAATCCAACTCGAACACCGATTCCGACTCCTATAACTTACAAAATTCCTCTCAGACTCCGATTCCAAGTTATTAAAAAAATCCAACTCGTACACCGATTCCGACTCCTATAACTTACAAAATTCCTCTCAGACTCCGATTCCAATTTATTAAAAAAATCCAACTCGAACACCGATTCCGACTCCTATAACTTACAAAATTCCTCTCAGATTCCGACTCCAAGTTATTAAAAAAATCCAACTCAACACCGATTCCGACTCCTATAACTTACAAAATTCCTCTCAGACTCTGACTCCAAATTATTAAAAAAATCCAACTCGAAAACCGATTCCGACTCCTATAACTTATAAAATTCCTCTCAGATTCCGACTCCAAGTTATTTAAAAAATCATACTCCGACTCCTATAACTTACAAAATTCCTCTCAGACTCCGACTGTAAGTTATTAAAAAATCCAACTCCGACACCGATTCCGACTCCTATAACTTACAAAATTCCTCTCAGACTCCGATTCCAAGTTATTAAAAAAATCCAACTCGAACACCGATTCCGACTCCTATAACTTACAAAATTCCTCTCAGACTCCGACTCCAAGTTATTAAAAGAATCCAACTCGAACACCGATTCCGACTCCAACTTACAAAATTCCTCTCGGATTCCGACTCCATTAAAAAATTCCAACTCCGACTCCTATAACTTACAAAATTCCTCTCAGACTCCGACTCTAAGTTATTAAAAAAATCCAACTCCGACACCGATTCCGACTCCTATAACTTACAAAATTCCTCTCAGACTCCGAATCTAAGTTATTAAAAAAATCCAACTCCGACTCCTATAACTTCCAAAATTCCTCTCAGACTCCGACTCCAAGTTATTAAAAAAATCCAACTCCGATACCGATTCCGACTCCTATAACTTACAAAATTCCTCTCAGACTCCGATTCCAAGTTATTAAAAAAATCCAACTCGAACACCGATTCCGACTCCTATAACTTACAAAATTCCTCTCGGATTCCGACTCCAAGTTATTAAAAAAATCCAACTAACCGATTCCGACTCCTATAACTTACAAAATTCCTCTCAGACTCCGATTCCAAGTTATTAAAAAAATCCAACTCGGACACCGATTCCGACTCCTATAACTTACAAAATTCCTCTCAGATTCCGATTCCAATTTATTAAAAAAATCCAACTCGAACTCCGACTCCTATAACTTCCAAAATTCCTCTCAGACTCCGACTCCAAGTTATTAAAAAAATCCAACTCCAACACCGATTCCGACTCCTATAACTTACAAAATTCCTCTCAGATTCTGACCCCAAGTTATTAAAAAAATCCAAATCCGACACCGATTCCGACTCCTATGACTTACAAAATTCCTCTCAGACTCCGACTCCTAAGTTATTAAAAAATCCAACTCCGACACCGATTATCCTATAACTTACAAAATTCCTCTCAGACTCCGACTCCAATTTATTAAAAAAATCCAACTCGAACACCGATTCCGACTCCTATAACTTACAAAATTCCTCTCACACTCCGACTCCAAGTTATTAAAAAAATCCAACTCCTACACCGATTCCGACTCCTATAACTTACAAAATTCCTCTTAGACTCCGATTCCTATTTATTAAAAAAATCCAACTCGAACACCGATTCCGACTCCTATAACTTACAAAATTCCTCTCAGACTCCGAATCTAAGTTATTAAAAAAATCCAACTAGAAAACCGACTCCTATAACTTACAAAATTCCTCTCAGACTCCGACTCCTATTTATTAAAAAAATCCAACTCGGACACCGATTCCGACTCCTATAACTTACAAAATTCCTCTCAGACTCCGATTCCTATTTATTAAAAAAATCCAACTCGGACACCGATTCGACTCCTATAACTTACAAAATTCCTCTCAGATTCCGATTCCAAGTTATTAAAAAAATCCAACTCGAACACCGATTCCGACTCCTATAACTTACAAAATTCCTCTCAGACTCCGACTCCAATTTATTAAAAAAATCCAACTCCACACCGATTCCGACTCCTATAACTTACAAAATTCCTCTCAGACTCCGACTCCAAGTTATTAAAAAAATCCAACTCAACACGATTCCGACTCCTATAACTTACAAAATTCCTCTCAGACTCCGACTCCAAGTTATTAAAAAAATCCAACTCGAACACCGATTCCGACTCCTATAACTTACAAAATTCCTCTTAGAATCCGATTCCAAGTTATTAAAAAAATCCGACTTGAACACCGATTCCGACTCCTATAACTTACAAAATTCCTCTCAGATTCCGACTCCAAGTTATTAAAAAATCCAACTCGACACCGATTCCGACTCCTATAACTTACAAAATTCCTCTCAGACTCCGACTCCAAGTTATTAAAAAAATCCAACTGAAACCGATTCCGACTCCTATAACTTACAAAATTCCTCTCAGACTCCGACTCCAAGTTATTAAAAAAATCCAACTCGGACACCGATTCCGACTCCTATAACTTACAAAATTCCTCTCAGACTCCGATTCCAAGTTATTAAAAAAATCCAACTCGAACACCGATTCCGACTCCTATAACTTACAAAATTCCTCTCAGACTCCGATTCCAAGTTATAAAAAAATCCAACTCGAACACCGATTCCGACTCCTATAACTTACAAAAATTCCTCTCAGACTCCGATTCCAATTTATTAAAAAAATCCAACTCGAACACCGATTCCGACTCCTATAACTTACAAAATTCCTCTCAGATTCCGACTCCAAGTTATTAAAAAAATCCAACTCTACACCGATTCCGACTCCTATAACTTACAAAATTCCTCTTAGACTCCGATTCCTATTTATTAAAAAAATCCAACTCGAACACCGATTCCGAATCCTATAACTTACAAAATTCCTCTCAGATTCCGACTCCAAGTTATTAAAAAAATCCAACTCGAACACCGATTCCGACTCCTATAACTTACAAAATTCCTCTCAGATTCCGACTCCAAGTTATTAAAAAAATCCAACTCCGACACCGATTCCGACTCCTATAACTTACAAAATTCCTCTTAGACTCCGATTCCTATTTATTAAAAAAATCCAACTCGAACACCGATTCCGACTCCTATAACTTCCAAAATTCCTCTCAGACTCCGATTCTAAGTTAATAAAAAAATCCAAATCGAACACCGATTCCGACTCTTATAACTTACAAAATTCCTCTCAGACTCCGACTCCAAGTTATTAAAAAAATCCAACTCCAACACCGATTCAGACTCCTATAACTTACAAAATTCCTCTTAGACTCCGATTCCAATTTATTAAAAAAATTCAACTCGAACACCGATTCCGAATCCTATAACTTACAAAATTTCTCTCAGATTCCGACTCCAAGTTATTAAAAAAATCCAACTCGAACACCGATTCCGACTCCTATAACTTACAAAATTCCTCTCAGACTCCGATTCTAAGTTAATAAAAAAATCCAACTCCGACACCGATTCTGATTCCTATAATTTCTAAAATTCTTCTCAGAATCCGATTCCAAGTTATTAAAAAAATCCAACTTGAACACCGATTCCGACTCCTATAACTTACAAAATTCCTCTCAGAATCTGACTCCAAGTTATTAAAAAAATCCAACTCCGACACCGATTCCGACTCCTATAACTTACAAAATTCCTCTCAGACTCCGACTCCAAGTTATTAAAAAAATCCAACTCGAACACCGATTCCGACTCCTATAACTTACAAAATTCCTCTCAGATTCCGACTCCAAGTTATTAAAAAAATCCAACTCCAACACCGATTCCGACTCCTATAACTTACAAAATTCCTCTCAGATTCCGATTCCAAGTTATTAAAAAAATCCAACTAACAGATTCCGACTCCTATAACTTACAAAATTCCTCTCAGAATTCCGACTCTAAGTTATTAAAAAAATCCAACTCGAACACCGATTCCGACTCCTATAACTTCCAAAATTCCTCTCAAATCTGATTCCAAGTTATTAAAAAAACCCAACTCGAACACCGATTCCGACTCCTATAACTTACAAAATTCCTCTCAGACTCCGACTCCAAGTTATTAAAAAAATCCAACTCGAACACCGATTCCGACTCCTATAACTTACAAAATTCCTCTCAGACTCCGACTCCAAGTTATTAAAAAAATCCAACTCGAACACCGATTCCGACTCCTATAACTTACAAAATTCCTTTCAGATTCCGACCCCAAGTTATTAAAAAAATCCAACTCCTACACCGATTCCGACTCCTATAACTTACAAAATTCCTCTTAGACTCCGATTCCTATTTATTAAAAAATCCAACTCGAACACCGATTCCGACTCCTATAACTTACAAAATTCCTCTCTGACTCCGATTCCTATTTATTAAAAAAATCCAACCCGAACACCGATTCCGACTGCTATAACTTACAAAATTCCTCTCAGATTCCGACCCCAAGTTATTAAAAAATCCAACTCGAACACCGATTCCGACTCCTATAACTTGCAAAATTCCTCTCAGACTACGATTCCAAGTTATTAAAAAATCCAACTCGAACACCGATTCTGACTCCTATAACTTCCAAAATTCCTCTCAGATTCCGACTCCAAGTTATTAAAAAATCCAACTACAGATTCCGACTCCTATAACTTACAAAATTCCTCTCAGAACTCCGACTCCAAGTTATTAAAAAAATCCAACTCCGACACCGATTCCGACTCCTATAACTTACAAAATTCCTCTCAGATTCCGACTCCAAGTTATTAAAAAATCCAACTTGAAAACCGATTCCGACTCCTATAACTTCCAAAAATCATCTTAGTCTCCGACTCCAAGTTATTAAAAAAATCCAACTCCGACACCGATTCCGACTCCTATAACTTACAAAATTCCTCTCAGAATCCGATTCCAAGTTATTAAAAAAATCCAACTCGAACACCGATTCCGACTCCTATAACTTACAAAATTCCTCTCAGACTCCGACTCCAAGTTATTAAAAAAATCCAACTCGAACACCGATTCCGACTCCTATAACTTACAAAATTCCTCTCAGACTCAGACTCCAAGTTATTAAAAAAATCCAAATCGAACACCGATTCCGACTCCTATAACTTACAAAATTCCTCTCAGAATCCGACTCCAAGTTATTAAAAAAATCCAACTCAACACCGATTCCGACTCCTATAACTTACAAAATTCCTCTCAGACTCCGATTCCTAAGTTATTAAAAAAATCCAACTCGAACACCGATTCCGACTCCTATAACTTACAAAATTCCTCTCAGACTCCGATTCCAAGTTATTAAAAAAATCCAACTCGAACACCGATTCCGACTCCTATAACTTCCAAAATTCCTCTCAGACTCCGACTCCAAGTTATTAAAAAAATCCAACTCGAACACCGATTCCGACTCCTATAACTTACAAAATTCCTCTCAGACTCCGATTCCAAGTTATTAAAAAAATCCAACTCAACACCGATTCCGACTCCTATAACTTACAAAATTCCTCTCAGATTCCGATTCCAAGTTATTAAAAAATCCAACTCGAACACCGATTCCGACTGCTATAACTTACAAAATTCCTCTCAGATTCCGACCCCAAGTTATTAAAAAATCCAACTCCCACTCCTATAACTTCCAAAATTCCTCTCAGACTCCGATACCAAGTTATTAAAAAATCCAACTTGAACACCGATTCCGACTCCTATAACTTACAAAATTCCTCTCAAATCTGATTCCAAGTTATTAAAAAAACCCAACTCGAACACCAATTCCGACTCCTATAACTTACAAAATTCCTCTCAGACTCCGATACCAAGTTATTAAAAAATCCAACTCGAACACCGATTCCGACTCCTATAACTTACAAAATTCCTCTCAGATTCCGACTCCAAGTTATTAAAAAAATCCAACTCGAACACCGATTCCGACTCCTATAACTTCCAAAATTCCTCTCAGACTCCGATACCAAGTTATTAAAAAAATCCAACTCGAACACCGATTCCGACTCCTATAACTTACAAAATTCCTCTCAGACTCTGACTCCAAATTATTAAAAAAATCCAACTCCAACACCGATTCCGACTCCTATAACTTACAAAATTCCTCTCAGACTCCGATTCCTATTTATTAAAAAATCCAACTCGAACACCGATTCCGACTGCTATAACTTACAAAATTCCTCTCAGATTCCGACCCCAAGTTATTAAAAAATCCAACTCCCGACTCCTATAACTTCCAAAATTCCTCTCAGACTCCGATTCCAAGTTATTAAAAAATCCAACTCGAACACCGATTCCGACTCCTATAACTTACAAAATTCCTCTCAGACTCCGACTCCAAGTTATTAAAAAAATCCAACTCGAACACCGATTCCGACTCCTATAACTTACAAAATTCCTCTCAGACTCCGACTCCAAGTTATTAAAAAAAAACTCCTACACCGATTCCGACTCCTATAACTTACAAAATTCCTCTTAGACTCCGATTCCTATTTATTAAAAAAATCCAACTCGAACACCGATTCCGACTCCTATAACTTACAAAATTCCTCTCAGACTCCGATTCCTATTTATTAAAAAAATCCAACTCGAACACCGATTCCGACTCCTATAACTTACAAAATTCCTCTCAGACTCCGACTCCAAGTTATTAAAAAATCCAACTCGAACACCGATTCCGACTCCTATAACTTACAAAATTCCTCTCAGACTCCGATTCCTAGTTATTAAAAAATCCAACTCCGACTCCTATAACTTCCAAAATTCCTCTCAGACTCCGATTCCAAGTTATTAAAAAATCCAACTCGAACACCGATTCCGACTCCTATAACTTGCAAAATTCCTCTTAGATTCCGACCCCAAGTTATTAAAAAAATCCAACTCCTACACCGATTCCGACTCCTATAACTTACAAAATTCCTCTCAGATTCCGACCCCAAGTTATTAAAAAAATCCAACTCGAACACCGATTCCGACTCCTATAACTTACAAAATTCCTCTCAGATTCCGACTCCAAGTTATTAAAAAATCCAACTCCTACACCAATTCCGACTCCTATAACTTCCAAAATTCCTCTCAGACTCCGATTCCTATTTATTAAAAAATCCAACTCGAACACCGATTCTGACTCCTATAACTTCCAAAATTCCTCTCAGATTCCGACCACAAGTTATTAAAAAAATCCAACTCCGACACCGATTCCGCCTCCTATAACTTACAAAATTCCTCTTAGACTCCGATTCCTAGTTATTAAAAAATCCAACTAACACATTCCGACTCCTATAACTTACAAAATTCCTCTCAGACTCCGACTCCAAGTTATTAAAAAAATCCAACTCGGACACCGATTCCGACTTCTATAACTTACAAAATTCCTCTCAGACTCCGATTCCAAGTTATAAAAAAATCCAACTCGAACACCGATTCCGACTCCTATAACTTACAAAATTCCTCTCAGACTCCGATTCCAAGTTATTAAAAAAATCCAACTCGAAACGATTCCGACTCCTATAACTTTCAAAATTCCTCTCAGAACTCCGATTCTAAGTTATTAAAAAATCCAACTCGAACACCGATTCCGACTCCTATAACTTACAAAATTCCTCTCAGACTCCGACTCCAAGTTATTAAAAAAATCCAACTCGAACACGATTCCGACTCCTATAACTTACAAAATTCCTCTCAGACTCCGACTCCAAGTTATTAAAAAATCCAACTCGAACACCGATTCCGACTCCTATAACTTACAAAATTCCTCTCAGATTCCGACTCCAAGTTATTAAAAAAATCCAACTCAACACCGATTCCGACTCCTATAACTTACAAAATTCCTCTCAGACTCCGACTCCAATTTATTAAAAAAATCCAACTCGAACACCGATTCCGACTCCTATAACTTACAAAATTCCTCTCAGATTCCGATTCCAAGTTATTAAAAAATCCAACTCAACACCGATTCCGACTCCTATAACTTACAAAATTCCTCTCAGACTCCGACTCCAAGTTATTAAAAAAATCCAACTCGAACACCGATTCCGACTCCTATAACTTACAAAATTCCTCTCAGACTCCGATTCCAAGTTATTAAAAAATCCAACTCGAACACCGATTCCGACTCCTATAACTTACAAAATTCCTCTCAGACTCCGACTCCAAGTTATTAAAAAAATCCAACTCCGACACCGATTCCGATAACTTCCAAAATTCCTCTCAGACTCCGACTCCAAGTTATTAAAAAAATTCAACTCCGACACCGACTCCTATAACTTACAAAATTCCTCTCAGACTCCGACTCTAAATTATTAAAAAAATCCAACTCAGACACCGATTCCGATTCCTATAACTTACAAAATTCCTCTCAGATTCCGACTCCAAGTTATTAAAAAAATCCAACTCAACACCGATTCCGACTCCTATAACTTACAAAATTCCTCTCAGATTCCGATTCCAAGTTATTAAAAAAATCCAACTCGAACACCGATTCCGACTCCTATAACTTACAAAATTCCTCTCAGACTCCGACTCCAAGTTATTAAAAAAATCCAACTCGAACACCGATTCCGACTCCTATAACTTACAAAATTCCTCTCAGATTCCGATTCCAAGTTATTAAAAAATCCAACTCGAACACCGATTCCGACTCCTATAACTTACAAAATTCCTCTCAGACTCCGATTCCAATTTATTAAAAAAATCCAACTCGAACACCGATTCCGACTCCTATAACTTACAAAATTCCTCTCAGATTCCGACTCCAAGTTATTAAAAAATCCAACTCGAACACCGATTCCGACTCCTATAACTTACAAAATTCCTCTCAGATTCCGACTCCAAGTTATTAAAAAAATCCAACTCGAACACCGATTCCGACTCCTATAACTTACAAAATTCCTCTCAGACTCCGATTCCAAGTTATTAAAAAAATCCAACTCGAACACCGATTCCGACTCCTATAACTTACAAAATTCCTCTCAGATTCCGACTCCAAGTTATTAAAAAATCCAACTCGAACACCGATTCCGACTCCTATAACTTTCAAAATTCCTCTCAGACTCCGACTCCAAGTTATTAAAAAAATCCAACTCCAACACCGATTCCGACTCCTATAACTTACAAAATTCCTCTCAAATTCCGATTCCAAGTTATTAAAAAAATCCAACTTGAACACCGATTCCGACTCCTATAACTTACAAAATTCCTCTCAGACTCAGACTCCACGTTATTAAAAAAATCCAAATCGAACACCGATTCCGACTCCTTAACTTACAAAATTCCTCTCAGACTCAGACTCCAAGTTATTAAAAAAATCCAACTCGAACACCGATTCCGACTCCTATAACTTACAAAATTCCTTTCAGATTCCGACCCCAAGTTATTAAAAAAATCCAACTCCTACACCGATTCTGACTCCTATAACTTACAAAATTCCTCTCAGACTCCGACTCCAAGTTATTAAAAAAATCCAACTCGAACACCGATTCCGACTCCTATAACTTACAAAATTCCTCTCAGACTCCGACTCCAAGTTATTAAAAAAATCCAACTCGAACACCGATTCCGACTCTTATAACTTACAAAATTCCTTACAGATTCCGACCCCAAGTTATTAAAAAAATCCAACTCCAACACCGATTCCGACTCCTATAACTTACAAAATTCCTCTTAGACTCCGATTCCAATTTATTAAAAAAATCCAACTCGAACACCGATTCCGAATCCTATAACTTACAAAATTCATCTCAGAATCCGACTCCAAGTTATTAAAAAAACCAACTCCGACTCCTATAACTTACAAAATTCCTCTCAGACTCCGACTCCAAGTTATTAAAAAAATCCAACTCGAACACCGATTCCGACTTCTATAACTTACAAAATTCCTCTCAGATTCCGATTCCAAGTTATTAAAAAATCCAACTCGAACACCGATTCCGACTCCTATAACTTACAAAATTCCTCTCAGACTCCGATTCCTAGTTATTAAAAAAATCCAACTCGAACACCGATTCCGACTCCTATAACTTACAAAATTCCTCTCAGACTCCGATTCCAAGTTATTAAAAAATCCAACTCGAACACCGATTCCGACTCCTATAACTTACAAAATTCCTCTCAGATTCCGACTCCAAGTTATTAAAAAATCCAACTCCAACACCGATTCCGACTCCTATAACTTACAAAATTCCTCTCAGACTCCGATTCCAAGTTATTAAAAAATCCAACTCGAACACCGATTCCGACTCCTATAACTTACAAAATTCCTCTCAGATTCCGACTCCAAGTTATTAAAAAATCCAACTCGAACACCGATTCCGACTCCTATAACTTACAAAATTCCTCTCAGACTCCGATTCCTAAGTTATAAAAAAATCCAACTCACACCGATTCCGACTCCTATAACTTACAAAATTCCTCTCAGACTCCGACTCCAAGTTATTAAAAAAATCCAACTCGAACACCGATTCCGACTCCTATAACTTACAAAATTCCTCTCAGATTCCGATTCCAAGTTATTAAAAAAATCCAACTCGAACACCGATTCCGACTGCTATAACTTACAAAATTCCTCTCAGATTCCGACCCCAAGTTATTAAAAAAATCCAACTCCTACACCGATTCCGACTCCTATAACTTACAAAATTCCTCTTAGACTCCGATTCCTATTTATTAAAAAAATCCAACTCGAACACCGATTCCGACTCCTATAACTTACAAAATTCCTCTCAGATTCCGACACCAAGTTATTAAAAAATGCAACTCCGACACCGATTCCGACTCCTATAACTTCCAAAATTCCTCTCAGACTCCGATTCCAAGTTATTAAAAAAACCCAACTCGAACACCAATTCCGACTCCTATAACTTACAAAATTCCTCTCAGACTCCGATTCCAAGTTATTAAAAAATCCAACTCGAACACCGATTCGATCCTATAACTTACAAAATTCCTCTCAGATTCCGACTCCAAGTTATTAAAAAAATCCAACTCGAACACCGATTCCGACTGCTATAACTTACAAAATTCCTCTCAGATTCCGACCCCAAGTTATTAAAAAATCCAACTCCTACACCGATTCCGACTCCTATAACTTACAAAATTCCTCTTAGACTCCGATTCCTATTTATTAAAAAAATCCAACTCGAACACCGATTCCGACTCCTATAACTTACAAAATTCCTCTCAGATTCCGACTCCAAGTTATTAAAAAAATCCAACTCGAACACCGATTCCGACTCCTATAACTTACAAAATTCCTCTCAGATTCCGACCCCAAGTTATTAAAAAAATCCAAATTCCTACACCGATTCCGACTCCTATAACTTATAAAATTCCTCTCAGAATCCGATTCTAAGTTATTAAAAAAATCCAACTCCGACACCGATTCCGCCCTATAACTTCCAAAATTCCTCTCAGACTCCGATACCAAGTTATTAAAAAAATCCAACTTGAACACCGATTCCGACTCCTTTAACTTACAAAATTCCTCTCAGATTCCGACCCCAAGTTATTAAAAAATCCAACGACACCGATTCCGACTCCTATAACTTCCAAAATTCCTCTCAGACTCCTATACCAAGTTATTAAAAAATCCAACTTGAACACCGATTCCGACTACTATAACTTACAAAATTCCTCTCAGACTCCGACTCCAAGTTATTAAAAAAAAACTCGACACCGATTCCGACTCCTATAACTTACAAAATTCCTCTCAGATTCCGATCCAGTTATTAAAAAATCCAACTCCAACACCGATTCCGATTCCTATAACTTACAAAATTCCTCTCAGACTCCGACTCCAAGTTATTAAAAAATCCAACTCCACCGATTCCGACTCCTATAACTTACAAAATTCCTCTCAGATTCCGATTCCAAGTTATTAAAAAATCCAACTCGAACACCGATTCCGACTCCTATAACTTACAAAATTCCTCTCAGATTCCGACCCCAAGTTATTAAAAAAATCCAACTTGAACACCGATTCCGACTCCTATAACTTACAAAATTCCTCTTAGACTCCGATTCCTATTTATTAAAAAATCCAACTCGAACACCGATTCCGACTCCTATAACTTACAAAATTCCTCTCAGATTCCGACTCCAAGTTATTAAAAAATCCAACTCGACTCTTCCGACTCCTATAACTTACAAAATTCCTCTTAGACTCCGACTCCTAAGTTATTAAAAAAATCCAACTCGAACACCGATTCCGACTCCTATAACTTACAAAATTCCTCTCAGATTCCGACCACAAGTTATTAAAAAAATCCAACTCCGACACCGATTCCGCCTCCTATAACTTACAAAATTCCTCTCAGAATCTGATTCCAAGTTATTAAAAAATCCAACTCGAACACCGATTCCGACTCCTATAACTTACAAAATTCCTCTCAGACTCCGATTCCAAGTTATTAAAAAATCCAACTCCAACACCGATTCCGACTCCTATAACTTACAAAATTCCTCTCAGATTCCGATTCCAAGTTATTAAAAAATCCAACTCGAACACCGATTCCGACTCCTATGACTTTCAAAATTCCTCTCAGAACCCGACTCTAAGTTATTAAAAAAATCCAACTCCAACACCGATTCCGACTCCTATAACTTACAAAATTCCTCTCAGACTCCGATACCAAGTTATTAAAAAAATCCAACTCGAAAACCGATTCCGACTCCTATAACTTACAAAATTCCTCTCAGACTCCGACTCCAAGTTATTAAAAAAAAATCGAACACCGATTCCGACTCCTATAACTTACAAAATTCCTCTCAGACTCAGACTCCAAGTTATTAAAAAAATCCAACTCGAACACCGATTCCGACTCCTATAACTTACAAAATTCCTCTCGGATTCCGACCCCAAGTTATTAAAAAAATCCAACTCCGACACCGATTCCGACTCCTATAACTTACAAAATTCCTCTTAGATTCCGATTCCTATTTATTAAAAAATCCAACTCGAACACCGATTCCGACTCCTATAACTTACAAAATTCCTCTCAGATTCCGACCCCAAGTTATTAAAAAAATCCAACTCCCGACTCCTATAACTTACAAAATTCCTCTCAGACTCCGACTCCAAGTTATTAAAAAAATCCAACTCCAACACCGATTCCGACTCCTATAACTTTCAAAATTCCTCTCAGACTCCGACTCCAAGTTATTAAAAAAATCCAACTCGAACACCGATTCCGACTCCTATAACTTACAAAATTCCTCTCAGAATCTGACTCCAAGTTATTAAAAAATCCAACTCCAACTCCGACTCCTAAAACTTACAAAATTCCTCTCAGATTCCGACTCTAAGATATTAAAAAAATCCAACTCCGACACCGATTCCGACTATTCAAAATTCCTCTCAGACTCCGACTCCAAGTTATTAAAAAATCCAACTCGAACACCGATTCCGACTCCTATAACTTACAAAATTCCTCTCAGATTCCGACTCCAAGTTATTAAAAAAATCCAACTCGAACACCGATTCCGACTCCTATAACTTACAAAATTCCTCTCAGATTCCGATACCAAGTTATTAAAAAATCCAACTTGAACACCGATTCCGACTCCTATAACTTACAAAATTCCTCTCAGACTCCGACTCCAAGTTATTAAAAAATCCAACTCGAACACCGATTCCGACTCCTATAACTTACAAAATTCCTCTCAGATTCCGACCCCAAGTTATTAAAAAAATCCAAACTCCTACACCGATTCCGACTCCTATAACTTACAAAATTCCTCTTAGACTCCGATTCCTATTTATTAAAAAAATCCAACTCGAACACCGATTCCGACTCCTATAACTTACAAAATTCCTCTTAGATTCCTATTCCTATTTATTAAAAAATCCAACTCGAACACCGATTCCGACTCCTATAACTTACAAAATTCCTCTCAGATTCCGACCCCAAGTTATTAAAAAAATCCAACTCCTACACCGATTCCGACTCCTATAACTTACAAAATTCCTCTTAGACTCCGATTCCTATTTATTAAAAAAATCCAACTCGAACACCGATTCCGACTCCTATAACTTACAAAATTCCTCTCAGATTCCGACCCCAAGTTATTAAAAAAATCCAACTCCTACACCGATTCCGACTCCTATAACTTACAAAATTCCTCTCAGACTCCGACTCCAAGTTATTAAAAAAATCCAACTCGAACACCGATTCCGACTCCTATAACTTCCAAAATTCCTCTCAGACTCCGATACCAAGTTATTAAAAAAATCCAACTTGAACACCGATTCCGACTCCTATAACTTACAAAATTCCTCTCAGACTCCGATTCCAAGTTATTAAAAAATATCCAACTCGAACACCGATTCCGACTCCTATAACTTACAAAATTCCTCTTAGACTCCGATTCCTATTTATTAAAAAAATCCAATTCGAACACCGATTCCGACTGCTATAACTTACAAAATTCCTCTCAGATTCCGACCCCAAGTTATTAAAAAATGCAACTCCGACACCGATTCCGACTCCTATAACTTACAAAATTCCTCTTAGACTCCGATTCCTAGTTATTAAAAAATCCAACTCGAACACCGATTCCGACTCCTATAACTTACAAAATTCCTCTCAGATTCCGATTCCAAGTTATTAAAAAATCCAACTCGAACACCGATTCCGACTCCTATAACTTACAAAATTCCTCTTCAGATTCCGACCCCAAGTTATTAAAAAATCCAACTCCAACACCGATTCCGACTCCTATAACTTACAAAATTCCTCTCAGACTCCGATTCCTAGTTATTAAAAAATCCAACTCCAACACCGATTCCGACTCCTATAACTTACAAAATTCCTCTCAGATTCCGACTCCTAAGTTATTAAAAAATCCAACTCGTACACCGATTCCGACTCCTATAACTTGCCAAATTCCTCTTAGACTACGATTCCTATTTATTAAAAAATCCAACTCGAACACCGATTCCGACTCCTATAACTTCCAAAATTCCTCTCAGATTCCGACCCCAAGTTATTAAAAAATCCAACTTGAACACCGATTCCGACTCCTATAACTTCCAAAATTCCTCTCAGACTCCGATTCCAAGTTATTAAAAAATCCAACTCGAACACCGATTCCGACTCCTATAACTTGCAAAATTCCTCTTAGACTCCGATTCCTAGTTATTAAAAAATCCAACTCGAACACCGATTCCGACTCCTATAACTTACAAAATTCCTCTTCAGATTCCGACCCCAAGTTATTAAAAAATCCAACTCCTACACCGATTCCGACTCCTATAACTTACAAAATTCCTCTTAGACTCCGATTCCTATTTATTAAAAAAATCCAACTCGAACACCGATTCCGACTCCTATAACTTACAAAATTCCTCTCAGACTCCGACTCTAAGTTATTAAAAAAATCCAACTCCTACACCGATTCCGACTCCTATAACTTACAAAATTCCTCTCAGACTCGGACTCTAAGTTATTAAAAATACAACTCCTACACCGATTCCGATAACTTCCAAAATTCCTCTCAAACTCTGACTCAAAGTTTTTAAAAAAATCCAATTCGAACACCGATTCCGACTCCTATAACTTCCAAAATCCGATTCCAAGTTATTAAAAAAATACAACTTGAACACCGATTCCGACTCCTATAACTTACAAAATTCCTCTCAGATTCCGACCCCAAGTTATTAAAAAAATCCAACTCCTACACCGATTCCGACTCCTATAACTTACAAAATTCCTCTTAGACTCCGATTCCTATTTATTAAAAAAATCCAACTCGAACACCGATTCCGAATCCTATAACTTACAAAATTCTTCTCAGATTCCGACTCCAAGTTATTAAAAAAATCCAACTCCGACACCAATTATGATTCCTATAATTTCTAAAATTCTTCTCAGAATCCGATTCCAAGTTATTAAAAAAATCCAACTTGAACACCGATTCCGACTCCTATAACTTACAAAATTCCTCTCAGACTCCGACTCCAAGTTATTAAAAAAATCCAACTCCGACTCCTATAACTTACAAAATTCCTCTCAGATTCCGACTCCAAGTTATTAAAAAAATCCAACTCGAACACCGATTCCGACTCCTATAACTTACAAAATTCCTTTCAGATTCCGACCCCAAGTTATTAAAAAAATCCAACTCCTACACCGATTCCGACTCCTATAACTTACAAAATTCCTCTTAGACTCCGATTCCTATTTATTAAAAAAATCCAACTCGAACACCGATTCCGAATCCTATAACTTACAAAATTCCTCTCAGATTCCGACTCCAAGTTATTAAAAAAATCCAACTCCGACACCGATTCCGACTCCTATGACTTTCAAAATTCCTCTCAGAACCTGACTCTAAGTTATTAAAAAAATCCAACTCGAACACCGATTCCGACTCCTATAACTTACAAAATTCCTCTCAGAATCTGACTCCAAGTTATTAAAAAAATCATACTCCGACACCGATTCCGACTCCTATAACTTACAAAATTCCTCTCAGATTCCGACTCCAAGTTATTTAAAAAATCCAACTCCGACTCCTATAACTTACAAAATTCCTCTCAGACTCCGACTGTAAGTTATTAAAAAATCCAACTCAGACTCCGATTCTGATTTCTATAATTTCTAAAATTCTTCTCAGAATCCGATTCCAAGTTATTAAAAAAATCCAACTTGAACACCGATTCCGACTCCTATAACTTACAAAATTCCTCTCAGAATCCGACTCCAAGTTATTAAAAAAATCCAACTCCGACTCACTATAACTTACAAAATTCCTCTCAGAATCCGACTCTAAGTTATTAAAAAATCCAACTCCAACACCGATTCCGACTTCTATAATTCCAAAATTCCTCTCAGAATCCGATTCCAATTATTAAAAAATCCAACTCCGACTCCTATAACTTACAAAATTCCTCTCAGATTCCGACTCCAAGTTATTAAAAAATCCAACTCGAACACCGATTCCGACTCCTATAACTTACAAAATTCCTTTCAGATTCCGACCCCAAGTTATTAAAAAAATCCAACTCCTACACCGATTCCGACTCCTATAACTTACAAAATTCCTCTTAGACTCCGATTCCTATTTATTAAAAAAATCCAACTCGAACACCGATTCCGAATCCTATAACTTACAAAATTCCTCTCAGATTCCGACTCCAAGTTATTAAAAAAATCCAAATCCGACACCGATTCCGACTCCTATAACTTTCAAAATTCCTCTCAGACTCCGACTCTAAGTTATTAAAAAATCCAACTCCAACACCGATTCCGACTCCTATAACTTATAAAATTCCTCTCAGAATCCGACTCCAAGTTATTAAAAAATCCAACTCCGACACCGATTCCGATTCTATAATTTATAAAATTCTTCTCAGAATCCGATTCCAAGTTATTAAAAAATCCAACTCCAACACCGATTCCGACTCCTATAACTTACAAAATTCCTCTCAGAATCCGATTCCAAGTTATTAAAAAAATCCAACTCGAACACCGATTCCGACTCCTATAACTTACAAAATTCCTCTCAGATTCCGACTCCAAGTTATTAAAAAAATCCAAATCCGACACCGATTCCGACTCCTATGACTTTCAAAATTCCTCTCAGAACCCGACTCTAAGTTATTAAAAAAATCCAACTCCGACACCGATTCCGACTCCTATAACTTCCAAAATTCTTCTCAGACTCCGATTCCAAGTTATTAAAAAAATCCAACTCGAACACCGATTCCGACTCCTATAACTTACAAAATTCCTCTCAGACTCTGACTCCAAATTATTAAAAAAATCCAACTCCCTATAACTTACAAAATTCCTCTCAGAATCTGACTCCAAGTTATTAAAAAAATCCAACTCGAACACCGATTCCGACTCCTATAACTTACAAAATTCCTTTCAGATTCCGACCCCAAGTTATTAAAAAAATCCAACTCCTACACCGATTCCGACTCCTATAACTTACAAAATTCCTCTTAGACTCCGATTCCTATTTATTAAAAAAATCCAACTCGAACACCGATTCCGAATCCTATAACTTACAAAATTCCTCTCAGATTCCGACTCCAAGTTATTAAAAAAATCCAACTCCGACACCGATTCCGACTCCTATGACTTTCAAAATTCCTCTCAGAACCCGACTCTAAGTTATTAAAAAAATCCAACTCCGACACCGATTCTGATTTCTATAATTTCTAAAATTCTTCTCAGAATCCGATTCCAAGTTATTAAAAAAATCCAACTTAAAAACCGATTATGACTCTTATAACTTACAATATTCATCTCAGAATCTGACTCCAAGTTATTAAAAAAATCATACTCCGACACCGATTCCGAATCCTATAACTTACAAAATTCTTTTCAGATTCCGACTCCAAGTTATTAAAAAAATCCAACTCCGACTCCTATGACTTTCAAAATTCCTCTCAGAACCCGACTCTAAGTTATTAAAAAAATCCAACTCAGACACCGATTCTGATTTCTATAATTTCTAAAATTCTTCTCAGAACCCGACTCTAAGTTATTAAAAAAATCCAACTCCGATTCTGATTTCTATAATTTCTAAAATTCTTCTCAGAATCCGATTCCAAGTTATTAAAAAAATCCAACTCGAACACCGATTCCGACTCCTATAACTTACAAAATTCCTCTCAGACTCTGACTCCAAATTATTAAAAAAATCCAACTCGAACACCGATTCCGACTCCTATAACTTACAAAATTCCTCTCAGATTCCGACTCCAAGTTATTAAAAAAATCCAACTCCTACACCGATTCCGACTCCTATAACTTACAAAATTCCTCTTAGACTCCGATTCCTATTTATTAAAAAAATCCAACTCGAACACCGATTCCGACTCCTATAACTTACAAAATTCCTCTCAGATTCCGACCCCAAGTTATTAAAAAAATCCAACTCGAACACCGATTCCGACTCCTATAACTTACAAAATTCCTCTCAGATTCCGACCCCAAGTTATTAAAAAAATCCAACTCCTACACCGATTCCGACTCCTATAACTTACAAAATTCCTCTTAGACTCCGATTCCTATTTATTAAAAAAATCCAACTCGAACACCGATTCCGAATCCTATAACTTACAAAATTCCTCTCAGATTCCGACTCCAAGTTATTAAAAAAATCCAAATCCGACACCGATTCCGACTCCTATGACTTTCAAAATTCCTCTCAGAACCCGACTCTAAGTTATTAAAAAAATCCAACTCCGACACCGATTCTGATTCCTATAATTTCTAAAATTCTTCTCAGAATCCGATTCTAAGTTATTAAAAAAATCCAACTTGAAAACCGATTATGACTCCTATAACTTACAATATTCATCTCAGAATCTGACTCCAAGTTATTAAAAAAATCATACTCCGACTCCTATAACTTACAAAATTCCTCTCAGACTCTGACTCCAAATTATTAAAAAAATCCAACTCGAACACCGATTCCGACTCCTATAACTTACAAAATTCCTTTCAGATTCCGACCCCAAGTTATTAAAAAAATCCAACTCCTACACCGATTCCGACTCCTATAACTTACAAAATTCCTCTTAGACTCCGATTCCTATTTATTAAAAAAATCCAACTCGAACACCGATTCCGACTCCTATAACTTACAAAATTCCTCTTAGACTCCGATTCCAATTTATTAAAAAAATCCAACTCGAACACCGATTCCGACTCCTATAACTTACAAAATTCCTCTCAGATTCCGACCCCAAGTTATTAAAAAAATCCAACTCGAACACCGATTCCGACTCCTATAACTTACAAAATTCCTCTTAGACTCCGATTCCTATTTATTAAAAAAATCCAACTCGAACACCGATTCCGACTCCTATAACTTACAAAATTCCTCTCAGATTCCGACTCCAAGTTATTAAAAAAATCCAACTCCTACACCGATTCCGACTCCTATAACTTACAAAATTCCTCTTAGACTCCGATTCCTATTTATTAAAAAAATCCAACTCGAACACCGATTCCGACTCCTATAACTTACAAAATTCCTCTCAGATTCCGACCCCAAGTTATTAAAAAAATCCAACTCCTACACCGATTCCGACTCCTATAACTTACAAAATTCCTCTTAGACTCCGATTCCTATTTATTAAAAAAATCCAACTCGAACACCGATTCCGACTCCTATAACTTACAAAATTCCTCTTAGACTCCGATTCCTATTTATTAAAAAAATCCAACTCGAACACCGATTCCGACTCCTATAACTTACAAAATTCCTTTCAGATTCCGACCCCAAGTTATTAAAAAAATCCAACTCCTACACCGATTCCGACTCCTATAACTTCCAAAATTCCTCTCAGACTCCGATTCCTATTTATTAAAAAAATCCAACTCGAACACCGATTCCGACTCCTATAACTTACAAAATTCCTCTCAGATTCCGACTCTAAGTTATTAAAAAAATCCAACTCGAACACCGATTCCGAATCCTATAACTTACAAAATTCTTCTCAGATTCCGACTCCAAGTTATTAAAAAAATCCAACTCCTACACAGATTCCGATTCCTATAACTTCCAAAATTCCTCTCAGACTCCGACTCAAAGTTTTTAAAAAAAATCCAATTCGAACACCGATTCCGACTCCTATAACTTCCAAAATCCGATTCCAAGTTATTAAAAAAATACAACTTGAACACCGATTCCGAATCCTATAACTTACAAAATTCCTCTCAGATTCCGACCCCAAGTTATTAAAAAAATCCAACTCCTACACCGATTCCGACTCCTATAACTTACAAAATTCCTCTTAGACTCCGATTCCTATTTATTAAAAAAATCCAACTCGAACACCGATTCCGAATCCTATAACTTACAAAATTCTTCTCAGATTCCGACTCCAAGTTATAAAAAAAATCCAACTCCGACACCAATTATGATTCCTATAATTTCTAAAATTCTTCTCAGAATCCGATTCTAAGTTATTAAAAAAATCCAACTTGAAAACCGATTATGACTCCTATAACTTACAAAATTCCTCTCAGACTCCGACTCCAAGTTATTAAAAAAATCCAACTCCGACTCCTATAACTTCCAAAATTCCTCTCAGATTCCGACTCCAAGTTATTACAAAATTCCTCTCAGATTCCGACCCCAAGTTATTAAAAAAATCCAACTCCGACACCGATTCCGACTCCTATAACTTACAAAATTCCTCTTAGACTCCGATTCCTATTTATTAAAAAAATCCAACTCGAACACCGATTCCGACTCCTATAACTTACAAAATTCCTCTCAGATTCCGACTCCAAGTTATTAAAAAAATCCAACTCCGACACCGATTCCGACTCCTATAACTTCCAAAATTCCTCTCAGACTCCGATTCCAAGTTATTAAAAAAATCCAACTTGAACACCGATTCCGACTCCTATAACTTACAAAATTCATCTCAGAATCCGACTCCAAGTTATTAAAAAAATCCAACTCCGACTCCTATGACTTTCAAAATTCCTCTCAGAACCCGACTCTAAGTTATTAAAAAATCCAACTCCGACACCGATTTCTATAATTTCTAAAATTCTTCTCAGACTCCGATTCCAAGTTATTAAAAAAATCCAACTCGAACACCGATTCCGACTCCTATAACTTACAAAATTCCTCTCAGACTCCGACTCCAAGTTATTAAAAAAATCCAACTCCGACTCCTATAACTTACAAAATTCCTCTCAGATTCCGACCCCAAGTTATTAAAAAAATCCAACTCGAACACCGATTCCGACTCCTATAACTTACAAAATTCCTCTCGGATTCCGACCCCAAGTTATTAAAAAAATCCAACTCCGACTCCTATAACTTACAAAATTCCTCTCAGATTCCGACTCCAAGTTATTAAAAAAATCCAACTCCGACTCCTATAACTTACAAAATTCCTCTCAGACTCCGACTCCAAGTTATTAAAAAAATCCAACTCCGACTCCAAGTTATTAAAAAAATCCAACTCCGACACCGATTCCTATAACTTCAAAATTCCTCCATGTTTGTGTCCGCCTTTGTTTTGAGTGCTACCTGCTTGTGTCTATCTATATTTGAGTGCTCCCTGTATGTGCCTGTTTGTGTTTAAGTGCCCCTTGTTGGTGCCTACTTGTGTTTAAGTGCTCCCTATTTGCGCTTGCCTGTTTTGAGTGCTCTCGCTTTGTGCTTGCCTGTGTTTGAGTGATCCCTGTTTGTGCATGCCTGTGTTAGAGTGCTATCTGTTTGTCTGCCTGTGTTTGAATGCCCCCTGTTGGTGCTTGTTTGTGTTAAAGTGCTCCCTATTTATGACGGAACCTTTTTAATTCCTCCCTGTTTGTGCCTTCAAGTGTTTAATTGCTCCATTTGTGCCTGTCTGTGTTTGAGTGCTCCCCGTTTGTGCCTGTCTGTGTTTGAGTGCTCCCCGTTTGTGCCTGCCTGTTGTTTATTCAAAAATTAATTGTACGGAAAATATGATGGGTACCTCCCGTAAATTGTTACCACTGAAAAGATCATTGGTACCCCTAATAATCATTGATATCCCCCAGAAGGATCATTAGTAGACGTAAAGAGCAATGGTACACGCAAAGATTTCATAATTTACTACATAAAAAAGGAATTAACATATTAGATTATCATTAAAAATAAATTAAAAAGAATATAAAAAAGTGTATTACAATATAAAATCTTGAAAACCTGTTTCAAAATAATATAAAATAACGAATAAGCAAATTAGATATCAAAATTAGTGGACAATATAAAATTAAACGAGGATAATTTATCTTTTACTATATAAAATCTAAAAAAATCTTAATCAAAAGTAGATAGATGTGTTTATTTATATTAAAAATAAATTTATATAAATCTAATGAAATCTTTTATACCTTATTAACCCTTATGGTAGAGCGTGTGACTTCGAAATTGAAAGTCTTGGGTTCGAATCCCGCTCCCGGCAACTTTCTTATAGTTCAATACAAGCGGCCTTTGACCTTCTTGATGAAAACACCCCAAGATACCTTTACCTTTATAACAATTAAAATTTTAATGTAATATAATTTAGAAAAATCTTTCATGGAAATCAAAATAAAAAAAAACAACTAAGAACAATATTTTATTAAAAAAAATAGATTTGAAATTAGTAACTAACAAATTAATTATCTTTCTGGAGAAGGGTGGGTATAAAATAAGCTGTAAAAGTAAAGCCTTGAGTTGAAACTTTATATTTTAGGGAAAAGTAAAAACTTGTTTTCAATTTGACCTAGCTGGTAGCAATAATGTCTATGCGAAAATATTTTTTCAAAAATATATTTAAAAATTTTTAATTTAAGATAAGATAAGATAAGACTTTATTCATGTTTGAAAATGAAGTGAACTAAACTTTCGTTTATGTGTTCACATGGGAAAAAAATCCCTCATCCGTTCAGCGGAGAAGTATAAATGAGTTGAAATAAGAAGCATGAAAGGATGATAGATTCAAAAAAACCCATAGGTAAACAAAATGAAAAATAAAATAAAACAGAATAATTTCAAGTTAGATACACACAGTCATAAAACATCATTTGATAGTTAAATTCCATTCTTCAAGCAAAGGAAGCATATCTGGATGTAGAAGAGTTGATGAGTGGATATATGAAGAAAAAAAAAACGGCGAGATTCTAAAAAAAAATACAAAGAAGAGGAAGCAAAAGAAAATCCAAAAATATTAAAAAAAAAATGTTTAAAATGAAATCAACATAAGAAGGAAAAGAACTAACGAAACATGTGTAGTTTATATTTTTTTTGAAGCTTTTAATATTTCTTAAATACCTAATATGTAAAGGAATGGAGTTCCATACGGCAATAGATTTTTTAAAAAAATGTTTGTTAAAAGAAGTATATTTATAACGTCTATTACGTAAATTATTCTTTGAGCGTAAATTATATTGATAAAAATGATTATTTTTTATATAATAAATATTGAAAATATTTTTACTATTAATTACTTTATAAACAAAAATACCTAATTGAAACTTACTAATTTCTCCTAGAATAAGTATGTTATGATTAAACACAACACTATTATGGTTTTTATAATCAATAAATTTAAAGGCACGTCTTTGTTTATTTTGTAAAATGTTAAATTTTGAAATACTACATAAACACCAAATAAAGTTACAATATAAAATTTTAGAATGAAATAGAGAATAATACAAAATAATCCTAGTTTGAAGGTTCAAAAAATAACGAATTTTAAACATAAGACCTAAAGCGATAGATACATTCTTAATTACATTGTCATACTGTATGTTGAAATTCAATTTGGAATCAAGAAATACACCTAAATATTTATAACATGAAGATTGAGTTCTATTAGACAAATAACTACTCAAAATATTTAAAAACTTACCCCTGAATCCATAGCAGCTTAATTTATATAACAAAATTTTACGATCTATTCTATCGAAAGCTTTAGAAAAGTCAATGAAAATACCACAGACATCTAAATTACTATCAAAAGATTCCAAAATATAGTTTACTACAAAAGAGACTGCCATATCAGTTGAAACACCTGACCGAAATCCAAACTGACGTTCATTCAAAATTTCATGTAAGTTAATAAAATTTATCATTCTATTAAACACAATTTTTTCGAAAATTTTACTAAAAAAAGGTAAAATGCTAATGGGCCTATAGTTTTCAATACTTTCAGGGTTACCAGATTTAAATATAGGAATAACCTTAGAAATTTTAAAATAATCAGGGATATATTCATCCTTTATAATTTTGTTGAATAATTGGTAAAGGTTATTCAAAACAAATAATACAATATTTTTACCCAATTTGTTAGAAAGACCATCCCATCCTGATGAAGTAGATGCGTTAAATGTATTTGCAGTAATCAAAATATCATTAATGGAAATTTCATCAAAATAAAAAGTATTATCAAGTACTGGGATTAAGTCAAAGTAGGCTTCATTTGTGATTAATTGAGTATTTGTAAAATAGTCATTAATTTCATCCGAATCAAAATGACAGTGATTGATTGGTTTCTTATCTAAAACTTCATTAATAAGTTTCCAGGTACTCTTCATATCAAATTTTGAGCTAGTGAACTTATTATAGTAAAACTTTTCTCTACTTTCTTTTACTAGCTTATTATACCTATTTCGTATTTGTTTAAACTCATTCCATTTAGAAAGGTTTCGATATTTCAAGAAAGATTTATAAACTTTGTTTTTATACTTTCTAAGTAATCTTAATTCTGGTGTGAACCATTCATTTTTAACTTTGGGCTTCATTTTCATAAAAGGAAAACATTTTTTATAGATATAAGATATTTTATCAATCAATACTTTACAGTACTCATTAGCATTCAAATTAATATCTATATACCAATCTTCATTCAACATACAATTATAAAACATAAAATAATTTTTTGAAGACATGTTTCTGCATATAATATCGCTATCAGACTTTAAATTGTCAGTCAAATAAAAAAAAAATTTTTGTAGAAAATAAAGTTGGGTAAATGATCCGAAATATCAATTAAAATGTTGCCAGAAAATGAATCCACAAAACTGAAATTAGTAAAAATATTATCGATAAGTGTAGAACTGGTTTTTTGTATTCGAGTATGACCGGAAATATTTAGGTGGAAACCAAACTCATGCATAAGATTTAAGAAAATACTGGAATGATGATGAATAATTTTAATATCCATATTTATATTGAAATCTCCAACAATAAAAACCTTTTTATTGAAAAAATTAGTTTGATTCATTAATAGAGTAAACTCATCTATAAAAAAATCTATGTTGAAACTTGGAGGTCTATATATTATCAAAATTGTAAATATAATTGGTTCCTTAACATCAATTATTAGATATTCAAATGAGGTAAAAGGGCTCCCAATGTTATTTGTATTATACATTAAACGTTTATCAATATAGACTCCAAGACCGCCACCTCTACCTTCTCTTTTTTTTGTGACAAAATTAAAACCATCTATGGTCAAATTAGAATGACAGTCCCAAATTTCAGTAAGACAAAAGATACCAATTTTATCAATGCCTAGATCATCAAATAATAATTTAAACTCAAAAAAATTCCTTGATAAACTTCTACAATTCAGATGAAGTAACATAAAATTGAGTAAATTAGAAGTTTCAGTGTAATTTTCAAGTTGATTTTTCAAACTTTCAACGGTGTAAAAATTAAAATTATGAACTTTAGGTAAAAAACTGTTAAATTTATCGTGACTGTTAATATCAAAATTACAAAAATTGGAAAGCATTTTATAGATTTATAGTATTTATGATAAAAAATATATATATATGATTCAATATATTCAGAAATCACAAGTATTTACTTTAATAAAATTTAAATTAAGTTTTCTACATTCACAAGATTTAGAGAAAGCATCATGATGAAAATCCTTATATTTTTACGTATACAATTTACACATTTATGTAATTCTACATTAGAAGAATTAGAACAAGTTTCCGACTTGTGATTTTCAGAACAGTATTTGCAAACCGCTTTATCTTTAAATTTACAAACAGATGAGGTATGACCAAAGTTACAACAATTGGTACATTGTTTAGATAAGTAAAAATCATGAACTTGGTAACATCCATAATTAATGAAAAATTCATTAAGATGCATTTTAATAGCATTTCTTATATGAGGATCGACTGAAAAAACAATAAATTTTTTTCTTGTAGACTCATTAATTTTGGAAAATAATAATTTAAATTTGTAATTTATGTCTATTAATGGCTTAATATAATTATTTTTACTCAAAATTGATTCAAAAATTAATTTATCATCCAAATTGGAATAAAGGTTATTAACCATTATTTTTATACCAAATTTAGGATTATCATGAAGTTTAATGGAAGAACTGTCCTTTAATTTCTTTTTAAAAACCATCTTAGCATCTTCTAATGATTTAGAGTTTGGAAAAGTATACTTGATAGAATTTTTATTAATATAACGTTTATTAATCTTAATTTTAGAAAGTGCCTTATCTGAGAAAGAAGTGAAGTCAGAAACATCCTTATCATTATCAAATTTAACTTTAATAAAACAATTGTTACTCACTACATCTGCATATGTTTTGGCTGGCTTATCAATTGCTTTATCAAACTTTAAGTCAGATTTTAAAAAAGAAGATTTCAGATCATTAAGGCTATCTTTGATTAATTATTTAATTATTTTTCTGTAAAATTAAAAGGAATATTTTATTCTCTTTTATTTTTAACAATCTTCTTTATTCAAAATATAAATTAAAATATATATTAATAGAAATTGTAAGTTCTCTTGTATTTGATCATTATCACTAAGCATACACTGTTTGAAGATAGGTTTTTGCTATTGAAACCTCATCAATTCTACTTTTGGGTTTAAAGTATAAGGTTTGAAATGAGGTTTAGTGGTTGCAAGTGGGCATCAACAATTAAAAAACTTTTTCACCCTCTTGAAATCCAGTTTTTTTTTCACCAGCATTGAAATCTCACATTTTTCACCACCTTGAAAACCCCATTTTGTTCTACCCCTTGAAAGGCTTATTCACCCCCTTTAAATCCCCATTGTTTTCGCCGCCCTTCTCTGTTTGTGCCTTCTTGTGTTTGAGTGCTCCTTATTTGTTCTTGACTGTGTTTGAGTGCTACCTGTTTCTGCTTGCCTATTGTTTATGTCCAACCGGTGTTTAAGTGCTCCATTTTGTGCTGACTATGGTTGGGTGCTCCTGTTGATTGAGTGTTCGTTGTGTGTTCCTGCCTGTGCTGAGTGCTCCCTGTTTGTGCCTGCATGTGTTTAATTGTTCCCTGTTTGTGACTGCATGTGTTCAAGTCCTACATGTTTGTGGCTGGCAGTGTTTGAATGCTCATTGTTTGTATGGACCTGTCTTTGAGTGCTCCATGTTTATGTCCGCCTTTGTTTGAGTTCTCCCTGCTCGTGTCTATCTATGTTAGAGTGCTCCCTGTTTGTGCCTGCCTGTGTTTGAGTGCTCCCTGTGTGTGCCTGCTTGTGTTTAAGTGCTCCCTGTTGGTGCCTACTTGTGTTTAAGTGCTCCCTATTTGCGCCTGTCTATTGTTTAAGTCATACCTGTGTTTAAGTGCCCCTGTTTGTGCTTGCCTGTGTTTAAGTACTCCCTGTTTGTGGCTACCTGTGTTTGAGAGTTCTCTGTATTTACCTGCCTGTGTTTGAGTGCTCTCTATTTGTACCTGCCTGTTTTTGAGTGCTCCCTGTTTGTGTCTTCCTCTGTTTGAGGGCCCCCTGTTTGTGCCTGCATGTGTTTGAGTGCCCCATGATGGTGTCTGCGTGTTTTTAAGTATTCCTTGTTTGTGCCTGACTGTGTTTGTGTGCTCCCTGTTTGTACCAGCATGTTGATTGAGTGTTAATTGTTTGTTCCTTCTTATGTTTGAGTGCTCCTTGTTTGTGCCTGAATGTGTTTGAGTTCCCCATGATGGTGTCTGCCTGTGTTTAAGTGCTCTCTATTTGTGCCTGCCTATTGTTTAAGCCCCAACTGTGTTTAAGTGCTCCTTGTTTGTGTCTGACTGTGTTTGGGTGCTTCATGTTGATTGAGTGCTCGTTGTTTGTTCCTACCTGTGTTTGAGTGATCCCTGTTTGTAGCTGCCTATGTTTGAGTGTTACATGTTAATGTCCGCCTGTGTTAACGTGCTCCCTGTTTGTCTCAGACTGCTGTTTGAGTGCTCCTTGTTTATGCCTCAGGGTGCTCTCTGTTTGTGCCTGCCTTTGTTTGAGTGCCCCCTTTTGGTATCTGCCTGTTGAAGTGCTACCTGCTTGACTTTGAGTGCCCTCTGTGGAGCCTCCCTGTGTTTGAGTGCTCTCAGTTTGTGCCTGCTTATTGTTTAAGTACTACCTGGGTTTAAGTGCTCCTTGTTTGTGCCTGATTGTTTTTAAGTGCTACCTGTTTGTGCCTTGCTTTGCTTGAGTGCCCCCTGTTGAGGCTGGCTTGTGAGAAAGTGCTCCTTGTTTATGCCTAGCTGTGTTTGAGAGCTCCCTGTTTGTAATGGCCTGTGTTTGAGTGCTCACTGTTTGTGTCGACCTGTGTTTGAGTGCTCCATTTTGTGTCTGCCATTGTTTGAGTGCTTTCTGTTTGTGCCTGCATGTGTTGAGTTCATCCCGTATTTGCTTGCCTGTGTTTGTGTGTTCGTTCACTGTTTGTGCTTCTATGTGTTTGAGTTCCCCTTGTTTGTGCCTGATTGTGTTTGAGTGTTCCATGTTTGTTCCTACCTATGTTTGAATGCTCTCTGTTTGTACCTGTCTGTGTTTGAGTGCTACTTGTTTCTTCCTACCTATGTTTGAGTGCTCTTTGTTTGTACCTGCCTGTGTTTGAGGGCTACATGTTTGTGCATGCCTGTGTTTGAGTGCCCCTGTTGGTGCCTGTCTGTTGTTTAAGTGCTACCTGTGTGTGCCTGTTTCTGTTTAATTGCTACTAGTTTTTGCCTACCTGTCTTTGAGTGCACCCAGTTAGTGCATGCCTGTGTTTGAGTGCTCATAGTTTGTGCCTGCCTATGTTTAAGTGCCCCCTGTTGGTGCCTGCCTGTTTGTAAGTGCTCCTAGTTTGTGCCTGCCTCCTGTTTAAGTCCTACCTGTGTTTAAATGCTCCTTGTTTATGCCTGCATGTGTTTGAGTGCCTCATGATGGTGTCAGACTGTGTTTAAGTGCTCCCTGTTTGTGACTGCCTTTATTTAAGTGCCCCTGTTGGTGCCTGCCTTTAAGTAAGTACTCCCAGTTTGTGCCTGCCTCATGATTATGTCCTACCTGTGTTTAGTGCTCCTAGTTTATGCCTGACTGTGTTTGGGTTCTCCCTGTTTGTACCAGCATGTTGTTTGAGGGCTTCATAGTTTGTTGCTTCCAGTGTGTGAATGCTTTCTGTTTGTTCCTGCCTTTGTTTGAGTGCCCCATGGTGGTGTCGGCCTGTGTTTAAGTGCTACCTGTTTTTGCCTGGCTGTGTTTGAGTGCTCCCTGTATGGCCCTGCCTGTGTTTGAGTGCTCCCTGTTGTTTGAGTGGTGTCAGACTCCGACTCTAAATTATTAAAAAAATCCAACTCCGACACTGATTCCGATTCCTATAACAAACTTACAAAATTTCTCTCAGAATCCGATTCTAAGTTATTAAAAAAATCCAGCTCGAACACCAATTCCGACTCCTATTTCTTACAAAATTCCTCTCAGACCCCGACACCAAGTTATTTAAAAAATATAACTCCGACACTGATTAAGACTCCTATAACTTACAAAATTCCTCTCCGACCCCGCCTCCAAGTTATTAATAAAATCCAACTCCGACACCGATTCTGACTCCTATAACTTACAAAATTCCTCTCAGAATCTGACTCCAAGTTATTAAAAAAATCCAACTCTAACACCGATTCCGACTCCTATAACTTACAAAATTCCTCTTAGACTCCGATTCCTATTTATTTAAAAAGTCCAACTCTAACACCGATTCCGACTCCTATAACTTACAAAATTCCTCTCAGATTCCGACTCCAAGTTATTAAAAAAATTCAACTCCGACACCGACTCCTATAACTTACAAAATTCCTCTCAGACTCCGAATCTAAATTATTAAAAAAAATCCAACTCCGACTCCGACTCCTATAACTTACAAAATTCCTCTCAGACTCCGACTCCAAGTTATTAAAAAAATCCAACTCGAACACCGATTCCGACTCCTATAACTTACAAAATTCCTTTCAGATTCCGACCCCAAGTTATTAAAAAAATCCAACTCCTACACCGATTCCGACTCCTATAACTTCCAAAATTCCTCTCAAATTCCGAACCCAAGTTATTAAAAAAATCCAACTCTGACTCCTATAACTTACTAAATTCCTCTCAAATCTGACTCCAAGTTATAAAAAAACCCAACTCGAACACCGATTCCGACTCCTATAACTTCCAAAATTCCTCTCAGATTCCGAACCTAAGTTATTAAAAAAATCCAACTCCGACACCGATTCCGATAACTTCCAAAATTCCTCTCAAATCCGATTCCAAGTTATTAAAAAAATCCAACTTGAACACCGATTCCGACTCCTATAACTTACAAAATTCCTCTCAGACTCCGACTCCAAGTTATTTAAAAAATCCAACTCCGACACCGATTCCGACTCCTATAACTTACAAAATTCCTCTCAGACCCCGACTCCAAGTTATTAATAAAATCCAACTCCGACACCGATTCTGACTTCTATAACTTACAAAATTCCTCTCAGAATCTGACTCCAAGTTATTAAAAAAATCCAACTCGAACACCGATTCGGACTCCTATAACTTACAAAATTCCTCTTAGACTCCGATTCCTATTTATTAAAAAAATCCAACTCGAACACCGATTCCGACTCCTATAACTTACAAAATTCCTCTCAGATTCCGACCCCAAGTTATTAAAAAAATTCAACTCCGACACCGACTCCTATAACTTACAAAATTCCTCTCAGACTCCGACTCTAAATTATTAAAAAAATCCAACTCAGACACCGATTCCGACTCCTATATCTTACAAAATTCCTCTCAGACTCCGACTCCAAGTTATTAAAAAAATCCAACTCGAACACCGATTCCGACTCTTATAACTTACAAAATTCCTCTCAGATTCCGACCACAAGTTATTAAAAAATCCAACACCGATTTCGACTCCTATAACTTACAAAATTCCTCTCAGACTCCGACTCCAAGTTATTAAAAAAATCCAACACGAACACCGATTCCGACTCCTATAACTTACAAAATTCCTCTCAGACTCCGAATCCAAGTTATTAAAAAAATCCAACTCGAACACCGATTCCGACTCCAATAACTTACAAAATTCCTCTCAGATTCCGACCCTAAGTTATTAAAAAAATCCAACTCCGACACCGATTCCGACTCCTATAACTTACAAAATTCCTTTCAGAATCTGACTCAAAGTTATTAAAAAAATTCAACTCCTACACCGATTCCGACTCCTATAACTTACAAAATCCCTCTTAGACTCCGATTCCTATTTATTAAAAAAATCCAACTTCGACACCGATTTCGACTCCTAAAAGTTACAAAATTCCTCTCAGACTCCGACCCAAAGTTATTAAAAAATCCAACTCCTATAACTTCCAAAATTCCTCTGACTCCGATTCCAAGTTATTAAAAAAATCCAACTCCGACACCGATTCCGACTCCTATAACTTCCAAAATTCCTCTCAGAATCCGATTCCAAGTTATTAAAAAAATCCAACTCCGACACCGATTCCGACTCCTATAACTTACAAAATTCCTCTTAGACTCCGATTCCTATTTATTAAAAAAATCCAACTCCGACACCGATTCCGACTCCTATAACTTACAAAATTCCTCTCAGACTCCGACCCAAAGTTATTAAAAAAATCCAACTCCGACTCCTATAACTTCCAAAATTCCTCTGACTCCGACTACAAGTTATTAAAAAATCCAACTCGGACACCGATTCCGACTCCTATAACTTCCAAAATTCCTCTTAGACCCCGATTCCTATTTATTAAATAAATCCAACTCCGACACCGATTCCGACTCCTATAAGTTACAAAATTCCTCTCAGACTCCGACCCAAAATTATTAAAAAAATCCAACTCCGACTCCTATATAACTTCCAAAATTCCTCTGACTCCGACTCCAAGTTATTAAAAAAATCCAACTCCGACACCGATTCCGACTCGTATAACTTCCAAAATTCCTCTCAGACTCCGATTCCAAGTTATTAAAAAAATCCAACTCCGACACCGATTCCGACTCCTATGACTTTCAAAATTCCTCTCAGAACCCGACTCTAAGTTATTAAAAAAATCCAACTCCGACACCGATTCTGATTCCTATAATTTCTAAAATTCTTCTCAGAATCCGATTCCAAGTTATTAAAAAAATCCAACTTGAACACCGATTCTGACTCCTATAACTTACAAAATTCATCTCAGAATCTGACTCCAAGTTATTAAAAAAATCCTACTCCGACACCGATTCCGACTCCTATAACTTACAAAATTCCTCTCAGACTCCGACTCCAAGTTATTAAAAAAATCCAACTCGAACACCGATTCCGACTCCTATAACTTACAAAATTCCTCTCAGACTCTGATTTATAATTTTATATTAGTTTTATCCTGAGAATAATTCTTCTATGTATATTTAACTTATTCTTTTAATATTTAAATTTATTTTCATCTGTTTGGGTGTATTTGGGTATATTTGGGTAAAAAGTCTCACCCGATTTTAACATTAGCTGTTCATTATTTTCTTTTAAGTAATCTGTCAATTTGAACTGGGTAGTAGAACACTGTATTTATTTTAATTTTATGCTGAGAATATTTCTTCTATCTATATTTAACTTATTCAGTGTATATTTAAATTTGTTTTTATCTATTTGGGGTATATTTTTGGTGTATTTGGGTAAAAAGTCTCACCCGGGGCCATTTCATAAAATGATAAAAAATAGTTTTAACCTAATTTTTAAACACAGGTAATGACCAGTTTAGATTTTCAAATAACGACTTGTTATTTTGTAAAATATATTGGTTTTCTTGACAATAGGATTATCTGAACTTTTCAGGCAATAATCAATTCTGATATAGTTATTCGAATTTCTATTGTTTCTCAAACAATACACATTTCTTAGGGCACGTTTCTGCAGGACTTCAATTTTATCTTTTCTAAATGGTTACGAATTGACAATAAAATTTAAATAAAAAATATAATTTAGGTATGATAAAAAAAGCTGTTTATATATCATAAATTTCATATTCGTAGGAAAGATATTCGTTTTACGATATAAATTTCATGCTTCTTATTTCAACTCATTTATACTTCTCCGCTGAACGGATGAGGGATTTTTTTCCCATGTGAACACATAAACGAAAGTTTAGTTCACTTCATTTTTCAAACATGAATAAAGTCTTATCTTATCTTATCTTATCTTAAAATCCCAATTATCTTATTCAGATTTAAACTTAATCGATTCACGTGCTCGTTGAACTTTGCAATTACTACTGAAAATTAAACTAAAATTTTAACTAACTACTTTTATACCAATTGATTTCAAAAAGCTAAAAGATCCCACTATTACCTTCTATCAAGCATATCGATTAACGTTGGAAAGTCTTTTAAAATCTCTATCTACCTAACTACCCTTTTATTTTTTCTAGCTGAACATATCAATGAAGTCAGTCTCCAGTCCTATGTTTTTCAGATCTTGTTTCACTTTATGTTGATTAAATATTTTAAAATAGATCATTTATAATTTAATTGGAAATCAATTATATTCCTTTTATTAAACTTTTTCCCTAGTACAATTAATTTATTTACTATATTAAAAAATTTACCTGGAAAATCTATTGTTCCTCTTATATATAAATTGAATAAAAAATTTTCTTATCTTTCTCATTTTGTTCTTTTAAATAAATCTAATCTAACAATGTGAGCTAAATTTTTTTTTATTATTTTCTCAAGACTATGATATAAAACTAATAAAATTTTTAATTTTTAATTTTAAAGAATTAAATTTCATTTTGTTTTTTATTCAAATTTAACACAAAGTCTAGGTAACCTTTTAAAATGGATCATATTTATATAATTTTGCAGGCGCGATCTAAAGTGCTGCAAAATGGAATATAAAAACTAGAGTAGAATGAACAATTTATTAAATTTTTTATATTAGATAAAAAATTAACTTCTTGTCTAAAAAAAAGATATGCACTGATTTTTTTGGAAAAAAATAGTTGTAAAAAGCACAATTTCAAATTAAAAGTTTTGCAAATAACTAATCTTTATTAAAATACTTGAGTTTCTAGTGTTAGTATAGTTAGACTATTGTTAGTGTTAGTATAGTTCGAGTATTTTTAGTGGTAGTATAGCTAAACTAGAGTTTGTATAGTTAGAATATTGTTAGTTTTAGTAGTCAATTTCATTTTATAAAGCGTATAACTATCAATTAGATTATTCAAAACTTACTCAGGAAAAAGTAAAAAAATGGCCATTTTTAAATTAGAAAATGCACCACTTTTTAAAGAAAAACTGCATTATATATAAAAACTTCCATTTACTTCCTTTCTTTGATTCTAACTTCCACCTTAAAAAAACTAATATAGTAAAGTAAACTAATTGTACTAGGGAAAAAGTTTAATAAAAGGAATATAAAAACCTTACTTTGATGAAAATTTATATATTCTGGGTATATATAAAAATAAATTTACAGCATTTTTTATGTAGATGGAAAATTTAAGTTGGAATTTCACCCAACCAAAAACGCTGTTAAATTAGGGCGACGTGCGTGCTCAATTTGTCAGACAAAACGTCGCATTGATGTTTTTGGTTGGTTTTTATCAGGGTTATGGAGTCAGAGAAATATTTTGCAACTCCTTATTTATAATTCTGCGATTGCGACTTCTGTCCAAATCAAGTTATCATGACAATAGTTTTACGTCTTGTTCCATTTACTTCTACCTACAAGGATGAGGAAGGGTTTTAAATTGTTATAAGTTTAAAAACAATAAATAGAGACAGATTGTGTGTTGTATATGACAAAAAACATGCTCCAACAAACAGACCATTAATTTTAAAGCTTACTGCTTAGGTACAACTGCAGATATTGTTTTAATTCAGCTAAGTACTTGAAGCTTAAAAATTTGGGTTATACAGTTAAGTGCAAATGTTCTCGGCTACCATTAATTTTTTTTCTTTAGAATCTTTTGATTATTGAAATCTATTTTTATTAAATTAATTCATTTTTATAAATATACCATTTTAAAATAATTCTTTTTTTCATTAATAAAAATTTCTGCTTTTCTTTTTTAATTTATTCAAAATTATTATTTGAATATTTAATCTATTAAAAATTTCGTGTAAAAGTTTTATATGTTAGATTAAAAGGTAAATTCATAGACACTCTTTTTAGTCTGCAACATTGCAAAAACGCGACAAAATGCTTATCATTTTTGTCCAAACCTTTTATTTTTGCACCTCATAGAAAAAGGCTGAAAAACTCAGTAAAATTAAAGAATGAATTTTTTTAGTTTGTAAAAGAGCAAAACTGAGTTTATGAGTAGAAAGTTTTTAGGAAAAAAATTTTAAACCAATTACCTTTGGAAATTTTTTTTAGGATAAATTTAGTTTATGAAACGTATTTTGTCTTAGATAAAAAAAAGATTATAGACAATAATTTGAAAATCTTTTTGAAGACAATGTAAGAAAGACAATAAACTACAAATAAAAACCAATAGAATATTTAATAAATTATGTTGAAGAAAATAGATCAAACATTTTGCTTTGCAGCATAAAGCAGAAATGTCTAAAATTTAGGAAATCTTTCATGACTATTTAAAAATTAACATTCATAAACGACCTTGAAATATGGGAGTTGAAAAATTATAAATGATTGGATCCAGAGTCTGCGACCAAATATTTTTCCGACTCCACAACCCTGATCGGAATTAATTTCCGAAATGTTATTTCGTAGTCTAAATAGGCAAAAAAATATTTAATGTTGCTCTCAATATTCTCTTTGTAATCATTGTATCTTTTTTTATCTAACTCATTTATCCTAAATACAATAACAAATTCTGTAATAATTTTGTTTTTGAGACCAAAATTAAAAGTTTATTATGAAAGTCAACCTAAAAGAAAAATATCTTCAACTATATCTTCTTTTAGTTTCAATCTTTTAGCGTTTAAAATGTATTTCACGGCCTAATGTTCGTTCAACACTGGTCTGACTAATAGCTAAGTAATAATAAAACAATAACCGCCACCCCATCAAATTTTCTAACTTTTTTTTCAACTTCATCATCATACTGGAATTTTCACATCTACTTTCTTTTTCTTTTAAAATCCTTTTTATAAAATCACTGTTCCCATTGGTTGTTTCATCATCAATAAGTTGATTTTGTACAATTTCTTCAAAACAATGAGAAATTTGGTTTATATCTTTCTGAGACATTTAAAATATGCTTGATTGCAACTTCTTTTTGGTGATTCTTCAATAAACATTGATATCCTTCAAATAATGGATTAAGATTAGAGATAAAAATATATTTACATAGGATCTACAAACACACCTGCTAAAAATGGAGAATTTTTAACAATTGTAGATTCTCTCTTTTCAATAGACATTTTGATTTCTTAGGAGTATTTGTTTTGTCTTTTATTTAATAAAACTTGCATTTTATCCACTCTGCAAGAAATTCCCAGTAGTAAGTTTGCTGAACTGAAATTTGATTACCAACTTATAGAGCGGTTCGTAAATTTCATGCGTTAAATCAGGTTCTTTCCAAAAGTCTTCAACGTTAAGATTGCTGTTGATGAGAGCTAAGGATTTAATCAGTTCCTTACTTTTTTTGAAAACAGCATCTCATATGTTGATCCTCATCTTGCTTCGCGTTCAAGTGTTGGTAATTACGAATCATTTCTGACAATGTTTAATTCCTAATTGTAGAGTATGTAAAGCGCTTCTAGTGTTTAGAAACCGATCAATATCGCTATTTAACCCATTTACGACCAATGTTCCCAAAGGAAACGCAGACGAATTCCTACTTTAAATGGAATTACTAAAGTCGTCTGCTTTGCTTGGTCTTAAATGGGTTAAAAGAGCTAACTGAACAATCAAGGAGAATTAAAATAATTGTTCACTTTTTCTTCAATAATAATAATGGATTTTTCTATAATATCACAAGCGTTGATAATGTTTGAACCACTATCATTTAATTTTACTTGAATTAAAAAGCATTTTATTTAGTTTCTTTGTAAATCAGTGTTATAAATGAATTTATTTCACTTGATTATTTATCTTTTGTTTTCCCTTCTTTTCAACCAAATCAATTCCAATATATTTTTTTAAAAAAATTTGAAAATCAATTTTTTGTGTTTTACTCACAAAAACTTCAACTAATCATTCAAAAAAAGATACAAAATATATTATTTGTTTCATTTAATAATTTTTATGATTATTGAGTAATATGAATTAAATGACTTCATTTGTTCTTTTTTAGATTTAATTTGATTTAAAGAAATATGCCTAAGGAGATAAAAGAAATTAAAGATTTCCTCATAATTGCTAGAAGAAAAGATGCCAAGTCAGTTAAAATAAAGAAAAATGGGTTTTACGAAGTTAAATTCAAAGTTCGATGTTCAAGATACCTGTACACTCTAAAAGTCAATGATAATGAAAAAGCAGAAAAACTGAAACAAAGTCTCCCTCCCGGCCTACAAGTTAAGGAGCTGAAATGATTTTCATTGAATAAACTTTTCTTCTTTTTTTGATGATAAATTTTATTATTTGGAACAAACCTTTGTTTCTTGTATTTTTAAATAGATTTTTATCATGAGAATTTGAAGATGGGCTTTGCTATATGAATAATAATTAAAATGTTAATACTTATAGGTATTTTCACATCTTAAATGTAAAAAATGAGTTTAGAATAATTATAATTTGTACATTAACGAAATAGAACGATTATTTCTCGTTATTATAATTTGCAATGTGGTATGATGAAATGAGCAAAAACTGATGAACTCTGCAAAGTTGAAGGATGAGTGAATTTTAATTGATAAAATGAGAAGTGGTTGTAAAAATAAAGAATTTTTTTGAAAAAACATATCCTATCAACACAAGCTTCCTAAAGATATTTTGAATACCAGAAAAAATTTTCACCGTTATGCTCAATACAAAAAAAGTGGTACGCCGGATATATGTCTATAGATAGCTTCGGAGGCATTTCTTATGCTTCAGAAGCAAAAGCCTATATATACGTTTTTGTAAGAAATTTTGAGCACTTATAACTTTTTTCCGACAAAATGTAAACTCACCAAACTTTACATAGCCGTTAATATAGACCAAGAAAATCTTGTCTCAAAGCTAAAAAAATTGAAATTATGATAAAGTTACTTAGCTTTTAACCCTATTAGTGCTGGGCAAAATTTGTCCGCTCAAGTCCTAAAAGTTCCTATCCCTTCCTATTTTTCTCAGATATTAATAAGTTTTTATAAATATTTTTAATGTTGCATATATATTTCAACTATGCTGAATTCAGTGGTGATGTCCATTTTTTATGAAAATCAAATGTTTTTTACACACATACACCCATTTTCAAAGATGCTGAATTCAGCAGTGATATTAATTTTTTATGAAAATCAATCAAAACTGTCAAAAAATTGATATATCCCAAAGAGAAAGTATCAGGCACGGTTTTTTGAATTAGACAACTACGCTTTAATAGCAAGTATAGGGAGATGATGAAGTTTACCGTGTATATAGGCATTTTACACACATATATACCCATTTTCAAGTGTTGTGTTTACTGGTTATATTCCTTTTTTTATATATAAAAATTAGTCAAACCTGACAAAATAATTTAAATATGACAGCCCATGTCAAAATTAAAATTTTTATTCTTATAAAAAGGGTTTTATACATTTTAAGTATGTAGATTTTAATGGTGATGTTCATTTTTTATGAAATCAATAAAACGTGTCAAAAAATCGATTAAACCTGTTAATCAATGTCAAATATATAAACATAAAAATAACTTCTACTTGCAGTATTTCTCTGGTAATTATTTTCTTAATTTATTTAATAAACCAACTTTAGGTGTTTATTTCACTCAAAATATTTCATTCTACAGTAATTTATGTAACTCGATAGGACCTCCATCATTTTGGCTACAAATTCGTTATCGGTTCATAGCCTCTACGTCATATAATTTACAGTATGTTATTTTTGCTATTCATTCCATGATGATCCTTTCTTGGTAGCTCTTTTTTCATTAAAAATTTATATTCTTCAATGTGTGTTCGAAAATTTTTTTATAAGAATAAAATTACTTTTTTCCTCTCTCAAAGCATTCTGATTAAAGAAATCTTGATGATCTTAGACTTTTTTTTATCAGTATCGTGTATTTTATTATAAGGCCTGAATATTTGTCAACCAATTTCATTTCAAAGGTTTTTTTCTGATGAATCATTCGTGATGTTGATTGTTCAATTACAAAAAGTTGTCCACGTTCTTCATCTAAAAAATTATCTCTTTGACGCAAAGGAAAAAAGATGGACAAATTCAATTTAAATTAAAAATATCTTGAAAGTGACTAAATGCTCACATATTGGCATCTGTTCCATTTTTGATAAATCTGACCTATTCTAAATTTTCAGATTTCCTACCCATCTTAGCTAAATGTTAATTGTAATCCTAGATGATAAGCTAAAGATTTAATTATTTTTCATTTGTAAAAGAGGAACTTCTTTTTCACAGTCAAAATCTTTTTTGAAGCACCTAATATTATATCATTAAACCACTTCCTAGTTCATTAGAACATGGTAGATCTTCCATTTAGTCAAGATACATATTTTTTTAAATCATTTCTTTTGATCACATGTTCTCTTTTCAATTAGTTTTCAACTTTCTTCCTTCTCTCATACAAATTTTCAAAAGATTTTATAATACGTTTTATTTTTTTTAATAAATATTTCATACTCAAGATGATTGAAGAAAGAATTATAAGCCAAAATATACAAAAAAAAGTATATTTTTACTATATACCTAATATGCAATTGTTTTTTGAAAATTTTTTACAGAACTGATTTTCAGGCATACATTACTAATTCAATTGCCACTTAGAGATATTTTTTAACTGTATTATCCAAAATCCAGTACAGAAATAAAATAAGCATAGTCAATTTGGTATAAAACATATTTTTGAAGACAGTATCTAAAAGTAAACCGCAAATCTGATTGAAGCTTTCAGATATTTTAAAACAATAAATGCCAAACCTGAGTCCAAATATGAAACCAGCATCTTCCATTTGACATAAAAACAGATATTTTATTTAAATTTAAAAAAATTTTCTGTAGATATTAGACGTAAATCGAACATTTGATTGACACTTTCAGACATTTAAAACCTCTAAATGCAAAAAATGATTTGAGAAAAAAAATTATCATGGTCGAATTGGTATACAAACATATATTTCATGTAAAATTAGAGAGAATATTTTGGGATATAGTTTTCAGACATAAACAGCAAATTTGATTGACACTAGTAGTAAAACCTCTAAATGCGAAAACTGTGTTCTGAAATGAAATAATCATGATCTATTTGCTATAAAAACATATATTTCATGTAAAACTTGAATCAATATTTTTGGAAACAAATTTTAGAACTAAACGCAAATTTGATTGATACTTATAGGTATTTTCAAATTCAAAATGCAAAAATTGAGTCCATAAATGAAACTAGCATGGTTGATTTGGTATAAAAACATATATTTCATTGTAAAATTTGAGTGAATGTTTTTGGAGACAATTTTTAGAAGTAAACCACAAATTTGATTAATACTTATATGTATTTTCACATCCTAAATGTAAAAAATGAGTTCAGAAATGAAAACAGCATGATTGATTTGGTATAAAAACATATATTTCATGTAAAATTGAGAGAATATTTTTGGAGATAGCTTTTAGAAGTAAACCACAAATTTGATTGACATTGACAAATATTTTAAAACCTCTAAATGTGAAAAATGAGTTCAGAAATGAAAACAGCATGGTTGATTTGGTTTAAAAACATATATTTCATTGTAAAATTTGAAGAATCTTTTTGGAGACAATTTTTAGAAGTAAACCGCAAATTTGATTAACACTTATAGGTATTTTCAAATTAAATATATAAAGTGTTATGCGTTCCAAAATGTATATAATTATAAATTTTCAAGGTATTATATAATATAGATCCTAAGTTATAAGGTTAAGTACAGATGTCAAAATTTTGCTGAAAAATTTTAATTTTTAATTTTGATTGACAGTTTTGGACATGAAAAGATCATTCAACTACCATGAAAATGGTTTCAAAAGATGCAGCTAGCGATTTTAGGAAAAGTCACAAAATTTGAAGGGATATGATTCAGCGAATTTTTTACAATTCATTATTTAATGAAGGGGGGGGGGGGGTTTACGCCCCTAGCACTAAAGGATTAAGAGTTGATATTTATTTTATAGAGGCATAGAACAAGCTTAGAATTCTATTTGAAAAAATTAAAATGCAATACCTCTATGTTTTTTAAGACATGACATTTTTGAACAATACTAATTTTTTGTTGAAAGATTAAACTAGTTTAAGCAAAACTCCTTCACTCAATGTAAAAAGTATTCTCAAATAGTTGTATTCCTTAGATACATTTCATTCGACTGAGAAAAAGAATTTATATAAAGTTTGAAAAAAAGATTTTGGTTTTACATTTTATATATTTATAAACGTTTTTTGAAAAATTGAAAAAATATTTAATTTTATTTCACTTGAACTATTATTTTCAAGTATCGATAGATATTTTTTGCACTCTTCAAAAATGTCATGTTTTAAACAACGCAGAGGCATTCCCGAAAAATTAATATCAACCCCTTTAAACACACAAATTCTAAATAATAAATTTAAAAAAAGTTGTCCATAATTTTGTGTGTATTATCAGTTTTTCACAATGGAGCATACACAAAAATATCTTCATAGTTCTACCCACTACGTCGTTATGTAAAAAATATATCTATAGGCGATCATGCCCAAACAAAATTTTTCAAAAAACTTTATTTTTCATCCGATTTACTTGAAATTTTACGTCTTAGCTAAAAACATCATTCCCACTTAGCTTGTCAAATTTCAACTTGTTTGATGACTGCTAAGGCATTTTTCACATGTAAAATTTTCAACATAAACATATATAAGTAGTTTGGCAAGATTTTTCTGTTTATTTTTGTCTCTCTGTTGCCTTAGCAACAGCCAACTAATATATTAATATTAGAATAAATACAGTAAATTTATAAGATAGGAGAAGAATCTGAAGAAAATATCGCAGAAAAAAAATTTTTAGATTGCAAAACGGAATCATAAATTTGCAAAGAGAAAGAAAGACAAAAAGCTTCACTTCAAGAAAAAGGCAAGCTAGCGATTCTACGATGTAATTTGACGAATCTGGGCCTGAACTGTTCCTCTTTTGTGAAACTTTGTCCATGGTTATTGTGTCGCGGATCATAGTGTGTGAAGGATTTGGTAGAAGTGCTTTCACTCGCTCTGCTCTGCATCCCTTTGCATATCTTTTTGATACAGGATGTGGTTGATGGAAAATAATTGCGCGTAAAGGTAAGGAGATCGGGAATGAAGGTCGACGTAGACAATGAAGCTGTTGTTGAGGCTGCTGTTTGGCCGTAGTAGTCTTCGGGGGAAATCTTTTTCCACTTTTGAAACTGCTTGCTTTCAAAGTGTGCTAGAGTTTGGGCAGTGAATAAACTTGCTTCGCGAATCGAAATGAGTGTAGCACTCGCATCTTGCAAAAAAGGATCATTCGTTTCTGGGCCCATGTAAAATATTTGGGAAGAATAGTCATTTCTTTTAAAGGTCTCATTGCTTTCGCCATCTTTTTCTGGAGATGTGTTGTTTTTTGTGACCAAGTCAAAATCTCTTTTCAAGGATTCTAAGCTGACAAACTCCATTTTAACAAATTCTTCTACATTACCACCTTAAATTGAAAAGATAAAATATAAACTAGCTACACGTTCTCCTTTTAAAGGATCAAATTTTAAATTAACTTTAAAATTAAATGGGACTCCAAATCAGTGATTCTGAACTTTTTTGACAAGATAAAATTTTGTGGACCTCTTAGTCCTGTATTGCTACCAATTTTGTATTTCTTTCACCTAGTCTAAATCATCCAATGATATGTTGTTTTCCAGATTTGGAATTATTATTGGAAGCTTAAAATCTTGCTCATTTTGTTCCATTTTTCATTTCTTTGTGCTTTGATGAATATTTTAAGGTGATTTTTGAGCTTGGCTGGCTTAATAGCATTATTTGATAGATCAGACACTTTCGCCGCGTCTCATTTTGAGGGGGGCGAATAAAGTCAAAATATAAATACTCAACAGAATATTATCTCCACTTTTTTTTAGGAATCTGGAAAAAATACTTGACTTCTCAAATTATAACTATATGAAAATAAACTCCTTGAAATTTTTATCAACGTCAAAATCACTAGAACTCTTATGTGGATCCCTTGAAAAATTTCGCGCAACTTAAGTGGTAGGCATGGAGTACGCTGAGGAAAACTGTTTTAAATCGTACTCTATAAAACAAAATAATATTTTAAATACTCTCCTAACAAAACTATATTTGTGCTAGAAACAAAAAATTAATCGGATCGAGTAAGAGAGCTGAAGAAGATATAGTCACAAAGTGTAGGAAGTAAGAAAGTATGTTTGCAGAAAATAATTAAATATACAAAATTCGGATGACAACTTGTCAAAATCAATTTATTTTCATAAATTAATATACAGTAAAATTTCCTTAAAACCGGTCACCCCTTTAAAACAGCTGTTTTAAAAAGTCCTGGCAGTTAGATAATCAATTTTTATGTAAATTATTCTCGTTAAACCAGTCTCCCCTTTAAAAAGTACATCAGCCAGCTTTTTGAATATGTGTATGCATATATCAAAAAATTTTCACCTCATAATATGAAACCTAATTTTTAGCTATGCCTAGTTGAAAAAACGTTAACGTCAAGAATTATCATTTGATAATAAAAAAAAGGTAATTAAAGACACTGATGTTTTTCCTAAACTATCATAAAGACAGATTGCTGAAAAATATAATATTGGTAAATCAACTGTTGGAGAACTTGGCAACATTTACTCACACCAGTATAAAACGAACGCACATTAAATAAACAAAGATTCAATAGAAACTGAATATTTTTCGATAAAAATGATGTAGTATGGAAGTGGTTTAGCACTGCTCGTGCAAAATACCGTTCTCTGGACCTTTTATTCAAGAAAGAGCACTTATGTTTGCAACTAAACTCAAAATAGGCGAGTTCAAAGCATCAAATGGATGGTTGGACAGATGGCACACCCATTATTCTGTCAATGCATTAAAAGCCGGTGGAGAAAATAACAGCAGCGTCGATACAGACATTGTGACAAACTTTAAAAATTGTCTTCTTAAGATTATCAAAAACTAGGCACACAATCATATATTTAACTGTGATGAGACTGGATTATTCTTAGAAAAAGAAAGAGATACTGTGTTGTTAGCGTGTAGCTTAACATGGCAAAAACTTAAAGCATTGGTAATAGGTAAAGTACAATTTATTTAAACCTCCTTTTGTTTTTATCTTTGTATCAAAAGCATTCAATCCACGTTGTTTATCAGGGCAAATTTATTCACAGAGTGGATACAAATAGTAAACAATGCTATGGAAGTTTATATTCTTATGTTCCTTGACAATTCTTTTTTCCACACACAAGATGTTCGCCTCAGCAATATTACAATTAAGTTTCTATTGCCAAACACTACCTCTCTACTTCAACCACTTGACTAGGGAACCATCAGGTCCTTTAAAGCTGGTTATCGGAAACTAATTTTGCTGCAGAACTTTGTCGCCAGATCACTCTTCTCGAATATTCCAGTGGAAAATTAGAGCTTGGGACACAGTGAAGAAAACTACTATTGAAAAATCTTTTGCTTTAGTTGGATTTTCACACAATTTAGAGATAAATAATGCAGACAACGATGATCTTAAAAATTAACATACTAAATGAAGAGCTGAAAATAGGCAATTCAGACTCAAACTTTGATGATAGATTGACTAATGAAGATGACTGCTATGCCTGGGAGGAAAATCTCATCTTTAGATATCCTGAACTAGATCTTGAAAGTGATAATGAGAATCAAAGGGATCAGCCAGGTAAAGCACGAAGGCACTTATCACTAGAAGAAACACTTGAAGAGTCCAAAAATTTTTTCACTAAAATACTACTGTCAGTATCATTTTACAAAAAGCTCAGTTTAAGGACACGGAAGAAGTGTTTATTCATTTAAAAGAAAAAACAACTATAGATATGTTATTAACCCGTTAACGACCAGAATAATCAGACGATATCTAATGTAAAGCAGAAGATTTGTATTAAAGAGCTTTGATAAACGCAGACGATTTTATTTTTGTAAAGTCGACTCTGAGTGTTAACGGGTTAAAACATTAATAAAAAAAACAAACTTTTCATTTTCTTTTAATTTTATATACAATTAAAAAGTATGTGAGGGGGAGGGTATTTTGTATTATATCTTTTTAGGAGAATTAATCATATAAGTTTAGGAATCACTGATAAAAAAGATAAAACAAATGTTCACAGGTAGAGTAATTTTTAACAATATTTTGACTAAATTGCCAACCTTTATAAAATGGTCGTTTTTCTTAGTCCCACCAGTAGCAGGTTTAGAGAAGTTTTACTCTACAGTAATGGGATCAGTATAACGTAATTTTAATGAATAGAACAAGAGCAACACGTTATTAGGATGCAATATAGATATGGTTGTATGAACTCAAGGAAAAAATAAGTATTTACTTGGTCTAAAAAAATATTGAGATTATGCAACTATTATCCGTTTGACATTTGGAAAAGAAACAAGATAAATAAATTACCGACTTGCAATATAGATTACTTACTTTTTACCCCACAAAATTTTTGTTGTTTACATTTGCTATGTAGAAAATTTCCTTTTTTAAGCTTGTACAGATCACGAAGTTTGTCGGATTGATTGAAAGCAAATGTTTCAAGAAAGCGCTTATGACTCCTATAATTCTCCAATATCTTCTCCACCTAAAAAGTAAGATCGAATTCAAAAAGCTTCCTATAACAAAAAAGATTTGAAAGCAATTTTAACAAGGAAATTAAAAACAGAATACTTTTACGTTATATCCTTAAAAAAAGCTTGAATACGAGTATTCTCTTGTGAGTGTGCCACTTCTTAAAGGAAGTAAAGAGAAATGAAAAATGATTATTTTTGATTTAAAGGTAGTACAAATAAAGAGAAAAAGGTGAGATAGCAGTCTCACAATTGAATGTGGAAATAGTGTCGTGTTAATTCGTTCTCGATGTCACTATTTATCTACAGTTTTCAGTCATTGGATTGCAATAGTCAAACAGAACACGCATATTGATAAAAAAAATCTAGCAAAATATTTTATTTGAAAAGGGTTATGGAATATGTAAATATAATTTTAGATAAATAATTATTTTAGTGTGTCATCGTAATTATATGAAGTTTTTGAGTGCAGTAACAGATTTTTTAGTTTTTTGGATAAAAGATATCATAATTAGGAATCAAATATAACACTATAAATTTTTAGTTATTTCTTATTATTTCATTGTTTATTTTTTAATCAAATTTAACCGTTTTCTTTAATTGAATGAATTTAAGGTTTTGTTTCTACATTTAGTAAATGGATTTCCAAAAATTTCTTCATAGAGGAATTTTGCCCTTGGATACAAGTGTAATATCAAAACACCCTCAATGATCCAAGCCCACAAAATGATCAATACAATTTCAAAGATTCATATCCACTAAATGATCAAAATCACTTCAATGATACATACCCACTAAATGTTCAAAACCCATCCAATGATCACGGCCTGCTAAAATCAAAAGCGCTTCAATAATCTATACTCGCTAAATAATCAATACTCCTCCCACTAAATACCTTAAAAGATCACGTGTTTCGAGTACGACCTTGTTTTAAATATAATAAAAGACGTCTCGCCGTTATTGTTGTGTATCGTCCTCCTGCTTCTGATGCTCAACCTACGGCTCATGACACGCAATTAGACCCAATTCAATTTCTCAAGCGGCCCACTGCCCTCTTGAATGAAAAGGAAATATTAGCTTTTCTGATATGCAAAAATCTCTAGAAGAAAAAAGAAATTAGTCTAACTTGAAAATAATATTTGGCAAATATTTTTTTTTTAACTTTTTTGACATTAACTTTTATGATGGATGACATACATTTCACAAAAGAAACGAAATGAAGGAAATGAAAAAATAAAATTTCAAGTACACTGAACTGGTAACTTTTCAATCGATGAAATATTTGGAAAACGAGTCTGTTTAATTTGACTGGAAACGATTCTGGCAATTACGATAAACTAAATGAAGAATATAGAAAAATAGAAGAGCTTAAAAAAAATTCGAATTCTGAACGAGAAACCACTAAGAAGTCTTTTTATAAAACATAAACTTATACGAAAGTGAGTTTGTTCATAGCTTAAAATTTGACAAAGAAAGACAAATCTTTTATCGGCGGACTAAAAATAGCTTTTTGTAAATATGGTCGAGAGAAAAGAGTTATTTGCTGAAACTAGCTTACAATGTTTTTGAAAAATCAATAAAGTCTAGCTTTAAATCAAAGGCGCAATTGGTCCTTTTCTTAGAGATATTACTTCTCAATTTTACTTGTCTAAGAAGGACAACTACAAGAAATAATATATTTGATTACGTGAGTTTGATGTTAAAAAAAATAATATTCATAAAAAATAAAGTGAGTTCTTTGACCATAGATGCATCACCAGTTCAAACTATCAAAAAATGGCCTCTATCATATTTATCAAAAACTCGGTTAATCATTATATCTTGATCTATCTTTACTTGATTCATTTAAATGTGGTTGGGAGAAAATATGAAGAAATTTAGAGTCATTATTAATCAACTTTAAAGATATTTATGATATTGCTACCTAAGTAAAGAAATTTATAATTAGAAAAAAACAAAATTTGGATTTTTGAAAAGTTGTTGATGTATAATAAATAACATTTCATTTTTAAAAGTTGTCTTCTACCCGCGTTCAAACGTACAGGCTATGAGATTTCTCATTTAAAGAAATGTGAAGTACCTCATTTTATTCTTTTATCACAAAGAGAATATTCTTCCATTAAATATAAGAAATATGCTAGCAATGCGGGAATTTTATAATGCGTCTATTTAGAGATGATTTGCCGTAAGCACTTCGTTTAAAGTTATATTGAAACAATTAGCGAAGTTTCCTGAAATTTATATGCTGAAGAAAAAGATGTGTATGTGGGGAAGCGCAAACTCTTGTGACCAATTTTTCGCGTATGAAAAATATTAAAGTTAGGAAGGAAATACTAACATTTGTCCAAAATTTTTGGGAAAAATAATTCAAAATCGATGCAGACATCAATGAAATATTAGAAGGAAATCAATCACAAAAGTCGCACTATAGATTTGATTTCGTATTTTTGGCCTATATAAATAAAGGTACTATTTTATTGCTTGTTTTCTTGTACACTTTTATTAATGCTTAGATTGTAAAAGAAATACTGTGCACTTATTGTTTAATTATGTATTTATATATTATTTATGTCTGCATTTGTCGTACATACTTTTGCGGTCATGCAGTGGTAAGAGAATTCAAATTTTGTCCCACTGAGCAAAAAGGTTGCGCATGAGTCTATCCAATTTTTTATATCTATCCTCTTTTGATAATAATCGTTCTTTTTAGTCTGTGGTGACTTCGACCTTTCTCCGTTAAGAGTTTGACATTTGATATTGTAGCGTTGCTTGAAATGGTGTAGCCAGGCATTTGAGTATGTTAAATTACTAATATCTAGCTTTGAACCAAGTGTTTGTGGGCTTTCTTTTTTAACATTTCGTCAGTTATGATGACGCTGTTGTTACGTATACTACTAAACACAAAAACAGCGCTTGTTGACTGTTTAAAGTTGAAGATGCTGATGTGTGTTTCCTCCATGCTTTCGAGCAAATGAAAAGCAAAATCGCATAAAGAGCTCTGGGATTGACTTCTTCGATGGAATTAAATAGCCTGGAAATTCACAAGACTTAAATCCTGTTTGTAGCGCCGCTTGTATCGAACTATGAGAAAGTAGGCTTGATGCGGGATCGAACCCAAGACCATGAGTTATCGAAACCCAGTACTTAACCAACCTTACTCAGGCCCCCTATGAGACGTCTGCGAGATGTCATGTAGAGACTTGAGTTCGACACTAATCACTTTGAATCGCTACTGCGATCATACCCTTCAAGATTGCATTGCCAATTCTTTTAGGAATGTTTCTATGTAATACAGTGCTTAGTAATAACTAAAGAAGTTTGATAGTAAACTTCAGCATCTAGTTCACATATAAAATAGAAGATAGGATTGTCAAAAATGCAGAAGTGAATAAATAAGCGAAATACTTGACTGGTAGCAGAGTTTTTGACACGAGAGAGCTGCCGCGAGTAGTTAAGGTACATGCTATTGATGTGCGCTGCCCCATATCCCTTTATCGATGCGCTATAGTCCCTGAAAAAAAGTTTGATTTAAAATGGAGATAAAGTATTCACAAAATCGAACAGAATAGCAAAAAAGGTTCTTTTTTATTCTTAGTTTTACTACTTATAAACACAAGAACTGCGAAAGAGTCAAGGAAAAATGTCGTATTTTGATTGCTTGGTCGCTTTACATTCACAGTAAAATTTTTGACGTGCTTTTATAGCCTTTTTATTCGTCGTCTTTAAGTTTCATTGAGAGAAATTTTTTGAAGTGTGAACAGAAGTTTAAAAATTTAAGAAAACGTTAAACATTCACACAATAAAGGTTTTCAAAAAACCATAAGAAACACATATATTAGACTGCGGTTTTACAATATGGGCACATTCTATCCAAACTCTCCAAACTATAAACAAGACAAAACACAGCTCTTCGATTGGCAACACATCTGACAAACAGACAGAAACACTTATCTTACCTCTACAGAACCACAATAACAGAGCTAAAGCCGCCATACATGATAAGCACACTCTTCAACAAAAAAAAACAAGATTCTATTTCTTCACACATATCAACACACACAGCACTACACTCGCCAACCAAACTATCCACACACAAACAGCACTAATTATTTCAATTCACTTTCAATCTTACCAATCTATAACTCTACACCAATACATTAATCTGAAGAATAATTCTCTTTGAATATTTACACAAAATCAGTCACAAAACACACCCCTCGTCTCAGTGCCCTCTCAGCAAAACAAACCAAAACAAAAAAAAGATTTAAAACAAACCCAAACAACACAGAACACCTATTCAACTGCCTACACATCTCAAACCACTCGATCTTCGAATCAATCAACACGCGGTTACCAACTTCCTTTCAGAATGGAAAACCAAACTTTGATCAACTCCTCCTATTTAAATCACCATAATACACCATTTAATTCCATATTCCTAATACAAACATTACACACGGACTTAGATATTAAAAAATCACATATATCTCATACATATATACATACACATTCAGACATCTCTCCTGGTCCCAACCAAAGCAGTTCTATCCCCACTGGTATGGTGATAACAAAGATATAAACCAGTAGAGGTCAACAACTACAACAACAACATCGTCTTCAAAACGATTCCAAATATCTGCAAAGGCGATCAATTAATCCAACAATTAAAAATATATTGGTTTAGGTCATGTAATTAATTGTAAGAGCTGAAGTCCTTAAATGATTAAATTTGTCATGGTGTAAGCCTTGTATTGAATGTAAGTGTAATAAAATAGAAGAAAGGTTTGCAAAGAAGAAAGATATTTCCGATGAAGGTAAAAAGAAGAGGGAGAAAAGTGAAGGAAACAATAAAGGGATAGTGGACTAATGAGTAAATAGGCCAAAGAAGCTTGAAAAGGGGAGTAATAAATCGAAGTGAGAAAGATAGAGGAGAAGTTGAAGGATGCTCGAATTTAGAGATAAATTTAAAGATGATAAAATTATTACCTGTATGGTATATAAATATAGGTAAATATAACTATAGAGAAGAAATTAAATAGGGTCCACGAGATTTCGTCGACAAAAAACAAGATTTTTCCAAGAACCAAAAAAACTTAAAAATTTCACCATTTTATATAAATAAAATTTACTTTTCAAATAAGTTATCATTTGTCGATGAAATCACCTTTTTATATCAACAACTATAAAAGTTCATTTAAATATTCATTTAATAAGAATATATTAAATAAGTTGTTTGTTAAACCTTAAATTAAATTTACATTTTGAATAATTTCTCCGGATTTAAAAAATTTTCATTGCCTTTCCCTCCCTCTCATGTGTTTACCCAAAAGTGTATTTGAATCGTGTAGCTGCTACAAATTCTTCTCATCAACCAAGTTTGGGGAGGAAAAACTACAAATTACTTTGCTTTGATTATGTTTCCGCCTTTTTTTATCTTATGTTCATTGCATACATCATAAGAGTGAGTATTCAATCAATCAGTTACAAGAGGAAGCATCTTAATTGCTTGTTATGTTATACATATCATATTTGATGAGAGGGAAGTATAGAAAATTATGAAGTGAATTGGCGTCTTTTTTGATAATAATAATAATAGTTATTTCAAAGATAGACAAATGTGATAATTAAGCTTCCTTATAAAATATCTTATGAAAATGAGTAAATTTAAACCTCAGATCATTTAAGAAGGGTGTATTATAAATATAAAAAAACTCAGAAACCGAAACAAAAAATACTAGAGATTGTTATAAAGTTGTACATATTTTAGTGGAATACAAAATAAAAAGTTTGCTGACTTTTTTGCGACTTTAAATTGAAAAGCTTGAAAGAACTGAAAATGCTGTATAGTGAGAAAATACGTTTTATATATACCGGATAAATTTCTGAACTAAGGCAAATAATGGTAAAAAAAGAACTTTCACGTTGTTATAAGTGAAATGTGATACTAAATTTATGTGAAACATGAAGAGGCATAAATCATGACAAGCTTAGCAAACGTGAGAACAATTTTGCATTAAAACAATAAAAACGCAGGACTATTACTTGATGTAACTGTTTTACGATTGCCCATATTTTTCTAGCTTCTATTACTGTTATTATCCATATAAATAAGCAGCAATGAAGAATGGGAAAAATGATCATAAAATGACTCTTATCGTGTGTCTTTGTGTAATAGAAGTTTTCTTACTTTTCAGAGAGAATGCGTATTGACTTCTTATAAAAAAAAGAAGTATTTAGATTTTTCTGACCTAGGGAGCAAAAACAATTCTGACGAAGGAGCAGAGCAAATATTTGTCAAATTAATAATATCTAAATACTTTTATATTAAATTTTAGAAATTTTTGGGTTACTGTTCAAATGGTGTTTGAGACACTGAGAATCATTCCCTATTATTAAATAAATTTTTTGTAAATTCATTTTTATAGGAAAAAAATTTTACGAGTAAATTTATTTTTATAAAATTTAAAATTTATAAAAAGAATTTTATGTAAATAGATTTTTTATTGAAAATACATGTTATTATATGCTTAGGCCCAATTAATAAGAAATTAAAATTTAATTAGCCATGTGTCATGCAATGTAGTTACAAGTATGATGAAAATTAAAATTTTCATAGAAATTTTTGAATCAAATAGGAAGTTGGTGTTATTGGAAAATTTGATGAGATAAAATTTAGAAAAAACCCATAAGAAGTGTAAATCAAGTTTCCCTATAAATAACTTTGAATTAGATAAAAGATGAAGGAAAAATAAATTTTCTCAGCAACCAAATCAAGTTTTCGACATCCAAATCAAGTTTGTTCAAAATATTGTAAACAATATTGACAATTTTATGTTTTTAATTGTTAACAAAAATAAGAGATTTCATCAACAACAAAAATAATATCATGTGAAGCATTTAATATAGATAAAATATTGGAAATTTAGAGTTTTAGATTTGTCGACAAAATCTCGTCCCTGTTGTCTACTAAATCTCGTGCTCCGGTAATAACATATATCATAACCAATATTTGAGTTACCCATACACAATATGTGAATTTTTTTTATTATAAGATAAACCTTTGTCTAATACAACATTTAAAGTTCAACATATGTTGAAGAGATATCGATTATAGGTAAATATGACATATAGATAAAACCATATGCATAATTAACCAATATTACTCGAATGACGTGTAAATTTCATGTTCTAGTCTCATTTATAACTGATAGATGGTGAAGAAAAAAGAATAGGTAACAGTACATTACGCTTGCGGTCATATCGATTGGCTAGTTGCTGCTGCGAACGTGAAACAAGTTCCACATCCTAATCCTGCGAGCATTTTTGGAGAAAAAAGTGTCCATTGTTTCAAATAAAAAGTGTTCTTTTGACTGACTCATATCATAATATATTCGTAATGAGATGTCTTAATCTCGAAGCCAAGAAAACAAAATAAACAATGTAGAGCTATAACATATGCTTCAGTTATTAGGAGATATAATTTAGAGGTATAAGAAAAAAAATGTTTGTGGTATTGCGATCCGAGTGATGATCATTCGTGTACAATCTGACCTATCTATCGTTAATAGTAGAAAGATTCTTACGATGCAAGCTTCAAAATTAGAAACAGTAAATAATTCAGAAATATTTTTAAAAATAAAAATTTTTGAATTTCAATTGTTCATCTATTAAAATTTTTTAAGACTAAAACCTTTTTTTATAAAAAACTTATCATTTATAAAAATGGTTTCTATAAAATCAATAAGGTAAATTTATACAATTATTCAAAATAAAATAAATTACAATTATATTCTAGGAAGGGCCAAATTATGAGAAGTTCAACTCAAACGGTAAAATAAAGTTCACACTTTAAATGTTTAAAAAAGATATAAATTTAAAAACGTAAATTATATTAGAATACACGCAGCATATATAAGAATTAATGTTCATGATTATAATTTATTTACGTAAAAAATAAGTTAATTAATATAAAGAAATAGATTTTACCATAGATTTGATATCATCGGCTGAAAACTATTCCAAGCAGTCTCTCCAACATTGTAATTGCAGCACTTGAAATCAGAAGCTGAAAGAGCGTTAACCTTTCTTCTAATACGATCTAACTGATCCAAACAGTTCCCTTTAATTTGCGTCAAACGTTTGAGATAAAATGTCCTTAGAGCTTCTTGCTTAAATGCAGATATTCACTATTCATAGAAATCAAAACCACATAAGATAATAATATTTGAAAAACATACAAAGCGAAGGACAGGAATATTTAAAAATGAAAAAAGGATAGTAGACTTGGGATCGTTGGTACAAAATATAGAAATATGAAACTAATAATCGTTATCGAAAGTTAAATTTTGTAAATATTTTAAAAGGAAAAATTTTTATTTTATTTAGAAATAGCAAATATTTAGTTTAAGTACTATATACAACATTGGATGCAAACAATTTTTTGCAATTTGAGTTCATTATCGATATCGTTATTAATAAAAAACAAAAAGTAGGGAAATTATTATTGATTTTCCAACGCTAAAATATAAAGGTCTATCAATAAATATTCTTAAGATAAAATTATTAACGAAAACATGATACGAAAGGAAAAGTAATTGGTATTTAAAGAAAAAATTAGATTTACCAGAAACACATTTTAAAAATTCTCAGAATTTTATTCTTTTGTAATTCAGTATTTTTAATCAAATAAGACTAGAAATATCAATTTAAAAGTGTAATTGATGAGTTTGTAATTAGAAAATTGTAAAAATATTAAAGAATATTTAGTCAAAAAATTTACTTCTAAGTTCGTTTGATTTTCAAGGAATTTAAGAGTACGCTCACATTCCTCATACTTTAATGATTTTTTTGGCTTATGGCGAAAATATTTAATACATTTAATCAAATTTACACACAAAATTGTAAGACAGAGTATAAAGCAACTGACACCAACGCCTATTAAGACACTCCGTTCCCATAACTAAAATTTACAAAAATAAAAAGATATAAAAACAGAAATATTTAATATAAAAAATAAACCTCTATTAAAAAAATTCCATCACTTAAAATATGAACAACCGTTTGATTTGAATGTTTGTATTTTAAGATACTGTTTTTGGTGGGACATTCACAAAATTTCATTTTATATAAATAAACAGGATAGCTTGAACAACATATCTTATAAGAGAATATATGTAAAAAATTAATTAAAAAGACGAATATCTCAATGAGCTGGAACAAATTGAGTACAAAAATAAAAGTAATTTTTTAAATATATTTTTTGAATGAAATCTTTCATAATAATAATAGTTTTATAATTCAAGTAGTGTTAACCCTCGTAAGACGGACAATTTCTACACCCTTCAAATGACGGGACAGTGGAAAAAAACTCCACTACTATTCTTATAGTAAATTCATCGCGTCATATTAAAAATTAGTAAAGTAAATAAATAAAAGTCGCCTAAAGGTTTAACTCCTAGCATAGAGCTTGGGAGTTGATTTGCGATGCTTTAAAATTATGTTACGATGAATGGTTTGTTTCACAATAAAACGTAAACATTTGGTGGCACAACCCCTGTTATCAATCAATAATATATTACACTGCATATAGTAACAAGATTGTAATGTAGAGTATATAATGTCGCATTATATAATCTAGTGTAAATATATTTCCTTTTCATATATTCCGTTTTATAACGGCTTGATTGCGTGAAAAAAGAAATGAGGAAATTCAATACCACAAACTGTCATGTACTAGATAAATGCAAAGCGATTATCATCTGCCACAGGCATCAAAGTGTTACCAGCTAGAGAAAGTGTGTCCCTCTTTTCAAACACAGAAATTACACCACTTCAAGCGTTTTGCTTCTCTTTTTTGCTAGTTATCTTAACTTTTCATAAAAATGAGCGAATCTGATGATTTTGAAGATGTTTATTCTTGCTGCTCTGATACGCAATCAGAAAGTTCTAGAGATTCTCTGACATCTTTTGATAACTATGACTCTCTAAATCAGGGGTAGGCAATTCTTTTCAGGGTGAGGGCCAGATGGGACATTTGAAATGAGCTCACGGGCCAAAGAAGCAAAATATCAGATTTACTTTAATTTTTATAATATATATAATACATTTTTACATGCTTTATCATTAAATGATTATAATAATTGGTAAAAACAAAATAGTACAAAGTAATTTATTCAAAACTACAAATCAATGAGACTGTTGATACTGTTTTCTATTAAGAAGTTTTGTGATGTCTGGATAAATGCTTGAGGTAGACAACCTAAGAACGTCATTAGGCGGTCTGGGAGTTGAGAGCGAAGGTAAGACTTGGTGTAATTCATTTTAGAAAATAACTGCTCACAGCAGTAAGTGCTACCGAACATAGCCACAACTCTTTGAATATGCGTAATTAAATTCAACAGCAACGCTGAAAAAATATTTTGTCCCGTGACAGTGTCGCGAAGTAGGATAAGTTGGAGGAATTCCTCAAAAACTTGAAGATCTTGAGTAACACCTCTAATAAAAATAGACACCTGTGCTGTGTCTTTCTGTCTGTGCTTTCATCCAAAGCATAAGAAAATGCTTCAAATTTCGAGATACGTGTTTTAAGCTCGTCTAGTACCAAAACAAATACATAAATAGGCTGCAATGCAACCTTATTATTATATAGTACTAATGCTGATAATCAAAAAACATCTTATTTTAATTTCTTGTAGGTATGCGGGCCAGATTCTATTAACTAAAATTAAAAGATCGGAGGGCCGGATGAAAATGTTTGGCGGGCCGTATTTGGCCCTCGGGCCGGAGGTTGCCTACCCCTGCTCTAAATGCTCCTGACCATACCGTCTATTCGTGGGAGCCGACTCAAACTAATTCCGGTAGAACATTATCAAGAAATCTTCGAAATATACAAACAAGTCCACCTGGGCCAAAAAATGGAGATGAAAGGTTGAAAGATTGTCTGCAAATTATTAATCTTTTCATGACACATATTCTAATACAGCATATCTACAACTGCACAAAATCAAGAATGGATGAAAATTACACGTATTTTTTGAATTATACTATAATTTTAGAATTTTGAGATAATAATTTCGAAAATTTTATTATATATAATCAATTTTTTGGTACTACAATTGATTTTTCTATTTCAAGTCATCATATAACTGATCAAACATACCTAAAGCTAAAATTGGTTTGTAAAAAACACGTTTAAAATGAAATTCATCTCAACAGTTGTTATTCATAGTTATACGAAGGTACGTGAGTGGGTAGCGAGTAAGATGAGGTAAGGTCAGAAAACTGTTAACACGTCAAAATTTTTGAGTACTTTTTTTTTAGAAATTTTTTATTCTGTATTTGACTTCATATTGATCTTGTTTCAGTTGAGTTTTAGAAAAATAAGTATAAGTAAATATTATCCATATTTATAGGAGTACGAATCCGAGGCATCAAAGTCTCTCATCTTCATATCAGAAGTTCGAAATAAGTGATATCCTATCATACTTTAGTTGCATTCTTTACATTGGTCAATCAAAAAATCAGTCCATCGATATCAAGTAACTTTTTTTCGAGCATCGTGGAGAGCCATTTTTGAAAGCGGCAATTTTTAGAGATATGTTTTTCCTATTCCACAGATTCATCCGATTCGATATTCGAAGTGAAAGAAACACTCATGATAAACTTTCTATCATTATATTTTTACATGATCACTTTTACCATATTTTTTCACGATATTATACTCCTACTGATTATGTTACTATAGACGAGCAATTGGTTAAGTTTCGAGGCGGTTCTCCCATAACCTGGTAAATATGGTTTAAAAATGTACCATTGTAATGACGCAAGAAGTTTTTATATTTTAAAACCTGAGTTATATGTTTCTAGATTAGATAATAGATCTTATTTTAGCGGGGAAAACATTGTTAAACGTTTAGTAAATGATTCCAATCTTCCCAAAGGATGTGGGATTATAACCGATCGCTTCTTTACATCGCATAATTTGTAAGTTTGGGCTACTCATCATAACTTTGCAATCCTTGGCACAGTAAGGGCTAATAGAAGATTTATGCCTTTGTTGCTAAGACCACAGCATTTGAAGGATCTAAAACTGGCTGCTTGTGAAAGTAGATTTTTATACACCTCATACGCATCTCTTACAGCCTATATCCCTCGGAAACACGCTACTAGAGATTTTAAGGTGGTTTATATTTTATCTAGCCAGCATTTAGGCATCATACAAACTGAAGGTATAGACATGATACCTGAAACAATAAGGATTTATAATAGTTTTAAAAGTGGAGTAGATATCGCTAATAAAATGCTAAGGGCATATACATGTTATAAACCAAGTAGAAAATTGAGTTACGCTGTCTTCGCAAACTATTTAGACATTGTGTGCCATAACAGCTGGATCATCGCCAAATCTAATTGTCCAACCATGTATCCCTCAACAAAAGCCGGAGGAAGAAAGTATTTTCTTAGAGACCTATGTTTCAAGTTGTCGGAAACATCAATGAGATTGAGGGCCCAAAATTCATACACTCCAGCTAATATTTTATCTATTTTATCTTTCTATGGATTTGAACAAAATTTTGATAGAGAAGGCCCTTCAACTTCTAGAGGTAATTGTCATATTTCCTCTTGTAAGCCAAGGAAGAGAGGAACACGATGTGTGTCATAAATTTATATGAAAAAACACACTAAGATAAATGCACAAACTGCCGATAGCTTGTCTATAAGTTTTTTTTTGCTTTTTCTAATTCAAAAATGTTTGCTTGTTGTTTTGTTTTATATTGCTTGATACTACTGTATCTATATCTGCTAAACCTTGGTAGCATGATATAATTAGATCAATAAACATTTTTCTTTTTTTTTGTTATAAAAATGTTGTTTTATTTTCAAAAATAATACTGAATTGTGTCTAGATTTATTCTTATAATAGGCATTTTGAAAATGTTGATAACATTTTACATAATTTTTAAAACTTGCTAAAACATAGAAGGACTTTGACATAAAAAATTGGAGGTGTTTTCACAACTGTTGAGTTTTCGATGTTTTTTGAATGAACAATTTAAGTTTTGATAGAAATTAATTTTCTAGATGGCGTTAATTTTTTTCCTTCTAATTTTGTTTCGTTGAATCTAATAAAAAAATTCTATTTTGAATATAAATACTTTAGTTTATATAAAGTTTAAAAATGATTTGTGTTGAAAAATTGAAAAAATTGTCAAAAATTTTTTTTACTTTTTTTCAAATATTGGGTAATGACCTGAAACAAATGCATAGCAAAAAAAAGTTTTTAAACATAATAAAAATTTTAAATTCAGAAAAAATTCTCAAATGTTTAATTTAAATTTACATGAAGTTTTTAAACAGGCTTACATATATATTATTTGACGAAAAATCCAATCAAAGTTTTTGGGTGGAGTAAAAAGCCAGGGTCCGTCCTGCTAGGGAACACACTTAAAAATAATTTAATAAATTTTAAATATTTTCTATTTTTTCGTCCTTTCAAATATTCAAATACACTTTCGGGTTAATTTTATTATCATTTGTCCTCGTTCAAAGTTAAAAATATGTGAAGATAAAAGGATCCAAATTATCAATAAATCAACTTTATTGTTAACAAAATTCAATATATCACAATGTAATACAATGATTCTTATCCTAGAGTACACAGATCTCTAAGTCGTCCATGGCGCATTTTAATTTTCAATTTTTAAATTTATTTTATTAATCAAAAACCGAAGATTTTGTAGCGTATGGCACTTTACATCAGTAAATTCAGTAAATTCATTTAAAAGGGAGGAGTAAATAGGGATTAAGTTGAGTGGGGAGAATTGATATTGTGCATGTAGTGGGTGAAGGGGCTGCGTTTGAATTCGAGGATGTTTGTGGTGTTTCTTAGTGATATAGGCAGTGCATTGAAGAGGGAGGATGAGGTGGAATAAAATGTTTTGTCGAGGAGTTGATTTGGGTAGAGTATGTAATGTTCATCAAAATGGAAGAATTTAGCAAGATTCGAAAATTATGAAGAAATTTACGGAAATTACTAAGAAAATGATTAAAGAAAATAATTTTTATTTTAAATTTAAAATTTTTAAAAAGGTATTAGATAAATACTTAAAATAAAAAGACACACAGATATTTAAATATGAAGGAGGCACTTAACCTTTGTGTTTTAGTTTCTATCAAACTAAATGTCAATAATTTTAAAAAATAATATACTATTGGCTGGAGAAAAAATATTTTTATTTTACATTCATCCTTTTTCGTACTTTTTCATTTTAATTTCGTTCTTTTCACTTTAAGTTCATTTTCAGGACTAAAATTTTATGCATATATGTGTGTGTTTCATACAAGTCAAAGAGCAGTACAGAAAATTAACATTCTAATTTGTGCAAGATTAAATATATTTTACAAATTAACAAAAACCTGTTCATTTAATTTTGTGAATTTTAACATATCTTAAGTATAGAAACTGAATCAGTTATTTTGTCTTTTTTCACAAAATGTTCTTCTATTTGTGCTTTTAAGCTAAATTATATCGCTTAAACCTCTTATTTTTTTAAAGATGTTAGCATTTCAAAATCCTGATCAATATATTTTTATTGATAGAAGTTTAAAATTTTGTAACTTTTAGAATATGTGATGGTTCGCTAAATATTAAAATAAAAGGCAGAGAGCAACATTGAGATCTATTTCATCACTGTCTTTTTGCCTTCACCAATTCCTGTCCTTTTTCCTAATTCCTTTTTCCACTTACAATTTTTTCTATACTTCCTTATATTATGTATAATAAAATTTCAAAAGAAAAAAAAAGAATTGTTTAAGCTTCTTTCTATTGAATATTTGTCTTTAAACGAGCTTCCGAGTTACTTGCAATTACTATTAAATGCAAAATTTATTATCAAAAGAATGAAGATGAAAAAACACTGAAAGTAATTCCAGCAAGCAACATTGTGGATATAAAAATTTTTTTGAATAATAGAAGTTTTTTAAACAATAGAAACTCATTAAATTCTCGGGGACACTAAGTAAGTTCGTTATAAAGAGAAAGTTCATTATAGCGGGGGAGACTCCAGTGTATTGCACTTTTAAAAAGGAAATAATGGAAAGTTTTATGTTCCTTAAACTTTGTTTATTATATCTATAGGTAATTACACCCGAACTTATTATAAGCATTGAAAACGTGTTAAACTAAGTTGTCAAGGCGCTGAATAAAGCAATGTACATTTGCCCATTCTTGTCTTGAAAGTTCTATTCGTAGAAATTAAGATAAATTTAGTATTTATTAACAATAACAGTAACCATGATGATCATGAAGAAAAACAGGAATAAATAAACATTTTGGGAGAAATGTTAGGCCAAGAAATGTATTTGGTGTTAATTAGTATAAGTGATGGATATCCAGGTATCCATGTTATTAACTTTTTAAGATCAGATTAAAAGTTAAAGGAATTTGTAGAAGAGTTTGAATTTTTTCTGAATACAGTCATTATCCCAATCGAGTTTTGCAATTTCAACCAATCACCACACACTTTTCTGATCTTCTCTTGTTGATACAGCACTGAAAGATATATGATCAAAACATAGGAATTGAATTAAAATATAGAAGAACATATAAAAATAAATAAATATGATTAACTTGAGATTTGGGTGAAATTATTTCAAAATTGGAATGAACTGGAGATTAAAAAAAAATGGTAAGGTCAAAAATAATTTTATGAGAAATTGTAAAAAGAATGAGTTTTTCCATTTCAAATGCACATATTAAATGGGAAATTACTATATTTATTCGACATAGAAATAAAGAAATTAAAAAAATGTTAAATTGGTAAATTTAATAAAATATAACAAAGATGGAAATTGTTAAAAGTACAACAGACTTCATCGTCAAAATAAACAAGTGATGGAAGAGATAGACCTAACTTACGAAATATGGTATTTCAGATATAATAAATAGTGATACAGTCAAAATTGAGGAAAGCTAAAATCCCCACTATCAATATCACCGAAACTAACCGCTACTCAAATTTCCGAAAACTAAGGTAGCAGAAACTTTAGTTTTCGATGATTTTGGTTGGGACGATTTTGGTTTTAGAGGAATTTGGTAGAGGGGTTTTTAGTTTTCCGGGATTTTGTTAGTGGGGTTTTAGTTTTCAGGGATATTGACTAAAAAATGGCTAAATGTCCATTCGGCCAAATGTCCTTTGTCTTAATGTCTACGGTCAAATGTCCGGGTACCATGATATTATATCTTAATGCAATAAAAGTTTAAATTAGTGTTTTTGCTTTGATATCTCTAATCAACCAACCAACCAACCAACCAAACAAAAGATGAATCTACACAATCAGATGAAAAAAATTGCTTTATTGATTGGGAATCTTTATTTTTGAAAGAAAAGCTAGAAAAGACAATTTAAAGTAAAATTTAAAAAAGTGAAAGCACCACCTCTCAATCGTGAAATATTTTTCCTAGTTTGAAACAAGAAACAAATAAATTTGAAGCAACAGGAAGTTAATCTTCTAAAATTATTCTGCTAGAAAATGCTTTAAACTATCTCTCCTACTTTGGTTTTAACCTGAAAACTTTTTCAGCAGTCAGTTTGTTCAAAACAAAAATAAGGACTTGGTTGAATGGAAAAAGTATTAATTGTTTGTGTTTTTTTAAAAGATTTTATAGTAGGATAAAAAATATATTTTTTTGCATATAGTTTGGAATAAAAATAAAGCTTCGTGAATTTTCAAAACTTATATAAATTCATGACAATGACAAACCTTTAATTATATTCTATTTAGTTATTAATTTTTTAAATAAATGAAAGTAAAAATTATTAGACTATTAAAAAAAATTTGACAAATTCAATTCCCTGGATTAATATTTTTTTCTAATTAATTCCCGGGACCAAAATAATGGTCAAAAAACAGAAACACTAGTAATACAGTTTAATTTATATTATAATGTTAAAATGTCATTATTCAGAAAGAGAAAGGTCTCATATCATAGATAAAGATAAACAGGACTAAACGTTATACCGAGAAGCTGTAAAGTCATAGACGTATGAGTTCAATTACGAAATTCAGAAAAAATTATATGTATACTGCAGGGACGAAAAAGTGGGAAAAACCAGCTACAATCTAGTTTTACATGAGTTGAAGGAGCAAAATATCAAGAAAATGAAAAAATACTAGTTGGTGGTTCAACAAAGAAATTAAGGAGCGCTGAGATGATACCATAACTAAAGTAACATAGGTATTCGCAAAACATGTAGGGAACCAACAAAACAAACAAAGAAAGCTCATTTAAAAGCGAAATTGTTGAGTTTCTTGATGACCATACAAATCATAAGATGACGGGTAGACCCTCAAACAAATCCAAAGTGAAGCTCGTATCGACGACCCAGTAGCTTTGGAAGTCTTGCCACGCGTGTCAATCACAGTACCAGATTCAAATTGTGAAGTTCATAGATATATGTTGTTGCCAGCCTTTCCTTACTAACTGCAAAAAAATTTTTGGCTTGGTAATTACATCAATTACTTGATAACGATTACTCACAGGTGGAGAGAAGATCTGATAGATTAACAGTCACTTGAATATATATGGGTACATAATAATCAGCCCTTTTACAAATATATTTACTATATTTTACAATGATAAATTTAGAATGAATATTTTTCTCAATTTTCATCAAATATATAACAATTGTAAACTCTTTGACATGTTAGTAATACTCGTCTCTACTTTCAAGAGGTTTTTTCCAAAACAAATCCCAATTGATATTATTTTTACAGGTCCATCAGTTGACCAAAAGAATGGTCTCTATGGCTCACGAAGTCTTTGGGTCTGAGTGATGGAAGATTCGACGAATCCTGACTTCATTTCAGATGAACGATTGAAAGCGCAATACAGTTTTGAAGCATTGCAACTTTGTGAAATGTCATCGATTTCATTCGATCATCAAATCCATCACTGCACACAAAAGAGTATGTTGCATATCTTGTGTTTTTGTGACTTGTAAGATTCCGATGTTTGCCGCAAGCAAAGAAAAGGAAGAGTGTGAAATTATTGAGATGGATATCTTTTGATCTTTTCTTCTGCCAGTTCAACATTATATGAATAAAAAATCAAGAGAACTATTAAGATATCATTTACATTTCTTGTTACGGTTTCAACCATTTTTTCTTGAAATGCTTTACTGATCTATTACCTTTTTGAGATTGATGAAAAAAGACAAAATAATGTCAATACTGTAGTGTTTTTGCCAAAAGGTTGAGGGGTCAAAAATGGATAAAAATTGAGTGAGGTCATTTCTGAACGCCCAAATCACAGATGTATATATATATATTTCAATAATTTAATAAAAAATCAGAAGATATGAGAAACAATTTATTGATTTGTATAATATTTATATTTTTTATATTATATTCTCAATTAATTAAGAAAGATATTAGGGCATTATGAATCTATTTTCAAAAATTATAGCTTTCTATATATAATAAAATATGCTCAATATTTGTCTTGATATATATGGAAGTGGTGAAAATCCTTACAGCATTGTAAAAATCAAATTATCTTTTTATGTGGTGCATAATATTAGAAATAAAGTCTTGAAATTTTTTTATCAATTACTATAATGTCATCTTGAAAATATATTTTGGAAAGTCGAAACTTTTTTATGGGTTGGCTGTTGTAACTCAAAAGAAAAGTATATTCAAAAAATTTAAAAGTAAGTACATTAAAATAAAAATTTTTTTTAATATTTAAATTTCTGAAAATAAATATTTTTAAATAACATTATAGCCATTGATAACAAAATCGTTAAAAACACTAATTAAAACTTTTATTGCATTAAGTTATAATATCACGGTACTCATACATTTGGCCGTAGAGATACGAAGTACATTTGACCGAATGGACCATAGCTATTTCGTAGTCAAAACCTCTGAAAACTAAAATACCCTCTACCAAATTCCCCTAAAACCAAAATCATCGAAAACAAAAGTTACTGCTACCTTAGTTTTCGGAAATTTTAGTATCGGTTAGTTTTCGGGGATATTGATAGTGGGGATTTTAGATTTCGGCAATTTTGACTAGATACCCATTTTGCCGATGGACATTTGGTCGAACATTACCAAAGGGACATTTGAGGAATGGAAATTTGGAGGACGTCTATTTAATCGAAAATTAAAATACAATTTAGCATTTTTTTAGACTTCTGCGACCAATAAAATAATATTGTTCTAATGTTAAAACACTAAAACTCGATAAAAAAAACAGTAAAAGAGTTGCTCAAACAAGCATTCATATTTCTAAGTGATTGAGATAAACTTTTCGACAAAAAAAATTACTTCCAAAATGAAAATAAATTGACAAAACAAAGAATAATACATTTAAGTAAAGCAAGACATATCTTTCTGAGTATATATTTATATTGTGAGCAATTGCCCTTAGAAAATCTTTTTTTTCTAAATTCGATGGCAAATCAATCATGTCATATCATAAGTTTTTATTTCTCAAAAAAATAATTTTTAGTTTGGAAGTTAAGAATAGCAAAAGAAAACAAAATTACGCTGCACATTTGTATAGAGCGCAAGCTTGCAAACTTACTGGAAGTAAAGTAACGTCTATAAAAATGGACAAATTGTATATACATTTTCGGTGAAATGTAAATTCGGCTAAATGTCCATTCGACCAAATGTCCTTATGCCAAATATCTGTCGGTCAAGTATTGGAATTTTCACAAACGAGACGATTCTAAGCCGCGTAACAAAATGAGTTTTATGCTAAATAGGGACATAACATAGTATTTTAAACTGTACCCCACTCGTTGACTTTGGACTTCATATCATAAACTTTTTCAAGAAAAGTTTAAGTCGGATAGAAAGCTGTTCGCTAAATATTTTGTACTCAGGATGGAAAACTCTTAGACATTACTGAATCAAGAACTTGGCAGTAGAAATTTGAAACCAGAGTTATTTTTTCATAGAACAATATTCACAATTAGTAAGATTGTTCTCCCGAAGAAGCTAACAGGATAAAATAGTAAATTAAATTTTGGTTAAGAAGTTCTAATACCAAAGAAAAATTCTGTTTTGTAAAAATATGAGATCATAAACCAGTTTAAAGATCTTTTTGGATGCTGAATCAAAATGTTTCAAATATGTTTTGAAACATTAAGAAAAAATTAAGTTTTAAAATTTCCCATTTTCTTTTTAGTTCGTTGTAACGAATAAGTAATAACTCTCATTTAAAAGTTAAAACAACACTAACTGGTAAATCTCATCTCAATTATCTATAATTAAATATTTTTTTCTTAAAATTTATGCATTTAAAGTTTAAAAAAATTTTAAGGATAACTTTTTTAAGGATAACTTTTGTGTGTGTAAGTGAAGCAAGATATCCACATCCTTTGTTATTTCTTACTTTGAAGTAAAGAGTGGTAGGATAAAATTAATGAAATTAATTTACCATGAGGATCCACACCAGAATCCATGGAAAGAAGAAGACGCTTATCATGCAATGTAGGCAATGCCTCGTTTGGTGTTCGCTAAAATGTTGGGAAACAAAGCATTACACAAAGTACAATGTATGTTGGGCGGAAACACGTAGACATTTTCTGGCACGTTTATAAATGAGCCCAAGACTTTGCTTCACATACATCTGAGTCCAAATGGAGCCCGTATCATCATAATTGGACATTTAGAGACATTTTCCTTATGTAAAAGGATCTATATATTTTTTAACTATTAGGGGCAGGATATCATCCTCTTTGTGGCAATTTGTGGTAACACAAGATATATATACTATTTTTTTTGTAAACACTCAAACTATTATATTGTTAAAATGGAAACTTAAAAGTTATCGCTTATAAAATTAAGAGAAACATAACTAAGTAAGCAGCTACGTGTCTAACTAACTAAATGAAAATAATAAGCAAACCGGTTTCGTTACACAGTTAGATTTTTACACCTTTAATTTTTTTAGGAGGCAAAATATGATGTTCAGGACATTTCGTACCAGAGGCGTAGCTAGCGGAGTAGAAGGCAGTGAAGAAATTAATGATGAAGATGATGGAATTTTATTGCCAAATATCAGGAAATTGTATTAAAAAAAAGAAGAAAATCTGTGTCAAAACTTGCTAACAATAATTAGAGAATATTCACGATTCATTGATTTAGTCGGAAAAAGTCAACATAGAGACTTTTTCAGTCGAAGATGCCTTTACTTGTTTCAACATTATTTTATTTAAGACGAATGTGGCGTTAAAAGTTATCTTGAAAATAGATTCAAATAAAATGAAATCAATAAAATTATGAATATGGAAAACTCTCAAATCTCTCGTAGTACTTATCTCAAATTACAAAATTGTCCTGTTTTAACTTTAGAAGTAGAAAGATCTTTTTCTAAACTGAAAAAACTGCTAGAAAATGATCAAATTTTAAATCAGAAAATGTCATTAATTATATGTTGTTGTATTACAAAGTCATGGATTCTTTGAAAAAAATTTCAATACTTTCTCTAAAGTGTACTATTATTAGTTGTTCAATTCAATGAAACTTTAAAAAGTGAATAAAGTTAATTTTTTCGAATTTTTGGGTAAATTTTTCCTCGCCCTGGACTCACTCATCACATACGTGAATAGAGATATAAAATTATATGAAACATACAAGATACGAGCTTATGGACTTGTCCCAGCACATCAATAATATAATTTTTGCTCTGTTTTCTTCTCTGTTCAAATCTTGTATTTCACCTGCTATATATTATCTGGCTGATTACTATACTAGTTGCGTGTGTTCCGTAGTTGCTTTGGACTCAGTGCCCGCGCTACCTATATAATTTTGGGGCACGTGCCCTCCCCCCCCCCCCCTGTATTAATCTTTGCCCCCCCTAAAATTTTTGGTTTTGCCCCATGCACTTTTTAAAGGAAAAATAAATAAGCAAAAATTGTACACAATAATCTTATATAAATGCTGGTGTATGTGTATGTATAATATGATATTTCTATAGGTTTTTATACAGAAGTACTTGATGCTTTTCAGCAAAGTAATATAGGATATAAAGTAATATAGGAAATAAATTTTTTGCAAATGTGTTTCTTTGCCCCATTTCAGCCCCCTTGAAATTTAGCTTTAGCGCGGGCACTGATTGGACTCATCATTTCAAGTTCTTACAAGTTTTAAGAAGCCAACGGTCTTCAATGCTGCATGAAAGAAAAAAGAATCTAATGCTTCTTTTTTATCTAATAGATTATACACAAAAGATTGATAACAATGAAGTCTTGAAACTTTTTTCCAGAAAGTCTAGAAAGATACAAAATTTTTGAACAAAAAATTCAACAATAAATTGTTGGTATACTTCCTAATTTCCGTTTACAGGTGAAAAAGGCGTTTTTTTTTGAATAATATCATGTATAGCAATCTTTTTTGTTACGTAGGTTTCGTTTTTTGTACCCCTCTACCACCATATGCTGGAGAAAATGTCATATTTTTTAAATACTTTTGTTTCCTAGCAGGATTTATATTATAAAATTCATTATAAAATTTTGAAATACCTTCAAATATGTTTTCACCCTTACTTAAAAACGCCTCCCTGTTTTTTTTATGACTTTTTAAGGAAATTTTCAAAAAATTGAAAATAATTATAAAACTATTTATTAGTATAAAAACCAATACAAACTATTTTGCTTGCATAGATTAAGTTACGTAATTAATAGTTGAGAAACGTTTGAAAAAATCAAGATCGTTCTAGTGTTAATTATATTTACTACTTATTTTAGTAAAAATAACAGCTCTAATTATAAAATTCCTTGCCCCCCCCCCAATTCTTATTATGCCCCCTGACTTCTATTTTCTCGCTACGCCACTGATTGCAACCCTCTTTTAGTCAACTATTTTTGCTCGGGGTCTAGATGCAACTATCGATGATGAATGTTTGACGCGCTCTCCTCTGATCCATCCTCGTGTTTGCCTCAACAATTACTTGATGAACTTGCGCTTTGGACAGAGTCGATACTCTTCATTTATCAAAGATTATTTATAGTTGAGAGGAGACACTGAAAACTTTATTTATTGAGCGTTTTCGAAACTAGGTTTCTTTATTTTATAAAAAAAATTTCCAAGATAAAATTCTTAGTCTTCATAATGGATACGTTGGTCAAATCTTTACAGAATAAATATTCATTTATCCAATCACACATCTTTATTTTGTGAAGCAGCGAACTATTTTCTTCGATTGTAGTGATGAATTCAATGTATTTTCTCTAATGTTGTTTTAGACAAGCAATGATAGTTTAATCGCCATATTTTTATTAAAGGGGTCGTTCACAATTGACGTCAACTAAAACTGGGGGGGGGGGGGGGTATCCAAAGTTGACATAAGTTAATTTTGTTAAGTGATGATATATCTAAAAGTTGACATGAGGGGGGGAGGGGGTTGAAATTTATCAAAAAAAAGGTTGATGTCAATTGTGAACGACCCCAAAGCAGTTATGTTTGATCCAATAAAAACATCTCGAATGCTATCTTCAGTTGGAAACTCTTGAGTTTCTGGATGTATAGAAAAATTATTCAATAATAGTATCGATTTTTCACGCAATGCTTTCACTAAAATAAAGAACAGATAAATGTGTCACATCTTTGAAGTTTGTTTGTTTTTGGGGCTGTTTTAAATCTGAACTGCTAATGTTTTTTGTGGCTACATGTAAAGACCTTTCCCATCGATATTAAAGATTTGATCACAAACATAAGACTTTTTAACCAGGTTTCAATACACTCTTGTGGAGCAGTAATAGAGACGTGTAGCTACCATTTCTTGTTATGCCATGATGTCTACACAAGCCCCATTGCTAGCCTGAACTAACATTAATATGTTAACCTAAACGCTCAAATTTTTGTCACATTTTTATATTGCAGATTAGAAGATGCAGTTGTAGCTAAATGTTGTTTCTGTAATTGCTCGTCTCCTCCGCCAACACATGAATATTATTTTAGATGTGCCAGGATATTCAGCGCTACTCCTCTGTTCAACGTTCTTCTAGTCCTACTACCAATGAAAGCACAGATAATAATTGGAGAGTGTTTGAGAGCGCATACACTACGTAACTTCTATATACAACCTATAATAAATATGCAGTTCTTTCTTCTCGTGTTGATGTGTTTACTGTACATCTTAATGAAATTACGTCTTTGAATTTTCAAAAGGACATATTTGATTAGGGTGAGAAGATTATGCGCATCTCAAAATTTTGTTATCATCCTCTTTGACAAAAACCTCCATCAATAGTCGCTACAAGAACTACAGTGTTGTCTGACTTCCCTATGCAGACAATATACAGGATAGAAGACAATACCTATCTACAAGAGATGGATAAATTGGCATCTATCAAAAAATTCTGCATGCCCACAAAAAGGGCGGTATAAGTTTCTGTATTCGTTGAAAGTTAGTTGATGTATACTTGGATTATGGAAATTAAAGACATCTTCAATTTCTTCCGTGATTGACAAATTTTACAGCATTTAAATTTGAAATATTCTTAGAGTTGTCTTTTTATAGCTGAGTCAAGAGAGCGACCTACCCCAAAGAAGAGAAACATGTGGTAAAACTTGTTTGGTATTTGAAAAATCAGTCACGTGATCAGTCATTCAATTCTAGACACTTCTCCGATATAAATGATACGAATTAATGAAATATTCAAAATGAATAATAAAAAAACCGTTTTCGCATACAGAGTGTTTTACGTATACTTGAAACCATTGAAGAAGGTAGATCGATCTACGAGACCATTTTACCATTTTTTTCATATAAAGCATATCGTTGGTTCTTGAATTGGTAGCGAAATTTACTCAAGATTTTAGTAAAAATTAAGTTATTTACTAGATTTTTTTCCATTAAATATTTCTTTACTAGAAATACCCTTGTTGTGAGTCAAGTATTGGCTATATATTAGGGTGGTTGGTCAGTAAGTTGGTGACTAATTGGTTGTATAGTAAGTGTAGTATTGAATAAGAAGAGAAAAAAGCTTAGAGACTCTCTCAAGTTCAAGAAAAAGTCTTGCTATTGGATACATGGAACAAAATCCTAATACAGAAAAATCATCTGTAAAAACGGCAAAGCAGACCAATTCGAAAGAATTTTTTTGCTATAAAAAAATTAAAATAATAAACTGTTTTGTCTTCCTATATTTTTGTCTAAAGAACAAATTTTTAATTTAAATCATTCTTAATTTATCGGGTAATATGATAGTTAAAGATAACAGAATAAAAAGTTTATAATGCTAAATATTATTTCAATTTTCCCTCAGCCTCGAAGATCCGTCACTTTTTTCAGGAACGGTGACGAAAAAACGCAGCTTGACTGTACCAGTATTTAAGCTTTTTCAGCATTTTTACTACACCAAGATGCATGTTACATTATAAAAATTTGGTGCTGAAGGTGGCCCATTAAATTAGTGATAAAATAAAGACTCTTTGCCTCAACCTACATCATTTTTCCCGCATATGTCTGAAAAAGCCGACTGTCGGCGAAAATTTACTTTTTTTAAAATTTGTGCTCAATAAATTATTTATTTTAGTGTGCACCTCTTTACATATACATTGATTGATTGATTGATTGAAAAAATTTAATATATTACTCAGATCCTGACATCTTGATAATAGTTGGAGCAGATTTTTGTGTAACTATAACGGGTGCTGCTGCGGCAGCTGGCGCTGAATTCACTACGATGTTGTTTACCTAAAAATAGTCAAGTATACTTTTTCAATAAATGTTTATATCTATATTATAATAGTAAAGAATTTATAGTAGTGGCAGAATTTTGAAAGAGAAAAACCGAAATTACCGTTTGCGAAAATTGAGATTGAAATGATTTGTATAGAAGGAAAAAGAAATAAAAAGAATCAAAATTTTTGTTGAAAAATATGTAAATTTTTCGTCTCACTCATGACACTTTAGCAGGAAAGAAACTATAAAAAAGTTAAAAGAAAGGGTAAGTAAAACAGCATATAAACAGCTAAGCATATTTCAATGTTCGAACAATGTTCAAGCTTTTTTTGAATATCTCAACTGCATAGATGTTTGGGAATAAAATGTAGTCACATTGATTGCGCTCCAAATTCGGGTCGCAATTGAAGGAAAAGTCTTTCTTATATTTGGTAGTACTTTTGTCAAAATTAATATATTTTCAGCATACTTACTATTATATTATCTATTAACTTACTATTATATTATATTATATTACTTTTATATTATCAAAGTAACATTGTCATAATATATTTTTTATTCCTACTTGATCAATCTCTCACAACTCATCAACTCCAAATTTTTTGACGATTGTAAAGGTTTCATGAATGTAGACTTAGTAATTAAGAATGGAGTTTTTGGAACTGCAAAAATCTCACGTGTGCATGATATGAGAGCATATGAAGGATAGGGTGTGCAAAGGTTTAGATAATTTATTCAAATTATTTCATCTATTTATTATGTAATTAGAATTGAAAGGAACATATTTTGCGAAGAATATAGATTTCTTTGTATAATTTATAATATGTTTTCCTTTTATTACAAATCCGGTTCATGAATTTTATGAAATGTATCCAAGATTCATTCCATTTTTTTTATCTTTATTTCTCTCAACCTTGATAATATCATTATTAAAACGAAGCTCTATATATATATATATACCTTTTCCCAACATAAATAAACTTTGTCTTATACAAATATAGTTTTTTGTCAATATAAAAATGACATAATTTTTTATATACAAACGACTATATTTGTATTGGGAATAAGTTTATTTAGGTTGAGAAAAAGTTAATTTATAATGGTGAAAAGTGTATATATATATATATATATATATATATATATCAGGGGCGCGCATCTGGGGGGGGGGGGGGGTGACAGCCCCCTTCCAATGTGATTTCAAGGGGAGCGAACGAAAAAGCCTTTCGCCCCCCCCCCCCCCCAATAATTTTCTGAATTATATATATCTTTTTTTATAGTATTTATTAGACTTGTTTGTTTTCTGAGTAGATTTATTACTTTTCTTGTTTAAAGGTGAAGTCTTAGAATGAATATTTAAAATGTATTTTTTCATTAACGTCCACTTTGTTATTATATTTTATTTCAAATATGCTCATTTGAACTATATTCTATGAGAGGCAGTAATGTAACCACTTGTTTGAATAAGAGCGCGTGCATTTTGGCGAGGCAAATGTTTTAATAGCGCATAACTATATAAGAAAGTATTCTCTATAATTTAAAGTTTAAAAGTTAATGCCTATCGATTACTGTAACTGAAAGAGTTAGATTGATGTAATAGGATACCCAAGTTAGGAAAAATGCCCTTATTATATTTGCTAAATATAAATCAAGTCTTTTCTTCCAGAAATCAAATATATGGCATCTTTATTCTTGGATATTGGTTTTATTTGCTATTTTAATTTTTTTTATATCAAGATTGCTTTCAATAATCAACAGGTGGCCATGTTATAAAAATTTTTGTTTAAAACTTGGTAAAACTAATTTCATTTATGTAATTTATAGAGTATAACTTTTGGATGGACTATAGCTAGTTTATATGTAGAAAATTTTTTTCCAAAAATTTTAAAGCTTCAATTTCTTTTTAAAATGGCCAGATTTAAATTCACGACTTCATACCTGTCAATTCATAGACCCATGTTCTAAATAAATTTTCAAACAATTTACTTTACTGACTCAATATATGTGTAGGTAGAATATGAAGATTATGTAAGATAATTCTTTGTTTTTCTGTTTTACTCAGGGTCGTATCAAGTGGAAAGCAGTGGGGCAATTGCCCTTCCAAGGTTTCCAACAAGACAACTGAGGAAGAAGAGTAATGTAGCTGGGATAAACTCCCAGGTTCTATGTTGCCCTAGCAGCAAGGACGCAATCCGAAGAAGGGGAAGAGGGCAAATTTAAACTTCACCCTTCCCCGACCTCCAATAATTTTCTAAAAGTACTCTATGTACTATATGGCAAGCCCGCCTTCAAAGTCTGGCTCTTATGAGCATTGAGAAAGAAGTTCTTGATTGTGCTGATTTTAACGAAGTCATCGATAATTTTGCTACTGCTAAAACACGAAAAATGAACATCTAAGGGAGACTGTCTTCGACTCAGTCCCTATATATCTGAATTATGTGGCTTAATAAAAATGTGAGCATTTTTTTTCTAAATCACTTTTTAAGCCAGAATGGAGTGAGGATGAGTGAGAAAAGAAAAAGCAAGGGGTGAGAGGCTCCATTCAGGACCTTTGCCCTGGGGCCCACGATCCCTTGATACGGTTCTGGTTTTACTAATCTAGTTTGATAACATTTCGTTGCTAAAAATTTAAAAAGATTATTTTTAGAGTCATAGTATAAAACCTTTATTTGTTTAGAGTCCAGCTAGCATATCTAGAAATAGACTATACAGATAGAATGCGACCATCGGTCTCAATAACTGGTAAACGGGAATAAGGAAGGATAAAGCCTTAATTACATCCGATGAGTAGTGATCTATCATCATATATGAATGCTTTTGTTCTCTTGTTAAGCTTGAAGAGTGGTTCACAAACTTTGTAAAAATTTTCTGCGTTGCAGTCTCTCTATAATTTTTTAATAGCTCGGTCTCATTTAAAAAAATTAAATCAACATATAAACTACTGTACTAAAAATCGACGCAATTCTTTATTCAAAAATTGTCTGATTAATCCAATCAATGTCAATCGGATGGATGCATCTGCTTTGCATAAACCAGTTTGTCTAAATTTAGCTCTGCTTTGGCCAATGCAACTCTCATATCATTACTTGCTTCGAATCTGCTTCGGGATTTGGTTTCAATCGCAAGTAACATGGAAAACGCTTGTTCACACTCATATGTTGTGGCAAATCGAATCAGATCTTTCAGAGCCATCTTTTCAACATTAGCATAGGACAGTCCAATTTCAATCGAAATATGGGTATGAGATATTTCACAAAAAGTTGTTTTGCACCTCCTCAATCATTAATCAAACCAATAAACTGTTTGAATTATGAAGTCTTCTAAGGCGGCAGATTGCTAATCAAGATCATAAATATGTTTTTGATAAATGGATAGTATTTTTCAAATTTTTATAGGTTAGGAAAATAAAGAGAAATTTCTTGACTAAGATATGTCACATCGTGTCTTAGCTCCAGGACATCTTCATTTAATGAAAATCTTATTTTCATCAACAAATATGTTGGAAAACCGAGCAAAATTTTTCTTGCCTAAGAATGTCATAATTTCAGCTCCATTTCAATATCTGTTTATGAGAATGGAGTAGAGTAATCTCTTCCTCGCAGCGAAAGTTTAAGGGATTCATGATTCAAATATGTTCACTCCAAATGATAGAAATATACGAAAACAGGCATCAGAAAATTTAACATGCATGTCTTTGCTTTGCAGAAATTGTTGAATTTCTTTGCATAGCATCGCGTTGAAACTTTTTCTATGAAAAGCAACCTCACGTTTGAGTTCAGCAAGAATTTTTCAATTTCAAAATAATTTTCTTTACGTAACTCTGAAAACAAACAAGTGTTGAAAGCATTTGCTTTAATTAAATGACTTCATTGAGAACATTTTTCAACACATCAAGTATGGTTTTAATTATTGGTACCACATCTGTAGATTCTTGCTTAATTTGAGTCTGAAAACTAGAACAAAAATTTCTAGAGGATGGTCAGTATCACACTCCAAGCTTAATACCATGTGTTGTAAATAACTGTCTACCTTGTCAAATATTTCTCTTTAAGTTTTTTTACTGCTAATAGTTTCCCAAAACAAAAAATTGTCTACAAGGTGTACGTAAACGCAAGGGTTAGCTAAGTTTGCAGCATTCATTGTTTCATTGCAAAAAAGTTGAAAATCGAATTTTGGAACAATAAAACCATCTCTGATATTTTGTCATCAGACCTCTTTCCTAATAGTCTTCTAACAATATCGTTTGACAGGAAGATATGCTTCAACTTTACAATTTCAGAACTTCCCATTCGAACTTCTTTGCAGCACCGCGGACTCCGGTTTGAAAACCACTGAGCTAGAAGGTTGATGCAATCAGAATTACAAACAAGGTAATTTGACTGGATAAAATCAGTCCAGTTGTGGTGGGATTGAGAGCCTACAATGCAAATATAATGTCGGGTAATAATGGTGGTGTTTTTATTTGACAAAAATTTTTTTTATAATAAATTTTGAAAATTATAAAAAAAAGGGGGCGAAAACTAAAAGATTTTTTCTATTAATAAAAGACCTTGATTTATCTCTGAAAATAAATGCTCTTGTAAAAATCTTCAAAAATGTTTTTAAATATAAGTTAATAATTTTGAATTTTTTATTACAAATTTAATTAAAAAGTTTACAATTTATAACAAATTTATCTGAGGGAGGCTAACTGCCCCTTGCTCCCCCTCAATGCTCCCTTGTACATATCCTTAAAAATATTCTAGTTACAATTAGTGCGAGATAGAAATGGAATATAATATTAGTTCGTAGAATAGTTTCTTGAAATAGATAACAGAATATTTTCTCGTTACCCTTGGCAATAAAACATTGAAGTTGAAGTTTCTTGTTGCAAAAATACCTTCAGTTAAGTTTTTGATTCTTATGCAAAGTGTTTTTTCACTACTCAATGTTACTAAATCCAAAATTCGCTCAAGATTAATCGATACTAAATTTTGAAGAACAAATTCTGGTCCTTGGTAGATTCATCCTCTAAAATCAAGCGTTACGAAATTAGCCTTAACCATTTGAGGACCAGTGGGACACCAGTGTCCCAAGAAATGAAAATCGTATGCTTTAAATATATAAAATTCCATTGAAAAAGAAAGCAGACGAATCGTCTTCAAAATTTTGGTCTTCAAACGGTTAACCCATTAAGTAGCATAGAAATCAGACGATATCTAAAAAAACGCAGACGATTTATATTCAAAGTCATTGAAAAAAGCAGACGAAGATGAAATTACTTATGTTCCCAAATGGCAGCATTGGGACTTAATGGGTTAGGGCAATTATAAATTTAATAAAGGGAGTGCAAGGATATGAAAATGTTATTATATTATCAAACCATAGTTGCCAACATCTGGAGGGTAAAAATTATACACTGAAAATGAAATAAAATACAGATTTAATAAAAGATACCAAAGATTTTTTATAAATTCAACAGTGTCAATACATGAATAGATAAACAATTTTACTACGGAAACCTTCCATTTTTTTATATTCCTTTGCCCTGCTTGAAAGTGCCTGGTTTGTGGAGCTTTGTGCTTTCTGACTCATAGAAGGCGGGAGTATAACAAAAAATATTTAACTTGGCTGCTAGGATTGAGCATAGGTATATTATTTTTATATCTATAAAGAAGTGTTCGAGACAGAAATGACAATTTTTAGTTAGAAGTGTCATTTGTAGTGAATTAAGTCGTTTTACTTTAGCGTTTACAGTAACATTTTATGATCTCTCTCCGATAAGGATACGACCAAAGTGTAAACCAGACATAAACAAAAAGTGGTAGAATTTGTATCTCAAAATGGTAGTCGTTATAAACACTTAAAGATTGTAAAGGGGGCAGAGTTGGCATATATGTAAAACCATTATATTATAACAACGATAACAATACCATTTATAACACTTCCTATACCACAGCAATTTTAATAAAGGCCCGGACGCTTTAAAATTCTAATCCTTTTTTTCATTTGAGAATTTAAATAAAGAATACAACTGCATTCCTTTTATTTCATTTAATAATTAAATTTAAAATTTTAAATAAAAAAACCTTTGATTTGTGAAGTATAAAAAGTAAAATTTTATATAGAGATATAATGTGGGACTGCGTCTTCATGATAATAGGAGTGAATAGACTGAAAAAATTGGAAAACCTTAAAATAAATTTTCGACCACTGTCGTCATCCTCAAATTGTAACATCCTGGGTTATCAAGTCACCCGCATTGAGCGAAAAAGTGAATCATCAATGAATTTTAATCAGAAATAATTATTAATTTTTTCTAATTAAAAATCATGTTTTATCACATACAATTAGCTTTGTAATTCTAATACTTATGATGTGAAAAAAAGTATATACTTCAAATTAATTTTTTAATGCGATCAGGCACACACATTTACTTTGACTTATGGAAAGCCTATCTATTTATGGAATGTAATTTGATATTTTAACTTTTAGAAATAGTAACTCCTATCACATTCAAAATAGCTATGAAAACATGTAGTTCAAAAATGATAATTTCCATAGAGTGTCACATAAAACACGTTTAGTTTCACTCTTATGCATAGTTTATTAAATTGAAGATATAGAAATCAATAAAAAGTATCCACGAACTCAAAAATAACCTTTTATAACAGATCTTTTAGATTTTGCTGTAGAGTCTAGTGCCATTTTTTTAAATATTTTTTGCTTTTGTTTTAGAGTTTTTTGGTATATTAGTGACTCTGTTTAAAAATAATGTATTTTTTTAGGAATTTATTGAGTTTCAAGTAGAATCGACAACAAATAACATAAATTCTTGTCATTTAAAATATTGCAAGGATCAAAATGACCCCTTTGGATGTTACGGTGACTAAATGATGTTAAAACTTAACCTAATGGAGTGCCCCCTCTCCCAACTGAAATCTGGCTAGGGGCCTGCGTACATAGATATGAAGTCTATTGGCTATCAATCATCTCAAAGGCATTTTATTGGCTGTTTTTTTGCGAAAAAAACTGGAAAAATTGAATTTTCCTTAAAGCTTGACGAAAAATTTCCCCCCGCATGACAATTTCTGAAACTTGACAGCCCTGAACACCGTTCCTGAAAAATTAAGAATGGGGATGGAAGCTCAGTGAGGAAAAGATAAATGAAGGAAAAAAATATATATTATATATACTGGAGGAGGTGCAGTAGGCGCCATAACATTCATAACCATGTTGTTGTTTGGCGCGAAAGCAGGAGTACATGCTTGTGGATTCGTCGCCATTTTTTTCTCTTCAGGAGCTTGAGTATTCGTGGGAGGAGGAGGGGGGTTGTTGTTGTTGCTGGGGTCAACGGGGTTGTAAGCGGGCGGCGCTGGGGGCAATCCTTCTTTGTTCATATATCTTTTCATTAAATACAGAAAAAATGAAAGTGTCAGTTGAATGAATAAATAAATACACATATGATTCAGTCGCTCTCAAATTTTTTCTATAAATTTTTTGTAAAAAATTTGCAACCTTTTGTCGTGTCACATTCAAATGTCATGATTCGACTTAATGTACGCGTAAAATTTATTCTAACCCTTCGACTCCTTGTATTCATAAATTCTCTCAATTCGATATCATTATTTTAATTAATTAGAAGAATTTTTTGACTTCTGAGTAAACTTTCAAAATTACTTTTCTTGATTCTTTGATTGGATATTTAAATTTTCTTTTGCCAATCCAAATTTGAATAGTCAATCCAGCCATAGTTGATCAAAAACAGTATTGTAGTCAGGAATTTGAACAAGGATTTACTCATTTTTCAGAGAGTGGGGGACATATTAATAGAACTTAACTATACATTAATTAATTAAGTTGTTTGTGGCGTTCGCACCCATCCTTTCGGATATCGTGGCCCGCCCAGTATGCTAAGTCCAAGTCTACCTGAACTTTCCATCCCACTAAACTAACCTTGTTACAAAAGAATAGCTATACCTTGTTATATATATTATTTTACAAGAATTTATGTTACAATATATAAATACATCTGAGTGAACGATACTATCCTAACGCGAACGCTCCCAATTTGGGAAACAAACTTATTGTCTAGTGATAGCTTGATTACTAACCACGTAGAATCGGGTCGCTAGAGCACTACCTAACCGTAAAAACCTTTGAATTCTTCAGAGGAAGAAAACCAGGGTAAAAAACCGGCACGCTTAACTATACAACATACTTTTTCTCTATGGTCTGAAATAATTCTCTATAATTTGGAGCTTCTCTCTCTCATATAAATCTTTATTTTTTTGATTAATTTACAATTGTTTGTTATTTGATTTTTATTAAATAAATATTTTATTCCAATATTTTATTTTATTTTTAATATTCTTAAAAAACTGTGTTTATTCATTTTACTCACTTTTTCAGCCTACCTAATTCCACCTTAAGTACATATAACCCACCATAGAGAGATTACGAAATGTAGACAAAAAATAGAAATTCCTATAAAAAGTTGTATCTAAAACAATATTGTTCCGAGTAGGTAATGTAAAAAAGATGAAACACGCACGTCCGTATTTAAATCTCTAAGAATCAAAATGCCCAAAATTTATCCCAAACAGGCTACACTTGTATACCGGGTAAACACCATCTTCACACAAATTTTTTAAATAAACCGAGAAAGTGCTCTTTTTATAACTTCCAAAAGAATATAGGCTTTAAAATTTATACAAAAACTTCGTGTCTAAAAGCCATTCTATTAACGGAAACAAAGTATTTATTACGTTTATTTTATAACAAAATACTGTTTAAGTAATGAATTTTAACACCTTTTTTAATTTTTTTGTTTATGGTATCAAAATTGAATAATATCTGAAAATAATCAATTTCGTAATTGCTTGTCTACAAATGTGCACCCTTAGAATTGGATCAATATATAAGTATGTGAAAAGGGATGAACGTTCAAATATTGGATTTGTCAAGTCTTTATTAAAAATACAAAAATTAAAATAGCACAACTGGTCCATGCAGCAATAACGCCTTAATATCCATAGAAATATGGACTAATTAAAAAAGATGTACAAAGCCGTTTAAATAGACCTCCATTCACTTGCACTTAATTTCTGGTATCCTCATTAACAATAGGGTTGGATCCGATTCTAGATTAAGATTTTGATTCTGATTCAGATGAGTAAAATATATATTTGTAGGTATTTACAAGCGAATTCATCTAGCTGTGGAACCATTGATTGCTTCAGTAGTTTACAGTAGGTTAGTGTATCATCCATCACCTGTGCTGATGCGTGATTCGCTGAAATATGCATAAAGTTGTTCGTCATAGCTGCCAAACACTAAACGTCATGTGTACTCTCAGGTGGATTCTTAACCTTTTTCATTTGCCGACCCATTTTACGTACGACACAAATACTCACGATCCAACATGTAAAAAAAATAAGACGGATAATAAAAACAATATTATCTAACTTTGATTTAAGAAATCAAAATGTTTTTATTGATTTACAAAAGAAACATGTTATTTATTACAATGTTTTAATTTGACAAAGAAGTTACAATTAATGAGAACGTTGAGTTTGAAGTTTTCTTGAAAGCTCTTCAAAACGGGGTTTTATTGTTGACAGACAACATCGCATGTCGTGCTCCGGTGATAAACGATTTCGATATTTATTTTTAACAGCCATAAGAGTTGAAAAACCAGTCTAACACAAATACGTTGGTGGGAAAGGAAGAAGGACATCAAGTGCTTGGAACCTCACCACTTTTTTTCTTTATAAATCCTTATCCAGGAAGAACTAAAAGTTTCTGTTTTAAAATCATATTCAAGAGCTTTGTCATTTTTTATTTCAATTAGTTTTTTATTTTTTCCAGCTGCTGCACTACAATTTTTTTGACTTCATAGGAAGCTTTATGAATTGTCTGCAAAATCAAAATAAGGTTGGGAAATGAAGTTTTTCCAATGGAAATTTTTCGTTTCCACAAGCTGAGTTTTTCTTTGAATGCTGTCAACTTTTCTGCTGTTCCTACCAGTGTCTCAATTTGATGTATTAAATTTGTTAATTTCTGTAAAAATGTCTGTGAGGTACGCCAATTGTAAAAGCCATTTTGAATCGTCAAACCTAGAAACAAGTTGCTGTTTTTGATCCACCAAAAATATCTGAACTTCTTCTCTCATTTCCAGTAACCTCTGAATAACTATCCCTCGAGATAATCATCGAACCTCAGGATGGTAGAGCAAATGGGTATGTTCTGACCCAAAATCTTTGCAGATCCGATTAAAAATTCTACTATTTAGTGATCTAGAGATTAAATGAATTTAACGATTTGATTGACTTCTTTCATTACAACATTTAACTCCTCAGAAAGACGTTTAGCTGCAAGGTTCTTGGGGCGAAGAAGAGAATAAGTACTTCTCGGTTCACATTTTTTACTCCACTTGTAAATCCCTGACGAGCTCCAAGCATGGCTGCTGCACCATCACAGCACACACAGTAACATTGATTCCAGGATAGTCCTTCATCTTTTTAAAAAGAATTCACCATTTTAAATATGTCTTCACTAGTTGTGGTAGTATGAAGCGGCTTTTAAAAGAGAAATTTTTCTTTCATATCGTTTGCTCCTTGATATCATCTTACATACAACATCAGTTGAGCATCATTACTAATGTTCGTCGATTCATCCAAATGAAGACTAAATTGACCACTCTTTTTCAAAGACTCAATTAATTAACTTTTGATATCGTTGACATGTCAACAATGCGAAAATGAACTGTGTCATTCGATAATAGTATCTCTTGAATTTTCTTGGCAACATCATCTCCACATACTGTTCTGACCATGTCAATAGAAGCAGGTTTCACTAAATCTTCTCCGATTGTGTGAGACTTTTTCTGTTTTGCAATTTTCCAAGCTGCCAGGAAAGATGCCATAGTAGTAGAATGGGAAAGGGAAAAAGGTCCTTTGTCACTTTGCCTATCAAATCTCTGGCGTATTTGCATTTCTTTTTTCTCGAAGAATTTTTTGTCACTGTTAGAAAAAGTAGCATGTTTAGTTTCAAGATGACGCTTCAATTTATTTTCTTTCATCGACTCGTTGCTAAGCACTTCCATACATAAAACACATTGGGGCTTTGATGCACCACGATCTTTTAATTTTGTAAATCCGAGATTGAGAAATTCTTCTTTATATGGACGTTTATGATCCATAGTGATGGAATAAGGTCAAAAGAACGATAAATTAATTACTTGCTCACACCTTCGAGAACAAGATAAAAATGAATGCATATTAGCGCTGTCAATGCTCTTTTATTTCCTAAATTGATTGACATGTATTGACAAATATTTACTGTAAATGTGTCAGAGTTGCAATACTTATGTTAATTGCGCTCTCGCTATAACATGATAAATATTTGATTTAATTACAAGTGTGTACAGTCGCATGGACTAGAGAATATAGATTTATTGTTTTCTACTCATATAATTAAGTTTATTTTTGTTATTTCAAGATTTTTTACATTCCTGTTTTTCTCATTGGCCCTTGGCGACCTAAAAGACATTGCCAGGCGACCCAAATTTCGTTCGCGATCGAGGTTTAAGAACCGCTGGTCTAGGACCTAACTGTACTTTCCATCCCACTAAAAAACTAAGAACGGCCCCTAGAACTGCATAACTATACATTGATAAATATTATTTTACAAGAATTTAGGTTTCAAATATATGAATACAGCTAAGTGAATGATAAAATCACAACACGAACGCTTACAAATTGGGAAACCATCTTAATATCTTGTGTTTTCTTAATTACTAACAGGTTTGAATCGGGTCGGCACAGCACTAAATAACCGTAAAAACCTTTGAATTCTTCAGAGGAAGAAAACCAGCATAAAAAACCTGCACAAAGAAATGTAGCTTTCTACAGATCTGTGAGTTTTGGGATATAATATTTGAATAAATAATATAAATTAAAAAAACTTTTAAAAAGGTTAATTCTCCAGTTATTTTTGAAAAAATATTTATAGTTACAAAAAAAACTTAATAGTAGAGATGTATCGGATGTCAAATTTTTTATATCCACGAATGCAGATGCGGATATCAAATTTGACATCCTAGCGGATGGGGATACAGACGTGAAAATAATTTTTTTAGTTCTAAAAATTTAGAGAGATGTCAATGTATATGTGTTATCATAAAGGCGTACTTATAAAATTTTTGGATAAAGTCTAAAAAACTGTTTAAAAATTGCGGATGTTGAAACTAAATGATCAACGGATGAGGATGTGAAATATTATCAAAGGATTTAATATTTAGTAAAAGTTAAAAAAAAAAAGTAAAATTATTATCTGATCAAACTTTTTTAAAAGTGCTATACAAAAATTTTTATCTACAATATATTCTCTATTTTTGGTTAATATATATATATATATTCTCTATTTTTGGTATAATTATTTTAATTTTAACTATATAAATAGTAAAGACGCTTTAAATAGTTATATTACTACTTGTAATTAAAATTTACATTTAGTAAAGTTTATTTTACTACTTTTTTTACTATTAAACTTGCAATATTACTATTTATTTTTTTTCATATATATATAGAAACCTATAGGTTAATCCAGGTCAGCAGGGTCGGCCTTAGGCCACTGCAACCTATGCCGCAGCAGTGGGCCCCGCGCTTCTAATTTTTCATTTTGATGATATATTGTATGATTTCGCTAAATGCAAGGTTTGCAAGTAAAGTTACTTTGATCGTCATTTTTTGTTAATGAAAAAGTAATAAAACAAACCTTTTCTTTTTTTCAAAATCTTATTTCTCACTTCTAATCTTTTTTTCCTACCCACACTGGGTCCCGCGCAATCCATTTTGCATAGGACTCCGCGATCACCTGGGTCTGCCCTGCATGTCAGTGTAGGCTTGTTGGCTAGTGAGTTTGTAAGTTTGTAAAATTAATTACACCTACTTTTTAAGAACAAAGATCTGCTTTAACCCATTTTAGACCAAGCAAAGCAGACGATATTTAAAAAAACGCAGACGATTTATATAAAAAGTCATTGAAAAAAGCAGACGAGGATGAAATTACTTATGTTCCAAAATAGGAACATTGGTCGTAAATGGGTTAAACAATTTTAAAGAAATCAAAAATAGCAATAATTCAAATTGGATCTTGCAAATCACACAAAATACATGCCTTAACCCTTTGAGGATTAGTGTGATACCGGTGTACCAAGAAATAATAATCGTCTGCTTAAAACATACAAAAATGAATGGAAAAAGAAAGCAGACGATTATTATTCTTCAAGATTCTGGTCCTCAAAGGGTTAATAAACTAATTTTTAAGGAGTCTCCTTGTTAACTTTTGGTCTGCTTATCCCCAGCCGTGGAAGTTCGCTACGGATAGGCCAACAGAGATAATTACTTTCTAACAGAATTTTAATTTTAACTAAAAATATTATTGTTTAACTTATATGGTTAATTTAATACAATTGAAGATGAGTTTTTAAATGATTTTGAAAGTTATTCTTGCCCGTTTATCTATTATATAATTAGTGCAACTTATTTCACTATAACTTTGTTATCATTTATAGCTTTATTGCGTTGAATAACTTCGCTAACTTAAACAAAGCGTTTATTTTTAGGTTATTTATTTTTCGATAATTTTGAATTTACTTTCCACTTTTTTGCCTTTTTATTAACTTTTTTTTATTTTTTGCTATACTTTGATAAAGTTTCAGCCGACCCCATGCTTCCAGCATTTGCACATAACTCAACTTCCACATTCAGGTCAAAAGCCTGCTGAAGATCATAGTCCAACTAAACACACTTTCATAGTTTATCAATTCAGCAAAAATGATTCACCTTATACAATGGAAAAATATTGAAAATTGAAGATCAAGTAAATTACCAAAATATTCAGCAAGTAAATAAAAAGAATAAAGAAGGAGGAAACCCGCAAAATTTGAATTTAATTATTCAAACATATTTATTTTTGTAGTTTTGAACAAGGGGATGTATGAATGATATATTTATTAAATTGGCAACCAAAGCTGCTATGAAACTCTTACTTCCATTCCATTCATCCTCATGCGCGTATTAGAAAAAAAGTAGCTTACATATAGGAGCGCAAGATTTGTTACTGGGAAAGGGAACTGATGATATAGATTTATTCAATTAACTAATGCCTGTAGAAGAAGCAATTAAAATAGTGCTCCAAGAAGTCGTATAATAGATTCTCTGACCGAGCACACATTTATTTACCTCAACTCAAGTGATTTTATTTGAGATTTTAACGCCATCTAAAACTGGAATAAGTGAATATTTACTTTTTTTAAAGAATGGAGATTGGTTGGCAAAGCTACATACTTGAACTAACAAAATTTATAAGTAAACATTTTTCCTCATCTCACGATGAGAAGTTTATATTTAGATATCATTGTGGAGGAGTAAATAATATTTTAAAGAGGCGGTTTGACTTCCATACTACAAGGTCTTGGACACGAATTTGGTACAATAATAATTTGGCATAAGGGCTAAAAATTTTGTCGTGTAAAATACATCAAGTTCACTGTGTGAACGGTTTATCACTGTTCTTATGTGAATGAAATGAAAGTTTTACACATTTGAAAAAATGAAGAAAGTTCAAAAGTAAATTACTTTACAAAAATTGTTAATTAACTCTATTATTTTCTCTTTGCTCAGCTCCACTTATTCTATGTTTTCTTCAAATTAACGATACCGATACATATTCTAATTGTAGTTTTGAAAATGCTTATTATTTGGCCGGCAAACCAACGGGGAGACAGAAAATACACAAAAAAATTACTTATAGATTACTTTAATGTTGAAAATTTTACATGTAAAAAATGACTTAGCAGTCATCAAACAAGCTGAAATTTGACATGATAAGTGAGAATGCTGTTTTTAGCTAGGGCATAAAATGTCAAGTAAATCAGATGAAAAATAAAGTTTTATCAAACTTTGAAATATTATGTTTTGTAATAATCGTCTATAGATTGATAAATAGGGTTCCTAGTCAAAATCTCCGAAAACGAAAAACAGTTAGTTTTCACTGTAAGCTACTAGTAATGTCACTACTAGTAAAGTCACTGCTACCTTAGTTTTCGGGATTTTGGTAGCGGGGATGGCGATCTTGTGAAAGGCATTTCAATCATTAGTTTGATTCGTTGCTGATAAAATAAAGAGTTATGCGATGTGAGAAGCTTTGCGAATATGTGAGCATCATCTCTCTCTCTCCTCTCTCTGATTTGAAGAACATATCGTAGCACAGGAAAAAGGCGTTTTTCTTTATTTGTGTCGAGTGCTGATGAAATTTTGCGAATTTTATGATTGATTAAGTATATTTTTTTTAATTAACGATTATTTTTAAGATTTTCAATATATTCATAAAAATAAAATAAATTTAATTTATTTTAAACCTTATTTTTTGCATAAATAACAAGTCATATTTTACTTGATAAGCATGTTTGGGACATATGGCAGTATCAACTGGCGGATCCAGAGGGGGGGGGCACCTGAGCCTGCCCCCGCCTATGAAGAATGGCTTCAGAAATTCCCCTTACTGATTTTGCTCTTTCCTAAAGCATCAAGACTTGTTGGTTGTATATTACTAGTATTTTTTAAAGTTGCCCCCCTATGGTGAATTTCTGGATTCGCTATTGGCAGTATCCTAAGAGCAGAATATGAATACCGACCAGACTTTTTACGGAATTTTTCAAGGTTTCGCATGGTTTCATTTTTTTCTTTCAGTAGTGTCTTCTTTAATTTTAATAAAGCCAACAAGCAAGGCGGCTTGTCTTTTATCTAACGGAAGTTTAAAGCATTAATACCAAATTTTTTCATGTTTTTCAGCTAGTTGAAAAAGAAGAAGACATTTATTGAATATTAACATAGTATAAGCAAGTGCTTATAAATAGAACAAATACAAAAGTACACCTAAGGATAACAAAAGCCTCTAATATTTAATTTAACAAGAATATATAATATAAACAAAACATAAAATTCATTAGTCCTTCCTTACATAGAAAAGAATAAAAAATATTTATATATTATTTTTACTGACTTTTGCAAATATATAATGTAATTAATAATATTAATTGTAATTATTCATAATACTCTTTTTCATATTTAAAATTTTTTAGGAGTCGGAAATTCATTAGATTCTTCAATTGTGTCGATCAGACCTATTTGTGTTTAACATTTTTTGCTCTAAAATATGAAGTTTTAAAGTTTGTCTAATTTTGTGATTACTGAAGTTAAGTCATACTACAAAAAAATTAGAAAAAGCATAATGGAATTTTTCTAGAGAAATATTTCAGTAAGTGTTATTACTTGAATTTTATAAATGTTTTCAACGTACAAGCATTCATTTATTTCAATTTTTCCTTGGTGTGTGCATCATATTTTACGCCAAAAACACAACGAACATTTTTTTTGTAAAATGTTAATGCTAATAAATTTAACATTATAAGTTCAATTAGACCCTTATATAGCATAATTTTAGCTTCTAAAGGTAGTAAGTTTGTTTTGTAAAAGTAAAGCAGTGAGTTTAGTTGTGATGAGATTGATATTTAATTTTCATATAAGTTTATTATCAAATTTCATTCCCAGAAAGTTGATAGAGTTTGAGAATTATTCTATAATTTTCATCGATACAAATTGGAAATTTTCCACCTGTTTCAGAGGAAGCTGAAAAGTACAGTGCTTTGGTTTTTCAAAATTTATGGAAAGATTCAAAGAGTTCAACTTAAATACAAATCCTTCAAACAATCTTTGCTTTTCGAAATGTTCAAATCTCCAAACCTGTATAATAACGTGCTGTCATCTGCATAAGCATAGCATATAAAATTTCTTCATCTGTCACATTAATAAGAATCTCATTATATAAATTAGGAATAAAAGAGGACCAAGAAAGGATTCTTGTGGAACCCCTAGGTCTAAATTCTAATTGATATTTGAACTATGGTTATTGACATGAACAAACGAGTAAATGAATAAAGAATTCTGCTTACCTTTGTATTTTAGTTTTTTTTTTACAAAATTCATTCTTATATAAGATCAATTATTATCATTCATTTTTTTTGTTTATGTTTATATTTGCCTTTTCTGAAGTAAGTTGAAGTAGAATCTTTAGTTTCATAAGATATCAACAAAATTATCAGATTTACATCTTATTTGGGATCATTTGTAGTCTCTAATTGTAATCGTTCTCTGGAAGTTCTCTTAGCGGCTCCATCAGGCCTTTTGAAAAATCCGAATTTTGATGTAATTGTTTATTGTTTATTACATAAGTGTCTGAGCCAATCTGCACCATCGGAAAGGTTTTTTTTATTACACTTTATAATTTGTTATTTTTTTTATGAATTTTTTTCTTGAATAAATCTTTCTTTCTTTCTTTCGTTCTCTAGAAGGGAATATATCAATTTAAGATTTCAGAAAGCCATGTTTCCTGAATCGCAATAATATGAAAATATATTTTTTTTATATTACTAGTCTACATATTTTTATTTACTATTATAACGAGAAACTTCTTCATCAATTGATCACTTTGAAAAAAATTAAGAATTGTTCTTTGCCTTTTCAAAGATGAATGATCATCCTTTTTTATCAATGTTATGTACGGACTTTATATGCTTATGCCAGCTGTCCACCAAGGTTATTCCAATAATGTTTTCCTAAATAATGGTAATGTAATAAGCCATGAACTTTATAACTACAATAAGAAAGGCTCTTTTAAAAATTTCAATACAAATTATAACAACAACCACCAAGGTTATTCCAACAATTTTATCCCAAATAATGGTAATGTAACAAGCCATGACATTTATGACTACAATAAGAAAGGGAAAGAATTAACTGAAAATAAATCCGTTAATGCTGGAAAAGAAAAAGCAAAGTGTATAGTAAAGAATGGGTTGAAAGAAAAGAAACGTCCAATAATAGCTAATTTTGATGAAGTGAATGGAAAACACGAAGTAAATTTTCAAGAAACAGGAAAAAAGTGTGAAATAGAAAAAATAGAAGCACAACATATACGCGAACCTATGAAAATTAAAGTTAACAAACCAAATAAAATATGTGGACTATACTTGCAAGAAGAAAAACAAAAAAACGTTGCTGATGTAGATGTGGAAAAAGAAAAACGAAATAAAAAATTTAAAAATGGACTGGAAGAAATTCAAAATATGAGTAAGTTCTGGAAAATTCTCCTTGACAAAATGCTGGAAGGGTGGTATGAGGAGATACAAAAGAAAAAAGATGAACAAAGAGATTAAGGTAAATGTTTTGTTGATGAAAAAGAATTGACTGAAAATATATGCCTTGATGATGGAAAAGACAATGAAAAGTGTATTGTAGAGAATGAGGTAAAAGAAATATTTGCAAGAAGAAAAAGAAAAAAACGCTGTTGATGCAGTTGTCGAAAAAAAAATAAAAAAATTTGAAGAAGGGGTGGAAGAAATTCAAAATATCAATAAGTTCTTGAAAATTGTGCTTGACAAAATTATAGCAGGTAGCATACAAAATAACAGGACAATGGATAATGGAACAACCCTTTCAACACAAAGCGACACTAGTGTTCCAAAAATCCAGTGTCCAAAATGATATTAAAATTCCTACATAAAAAAGACGATTGGATCCTAGAGCCATATGGCTGAGGTGGGTGGGAATCCAAGGTGAAACAAAGATGATAACAAAATCCTTACATAAAAAAAACGATTGGACCCTAGAGCCATATGGCTGAGGTGGGTGGGTGGGGATCCAAGCTGAAACAAAGAAGATGATAACAAAATCCTTATATAAAAAAACGATTGGATCCTAGAGCCATATGGCTGAGGTGCGCGGGTAGGGATCTAAGCCGAAACAAAGAAGATGATAACAAAATCCTTATATAAAAAAAGATTGGATCCTAGAGCCATATGGCTGAGGTGGGTGGGTGGGGATCCAAGCTGAAGCAAAGAAGATGATAACAAAATCATTATATAAAAAAACGATTGGATCCTAGAGCCATATGGCTGAGGTGGGTGGGTGGGGATCCAAGCTGAAACAAAGAAGATGATAACAAAATCCTTACATAAAAAAGACGATTGGATCCTATAGCCATATAGCTGAGGTGGATGGGTGGGGATCCAAGCTGAAACAAAGAAGATGATAACAAAATCCTTACATAAAAAAGACGACTGGATCCTAGAGCCATATGGCTGAGGTGGACGGGTGGGGGTCCAAGCTGAAACAAAGAAGATGATAACAAAATCTTACATAAAAAAACGATTGGATCCTAGAGCCATATAACTGAGGTGAGTGGGTGGGGATCCAAGCTGAAACAAAGAAGATGATAACAAAATCCTTATATAAAAAAACGATTGGATCCTAGAGCCATATGGCTGAGGTGGGTGGGTGGGGATCCAAGCTGAAACAAAGAAGATGATAACAAAATCCTTATATAAAAAAAAGATTGGATCCTAGAGCCATATGGCTGAGGTGAGTGGGTGTGGATCCAAGCTGAAACAAAGAAGATGATAACAAAATCATTATATAAAAAAACGATTGGATCCTAGAGCCATATGGCTGAGGTGGGTGGGTGGGGATCCAAGCTGAAACAAAGAAGATGATAACAAAATCCTTATATAAAAAAACGATTGGATCCTAGAGCCATATGGCTTGGGGGGTGGGTGGGGATCCAAGCTGAAACAAAGAAGATGATAACAAAATCCTTATATAAAAAAAAGATTGGATCCTAGAGCCATATGGCTGAGGTGGGTTGGTGGGGATCCAAGCTGAAACAAAGAAGATGATAACAAAATCCTTATATAAAAAAAAGATTGGATTCTAGAGCCATATGGCTGAGGTGGGTGGGTGGGGATCCAAGCTGAAACAAAGAAGATGATAACAAAATCCTTATATAAAAAAACGATTGGATCCTAGAGCCATATGGCTGAGGTGGGTGGGTGGGGATCCAAGCTGAAACAAAGAAGATGATAACAAAATCCTTACATAAAAAAGACGATTGGACCCTAGAGCCATATGGCTGACGTGGGTGGGTGGGGATCCAAGCTGAAACAAAGAAGATGATAACAAAATCCTTACATAAAAAAGACGATTGGACACTAGAGCCATATGGCTGGGGTGGGTGGGTGGGAATCCAAGCTGAAACAAAGAAGATGATAACAAAATCCTTATATAAAAAAAACGATTGGATCCTAGAGTCATATGGCTGAAGTGGGTGGGTAGTAGGGTGTTCCAAAAAAGTGAAGTTTTTAATTTTAATTAAGGCACATGTTAAATCGATTCTCTCATCAATAATTAGAAAATATGCTTAATATTGTTAGTTTTAATAGCTGTTTTCCCACCCCTCAAGAACGTGAAAATGAAAAAATTTTGATCAAAAAATTAATTTTTTTATTAAAATATATAAAATTTAAAAAAATAAGAAAAATTCAAATCCAAAATGCGAACATAAAAATTACAAAAAATTGTTTTTTTTGGAGAAGTAATTGCTTTTCTATTATACTCTATCGTTTGAAAAAGAGCTTGTTTATCTTCTTCTTTTTTAGTGATAGAAAAATTGAAAGTTGTAACTAAAGAAATTACTCGTTCACACAAGTCATTTACAACCTTGATATGGGGTATAACTTGATTAACGTCAATAAGATCTTGTACCGATAAAAATGTTGAAGAAATATTAAATGAAAGAAAAAAGGACATGGATTGCTTGCTTATAAGATCTTTAATTTGAACATTTCTGAACAAAGTTTTATTTGCTTCAAATCGTCTCAGATTTACCTCAAAAGGTATTTTGTTTAAAAGATTCCTTAACATCAAATTTTTTCGTTCAAAGTCAATAAGTGAAGAAAAAAAAGCTAATGGTGAAAGATTTTCGCTAAGATACCATAAATGTCTTTTGAAATTTTCTAAGGCTTTTGTAGCTACTTTATAATCAATTTTCTGATAATTTTCAAGTGTACAAAGAAGATTGAGTTCATTGATCGGAGCATTCACAGCATCTGGTGAGTTAAACCATGCTTTTACGTAAATTGAAACAATAAACACACATATTCTTCTTAAACTTTTTTTTTCAAATTGAGTTAATTCAAAAGATTCTCCAAATAAAAAAATTTTCAGAAAATATATAACTTTGACATCCAACGAGCTCTATTGTAAGCTCCAAGGTGTTTGATTTTAAATTTCGCTTCTTCTAGAAATTCAAGACTTAGCTCTAGTAACTCTAGTTAATCATCGCGAGCTTGTTTTTTTTGAAATTCTATTTTTAAAAAATCTATGACTTTGGTTTTTTTCTGCGATATCCATAGATTAAGAGAATCTGATTCAAAAGAAGGATCAAAAGAATTATAAGAACAAGCTGATAAAGAAGACCAGTTTACTTTAAATCTTTCAAAAATTCCAATAAGAGGGCCCATTTTAATTTTTTAATTTGTTGGAAGTGAAAAACAAGTCTAAAACTGTAGATATCAACAATTCATGAATATGATGCTGGCAAGGAAAAAAAAGTAAATGAAGATCAAGTTTGTTTTGTATAAGCGAACAAGCTCCTTTATGAATTCCCGTGTTAACTGCTGTTGTGTCGAAGCATAATCCAGCAATCAATGATGAGCGAGAAGGCTAATCTTCAATTATTTTTATAACTGTGTTGGCAATAATGTTACCTGTTCTTTGAGTCAATTCTGGGACTGCAAGAATTTTTTCAATATTTTTCCCGTATACAGCAATTGCAACTCTTTCTGTTTTTTTATTCAATGAATTCGTAAAAGTTTTTGTATCAAAATGTAATATCAAAGGAGTGTTTGGGCGAAAATCTTCTTTAATTGTCTTAGCTAAAGAAGTGCAAAATTTTTTCCTTGATCTGTACATGGAAGAACTTGAGAAAGTGATTTCATTCCAATTAATACCAGCAGCTGATAAGACAGGAGCAACAATATGCACGGATTTTCGGATTGAAGTACTTGTTCTATCCAAAGATGCTATAAACTCTTCATTTTTTAATATCTCTTTACGATTATATGTTTTCAAATCTTTTTTCGGCAGCTTATTGGAAACTGAAGTTGATGGTGCACAAGACGGCTCATATTCAGCTTCATCGATCTCATCAGAAGAAGAAACAGAAGTATTTGGATCTTCAAAAGCAACTTTTTCGGAAACTTTTTCTTTCTCCTCTAAACATTTTTTATAATATGAATTTCTTTTACTCTTTCTTTTTATGTTTTCAGTATATTTTCTATCTTCTTCACCAATAAATATTAATCTTTTACCTCTTTGATCGTCAAGAAAGGCTAAATCTTCTTTGTTTTTGATTAGAACTTCTGATTGTAAATGCGCAATGTCTAACAAACTATTTAATTCATCTATGAAAACTTTATGTTTTATACACTGTGAAGCAGATACACGATTTTTATTTTTCATTAACTTTTCGTGCTTTTCATAAATAAAACGAATCTTTTTGACCACGCAAGACTTGTCTGACGTCTTTAAACTTGCTGTAGTCCAAAAACTTATCAATTCATTTGCTACTATATTGCAAGATTCTTTAACTTTTTTTTCAATTTTTTTAAATAAAAAAAAGCCTTTCTAAGACGCATTTTTTAGTAGGAAGTTGCTTGTAAGTCTGAAAATCGATTTCACGAACCATTCCAACTGCAAACACAAGATTAGAAAAAAAAGTTATGTTTATTAAAATTTTTGAAAAACCGTAAAATGTTTGTTCTTTTGAGGGGCAGCTTAAAAATAATATTTTTCTTTCAAATTTTGTCTGTGATTATATTTCGTAATAGAGAACCTAAAAAAATGTGCTAGGAAAAAAAATCATTAAATTTATTTTTTTCCATTATAACTTGGAACACCCTAGTGGGTAGGGATCTAAGCTGAAACAAAGAAGATGATAACAAAATCCTTATATAAAAAAAGATTGGGCCATATGGCTGAGGTGGGTGGGTGGGGATCCAAGCTGAAACAAAGAAGATGATAACAAAATACTTACATTAAAAAGACGATTGGACCCTAGAGTCATATGGTGAGGTGGATGGGTGGGGATCAAGCTGAAACAAAGAAGATGATAACAAAATCCTTATATAAAAAAAACGATTGATCCTAGAGATATGGTGAGATGGGTGGTGGGGATCCAAGTGAAACAAAGAAGATGATAACAAAATCCTTACATAAAAAAGACGATTGGACGGCATGGTGGTGGGTGGGGGGCAAGTGAAACAAAGAAGATAAAAAATTATATAAAAAAAGATTGGACCTAGAGCCATATGGCTGACGTGGGTGGGTGGAGATCAAAGCTGAAACAAAGAAGATAACAAAATCCTTATATAAAAAAACGATTGGATCCTAGAGCAATATGACTGAGGTGGGTGGGTGGGGATCCAAGCTGAAACAAAGAAGATGATAACAAAATCCTTATATAAAAAAACGATTGGATCCTAGAGCCATATGGCTGAGGTGGGTGGATGGGGATCGAAGCCTAAACAAAGAAGATGATAACAAAATCCTTACATAAAAAAGACGATTGTATCCTAGAGACATATAGCTGAGGTGGGTGCGTGGGGATCCAAGCTAAAACAAAGATGATGATTTCAAAATGACGAAAGAATTAAAAAGATTAATACTACACAAATAGCAGCCAAATAAAGAATTAGAAAAATCTAAAAAGAAAGCTAGAAAACAGGAAAAAACATATGTGAGATTCGGAAAACAAAATAAGGAGATAAATAATTAGTATTCCTAACGAAACAGGCAACAATGAGTGTGAGATTTCTGGCTCACATGATACCCCCGCCTTTGAGCGGATAATACCAATATGGGGTGATCTGTATTCCAGATAAAGTAATTAAAATGCATTTATACATACACATATCTGCAGGTAGGTGTGGAATAATAAACAAAAAATCACATTTTCTGAAATACACATCTAAAATGCAGGGATAAAAATCGCCATGTTTAGCGTATGCAGTTTATTGTACCTTTATCACTGTTTTTGATTGATTTTCAAAAAAATAAGCATGACCATGTTCTGGTGTTTATTTATTTTGAAAATCAATCAAAACCTGTCAAAAAGGAGAATCGTTAATTTAATAGAGGTAATATTTTTTGATGAAAATCAATCAAATTTGTTAATAAAAAGAGATTTAAAATAGTTATTTACATCAAAATTCTTTTTTATCAACTATATTTATAACTAGCCGGTGCGGTGGTCGTTTTGATCTTAATTTACCAACACTCTACCAATAATCCTATGTTTCGAGCGAAGACAGAAACCACTACGGGACCGGCTAGTAACAAAATAAATACATAAAAAAGATAATGGCTGAGGTGTGGGGGTGGGGAATAATGTTCACTCTAAGCTGGTGTAAGCAGCAGCGCAATTGCGCAGTGATTTTTTTATATTTGCGCAGCAGTTTTGACTTTAGTGCAGCAACTAAATACGGAAAAAAAATTTGGTAATGTTGCACTATCCGTGAATTGATGAAAAGCCATTTTAATTGGAAAGAAGTTCATCAATGAAATGGTGCTATCATACGTCAATCTCACAATAATATCAAGAGTGGAGATGATGAGTTTTTTTTGAGATCATTTTTTTCCCGATAAGATATAACTAAATATTAAATATTTCTTTAAAAAATTGCGTAGTTGTTTTTGATTTAAATATTTTTTGCCCAGATGATTTTATTTTTGCGCAAACAACAAAAAAATTGGTGGTTTGACTAATCATAAAGAAAGAAATTAAATTGAGCCAAAGGATGAAGCTATAGACAGAAAAATTCAAAATATACAATTTTTTAAAATAGGCAACAATGAGTATGGCTTACTGGCTCAGATGACACCCACGTGCGGAGCGGTTCATACCAATGAATATATGTATGAAAATTATATACCGACTTTTATGGGTGGGGGTTGTATTCGAGAATGTCTAGCTAATAACAACTAAATAAACAAGACCCTTTGTTGATACTAAATCAATAATAGCTTAGTACTTCTTGGGTAAGCAGAGACGCTCAGGGTAGAAGATGTTCAAGAAACATAATTTTTCCACACCTGTCGAAAAGGTAATTCTAAAAATGTGAAAGATGCAATAAATATTTTATAGAAATGGTTAGCGCATTTATGAATTCAACAGATACAGGTAATATTCAACTTCGCTTCTACATTCAAATCGAGAATTTGCTGGCTTCATTCACTTGTCTTTTATATTTCGGCAATCAAAGGATCAACAGATTGACGTGAAATATCTCTTACATTAGTGACATACATTAGTGACGAAAATGATTTGAGTAACCAGCTGTAATGATGATTTTTACACTTTTTTATCATATGTTAATTTTTTGTCTGGCTTTTGAAAATTTCAGTATTTCAAAACAATACTAGGCACATGAAAACATAACAGAATGTTATAAAACACTGAAAAATAATTACAATATTATGATTTGCCACAACTTTAAATGTCAAACTAAACCCCACAAAAGCCTAAGTTTGCAAAAAATCTCCATGTGATACAGAACGCCTAAACATCTCATAACATCACGAAAAACATTTAAATACTTAAAAAAGCAAAGAAGCTTTAAATTTAAGATAAAAAAACATTTAAAAATTTACAAACTTGTTTAAAACTGCCGAAAACTAAAAAATTTAAAATAGGAATATTTTTTTGACGTTTTATAGGCATTGTAATGTTTTGATGTGATTTGTGATTTTTGAATATTTTGGGAAAATTTGAAGCGTTTTTGTGTTTTTATATCCCAAACACTAGATTAGTAAAACTTTTTACTTGACTACGAGTAATCAAATTTCTTTACAACCTGAATTTTAATTCTAACAACTGAATGCAATTATACTTTCCTATCTTTAATTTTTTTATTCATGATTATATTCACTTTAATAACTAGTTTGTAAACCTAAATAAAAAATTAATTTTTTTTCTTCAAATTTCAAAGATATGTCAAATAAAGATTTTTTGTAAATAAAACAAAAAGTTAACTAAAACATTTAAAATTTAATTAACGTAAACTAAAAAACTCAGCATACGACAATTTTTTAAGTACAAAATTTTTTTTATAAAACAGCAAATATTTTTGGACTTTGTGTGTATCATAACACTTTCTTAATATAATTTGTGTTTTAACTGATTTTAAGAACACATTCCCACAAATCTGCACCTTTGCTATTGTGTTCAAGAACTCTATAAAGAAAATAACACTATAGATTAAGAAATTTTAGAAATTTAGCCTTTCAAAACGGTTCCAAATAAAAATATTTATATAATTTAAAAAAATCGTGAAAATCAAAAATTAGGGGGCATTTTTTCCTACTTTTTAATTGGGGCATTTTTTCCAGGGGCATTTATTCCGGGGCATTTTTTTTTGTGGCATTTTTTCTGGGGGCAGGTTTTCTGGGGGCATTTTTTGAGGTGGCATTTTTACATACAACCAAAATTATAGCTAGCTTTCAAGTACTTGCGCCTGTTGTCAATTTCAACGAACCAACCAAATTAAATTATAAAATAATAAAAAATCTTACTTAACCAGTTAACGACCAGAATAATCAGACGATCTCTAGTATAAAGCAGAAGATTTTTATTAAAGAGCATTAATAAACGCAGACGATTCACATTTTTGTAAAGTCGACATATGTCGACTGTGGTCGATAACCGGTTAAACTATGCATTGGGCCAGCCTTTCACAACTTATATTATTCTTTATTACCCATTTTTAAATTTGCCTATTTTTGTTATCTAACTATTCAATCAAAATTTACCTATCGCTTCTTAGCCCACATTTGAAAGTTTTGCTTAAATATTTCCTTGAATTTTCCATTGGTATTTAGCTAAAAAAAAAGTAGACAAAATATATGCAGATAATAATTACACAAATTAGCATGTATAATAAGGTAAGTGCTATATGCTAAATGTTATGATCTTGCCTTATTATGAATGAAATTCATTTGCTGATAAATTCAGTTTTAAAGGGTGTTTTAAACTTGTAGATCTTTTTGTAATAGTATTCATTATAAAAAAAGTTTCTATATACTGACTTAATGCTTAAATTTTCGGTGGCCGTTATATTTGTTAAGTGCAGGATTACTAAATAATATTCGAATTTTATTTGAATTTTGAGGCCTATCTTGGAAAATATGTTTGGGTGTAAGGTTGTTTAGACATGGACTTTTGGTTCGAGTGATATTGTGTTGAAATCGGGGTATCGTAACTTGCTTACAATTAATTCGATAAAATTCGCGCAAACTATTTTCCTTAAAAAACCCCATTGTACTTCTACCTTAAAAGTAAAATAAGAATTTTTTTTCATTTTATACAGATTATATTTTCTTGGTTTAAACATAGAATAAATTTAAAGAAAAAAAGTTTGTCGTATAGAAAGCAGTGTTTCTCAGCCTTATTTGAGTTGTGGCCCCCTTTAAAAAATTTTAAAATTACCATTGCCCCCTTCCATTGATGTGGATTTAAGTTTTTCTTTTTTCAACCTCTACTTTTTCAAACAAAAAATTTAATAAGTACTTTGTTTAAAAAAAGTTTTCTGTTGCATTGCTTTAATAATGGGAAGCTTGGGATTGGTGTTGTTTTACTATTTTATCAATATTCGGGTTTAAAGATATTAGTGAGAAGCGCAATTCTCCTTTTTTTCCCTATTGCGAGATCAATTCGAGTTTTTGACAACAGTTGCATAACTTTGCGAAAGCCTGACTGGACCAAATAAGATGTAGGAAAAGGAAGTAAAAATATTTTCATGTTTTTCCATTTAACCTTTGTTACCCCTTTGGGTCCATTTGGACTCATTATCAAATTTAATTACCTATTGACTAGAACTTTGTCAAGCTTTTTGGTCTCTTTTTTATGACTTTGATTGTAAGTCACCTTTGTTCGTTTTCAAATGTTTTATTGTCATTAACTGTTCATATTTTCTCTGTAATAAAAATTGTAACACATAGCCCCTTTGGGTCCATTTGGTCTGTAGCGGAAAAAATATATGTATATACATATAATTATAAAAATATTGGAAAATATGTAGTTGTTGTAGTAAGAATATAAATACTTTTTCAACTATTTCAAATTTGAGTACTCACAGTACAATTTTCTGTGGAACAGTTATAAGTATTACAAAAGTAAAAGAAAATTTTCTTTCGATATATTCACTTTAAGGAAAGCTGTCACTTATATAATATATAGCATGAAGATAATTTTATATTGTATCAACTATTATGCACACACACACACACACTTGTACCTGTCTTATAATTACATCTTGAATTATTTGTTTGCGTAGGCATAGGAATGCAATAAAGATGGATGTTTATAAAAATTTACCGGAAATTATTAGTATCATTTAGAGTTTTTTTTATTCAAACTGGTGTGCACATTCTGCTTCATCTTATTTGTTCAAAGATAATAGGAATGGTGAATCTTATTTTTTGTTTTAAAGTTGCTGTAAAAAAATAGGTGTTGCAATTTTACGTCTTGTAATTCTTCTTCTTTCTGAAATCATTTATATTTACCTTTTGTTGTTTCAAAACTATTTTTTTTCTGTATAAATCATTTTTGTACAAACATCAAATAAAATGTTAAATCCAAAAATAATTTGCCTATTCCTAAATCAAAGATATAATACTGTGTCAGATATATCAGATGCTGAATATGAGTTTGAAAATCAAGATAAAGTCTGATTTATGAAAGTAAATTCTTCTTCCGAAAGTGAAGCAAATTTGGTTGAAAACGAAAGTTTGGCTGAAAAATCAAAGGATAATAATAAAATTGATTGGAGTACTAAGCCTTCTTCTTCGTGTGGACGACGTGTTGCATCAAATATAATTCTAGGCCCACCTAGACCCAAACGTTACGGTATTTCGAGAGTCGATGATGAAGCGGCTTCATTGTTACTGTTTTCCCTCAAAAAATTAAAAAGATTATTATTGAAAATATCAACAAAAAAGAACAAGTTATTTTTGGTAAGAATTGGATGGCTTTGGATGATATAGAGCTGAATGCCTTTTTAGGGGTTTTGAATTTGCTGGGTTGGTACAAATCAAAGAACGAAGCTTCGATAAATCTTTGGAGTTGTAAGAATGGAAGATCAAATTTCGCAGTCATAATGACAAGGCATCATTTTGAAAATATTTGTGTCGCTCTAAGATTCGATGAATTTTCGACAAGAAAATGCAGAAAATGTGAAGATAAATTTGCTCAAATCAGGAAATTATGGAGCGAGTGGAGTTCGATTTCTAAAAAATTATACAACCTAAATTTTTTCATTACTGTTGATGAGCAGTTGAAAGCGTTTCGCTGTAAAGCCCCGTTCAAGCAGAACCTTCCCAATAAACCAGCCAAATATGCAATAAAATTTTGGACACTCTGTGACTCTATTTCGTTTTACAGTTGGAGAACCATATCTTATCTTGAAAAAATTTTAATCTGCCCATATAAAACATATCTGAATCCGTTGTATTAGAATTATGCAAAAATTTGAAAGTCTACAATATCACATCTGATCATTTTTTTTCTTTTTTTCGCTTGCACAAAACTTTTGAGCAAAAACTTAACTTCCATTGGAACTATGAGGAAAAATAAGACTTCTTTGCCTGAAAATTTTGGATCACACAAAGTAATCTTTTTATTGATATTTTCAATATTTTTATTCTTTTTTAGGGAAGGTATTTTTGTTCACTAAGGACACTACAATACTTTCTTATTTACTGAAAATAATAAAACTGTCATTATGCAAAGTACTTTTTCATGATAAAAATGAAATTTCGGAGACAGAAAAAACTGCCAAAAATTATTGCTGATTTCAATAAAACCAAAAGAGGTGTAGACTCGTTTGATCAAATGGTTCCTCTTTACACAATGAGTCATTAACAAATCGCTGGCCTGTGGCCGTTTTTCATAATATTCTAGATATATCAGCATTCAATGCTTATATTCTTTTTACCGAAATAAATCACAGCTGGAAACAAAATTGTCCATAGAAGCGAAGATTGTTTCTTCAATCTTTAGGTAAGCAGATTGCTAAGGATCGCATAGAAAAGCGAGAAGTCCTTCCCAGACAAATTGGTTCAAAAGTTTATGTGAAATAAATCCAAAATATTTGTTCCTCTCCTTTGCCAAATCAAGAGAAACGTCATGTGAAGCGAAAAAGAGGCAGATGTTACATTTGTGAAAAATCTTAAAACAAATGTGAGTCTACATGTGTAAAATGTCATAAATACATATGTAAAAAACATTACAGCATAACATGTAAAAACTGTAAATATTTTATTTTATCTTCAATAAAGTTCTTTTACTTTTAAAATCAAATCCATAGAATCTTTGCAATTGACTACTTTTATACTAGCTTAGTATAAAAGGGTCGATTTGGACCCATAAGGTCTAAGTGAAATTCTAAATGAAGGGGTTACAAGGGGTGTTTTTGAAAAATTTCTTCATCCATTCACAACTTTTGATAACTTCCATGTTTGAATCCTGTCAATGCAGCTGTGTTTTTTGAAGATCAATTAAACTTTCTTTAATTTCTATATCAACTCCTGATGGATCAAGAATGAATGGATGTCATTTTTAAATATATATAAAAAGCGTAAAATAAAATAAACCTAAATTTCTAATTTATTTTTTTTATTTCTAAATTATCCAAACATATGCATAATCTTACACAAGTAACCTAGATTATACTTTTCACCTCACAAAGCTTTCTTACTTCTATTTAGATCATAAACCCACTTCCCATCCTTACTAATCCCCAAGTTAGCAATTGACGCAAGCATATCAACCTACGTTAGAAAGTGCTTAGATATCTCCTACCTACCTACCTATACTTCGTATGGTTATAGTTCTATAAATAAAGTAACACACATTTTTTCACTTTGATCGGTGGCTCCCACCGTTCAGAAATACCGGTATCGAGTAATGTTATCTATTCGGTTCTTGGTTTAAACATAAAATTAATTTAAAGAAGAAAAAGTTGATCATATAGAGAAATGTTGCATTAGGAGTATCTAAGCTCCTAATGCTAGGCTATAAGTGTCGTCTTCTTTTCTATACGTAAAAGTTATAAAATATTTTAAAAGTTTATAATTGATTCTGCCTCTTTGGTTCAACGTTTCAACAGATGGATACTTGCAAAGGAATAAAATAGATTTTTTACATAGACACATCCCAAGAGGCAATGCGATGCTTTAGCTTAAATTAAAAAATATAGATTACATATCACTGGGGTAGAGGGTCATTTTGCGAAGAAACCCTCTCTTAAAAACATTATTTCACATAACACCCCTTACTTATAAAATAAAATTAAATAGAATATAATTTCTTTCAGAAAAAAAATATGTTAATAATGAAGGAATATAAAATATATGGGCAAAATTAAGTATTTTTAAAGCATCTTCACTTCAGAATAGTGGGTCAAGAATTTTATTTTTTTATATACAAAATCTATAGGCACTCATAAATTATTGGAACTATTTCTTTGTTTCAATCGAGGAGATACTTGTTATTGTAATTTTCAATATTCTTGCAAAAGGTAACGCCTAAGTTGGGAACCATTGAATAAGATGATCAAATATTTAGGTAGGTAGGAAATATCTAAGCACTTTCCAACGTAGGTTGATATGCTTGCGTCATTTGCAAACTTGGGGATTAGTAAGGATTGGAGATGAGTTTATGATCTAAAATAGAATTAAGAAAGCTTTAATGAGAAGGCGAAAAGTATGATCTAAGTTGCTTGTGCATGCTTATGCATATGCTTCTCTGTTGTTTGATAAGGATGGAGTTAAGTTTTGGTGGGTAGAGAAGTAAGGTTCTATCATATCAAGGAAGAGAGAGATGTGTTGAATGATCTTGGGGTATGATAGGAAATTTAGTAGAGAGGAAGGAAAGTTTCTGAAATGTAAATATGCTTTTTCAATGAGTTTGATTCGTTCAGAAAAAATATTGGACAGTATAGAATAATGACAATTGGAGTTTCAATATGAGGGCAGCCAAATCTGCAAAAAGGGTTAGAGTGCAAATTAAAATGATAGAAGTAGGTATAACACGGGCAATGTACGAGTAAGAGGGATGTTTTTTCACCTATTTTGACTGCCTACCGTACATGGGTGAAACAAAATATCAACCAATAAACTTGAAATATCAATTTTCTGGAAAAACTGGAGAACAATTTCTTAGAGCTTCCATGTCGAGGAATAGGTTTTTATTAATTCATATTTTTATTTGTATTGATGTTAGATCCGAATGATAAAATATCTGCTATTAGATATTTACATTGTACATTTTCCAAAACTGTTCTAACATTTTTTTACCCTATGACTGCGTTACAGTTTATGAACATCTAGCGAAATTTAGAGGGAATTGTAGAATAAAATAATATGACCCTTCTAAACTTGTTTATTATAGCATAAAAATATACCATTTTACAGATACTTAATCTTTATTTATTTTAAAATCTGAAATCTATGTTTCAGGTTTAGTTGATAAAACTTATTTCTCTAGAACAAATATGGTCAAAAGGTTGAGTACTGATACTAATTTACCTGTAAGATGTGGAATCTTTACCAACAGATTTTTTCATCTCATGAATTGTGTGTATGGGCTACCTCAAAAAGTCTAACTATTTGTGGTACTGTTCGATCCAATCGTACTTTTATTCCTGATTTTAGTTAGGCTTGCATGAGACTGAATCAAAATTTATTTATACAAAATATGCTTCTTTGACGGCCTATATTCGCCCTTGGCATGCTCTGCTCATTGTATCTTCAAAGTGATTTATCTCATGTCCAGCCAACACTTAATGGAAATAAAGTTAATTGCAACAAACTACAACAAATTAGGTGCTTAGAGCGTACACATCTTATAGAAAATCTAGATGGACAATGGCAGTTTTTGCAAATTACTTAGATATAGTGTGGCATAGTAGTTGGGTGATATCTAAAATTAATTGTCCTGACATATTCCCAAGGACTAAAAAGGGAGGCAGAAAATATCTCATTTGAGATTTTTCTTGGAAACTTTGTGAGAATTCAATGATGATACGTGCTAACAATGCTATTATTCTATTGCAAGTTCGTAATGAACAACTCACAACAACTCAAAGAATGTCATCAAGAGATCAGGGTCACTCTAGGACTCTAGGGGTAGATGCACGAGAAAATGTGACTCTTATAAAAGACATATGTGTAAAAATCTTACGAATATATTTATATCCAATGTAGTAACTAAAAAGTGAACTATTTCAATATAAATAAACTAGTCGGTCCCGTTGTCGTTTCTCGCTTCGCTTGAAACATAGGATCTTTGGTAGAGTGTTTGTTTCTAGAAACATAGGATCATTGGTAGAGTATTTGTTAACATAGGATCATTGGTAGTGTGTATTTTTATATGGTCTGATGAGTATGGTGTTATATGGGGTGATGTGAGTTATTTGTTTTTAGCCTAGTTGTATCTTTTCTGTGTATTTTTGCTCATTACACAATATAAAAAGACACATAAAACATAAAAATACACACAAAACATATACACTATAATTACGTTTTCTCGAAGTTCGATAATCGAAATTTCAATTAAGTCGACGTTTTTTTTATTCCCCTCCCTTTGAGGCCTTTTTAATATTAATTTAAATACGATATCTCGAACTTAATAACTCGAAACTTCATTTATCTCAAAGCGTTTCACAAGTTCCATGCATGAAAAAATCTATCAGTATTGTAGGAAAGTACTGGCACAGATTTACCCACACCAGTAGCTGCTTTAAGAATATGTGCAACTCTGCGTAAATTTATACAATCCCAAAGTGATGGTGAAGCATTATTATTAGACAAACTCACACACATTGAAAATTTCATTGATGAAATCAAATGCTCTGAACTCAAACAAAGATGCATAAATGATTATTTTTACAAAATGAAAAATGATTGATATAATAAATAAACTTCTTTTACCTTTTCTAAAACAATAATCTTTTTAGAGGTCACTTTTTGTAAAATTATTTACACTTTCAATGAGGGATGCATCTAAGTTAAAATGGGGAAAATTCTCACGCTCTCTTCTACCAGGGGTATATCTAAATAAAGGTGGGTAAATGTATGCTTTCTTGCCAAACCAGGATAACAAGAATATCTACCATAAAATCAGTTTTGAACTCAAACAAGCATGTTATAAATAATAAAAATATGGTTTTGTTGATAAATTTTAATTTCTTAATTTGTTTGCTTCACAGGTGTTTTCGTTATTAACACTTTCTTCATTAATCTAAAATTCACTTAAATAAAAATTATCTAGTTTTTTATGTACAAACCTTATTACATAATATTTAAGTTTCTTTTTTACAATAGTAAATATCTTTGCACAAGTACCTCTCCTCCTATCGAAAACTTTGACGCTATTAATAGAGTATGTTTTTCAACCTAATATGTTCTTACAAAATAAACTCAAAACATCCGATTTTTTTTCAACTTTTTTCTAAGAAAATTTAGCAGATTTTAGTCCAAGTTTATTAAGTCGAACTCATGATAACTCGAAGTGTTTGGCCAAGGCCGTTGAGTTTCGAGTAAACGAGTGTGTATCAACCAATCAGAATGCTTCCAGCGACAGACAGACACTAGCCTATTATTATATAGATTATAGTGTTGTCATATATATGTATGTTTGTACATATTATATATAAAGGTTTGAGTTCTCTCTGCTTTTATTTTTGAAAATTGAAAACATTAATATTAACGCCATCTAAAATATGTTTCTTTGAAAATCTGCAACCTTCCGATATATTAAAAAAGAGTAATTCTGGTAATTTTTATTTGATGTGAAAGTTCATTGATAGATTAAAATTTCAATTCATTTTTTTATACGGTTATGTATAATTTTCTTAACAGAATTTAACTGTGAAAAATCGACTAGAGTAAAAAGCCAGCCGTGATCTTGCGAGGGTTAAGGCACACCCTCGATAAATGAAGAACATGTTCTAAAAAAGATCTAAAAAAAATTATTTGTTTAATTTTGTATATGTACTTTATTTTCAAATTATTATTATATCTCAGATTGAAAATAGATCTTATGATTCTCTTTTGCAACAATAAAATCTCGTTTAATCCACTGTGACGCTAATTATAATGATAATATAGATTTAATTAAGGATTTGTATATAATGATTTTAGTCTTTAAAGGCAAAAAATTTATTACGGAAAATTAGGGTGGGGGGGAGGGATTAATTTTTCTAGCTATAGAGTGAATTAGTGGTTTTCAAGATAGTTTTTCATCAAAAATTATTCCTAAAATATTTGCGGAGTTTGAAAATTATTTTTGATTTTTACAAATATTAATTGAAAGAACATTTTTTGTATGAAACGCTGAAGAAAAATAAAATGCCTTCGTTTTTTCGAAATTTATAAAAAGATTGTTTATATTTAACTGGTCTCATTGTCATTCAAACTCTCTACTATCTTCCCAATATTCATCTTAGATACTTGGAAAAGAAGAGAAATATCGTAAACATATGTACAGAACGCAAAACAAAGTGTTTTCTATGACATCGTTTAAGTATATTATATAGTGGAGTTCCCAGTACTGGTCCTTGAGGGACGGCTATGTTATAATATTCTTTATATTTGAATTGTTGTTATTCACTTTTACAAAGTAGTTTCTATATGTCAAAAATAAATAGATCCAAGATAGAGAAATCCCACTTATTTTATACAAAATGAGGTTATTCAATTTCAATTCTTTAGATAACAAATCAAAAGGACACCTAATATCTAAAAACACACCAATATAATTCCTATAAAAATTCCAAAAACTAACCATTCCATTCACAAAAACTGAAAGAAGATTCTCTATTGAGTTATATTTTTGAAAGCCGTATTGCGAAGCAGAAAAATTACTACATTCAAAGTAATTGTAGAGATAATTATACATTTTCTTAAATATTTTCTAAATTACTAGTACAAGTTAAACTGGTCTATAATTTTACATCAAAAATCTACCTCCTTTTTTGAAAATCGATATAATTTTTGAGATTTTGAATATCTCAGGGTACACTCGATGTAAAATCGAAAAAAAACTTAATTAATATGAAGGTATAATGTATATCGATATACATCTGGACAATTACTATTTCTGAGTGATTTAATACATAAGAGGACGTCATTGAAGGAAATTTTTCTGAAAGAAAATATGGAATACCATGGTCATGGGGTGATATAAGTTTTTTTTCTATATTTTTGTGTTGTTAAGATTTTGAAGTTTTAAATTTGTTAAACTTATAAAAAAATAGATCAAAAATAAAGGGGAAAGATTCATCTTCAACGAGCTCATTTTTATTTATTTTTAAAAAAAAGTTAATTTGAAAGAAATAAAAAGGGTAAACTAAATCTAAAAATATTAATGTTATCTTATTTTAAAATTAATTTTTAAACATTTTTTTATCCAATCTTAGGCGAGAGACTTCCTTATTCATTTTTGTATTTCACTCTGATGTTTTAATGCGGTAGATTAATTGTATACATTATAAATATATTAATTTTAATGCCAATTGTTGATATTTCATTTTATATAAAACTCTTTTAAATTTTTTTCATCAATAATTAGACTTGTCAATAGAATAAAAATTGTCTGCTTAAGTCATATGATAATTCATTCAAAAAGATGTAGATGATTATGTTTCAAAAATCTATGTCATGTTAAAACATTAATAGATTTTTACCTTTCGTTAAAACTTTTTTAAGGAGTTATTTTTTTCATAAGATGTTCTGATTCAAATTTTATCGGAATGAGTCCATTTTCTACTCCTTTTATCTAATAAGTCCTTTGTACATGATCAGTAAAATTTCTTTATTCACTTTTACAAATATTTTTTTAATGTGTATATTTGGAAAATTTTGCAAATATACTTGGGAATTCGTCAAATTTCTTTGTTTCATACCAAATCTAGTAATATATATCTCATAACCTGTACGTTTAAACGCGGGTAGATAATTTGATTGTTATCTCCAACCTGTATACTACGATATTTCATCCAATCTGTATACTACGATGGTTCATCTCAACATGTATACTACGATGGTTTCTATTCCATATACAAATGACTAAGGAGACGATCTTCAACTTCATATTTTGCTAGATGTAAGATTTGATATACCTCATTCGGGGAGACGATGTTACAAAAATTAAAAATGGTGGGAGGGACATGTTTCAACTTTTTGTTCATCTTTTGGTAGATGCAAGATTTGATATATCTCTTTCGGGGAAGCGATGTTATTACCTATATTTTTGCAATTTTTTACAATTTAAAATAATATCTCTTAAAAATATAAAAAAAAAATTTTTAAAAAAAAAAATTTAAAAATAAAAAATTTTTTTTTTTTTTTTTTTTGTTTGATATATGATATAATCTCCCCCATATAATATAAAAAAATTAATAACACAAAAAAAATAAATGAATAAAATAAAAAAAAAAAAAATTTTTTTTTTTTTTTATTTTTCGGTTGGTTCCCTTTATTTATTTATTATATGTTAATTTATAAAAAATATAGAAGAGTTTTTAAAAAAAAACAAAAAAAATATAAAAAAAAAAAAATTTTTTTTAAAAAAGAATTTTATTTTCATTATTTGACAAATGTAATATTTAATATAGTGCTAATAACTAAGGTAAAAACTTTTGTAACATCGTCTCCTCCAATGAGATATATCAAGTCTTACATCTAGCAAAATATAAATAGAAAGTTGAACCATGTCCCTTCCGTCATTTTTAATTTTTATAACATGGTCTCTCCGAATGAGGTAAAAAAAAAGTTGAACATTGTCTCCTTAGTCATTTGTATATGGAATAGAAACCACCGTAGTATATAGATTGGAGATGAACTATTGAGTATACAGGTTGGAGATGAACCATCGTCGTATACAAGTTGGAGATGAAACATCGTAGTATACAGCAGGGTCGCACATCCTCAAAATTATTGGGGGGCGAAATTTTTTTTTGCAATTTTTAAAATTAGTGGTCTGGAAATACCACGGGAGACCAAATATTCAAGAAATCGTTTAAAATAGAGTGTATTCAGGGCATACCTAAATTTATAAGACTTACTTTATATTTTTTTTTACAAATTTGGTGAATTTAAATACTATACTTCCAGCGAAAATATTTTAATTAAATTTGCATATTGAATATGGTGCGCAGAAAAAATGCTCCCAATTAAAAAGTAGGAACCCCCAGTAAAAATGCAACCGAAAAAATGCCCCAATTCAAAATTAGGAAAAAATGCCCCAACAAAAAATTTCAAAAAATTATTAATTAAAATTAAAAAAAAAATTTTTTTTAAAGATATGTTAAATAAAGATTTTTTGTAAAAAAAACAAAAAGTTAACTTTTAATCTAAAACATTTAAAATTTAATAAAGTAAACTAAAAAACTCAGCATAAGAAAAAATTTTAAATATAAAAAAAAATTTTATAAAACAGCAAATAATCTGCACCTTTGCTATAGTTTTCAAGAACTTTATAAAGAAAAAAACCCTATAGATTAAAGAAAAAACCCCTATAGATTAAGAAATTTTAGAAATTTAGCCTTTCGTGGTACCAAATAAAATATTTATATAATTTAAAAAAAATCATGAAAATCAAAAATTAGGGGGCATTTTTTTCTACTTTTTAATTGGAGCGTTTTTTCTGGGGGCATTTTTACATACAACCATCGAATATACTCTAGTTTAAAAAAATCTAAAATTGTTAGGGGGTGGAATAGGCTTTTCATTTGAAAAATGAAGTAGTCTACCAGGCACATTACAGGAATTGATGAAAAGATATTTGATTCATAGAGAAAACAAATAACTGAAGGTTGGATAGTTTTATATGAGTGAATGTAGTCTAAAGGCAAAGAGTCTACTAGACACCCTGCGATGTTTATATAAAAAAATGTGATTGATTCAGGGGCAAGGGTATAAAATGAAGTTAAAATTGTGCAAACAAAAATAAAACAAAATATTAAGATCGCATTATTTGATTTTACTCAGCATCATTCAAAAATAGTTTAAAAGCTAAATTGATACAAGCTACAAAAATCTACAAAAAGTAAAATAACTTTTAACATTTTGCAATTATTTGCCTTTTATAATAACTTCTAAGGAAAAAAAGTCTATCAAAAAAGTTATATAGCTACAAAAAAACTAAAAAAAAATTTTTTGAAAACTAATTTGACGTATCCCCTACAGCATACTCTATGAGTGGCATGACAGGTTGAAATGATGGACATAGCACGGAAGCCTCTGGATTCGATTCCTCATCGATTCGAATTTGTTCATAGTTTGACATAAGCGGTACATCAGTGGCTGGTCAATGAAAATACACCCGCTGCACCTTACCTTTTACTCAAAATTGAAAAATTTGCTACATAATTAACATAAGAGAGGGAAACAAAATAAACGAATAAAACAATTTTCACTATTTTAAAATGGAACCGTCTGTTCTTAAAATAATTTCAAAATAATAGGAGGCATAAAGAATTAGAGTTTATTTGATATTTTTAAGTTTTTATAAGCAGCAAAAGCCAACGTTTAAGTAGCTAACCCTTATAATTAAAAAATTATTTAAACTAACGGTTGACAGACATTTAGCCCCATAGACAATTTGCCCCTGGGCAAATTCTCTCATAGGCTATTTGTTTCATCCATCTTTGCTTATTATGTGTAAAATTATTAAAAAATTTTGTATTCTTGTTTATTTTATCTCTATTAAATTATTTCAAATTAATCATTTTATCTCTAAATTTTTTAAAATTGTCCATGAGACAAAATGTCTTATGAAAATAACGGGGCGAATTGTCCATGAAACAAAATGACTTATGAAAATAAACGGGCGAATTGTCCATGGGACGAACTGTCTTATGAAAATAATGGGGCGAATTTATCTATGGGACGAACTGTCTTATGAAAATAATGGGGCGAATTTATCCATGGGACGAACTGTCTTATGAAAATAATGGGGCGAAATGTACGAGGATCAAACTAACATAAATCAAAGTATACGAGAAAAGAAAATCATTGCGTTTTTTTGAATATTTGTCTACAAATAAAATTCTGACAGCTGTCATAAATAGATCAAGCACATTTTAAACAACTGAAACATTTTGTTTCGATATTATATTTTTATTATAATAATCAACAAATTTTCTTAAAAAAAGTGATTTGATTATGTACAGTGTTACTTATAAAATTTAACAATCGAACATTATAAAAAATATCTCTGCTCAAATATTAAGCAAATAGAGTATTCTTGCTTTTAAACTGAATAGATAGTCAAAATATTCATTTTCAAATGTTACAAAATGTAATAAATGTAGTGATAAAGATTATGACTTTTGTTGAAAAAAAAATTCTTAGCGCGAGTCTAACAATATTCATTGATATAAAATTGTAACGATTGAAAACTATTTTAATTTAACTCTAAATGCAAATTAGGCAGAAGCAGTGGTGTAGCCAAAAAAAGTTGATAGAAGGGGCACAATTTAAAAACAAATAACTTGCTCAACATTATTTATACTTTCTTGAACCTTTTATTGGAGAAATTTTCAAAAACTGATATCGCATAAGATGCATGGGGGCACCATGCGGTACATAGGAGTGTGGGCACGGCCCCTCATGCCCAGCCTAGCTACGTCACTGGAGAGAAGAGAGCTGAATGAGATAGGAGAGCTTAACAAGAGAAGAGGGCTTGAATGAAAGAAGAGAGCTTGAGTGAATGATTGAGTTTTAGCAGAGAAAGCGGAAGAGAAAAACAGAGGAGAGAGAAAGAGAAATAGAATCTCTGTGACAGAAGATGAGAAAATCTAGTAGATCATCAACATGTTTTTGCTCTGTGACCTGTGTGCATATTGAATTGAAGCAATGGATTATTATTATATAGCTCTCACGCATCGTCTGTAAAATATGTTCGATAAGAATTTCAGAGCAGCTTGGCATGATGTTTGATTGATTCGAAAGTCTCCATTCCTTCTATGCGATCATCGTACATGTTTTATAAACAAGCAGCAACTCTTACTTATAGAAAATTATTGGGAGGGCGAAGGTCATTTTCGCCCCCTCCCCCCTCTGAAAACACATTGGGGGGGGGGGGGGCGGTCGCCCCCCGGATGTGCGCCTCTGGTATACAGGTTGGAGATGAACCCTCGTCGTATACAGGTTGGAGATGAAAATTAAATTGTTTACCCGCGTTCAACCCTATAGGTTATGAGAATATATCATGGCATAACAGAAGAGTTTCCTAAAACTCTTTATACTGAAAAAATATTTCTTCAAATAAAAATGATTAATATTTAGAATCAATCTCGCATTATACACATGATACATGATAAAAATATTTTATTGGTTAAAATTAAGGGGTAACCTAATACGCGAGATCGAACGTTACTCGAAAATTCCCGAAATAGAAATCATTAATATAATTGAAAAATTCTGAAAGTGTCAATAAAATTTGTGGTAACCAATATAAAAACCTATCTAAACATGTTCAAAATTTGTATTACACACGTATACTAATTTGATAACTATGACTTGCGAAAATACAATATATATAATAAAAAATTTGAACCAAAATATTTATGGGCAAATAAAGTTAATATTGTTATTCAGAACAGGAATCTAAAAATGCATAATCCTTGTATATTTGTTGAATATATGTGAAGTCATAATTTTGAGCCTGTTTGAAAAGGCCTGAAAAATCGAAAATTTAAAAATTAAAAAGCTATTCTGATAGAGTTTGATACGCTGATTCCAAATATGTAATTTGTTTAAAATCAATCGAATGATTTCTATATTTTTTGCGGTCAACGTTTGAATTTTTGGCATGTTATCATGTTTAGAGGCAAAAAAAGTTTTTTAAAAAATTCAAACTTAAAATATTTATACATTTTCTTAATCAGTATAAAATTGGATAAGTTTAAATTTTTTTGAAAAATACATTTTTTAACGTATTATATTTAGTTTGGTATATTTTATGAATATGCAAAAAAATATGTAATTATTCATTTTTCACGCTAAAATATAGTGAAAAATAGCAAAATTGTGCATATTGTTCATAGGCTTATAAAAAAAATTGTTTTTTGTTCAAAAGGAAACGACATGCAAAATGTGGGTAAACGGATGCTCTTTAAGATAGACATGGTTTAAATGTTTTTAAAAATTTCTTACCTAAAGTCTTCTTTCAAAATTAAAATTTATAAATTTTGACACAAAATTAAAAAAAATATATCAAAAATAAATATTTTTTAAAATTTTAAAATATTTAAATAAAATGTAAGCGATTTTGAATAAGTTGATGTAATAATTAAAAAAAATTTTAAAATTAGAAAAAATTTAGAAAGGACAAAAACAATTAAAAAAATTGAATGAAATTTTTTCAATTTTTTTACAAAAGTTTCCTAAAACTTCATACAGAAAAAATATTTCTTCAATGTGTGTGCATGCGCTCGTGTGTGAGAACCGAAAGTTAAAATTATTTTATAAAAATCTACAAATAAATTTAGGTTATTGTATGGAGTGGTTTATAATAAAAAAAAGAATATAAATTCATGAGGTTAATTATTGAGAAAATTTTATTAACACACATTTTTTTATCTTCTCTTTTTTTCTTCAGTGAACACATCAATAAGCGTAATCCAAAATTTTCTTTTTGGAGTAATCAAACGGTAACTTCTTTCGCTGTGATTTAAATTTTTTATATCATACTAAAAACAATAAATACTTGTTATTGTACTCATTTTGTGATTTTTTTTCCCTAGAAATAACATTTTAGTAAACCGGTTTGGGGGATGATAATAAAATTTAGTATAAGCACATTTTAAATATTTTTTGAGGCATTGAACTTTTTATGCAGTAAACAATAATAATTATCTTCAAAAATAAAATTTGGGTAACTATTTTTAATCGTATACATTATGAACTGACTTAAAATTTTGGCGAATAATTCAAAAGTTATAAGCAATATAAAAACGAAGGTTAATTTATAAAAAAACGGAAAACTAAAACTATCTTATAAAAATCTACAAATAAATTTAGGTTCTGATAGTAGAGTGGTTTTATAATTGTGTTGGAAATTGTTACAAATAAAAGGGAAAAATTTGTCAAAATGTAACAAGCGTTAGCTTAAAATTAACAAATATAAAAAATATGCATCCCTCATCTGCTAATTACGAAGAAAACTGAAAAATACAAAATTATATAAAAAAGATGAAGGCCCATAAAAAATGCTTTAATTTGGTATATCGCATGATACATTTTGTTTGGAAATGCGAAAGTTATAAGCGTTTTAATATTTGACTAAAATTTAAGATATAAGCTAGCATATCTTACAAATAAAGTAAGCCTACCTTAACCCGATAATTAAAGTTAATCTTTCTTCGCATAGTTATGCGCTAAAATCAATAACAAGCGTGATAGAAGTGGAATGTTATTTATTTTTCACATACTGTCGGTATAAATATAACGAATGTCCTTCGTTAAAAATCAGAAAAGGGTATCTAAACTAAAAAAAATTGTTTTGAAATAAAAGTAGGCCACGATTATCCAACAAAACTTGTACATTCGATCGACATTTTTCACTTCAAAAATAATTTAAAATTTATTAGAAAAACATTATACTGACCCCTAAAAAGTAAAAAAATATATATTTATTTTCGACAGTGTTTTTAACTGACATTTTAAAAAGTAAAAAACCATATTCTACCTTTGTTAATATGAAATATTGAAAAAATAGTATATAAACTCATCACGTTAATTATTCGTATTTTTTGGAACTAGATAAAAGTTGTTGACCTCACATAAAAGCAGATTTTGGAAAAAGAAAAACCATTTTTTATTTAAAAACTTTTGCAAAAATAAATTATTTTAACGTATGTAGCAAACGATAAGCTTTCAAATGATATGTATATATATATATATATATATATATATCACGGGCGCTTATAGGATATAATGATCATTCGAATACATGATAATGTAAGATAAGAGAATATAAGAGGGAATGCTGACTTTATATTTCTCTTTAAGAGGGAATGCAGACTTTATATTTCCCTTTCTGTCTCCTCTGTTTATCATCTCTTTCGCTTTCTCTGCTAAAACTCAATTAATCTTTATCAGTACGTTTGTTGCATTTTGTAACATTTGAAAACTTTAATTTTTTTCCAGTCAAGAAATTTTTTTTCAATAGCTATTTGGGAATGAATATTTTGACTAGCTATTCAGATTAAAGGCAAAAATACTCTATTTGTTTAATATTTGAGCAGAGATATTTTTTATAATGTTCGATTGTTAAATTTTATAAGTAACACTGTACATAATTAATTAAATCATTTTTTTAAGGAAATTTGTTGATTATTATAATAAAAATATAATATCAAAACAAAATGTTTCAGTTGTTAAAAATGTACTTGAAAAATTTATGACAGCTGTCAGAATTTTATTTGTAAACAAAAATAGTCAAAAAAACGCAATGATTTTCTTGTTCTCGTATACTATGATATATGTTAGCAAATAGTTTTTTTTATGATTTTGTGTTCTTAGACTTAAATAATTTTATCAAATGCGATTAAACTACCATTTTTTGTATACTATGATTCCTTTCAAAATGTAAAAAATACAAGCGTTACCAAATCACCCTATAAGGGTTAGCTACTTCAACATTGGCTTTTGCTGCTTATAAAAACTTAAAAATATCAAATAAACTATCTCATTTTTTAAGCCTCCTATTATTTTGAAATTATTCTGAGAACAGACAGTTTCATCTCTGATGAGTGATAAAATCCATCAAAATGCATTAATTTTTAAGTTTTAGAATTTAAATAATATCAATTAAAAATATAGATTTTGGGGATAAGTTTACGCAATTTTTAATGAAATCAATTACAGTTTTTGAAAAGATTTAGATCTTTTTTGCAAGAATCTAAATTAAATGTATATCTCTCTTTATATGTTGAAACGTAACACGACGTTAAGTGCTCGCTCCATCATAAACTTTGTAGACATTTCGCGCACTGCTGTAGATTATTTTTCAAAGCAAGTAGAATGGTTTAGTGAATATATGCTATGACAAAAATTGTGTCAACACACTATCTTCATCCTACTTTTGAGTTTTAATATGTCCTAAAGGCATCTTTTTCATCATGATCGTTGTGAGATGATAACAAACTTCATTATTTTCATTTCTGCATTCAAATTTTCCACCTCTTCAGATATTTTGTCTTCTTTCTTCATAAAATACGTTTTTCACTGAATAAAGTGCTGATATATTTTGACGAATATTTTAGTTCGATTTTAGCACCTAATCATCGCTAATTTATTATAAAGAACATTAAACTTGATTAGTTTCATTCGCGTAAACCCTTTATGTGCTTCTTTTCATTATTTAGAAAAAAAATTTACCCCCGGATTGCTTACATTTCAACCTCCCTTTTATTTCATTATTGTCAACTTTACCATTAAGGCTAATATTTTATAATTTCCCACTAATAGTAAACGAAACTTAATTTCATAAAGAGAACAACAACAAAAATACTCCTTATTCTACAACACTTTTGGAAAAATTAATCCCATTTCTAACAGTGAAATCATTATATAAGTAAATTGTGCCCAACTTTAAACAAATATCTACTCGAAATCTGCTTTCATTTAACGGATTCACCCAAACTAGTGAAGCAACTGCAACACCCACCGTTAAAGGTTACTGCCCTTTGACTAATTGTAAGCTAGAAAAGGGTGGGGGGGGGGGAAAGTGTAGTGAGGTGCCAAATTGTAAAAACGCATGCCAAATTAATTACATATTAAAACAATAAATACACGCATTTTGGCCAAAATTGTTTTTTATCCCTTTTTCACTGTTAAATTTACTGTTTTATTTTGGTTTATTACAAAAAAATATTTGTTGTGAATCGTTTTGTCAATTTCCTCGTCTACACGTTACTTTTATATTGTAACTTGTATGTTGCAAGGTATAAACTTATTATTAACATGGCTTTTGATGTTGGGCGAATCTTTTTGTTTTTGCTTTAAACGGAAGAGTAAGACTGCAACAGATAACATACTGTACTCGACAAATGTATATTGCAAACAAGTGAACTTCTATTTTTGTAATTTCTAGGCTATATTTTATACCTTATAATGTTATTTTTATGCACATGTGTTATTATCACCCGTGCTGTTATTTCTCTCATAAGATGAGCATCGCCGAACAACCGATGCCTCCGGCCTCCGGGGTTTAATGTAATGTCTTTTTTCTTTTTCCATTTATTTTCTCAGCACAATTCATAATGGCTTGCATTTCAATCCTTCTGTACTTCTCATGTTTTAAGAAATCTCCTTACTATTCATTAACTAAGGTCTTTTTTGTATATGCCTCTTGTGTGATTTTACTACAGAAGGGAGTAGGAGGGGCAAAAAATTTGTGGGTGGCTTTACCCCTCTTAGGTACCATTCGTTTGTGGCCTGACCCTACTAGCAGAACAAGGAAACATCTCGATTTCACTTTGAACAATTAGAATACAAAGCTACCTTATCTAATTTTTAGTTGTAAGTGAACCTTTTAATAGTCTTCAATACCATTGCTACCAGGTAGACTGGCTGGTGCTACACTTACATGGATCTTGCTGCAAAAAGTAATTAAACTTCTACATCTTATAAACCTCCAAGGACTTTGGAAGGGAAGTACTAATTCACCTTAATTTTTTTTCTTTTGACTGACAGATTGCGCTTATTATAATGAGCCAAGGACAACAAGTTGGGTTCATCTTTTTGGTATCAATGTTTACCCCTGTGAGTTTTGTCACAATCTCATTGGTCAAAGCGCTCTTCGCTCTCATTTTCTCTTTCTAGGTCATCAACAGTAGAGCGCTACATTCCCTTCGCTACAAATCTTATGAATTAGGTCTGTTTCAGAGATGGTTTTAAGTAAAAAATTTAGAGAAACGAAGTGCCCAATCTTCATACTAAGGTGTCGTGAGTAAAGTTGGTTAGGTCGACGGTTTGACTCTATATCCCTTGGTGTTTATTATTCGTCCTGATATCTAAAGCAATTTTTCGACTCGCAGTTATCCTCTAATCTCACCGTTATAATTTTAATCAAAAGTGCTACCTAGTTAGTTTGTTGAGGTGTTAAAGACGCATTTAGATTTGCTCCACCTTTGATGCTTTGTTTCAGGTTTAGTGTGTATGCTACATTACCTGTAAATGCGATTCGTTTAATTTGCGTTTTGATAGTTTTATCCAAATATTTAGATTAGATGTTGAATGCGCCAAACTTTTAAAGTAGTATGACAAATTTCATCACAACTTCTTTCATCATTGCCTCAATATTATTGTATTCTCAATGTCGTCTTCCCAAACACGCTCACCTTCTCCCGCAGCTGGAGATTATTTGCCTGTAAACAAGAAGTTACGCCTAAGCTCCTCCTCTCACAACTCTACAATTTCTTCAAATAACATCACTGCTAATAGTAACAAATTAAATTGTGAGGGCCAATCCAGAGACCTTGAAATGCCAGCAATCCCTTCCAAACAAAACTTGGATGAGTGCAACGGAGGCAGGACTAGTAGTGAAGGTGTTCATCCTACCAACGGAGCCACCAACATTTTGAGCACGGAGTCTGATGTTGATAGTGCCTTGCAAGGGATCGATGCAAATCTCTATTCTCGTCAGTTGTACACGCTGGGCGTTGAAGCAATGCTGAGGATGAGTCGAGCAAACGTCTTGCTCATCGGCTTGGATGGAGTGGGTGTTGAGATTGCCAAAAATATCGTTCTGGGTGGAGTCAAATCTGTTAGTCTTTTGGATTGCCTTTCAAGTCAAAAAGCGTATGTTTCTTCACCAGAATGGATATCTTGTCAAACTAATAAAGAGTGTAATAAGACTGTTTCTCGTATTCAATCCTGTCAAAAGTATCTCTCTGATCTGAATCCCTATGTTCAAATTTCCCGCCTACAGCTTGCTGAAGCCAACAAAGAAGAACATCCCTTTTCTCCTTCTACTTGTCATGATGAGTTAGAAGCTTTTGTAAAGAAATTAAAGCTTAATGAAGAATTAGCTCATACCGTCATTTCACGTTTTAGCGTGGTCGTGTGTTGCACGGATGTGCCTCTTAACGTGCTCATAGATCTAAATTCCATTTGCCACTCCAAAAATATTCCCTTCATATCTGCAACATCTTTTGGCCTTTTCGCCAACATATTTTGTGATTTCGGTTCTTCCTACATGATTAAAGAAAAAGACAGCAATTCTCCGAATGAAGCCATGATTTCTCATATAACAAACGATGCTACTGCTGTAGTAACAACTCTAGACGAAAACAGGCACAGCTTTGAAAATGGAGATTTAATTCGCTTCACTGAAGTTGAAGGCATGACTCAACTCAATTCTTATGAAGGACCCATATGCGTAAAGGTCCTAGGACCGTATGCTTTCGTGATCAACGTCGATACTCGATCCTTCCCTCCGTATATCAAAGGTGGGTGCGCAACACAGATTAAAGTGGCACAAAAGGCCTCCTTCAAAAGTTATGCAGAGTCCTTTTTAAATCCTGAAATTGTGACTACTGAGAGCAGTAAATTCGCTACTCTTTCTACAATTCACTTAGGCTTCAAAGGATTGAAACTTTTTCACCATGAGTACAATCGCCTGCCCAAAACAATGGATGAAGGTGACGTCAAGAAGTTTGTTGACATTGTTGATAAAATAAATAATGACATTCCCTCTTCTAATTCAGCTCACGTAGATTCTCTTAATGTTGATGTTTTAACAATCATGTCTAAAACAGGAGGTCATCAACTCTGCCCAATCAATTCTGTTATAGGTGGATTAGCTGCTCAAGAAGTTATTAAGGCAACTACATCCAAATTTATTCCTATTACGCAGTGGCTTTATTTTGACTCGATCGAGCTCTACTCGTTGATATCGTCACATGACACAGAACCCTTTGAGTGTGAGGATGCTCACGTTTCATTCAGTCAATGTAAAATTCTTGGTGCGAAGTTTCAGCAAATCATTGAGAAGCAGAAGGTCTTCTTAGTGGGAGCTGGTGCTATTGGTTGTGAACTGATGAAAAACTTCGCTATGATGAGTTTAGGAGCTTCTGACAAAGGCAAGTTGATTGTGACTGACATGGATACGATAGAAAAGTCTAATTTAAATCGTCAACTCCTCTTTAGAAGTAGTGATATCGGAAAACTCAAATCGGAAGTTGCCTGTTCCTCCGTCCAATTGATTAATCCCAAAATGAATGTTGAATTTCATTCGAATCGCGTAGGCGTAGACACAGAAAAGGTTTACAATGATGCTTTTTTCAATGAACTCGACATTGTAGTCAATGCCCTGGATAATACAGATGCCAGAATATACATGGATCTTCGTTGCGTTTTTTATCGCAAGCCATTGCTGGAGTCTGGCACGCTGGGAACTAAAGGTAATATCCAGGTTGTGGTTCCTTTTTTAACCGAATCCTATTCTGTATCTCAGGATCCTCCTGAAAAGGAAATTCCCATATGCACATTGAAAAACTTTCCAAACAATATTGAACATACTGTTCAGTGGGCCAGAGATACATTTGAAGGTCTATTCAAAAATGGGTTCGAATCTGCAAGAGATTTTGTCAACAATCTTAGGCTTAACTCCTCTCGAGCATCTAATAAAATGTCTGTAGAAATTTATAATGGAATCAAGTACGTCTTGATAACGGAATTTTGTCAAACTTTTGACGACTGCATACGCTGGGCTCGACTAAAATTCTCTAGTCTCTTCTGTGATAATATTCAGCAGTTGCTGTATAACTTTCCTCCAAATCAACTCACCACAACTGGTCTGCCTTTTTGGTCCGGTCAAAAGCGCTGCCCCAAACCGATTTTCTTTGACGCATCAAATTATCACCATTTGAATTTTATAGTAGCGGCTTCCTTTTTGAAGGCACGCAATTACAATATTAAATCAAAGTACGTTAATGATATTGAATACATCATATCTATCATCTCGGAGATGGTTATTCCTGAGTTCAAGCCTAAATCAGGCGTGTTTATTGCTGCAAATGAGGCCGAAGAAAAAAATCACCAGTCCTCAACGTCAGATACTGTGAATGACATATCAGAGTTGGTTAATTTCTGTAGTAAAAATGAATATAATTTTTCCTTAAATCCGATTGAATTCGAAAAAGATGAAGATGGTAACTTTCATGTTGAATTCATTGCTGCTGCCTCCAATTTTCGGGCTATGAATTACTCAATTCAGCCAATCAGCAAGCACGAAACAAAGCGAATTGCCGGAAAGATTATACCTGCTATAGCCACCACGACTAGCATAGTTGCAGGTCTTGTCTGCCTAGAAATGTACAAAGTTGTCTGTGGCCGAGCCGACAAATTAAGTGACTACCGTAATTTTTTCCTTAACCTTGAACTTCCCTTTGTCGAAGCTTGTGAGCCGTTGGCGCCTAAGCGTAACAAAGTTTTTGACGATGAATGGACGCAGTGGGATCGCTACCAAATAGTGGGCGACATGACTTTGCGCGAATTCATTGCCTTTTTCAAAGAACAGAAGCTTGTTGTGAGCGTGATTTCAAATGGCGTCGCTCTACTCTATGCCGATTTCATGGACAAGAAAAAGAAGGATGAGAGAATGGCGATGCTCATGCCTCAGTTAGTGGCGCATGTTTCCAAGAAGAAGCTGGATGTTTCCAGGCTTACTTCTCTTATCTTTGAGGTGGCTGCAGATGATGAAGATGGAAATGACATTGAAATTCCTTATGTCCATTACATTCACCCTCAGAAGCAACAAAGCACTCTTTCTTCAAAGTCCTTCGTTGATAACAGATAATATAATGCCATTTCTCTCGATGTTCTCTCTCTCCATACAAAAAAGTCCTGTATCTCATGATTTATATTATTTTGACCTACAAAACACTTACGCATTAAATTCCATAACCTATTAATGTTTCGCTTTTTCCATCCCTCACTACAACAAATATGTCTTTTTATCATTAAATATTGTCTTATTTTTTATCATTAAAATGAGCTAAAAAATGTTTCACTCTTTTTTACTTTACTTATTTTATGTAGTTTGAAGTAGGGTGCGCAGGATTTGCCAAACATTGTTTGCTGTATCCTTTCAAAAAAAAATTAAAATGTTTCAATTCCAATTTGTATGATTGCCATTCAATATTCATATAGATTTTTTTAGTACAAACCTATATGACAAAATGTTGAAAAATTAAATTACTTGACATTTTAATTCCAATTTTCTTTGAAAAAGCTACATTTGCTCATTGTATAAAATGGTTTTTATGCGAATGTTAAATTCGTTGATTATCATAGTAAATTGTAAAAATTTTTTTTAAAGAACTACTAATTTTATAAGATGTAGACGGCAAAATTGTTATGTTTTTATTTAGAGTAAAAGAGATGAGAATGACTTTTTCTTTTTATCTTCGTATTATCTTGGCCAATCCTGATATCATTGTTAAGCTCATTCTGTATTCGTAAAAATTCATTTTTTTCTAATTCTCTGAATTTTATCTTCTATAATAAATCTACGAGACCCAGTGAATCTTAGAAGTTAAGTAAGTGTCAACTAGCATTCTTCAATACTTTTCTAGCAGATTCTGTCTAAACTGTCTTATGAAACAAAGATTGCACGAATCAAAAATTATTCTTTGCATGTCCATTATGGTGGTTGAAAAATAAAAGTAATGATATTTTGCTTCCAGAAGCCATAAAATTGTCCATTGATTGCATAGATATGATATATAAAACTTCATCCATATTCGTAAACATTTTGAGGTCACTCCATTTTAAATGCTTTACTTTTTAATATAAGAAGGACATGAATTGTCTAGCAAAATATCATTACTTTTATTTTTCACCGTATAGTTATAAACCACTCCAATAATAATCATATTAGTGGCAACAAAGAAGAAAAAGCCCATTGTATAAAAATTCGCTAGATATAAAGCAAGTGAAGAATTGAATAAAATAAGACAAGAAATTCACTCATATTTCTTCCTTATCGCCCTCATAAAATGATGAATGTCAATTTCCATTCCATCTTCGTCTGAATCACTACTTAAAAAACGTTCTAGAAAAACCGATAATGTCAAGTCATTTAAGCCATAGATCGTACAAATTTACCAGACAGAAATGTTTGTGTGCCTGGAGCTGAGCACAAGCTCTTGAGCATACTCTGACAGATGTCATTTTCTAGGAGTACAATTAACTGTAAAGAGCATGTGGGCGCTTAAGCAAGTAGCCGAGAATGACTGAAAATTATTTCATTCGCTTACTACATTAAGACGGGAAACTTCTTCCTGTCGTACATAACATAACTGCTAATAGGGTCACATGGCAAAGAAAAATGGACAAATACAATAAAAAGAGCGAGCAACTGGAGAAGCACAAAATCAAAGCATGTTTAGAAGCAACAAAATCATGGAATGTTCAGAAACTGGTAAAAGGAACTGTTGATACTACTGCTTCAATAGGATAGATCGATTTTTTAAAAAAACTTGATAATGATTTTGGACAGGTTTAGATAGTTTTAGTATATACAAAGGAATATCTATATAAATTTATAACACTTTACCTTTAATAACTTTTTGAGGAAACAGTTTTAAATTTTATGAAAGTTTATATTTTCATAGAATATGTGTTTTTTTTTTAGAAATTATACATATTTAAAAACAGTATAAGTGCTTTTATCTGAATTTTAGTAGTTTTAAAAGTGTATTCACAGCTCTTTCAACACTTTGAGAGTGTTAAGGTCATTATGGAAGATTTAACTATACTCCTTGGTGCAGCACATTCTCAAGATACTCAATAGGATAATTTGTCGCAAAAGCAGATTCACATATATCATCTCTAGAAAGATTAATCAGTTTTGAACAATGATGTGCTTCAACGTTTATTTCTATTATCTTGATTTGTTCCTCTAAAGTATTATGTTTATAATTTAATAAAATATGAAGTTAAAGCTTTTTTTTACTATATCAAAACTTAGTTATCTAGATTTGTCCAAAATTGAATTATAAAAATCGACCTACTCTACGTGCTTCAATACAGGAATGCATCGTCGAGTATGTGTTCTAATTGAGAAAGAGTTAAAACAGGAAAATATTTGGCTATCATGCCGACACTATGTGCTTGAAATTATGCTAAGAGGTGTCTTTCGTTTAATCTTTGGTTCAACTGGAAGCCCTTAGACTATTTCATTCAAGCGTTTCAAGATGCCATACAGAACCAGTTTGCTTCATTACTTTGTTTCAGAACCGGAATGCACGTTTGAAGATCAAATACTGCAAATATTAATGAAGGAATTACTTGAATATTTACCAGTAGCTCTACAATATAATCAATCAGCCACGAGGTGATTATAATGCCGGTTTTGAAAGAGTTTCCTAATGAGCAAGTTACAAAATAGCGCATGCAATAATCAGCCGACATCTCAGGTGTCTTTTGGAGCATATGGGTCTATTAAACTATTTAGAAAAAAAACAATTTTTTTACATTTCATTCAGTTTTTTTAATAAGTTTAAAAAAAGGAAATCTCAGATTTTTCGAGCAAATTAAAAAAAATTCAATATTTTGATTTGTTTAGAATAAAAAAATATTTTTTTAATTCTATCTAAAATAGTTCCTATTATTTTTAGCTTGTTTGAAAAAAAATGAGAAAAGTTTTGAGAATTCTGTTTTTTCAACATAGTGAGTAATTAAAAAGTAAAAAATGTTATTCATTCTTGAAATACATTGCACTATTTTTAAATTATTCTAAAAATTAGATTTTGGAACGTTTTGAGAATAATTCGGTAAAAAAAAACCAATAAGCTATGAAAAGAAACAAAATATAATATGCGTCTACTTTAATCATTCAAACATCTAAGAATCAAATTAAACAAACATCTTTTCTATATGTGTGACAAAGGTAGACGAACAGAATTTGTATCTTTTTGTTTATTAGTTTTGAATATTTTGTCGGTAGGTTTCACATATATTATTCAAAATCTTGATCGATGTAATTTATTTGTTTCATTGTAAAAAAATTTGCACTCATCCTTGAAGCAATTGTAAGAAATCGGTTATTGTAGTTATGCATATACCATATACATTTATAACATGATTCTTATTTAACAGAAAGAACGTTAAAGAAATCGTCGTCTTTCTCTGAGATTTTAAGGCTGACGACATCTTTCAGTATCCATTTAGTAACATTGAACTTACTGTGAACATTTTGGGGCTTGAACTTCTGTTGCACAGGAAGCTTCTTTTTATCACTGAACACATTGTTGGGGAACGTGCCTTCACTGACGAGAGACGGTAGGATTTATGCTATTGCAAGGTCATTAGCCTCTTGAGCCAGATTTCTGATGGATTTTTTAGAGTTTCTCCTCAGCTTCTCTCTGATGGATTTTATAACCCTTTGGGTTCTTGCACTGAGAGGGCAGGCCTATTCGTAACCTCTTCAGTCTCCATAAATCGCTTTAGTGTTCTTCAAATAAGCTTCTGTTGACTTTCAATGATTTCTGTTGAAGGCTTGCCTAACTTAAAAATATCAATTCTATCACTTATATCTCTAACGCCATCATGTGATAAATATTAATCTAAAAAACAAATAAATCGTTAGTATGCGAATTTGAGTGATAAAACATGATTTATACTGAAATAAACTAATTTTTATTTGGATGTAACTCTAAATATTGTACGCCCACATCATTATCAAATTAATATTTTGATTGACTGGTTATAACGAAACACTTCGTTGTAAGAAGTTCGCTATAACGGGGTTCGACTGTATAAACAATTAGGCCATATCAATCCATCATCAACGTTTTCTTCTGAAAGACTTCAAAGAATCGGAAAACATGTGATTTAAGCACACTTGTTTTCATGGAAATTGCTTTATATAAACTTTTCAAACATTGCTATAGGTGAAATATAAATATTCTGTCCATAACACTCGATTTACGTTATGAATTGATTATTTCAAAAAAGTCGGAAAGTTGGTAGCTTATTATCTTTGGTTATCTTCACTGATGAGTTTAATTATCGGATTGACGTTTTTACGCACGGCTCTGCATAAAAGCTTAAATATGATAATTATGTCTACAAGAACAAATTGATGAGAATAAAATAACTTTTAGTGAAAGTATCTTTGGAGATGAAAGAATGAAGATTTTATTTGCTTGACTTCCAATTGATTCATTTGGGATAGAGCATATTCCTGAAAAAGAAAGTCAACACTTTGAAGATTGGTTTGACAACGGTGTACCAAAAATAATCTTCTCTGAATGAGAGAATTATTCAGAAGATTATAATTGTCTGCTTAAAATAAATAAAATCCGAAAAGAAAGCACATGATTAATCTTTAAAATTTTGCTCCTCAAGGGTTAGGCAAAACAACAAAGAAGGAATTTGAGAAGAAGTCTATTAAAAATAGGAAAAATGGTATTTATGCGATTGGATTGAGAATTATTGAAGAGCTGAAAATAATTGTGTAAAAGTGTCTATGAATATTTTGTTCATATAACATCGCGATAAAAATAAATTACAATTACGAGAAAATGTGGTTTCTATAATCAAGGATAACGCGATGCAAGTATAAGGCCCTAGACTGACGACAGTTCTTTGATATTCACCAGTGCGGAGCAAGTGTGATGGATTTAAAGGTATAGGAGTCGGTATTTAATAAAATTTAGCAGTCGCAGTAAAATAATTAAAAAAATTTAGTAGGACTTTCAATGCCAAAATCCATTAGGATACAGTTTCCAGTATTAATATTTTACCTTACAAATCTCTTCAAATATTCTAGATTTAAGAATCAAAGAAAAGAGTCGATAAATTAGGTACGCAAAAAGAAAAGGATGCATCAAAAAAAGAAGCAAAGAAAGTGGTAGCAATAGCTAAAGCAAAAGAGTTGAATGCGATTTAAGAAAAATTGCAAACAACCGAAGGAGAGAAGTCATCAAAAATAGCGAAATTACGAGAAACAGAATCAAAAGATTTTACGCGTATAAAACACATGAAAGATGGAAATCAAGAGGTACTTATTAAGGAAAGAGAAATTAAAAAGCGATGGAAAAACTACTTTGAATTGAACGAGCTTTGCAAAAGATGAAAAATAGGAAAAGTACAGGACCCGACAAGATCCCAGTTGAAGTATGGAAGAGCGTTGGGCAAGAAGGTATAGATATTTTAACTGTATTCACCAATTTCGACAAGGTAAAATTCCAGAAGAAATGAGAAAAAGCTCATTTATTCCTATATATATAAAGGTAAAGGAGATGTTCAGGATTGTGGCAATTACAGACGTATAAAAATGAAGAGTCACACAATGAAGATTTGAGAGAAAATAATTGAAGCAAAGTTTCAAGAAATGTTATAAAAATTGAAGATGGACAGTTTGGTTTTGAATCTGGAACAGTTAATGGCATTCCCGTTTTTCTATTTTTGCCCTGAGGCAAATGATAGAAAAACATCGAGAAAAAGAAAAAAAATTCCGCATAATCTTCATCGATTTAGAGAAAGCATTTGATCGAATCACTAGATGCGAGGTGTGGAGATGCTTTAGGCAAAAAGAAGCTGTAGAAAAGTATATGAAATTATGCAAGGCATGTACGAAAAAGTGAATGCATGTGTATCAAGCAGTGAAGGTAGTACAACAAATTTTCCTGTAAAAGTTGGGCTCCATCAAGGGTCAGCACTCAGCCCTTTTTTATTTAATATAGTAATGGATGGTATAACTCAAGATATCAGGGATAGGGCACCATGGTGTATGCCTTTTGCGTATGATATAGTGATATGTGGCGAAAATCAAATGAAAAGAGAAGAAAAGTTTGAAGAGCTGTGGGAAATGATGGAAAACAGAGGTTTGAAGATAAACAGAGACAAGACGGTTTACATGAGATTAAATGATAATGATAAAGAAAACCCCAGATTACAAGGAATAGAAATAAAAGTGGAAAAATTCAAATATCTGGAATCAACTTTATCAAAAGAGGGCGATTTAGAGTATCAAATAAAATAACGTATTAACTCAGGGTGGCTAAAGAAGTATCATCGATAATTTCAGATAAAATAATTAGAATTGCAGGAAAAAGCAAAGTATACAGGAAAGTAGAAAGACTAGCGATGATGTATTCAGCCGAGACATGGCCAGTGAAAAAGACACAAGAAAACAAACTAAATGTTACTGAAATGAGGATTTAAGATAGATGAATAAAAAGACAATAAAAGACAAAATTGAAAACTACAATCAGAAAGATAACAAAAGTCGATAAAGTATCAGAGGAAGTAGACTCAGATGGTATGACCACATAATGAGAAAATATGAGGATTAAATAGGAAAAAAAGTGATGAATATGGAAAAAAAGGAAGGCCGAAACTCAGGTGGATGGATTGTTTAAGAAAGGATTTCAAAGCTAAGGACCTTGATGGAAATGATATCTGGGATAGACAAGAATGGAGAAAGAAAATCAAAGACTCGACCCCATAGAAAATGGGAAAAGATGAAGAAAAATTCTAAATTTAAGATATCTTTTTCTTACCTAAATTCAAGAGATTGAACAAGGGAGACAACTCTTAATAAATTTTTATTAATACCCTATGCCTATCTCAGTTTGTGATTTGATATAAAACTTTAGTTTCCTATATATTTTTGGTCCTATCATGAATTAAATAATATCATCTTATAACTGTTATCCCTATAAGTGTTTTGATATTTATGTTTTAGAAACAAAATACGAAAATTATTCATGTTTTTTTAAAGATTTTCTAAGTTGTATGAAAAGTAATTTTTGAGTAGAATTGGCATTGTTTAAAGTTGAAATAAATATTCAAATACTATTTCAAACACTGATTTTTACATAAGAATTTAATGTTGTAAAAATTTTTTCTAATAATAATAAATCCGCGTATGTTCTCCGAATAAATATCTGAATAAATCTGAGTGATGAAATATGTTAAGATCAATAGTAAAATGTAACTTTTTTGAGTGAAAATATATGCATGATGAAATATTCAAATTTAACAGAGAAAGTCATTTCTCTCTTTTTACATTTGAATATAACACTCATTTTAAATATTCTATTTGAATGTACTTTACACCCTATCTCTTTCTATTAAAACTTGTTTGCTTTCTTATTTGAATGTTGTCACTATGTTACAAATTGTCCATACACTTATTCATATTTCATTATATATAAACAACCGCTTTTTCTTGTTACATCACTTTGTGTTATCCATTTTGTTGAATAAAAACTCCAGTCTTTCAGTCATCTTCCTTATTCACCACACATGATGAAATAAAAAATGATATTTATCTTTTCTCATTACTCTTATCAATGGTTTCCAGAAATTCACCAAGCAATCCAAGTATATACAAACAAACACACAAAGGTAACCGCAATTAACTTATATGTAATCAAAATATGCATATAACTGTGTGAGGACTACAAATCTTATATATATATATATATATCAAGTGTTGACAGAATATCTAGCTGATTATTAAATGGGGTTCGCTTCGTTTTCGGTTAGGGCTAGATAACGTCATATTTAAGAGATATTTTTAAAAACTGGAACTTTTTTAATTTGTTGGCTCGAGCAATTTAGCAAAAACAAAGAAGAGCTTTATTCAAATCTATTAATTTTTCAATTTATTGCAGGTAATGAATGACGGAGCCAACAAATTTAAAAAAGTTTAGTTTTTGATAATATATTTTAAAAATGATATTATTTAACCACTACCTCTTTTCTAACACTAATACTTCGTTATAGTACCACTATAACCGAGTACATTAAAATGGCCTCTCTATCCCTTTTCAAAAACACTCACCAAATTGTCTTCCTAATTTTATTATTTCAAATGGAATACGGAGGAATTATAGAAAAGTATCGAAGTAAAATTTAAAACGTAGATCCGCCACTAGAATGGACAAATAAATGGCACCGGCAGGATTGTACAAAAGAATAAAAAATTTATTACTTCGACTCCAAATTAAATTAAGACAATTTTTATATTAAAATGAAATAAATATAAAAGTTTGAAGTTGAGAGACACGTCACCAAGTAGAATACGCTAAGGAATCACTCAGGATGAAGCGAATGTACAGAAATATTGTCAAAAAGATAATGAAATTTGCGATGATCGTCAGAAAGCAGGCTCCCCATTTAATCTAAAAAATACATGGTTTTGCATAAGTTTGATAAAATTTCTAATTTATAGGTACAATCTAAATTAAAATGACATATATCGATCAAAAATATGCCCAATAAGAAAGGGAATGCCTATCAAATTTCAAAAGTTGAATGTTGTGAATCAAAACATCTATCGCCAACATCTTTTTCACATTCTTTTTAAAATTTTAGAAAAAAATATAAACCTCTAAGTTATTTAGTGTGATTAAATTTAAAAACGCATCTATCATGTCATTAGATATTTGTATGATAATAATTAGCAAAGTATAATATATACATATATATCGTCGTTTTGTGTCAGCTGTAAGGAAGCTGCTTTATCTCTTATGACAACATTTCACACTCCATCCTATTGTCAACTCCTTTTACAAAATGACAACGTGCTTTCTTCTGGACACCCAAAATCAAAGTTATAAAGGAAAAGTATGCTCTGTTCTCAAAACTCTGAGAAAGTCTCCCATCTCTACTAATATCCCTATTCATTTTAACAGCCAACACTCCAAACCCACCGTATATTATCAAGAAAATAATTAAACGTAAAAAACAATTCACGCGAGCCAGAAAAATTCTATGGCTTAGGCTCGAGGGCAAAAATATTTCAGTGTCTGGCTCAGGTTTTGTCAATTTTTTCTCAAGTTTTAAAAAGTTTGTTGTAACATTTCTTGGTACATACGCAATGTATGAAATTCATGGTGCGAAGAACTTGATTTATAATTTCAAAACAGACCATGATTTTTGTTAAAAGAGGCTTGTTTATTAAAGGGTTTAGTACTATCCAAATAAAATAATACAATTCATTTATAAAACTAGTTGATAAATTAAAACCGCTTGGACAAGGAACAGATAAATATCTTTTTTAAAGTACCTCCGTGTATTCATGAAACAAATCTATTACTATTCTTAGCAATAAAATGGAAAACTAGATAAACATTACTTTTTCATCTACGCAAAAAATTGTATGATGTATATTCTCCTCATACAAGTAAAATTCTGACTCCTCTTTTCAAGTTTACAGAAGTAAATTGGACTAGTGTGATGTACTAGCTTCACATTTTAAACTTATATTTTTGGGTCATAATAACGCTTTAGAATTTGTTGGTTGTCATTAAAACTTGAGAGAAATCCTAATAATCCGGCCTAACTTAATTTTGCAATACTTATATATGCAAGCATTGAGTTTATTAAGAAATCAAAATTGCAGATGATAAACAGATATTCATTCTCACAAGCCAACACTATTAAAACCTCTTTTCTCCAAATTCATGGAAAAACACACACATTTTTTCAATGCCAACAAAGCTGGCCGCATTCATTTCATCCACAAGTGCACGGAACATTTCCCTCTTCATTTACATACCACTATATCTCTCTCACCTTCTGTCTATTAAATATCTAGGACTCAACTTCCAAAGCAATCTGGAATTCTAATTTATTTTAAAAAGTTATATCAAAAACTCTCAGCCATCATCTATTCCTTGGAAAGCCCTATCTCTTACAAATGGAACACCGCTCTTTATAGAGAATTAGAGTCGATTCTGATTATAACCAGAATCAGAATCACAGAAATTACTAGAAGCATAATCAGAATCATTTAATAAAAAGTACTTCTTACTGAAAGATCAGCGAATCATGCATCGTCACAGATGATTGGAAACTAAGGTAATCATCGTTCCATAGCTAGATAAACTCGACTCTAAACATCTACAAATGTTTTTTACTAATCAGAATCAAAGTTCTAATTAAAAAAATTCAGAGAACCAGAATCATTATCTAGAATCGGCCCAATCCTGTTTAACACACTAAATACATAAACTCAACTGTAATCCTTTAGGTTACACAAAATATAATCCTATCTCGGGGCTTCCCTTTAAAGCATCCCACAATCTCCACTTTCTTAAAAAAAATATACGGCCTATGCCCATTATGTATCACCAACGCCTATCGTGCCTAAGTATAAGGAGCACGCTCGTAAAACTCTTATCCAAGCACTTCACCCACGCAAACAACTTTTTTCCCCTTTGTCCGCGATACAACTTCTACTCTTTCGATTGCCCCACCACATGTCCTTCACTATTTTCTTCTCGTCAAAGTTGCACCAAATGCTGCTAAAAATCGGGCAACATTCTCCCTGCCTTTACAGGCGCTTTTGAGAAATCCTTAAGCTTGCCAAGCACTCGCACACAGTTAGTTGTCATAATAAATCAATGCTTCAAAATCTACATTTTTTTTTAAAGGTTATAAAAACTTCAGAAAAAAACTGTGAAATCTGGAATTAAGTAAGCTGAATTTAATTTCACGAAATTTTTGTTTTTCCGAAATTGAATTCCTTACGAAAATAGCAAATAGTTATCTATTTTTTTTTTAGTTTCACTATCGCACCAAATAATATTCTTCCATAGCTGGGATAGATAGTAGAGTTAGTGGCTATCGAGAATCAAGCACACAGCGACTGCATGAAAACCCTACGCTCCCACCATTAGGACATCTGCCTTTTTAATGATCTATTTAAGTCAAATTTTGATACTTATAAACTAAGTAAATTTAATCAACAAACTACCAAAACAAGTTAATCTATTCTTTTCTTATTGCATCTTTTTGTAAGTAAGTCTTCAAAAAGGAAACTCTCTAGATTAAGGATTTAAAGACACGAACCAGGGCGTTAGAGCGAGCAAGAACGATGGGTAGAGCGAAAGCGGAAAACGTGAGTCCAGAGGAAATGAAGCAGGCGGCATCGCTCAGAAAGGAGGAGGAGGATGCGAAGGAGTTGGCGGAGGGCAACTTCGCCATTAAGTAGGGGAGCGGAGCGAGGATGTAGAAGGTAATGACGGTGAGCGGGAACCAGTTGCTAAAGAAGAAAGGCGCGATAAAAGCGTCAAGACGGCTCTTGTCGCAACAACTCAACAGATCATCGTCTATTTGCAGACTAACAACTGACTTGGAGCGCTGATTAGCTAAGCATCGAGTTTGTGGAGTCGGAGGAAAAATAATCAACCCAGGCTTCAAGTACTACTTATAAAAATGCCTATCTCACTCCAAGGGCTATAGTACCATTTTGAGAGTATTTCAGTGCATGGCTGTCTAATGTCAATATGTAAGTAATAGTGATGGGATGATACTAATGATTTATACGATGCCGATTCTTAAAAAATACACGATACCAATTCTTTTAATTTTGAAACTTTATTTCTTTCACAAATCGACTAAGTATTCATTCAATTAGCCATTATCTTTGATCAAGTTGAGAAAACATAAAAAAACATCCCAATTTTCCTATATTCTTATACTGCATATGACAACATGGACATCAACAAATTTTCCGGCTACATAATTAAACCCACTAGCAACTATCTTTGAATAATTTTTGCCAAAAATCTCTGAAAGCCTTTCACACAGTTTCTCTCTCAACCTATCAGGTAAGATACTTTTCCCAACGCTACTCAGATGACCCCACTTTGCACATATAAGCGACTCAAAAGACAAAGACATTTTCAACATTTCTTGCGAATATAATATTCTATGATCTGCCACCAATACATGCAGAATTTCTTTCAACACCTCTAAAACTGGCCCAATCCATTAGCTTATAACACTTGCAAGGCATATTTTTACAAGTCTGTCATTATATCTATGACAGAAGATCGAATACTTAGAACTTACGCTCCAAACCAATTTGAAATGGTCTACATATTTACAATATCTATATATGTAAAACTATCTAGAACTCTCTCTCAATCAAAGCCATCTACAAAGAATGGTGCCTATACCTTCATTATAGTTTTTAGATATAAATCGATCATCCGGATACGGAAATCTTGGGGCTCATTTCTCAAATATCCATCAACTCTAACTTTCCTTCATCCTGCAAAGCCAATAGCAGCATTATAATTCGCGTTTAAATGACCTCCCCTATATCTTAAAAAAACTCTAAAGAAAAGATATACCTCTCCCCCAATGCTTGGTTTCAACATAGAAGACGACCTGCTTTCCTTAGCTCTTCCTCGCCTACATCATCACCTACCTAAAGACAAATTTATCCTCACATACCCCAATTTAAACCAGGGTTGAGAAGTCATAATAATTCTCGGATTTTGAATGAAAAATTCAATAAAATTAAGGAATGAACTTTTTTATTATACAAATATCTTGTAAAGGAACAAATTTCAGATTATGAGTAAAAAGTTTTTGGAAAAAAATGATAAAGCAAATACCTTTGAAAAAAGAATTTATGATAAATTTATTTTGAATCCTTTTGTAATAAACATATTAAGAGCTCTAATTAGCAAGATCGAACTAGAGCTTCATTGCCATCAATCATAAAACCTTCTTATCTCAAATCAATTGCATCGATACTAATCCTATTCTTTATTTAGATCAACCTTGAATTCTGAAAGAATACACGTTCAGTCTCTATCAAGCATCGTGCAAGCATATTGATTGTCAATTTCTTATCTACTTGCAATCCTTTTCAACTACAGTTAATGAGCGATAGAGTGAAAATTGTTATTTTTTATTTTGCGCAAATTGTAATTAATTTTAAATATTTAATTAAATTTCATCTAGCAAAATATAAACTGATAGGTTGGAGATGAATCATCACGGTATACAGGTTGGAGATGAACCATTGTAGTATACAGGTATATAGGTAATAACTTATGTAGCATCGTCTCCCCAAATGAGGTATATCAAATCTTACATCTAGCAAAATGTGAACAGAAAGTTGAACATTGTCTCCCTGGTCATTTCTACAATTCCTACAGTTTCTTCTAAATAATACAATATATATATATATATTTTTTGTAGGTGAAGAATGCATTTGTGACGATGTATAAAATAAAAGAATCATGCATATAGAGTACACATGGGTGTAAATATATAAGTTGTAATATAGAGAAACAATTTTAAAAGCTCATAAAAATTACTGTGGATGCCGATTTTACTGATCTAATTAATTAATTATTTATTATTCACATGTGATTATTTTAACTTTCTTTTTTTATATTTTTATAAAAGCAAATAAAGTAAAAACAAAGCCCGCATTACGTATAAATATTGAATATCTAAAAAGTTTATGAAAAAAATGGAAGCAGTGAGTATTTTTTTTGAAAAGTTTTTCACTTTTTTTCTTCTTATTTTTATAATAAAAAAAATTTAGGATTTCTAAATATTTCGTTGGAACCCAGTTTCGAAATATTCTTCTAGCTTTGTGGCTCTATATTTTGAAGAGCTCAAAAATAGCACGAAAAAAAGACCTTGCAAATACATATAGGTGACGGATATCTTGAAAAAATCTCTAAAGCATTTGATATTAAAATACGAATTCATAAAAGGGTCAGTACTTGTAAAGAGGAAGAGCACATGCGAGGAAGAGGAACATTAATCCCAGAGAGCCAAGAAATGCGAGAATTATTAATCTAAGTGCATAAAAATCAATCAATTAAAAAGATCAAGAGAAAGAAAGCACAAATATATATAACATGGAGGAAGTATTGTAACATATGCAATAAAATGGCTCAAAAATGAAAAAATATAAATGCAAATCAAAAGTGAAAATATGGACATTTAATTGGTTATCATGACTAAAAATTGTAACAAATAAAGTGGCGATTTGTAACTTTCGTTATTAAACTAAAATTTATTGGAGGTAAATGATTTTTAACGTTATCTTCCGAGCATAAATATCCAATTAAATTTATCAGAGCTTAATATTTCTTGGAAGCACAAATATCAAAAGATAAACTTGGATAAATGTAAGTATAACGTAGAAATTTTTAAATGGTTTAAGACTAAAAATTTGTGAGGTGTTAATACTTTAAAATTTTTGTCTTCCAAGTTTAAATATCAAATCACATATCCAGATAAAAGTTAGATTTATAGTAGAAATTTTTAATTAGTTTAATTTTTAGTTATAGTTATTAGCAAGTTTCATAACAAACATGTACAAGAATATCTTTCATAAGATATACACACAAATATAAAAAAAGTATTTATGTAACATAACTCAAGATATACATAAGCGTAAACCAGGGCCGGATTAAAGATAAATAGGGCCTGTGGCTTTTTTCAGCGCGGGGCCCCATGAACTTTAGCCCTCCAAAAATTCCAGCATTTATAATTTAAATTCAGGTTTTCACTCAATTAGTTTACAATTTTCCCTTTTATTTACAGACAACAGACAGTAATATTTATATATAATGCAGCATACAATTCGTTGACTCAAATATTGAGTAGGACACGTATTCTCATGTATACATAGATAAACATATAATACATGCATAGACAAAATAGTACACATATATGTATAAACATAATGAATACAAACCTTAACCCTATTAGTGCTGGGGCCTTCACTAAAAAATTAATTGTAGAAAATTGGCTGAATCATATCCCTTCAAATTTTGTGACTTTTCCTAAAATCGCTAGCTGCATCTTTTGAAGCCATTTTCATGGTAGTTGAATGGCTCCTTCATGTCCAAAACTGTCAATCAAAATCAAAAATTAAAATTTTTCAGCAAAATTTTGACATTATTTGTACTTAACCTTATAACTTAGGATCTATATTATATAATACCCTGAAAATTTATAATTATATACAGTTTGGAACGCATAACACTTTATATATTTAATTTTTTCAATAATCATGGCTACTTTTTGGAAAATGTCAATCAAAATTTTGATTGATCAAAAATATATCTAATAAAATATACCTTCAGATTTTACATAAAATATATGTTTTTATACTAAATCGGTCATGCTGTTTTCATTTCTGGACTCATTTTTTACATTTAGAATATGAAAATACCTACAAGTATTAATCAAATTTGCGGTTTACTTCTGAAAATTGTCTCCAAAAACATTCCTTCACATTTTATATGCGTTATACTAAATCGGCCATGCTGGTTTCATTTCTGGACTCATTTTTTACGTTTAGGATCTGGAAATACCTATAAATGTTAATCAAATTTGCGGTTTACTTCTAAAAATTATCTCCAAAAACATTCATTCAAATTTTACAATGAAATATATGTGTTATACTAAATCGCCCATGCTGGTTTCATTTCTGGACTCATTTTTTACGTTTAGGATGTGAAAATACCTATAAGTGTTAATCAAATTTGCGGTTTACTTCTAAAAATTGTCTCCAAAAACATTCATTCAAATTTTACAATTAAATATATGTTTTTATACCAAATCAACCATGCTAGTTTCATTTATGGACTCAATTTTTCACATTTAGAGGTTTTAAAATACCAGCCAAAATTTGCGGTTTACTTCTAAAAGCTATCTACAAAAATATTCTCTCAATTTTACATGAAATATTTGTTTTTATACCAAATCGATCATGCTGTTTTCATTTTTGAACTCATTTTTTACATTTAGGATTTGAAAATACCTATAAGTATAAATGAAATTTGCGGTTTACTTCTGAAAATTGTCTCCAAAAATATTCTCTTGAAATATGTTTTTATACCAAATTTTCATTTCTGAACTCATTTTTTACATTTAGGATGTGAAAATACCTATAAGTGTTAATCAAATTTGCGGTTTACTTCTAAAAATTGTCTCCAAAAACATTCATTCAAATTTTACAATTAAATATATGTTTTTATACCAAATCAACCATGCTAGTTTCATTTATGGACTCAATTTTTGCAGTTTGAATTTGAAAATACATATAAGTATCAATTAAATTTGCGTTTAGTTCTAAAATTTGTTTTTATAGCAAATAGATCATGATGATTTCATTTCTGAACACAGTTTTCGCATTTAGAGGTTTTACTGCTAGTGTCAATCAAATTTGCAGTTTATGTCTGAAAACTATATCCCAAAATATTCTCTCTAATTTTACATGAAATATATGTTTTTATACCAATTCGACGATGATCATTTTTATTTCTCAAATCATTTTTTGCATTTAGAGGTTTTAAATGTCTGAAAGCTTGAATCAGATTTGCGGTTTACTTCTAGATACTGTCTTCAAAAATATTTTCAAAAAAATAAAATATGTGTTTTATACCAAATCGACTATGCTTATTTTATTTCTGTACTGGATTTTGGATAATACGGTTAAAAAATATCTCGAAGTGGCAATTGAATTAGTAATGTATGTCTGAAAATCAGTTCTGTAAAAAAATTTCAAAAATGGCTGCATATTAGGTATATAGTAAAAATATACTTTTGTTTTGTATATTTTGGCTTATAATACTTTCTACAATCATCTTGAGTATGAAATATTTATTAAAAAAAATAAAACGTATTATAAAATCTTTTGAAAATTTGTATGAGAGAAGGAACCAAGTTGAAAACTAATTGAAAAGAGAACATGTGATCAAAACAAATAATTAAAAAAAAAAAATGTATCTTTACTAAATGGAAGATCTACCATGTTCTAATGAACTAGGAAGTGGTTTAATTATATACTTCAAAAAAGATTTTGACTGTGAAAAAGAAGTTCCTCTTTTACAAATGAAAAATATTTAAATCTATAGCTTATCATCTAAGATTACAGTTAACATTTAGCTAAGATTGGTAGGAAATCTGAAAATTTAGAATAGGTCAGATTTATCAAAAATGGCACAGATGCCAATATGTGAGAATTTAGTCACTATCAAGATATTTTTAATTTAAATTGAATTTGTCCATCTTTTTCCTTTTGTGTCAAAGAAGTAATTTTTTAGATGAAGAACGTTGACAACTTTTTGTAATTGAACAATCAACATCACGAATGATTCATCAGAAAAAAACCTTTGAAATGAGATTGGTTGACAAATATTCAGGCCTGAGAAGAAAAAAGTAATTTTATCCTTATAAAAAAATTTTCGAACACACATTGAAGAATATAAATTTCTAATGAAAAAGAGCTACCAAGAAAGGATCATCATAGAATGAATACCAAAATTACATACTGTAAATTATAATATGACGTAGAGACTACGAGCCGATAACGAATTTGTAGCCAAAAAGATGGAGGTCCTATCGAGTTACATAAGTTACTGTAGAATCAAATATTTTGAGTAAATTAAACACCTAAAGTTGGTTTATTAAATAAATTAAGAAAATAATTACCAGAGAAAACTGCAAGTAGAAGTTATTTTTATGTTTATATATTTGACATTGATTTACAGGTTTAATCGATTTTTTGACAGGTTTTATTGATTTCATAAAAAATGAACATCACCATTAAATTCTGCATACTTGAAAGGTATAAAAAACTTTAAAAGAATTAAAATTTTAATTTTGACATGGGCTGTCATATTTAAATTATTTTGTCAGGTTTGACTAATATTTATATAAAAAAAAAGGAATATAACAAGTAAACACAGCCTACTTGAGAATGGGTATGTGTGTAAAATGCCATACACGGTAAACTTCATAACCTCCCTATACTTTCTACTAGACGTAATTCTCTCATTCAAAAAACCGTGCCTGATCCTTTCTTTTTGGGATAAATCAATTTTTTGACAGTTTTGATTGATTTTTATAAAAAAAAATGAATATCACCACTGAATTACGCATACTTAAAAATGGGTATACATGTGTAAAAAACTTTATATTATTACTTAGATAAAAAGTTTCTTTTTAAGATGAGCTGTCATATAAAAATCAATGCTTTGATAACTTTAATTAATTTTTATATAAAAAATGAATATCACCGCTGAATTCAGCATGCTTGAAAATGGGTGTATATGTGTAAAAAACATTATATAATTATTTAGATAAAAAGTTTCTTTTTTAAGATGAGCGGTCATATGTAAATCACTTTTTTGACACGTTTGATGATTTTCATAAAAAATGAATATCACCACTGAACTCAGCATATTTGAAAATGGGTATACATGTGTAAAAAACTTTATATACTTATCTAGATAAAAAGTTCCTTTTTGAGATGAGCTGTCACATTTAGATCAATTTTTTGACAGGTTTGATTGATTTTTATAAAAAATGAATATCACCACTGAATTCAGCATATTTGAAAATGGGTATACATGTGCAAAAAACTTTATATACTTATTTAGATAAAAAGTTCCTTTTTGAGATGAGCTGTAACATTTAGATCAATTTTTTGACAGGTTTGATTGATTTTCATAAAAAATGAATATCATCACTGAATTCAGCATATTTGAAAATGGGTATACATGTGTAAAAAACTTTATATACTTATTTAGATAAAAAGTTCCTTTTTGAGATGAGCTGTGACATTTAGATCAATTTTTTGACAGGTTTGATTGATTTTCAAAAAAATGAATATCACCACTGAATTCAGCATATTTGAAAATGCGTATACATGCGTAAAAAACTTTATATAATTATTTAAATAAAAAGTTCCTTTTTGAGATGAGCTGTCAAATATAAATCAATTTTTTGACAGGTTTGATTGATTTTGATAAAAATGAACATCACCACTGAATTCAGTATAGTTGAAATATATATGTAACATCAAAAATATTTATAAAAACTTATTAATATCTGAGAAAAATAGGGGGGGGCACTTTACGCCCCCCCCCCCCCCCCCAGCACTTGAGCGGACAAATTTTGCCCAGCACTAATAGGGTTAATATAAAAAAGAAAAGTAAAGATTTTCACGAATTATTCAATGATGATATTGGAAAGGAAAGCAAGTTCGATGAACCTTAGATTAATAATTTTATGCATCTTTTTAATCCAACAGAAAAGTCTTTCTTCGTATGCTTTCTACACTTTATTATATACAAAAATAAAAGTAAAGTTTTAAAAAATTTTAAACATCAAAATTTGTACCTCTTATGACGACTCCATAAAATTATGTTAGCGAGTATGTACGGTAAAAATTAAAAAAAACATAAAAAATTTAATTTACTTATTTAAAACTAATTAATTAAAAACAATATAACAAACTAGCTTAAGAAAGCAATGACAGATAAGAGACAAGTAAACATTTTATCATTGAAAATTTATTAAATTTAAGAACGAATAGCCTCATTTATTATAAATATGATTTTTTTGATATTTAAGATACCAAAACTGGTTTGAATATTGAGATATATGGAAAACAAGAAGAAAAGCTCGAAATTTTCCCAACACAAAAATAATAATTAAAAGATAGCGAGCATTCTAGAAAATCAGATCTAATTTCTACTTAAAAGTAAGATAAGTACTGATGCAAAAAATATTATAGGAAATTAAAGAACTAAAAAGGCCTGAAGCAAATCAGTATAAAACATAAATCACTGTTTGTATCATATCATAATATACTGTAAATCTTGAAATTTTCGAGATATTGATAGATTTTTTGGTACTTTTCTGTTATCTCTCCCCCCCCCCCCCCCACTCTAAAAAATTTTAAAAAAGCAAAGGATATTTTCTAAAATTGAAAGAACAGAATATTTTCTATGAGTTCATGGGGCGAGAGGAAATCAAAGTTAAAGGTTTAAACCCTTTCATAACAATACTTAGACACATCAGTTGCTATTGGGCTCCTCATTAGATAAGTAATATTACAATTTTCAATTATCATTCTATGTTTTTCCAACATTAAATAAAAATTTAAAGGAATATATATATTATATATGGATATAAAGTGAAATTATATATCTGTTATCTCCTTCCCACTCTAAAAAAATTCTAAATGATATTATATAATAATCAGAGAAATGTTGATGAAACAGTAAAAGTAAATCATTGACTAAAAAAAAATTTGAAAAAAGTTTACAAAAAATGAAATGAATATGTTTGCAATAAAATTCAATTAAAACATCGAAGGAGCAAAAATTTGAGAACCTTTTTATACGCAAAAATTTCGGGAATAAATGATTTTACACTTAATAATAAGCAAAACATCATTATGAACAATGCACAAAAGTTTAGCATAATATTTTGAAAAAATATTAAAATTAAATAAAACAATTATTTCAATGAATAGTATATTTATAAAAAGATGATTGAGAATATTATAAAATATTGAAAAAAAACTTACGCTAAGGATATTTGAAGTGAAGATATATGTCATTTTTGATGTTGTTGTTGAAGAGTTAGAGAAAGGCATTTATGAAAAAAAATTAAGGATAAAATTATAATTTATACTAAGAGGATAAATTTTCTTTTGTAAAGGCTTAGAATAATGGTTTTCATTCCCACAAAGACAAAATGAATATAACAAAATTTAACGGTCTCCTACAGTATTACCAAAATCTTTTGTAAAGTTAGATCCATAATAGTGTATAGAGATAGAGTATATCACACACATTTAAAAATAAGGACTAAAATCATTAATTTATCCCTGATAAAAATCATCAAGGATCTAACAGACAGAGAGTAGGATAGATTATTATCAATCTAGGATAATATATTTTAACTATTTTATTATTAAAATTGTAAAACTTTCCATACTGAAATATATTATAACTGAAAACTAAATCCATAAGATTTTAAAAATAAATAATTATATTATTTAGTGTTACACAACAAAGAATAAATATTTTGAAAAAAATTACATTTAAGGCTCGCCATTAATATATTAGAAAAATCAAATATACAAAAAATCAATTTAAAAAAGAATAAAATTTTCAGAAAAAGCTTAAAATTTTTTGTAACCATTTCATTTCCCGCCTTAGACAAAAAATAAGATGTAGAAGGTTGGGGTGGAGGACTAATTTTCTGAACTATTAAAAAGTTGGTATTCATTATTATATGATTATATTGCATATTTTATGTGTAAAATATAAAAAAATGAATATAAATTTTTTTTTCAAACAAAAACTATTATAACATTCATATGATAAATTATGATTATCATTATAACACTGACATAATGATGTCAGTGAAAATAGGCCAATACTACTTTTTAGACTTTATAGTAGATCTATACCTCCCATTGTTTTTTTATAAAAATAAAAATGGCTGACTAACACTTATTTTTTTCATTTCATGTTTTGATCATCTTTGAACAGACGTGAACGGTAAAACCCAAAAAAAATACTACCAATACTCACACACTTAGCTTCCAAACTTCATCATCGGAAACAAAGACATATGACCCTCTGGCTTTTCCCCCCAACATCGAGCAAAGGGAAATTAAAATTTTTAATTTGTCTCAGTTTTTAACTCCTTGAGTAGATAATACGATGTCAAAAAACAGGATGTTCTTTCGGTGAAGATAATTCTTTTAAAAGTTCCAAAAAACAAAGACACATAAGCCTAGATCTCTTGCTCTATCAACCTTATCACCTAACTTTCTTCTATAAATATCATACCGGAAGGTAAAGCCTTCCTTTAAAGACAAATACAAATTCTTATACACGCACCTTATAGGTTTACCATTTATAATCAATCATCTTAAGGGAGTTTGTACCATAGTATTCAATCATTCTTTCATCAATGAATAAGTACTGACTAAAAAAACCCATTAGCTATGCATTTTTATTCAAATATTCTATATGAAATTTCACTTCTAAAAGTTTATCTTCGTTCAGATATTTATTATCACAAAAATGAATAAAAATATACTTGTTGAAACCTGTTTCTACTCATGACACCTTCTACTAAAGGACAATGCACATTTGAAGATTTGACCAGAAAACTTTCCATATAGGATGATTTTTGTAACCAGACAAAAACAAAATGCCAAAAAAAATTTGATTTCTTCCATGTTTGTTAAAAAATCATGATTGTTTTTATATTCTTGGGCAAGCTTATTCGTCATGCTAACGACACTTTCAAAAAAATCTTCATCAAAAATATTGTAAAAATTTCAAAAGAAGACAGAGACTCAAGTTCGTTATGCGAGGAGTCTTAATGCTCCGGAAAGTATTCTTCAAGTGAGCCGGCCAGGTTCAAATTCTTTTTTTTCTATCGAAAAAAGGATTTTTCTCTTTTTGTAGGCGTGGCTAAATCTTTAAACACAATTTCGAATTTAGCGGAAAAATCTTTCAATGTCTCATTAGACCACAGATTTTCATCATCAAAGTCTTCTTCATAAGAGAACATGGCTAAATCAGGGGGTAAAATTATAATGCTTTGAATACCACTTTTCTCCAATAACTCTTTTGCTTTTCCAAAATATAAAACAACTTCACTCATTTTCCAAAACGAAATAATGGGAGCGCTAATAAAAACCGACAACGGCATAGGCAAAAAGTAGAAACGCAAAAACGGATGCAAAATAGTAAAAACAAGAATCAAAAATTAATAACAGAGACAGATTGGCCAAAACACAAAACAATAATAAAAGTGATGAAAATTTATACTAGTGATAGAAATAAAATTATAAACAATATTTTATTGAAAAGTAAAAAGGATAAAATAAGCGATTTTGCTAAAAAGTGCGCTTGGGTGCGCTACAATGTTAGAGTGTGCAATAATCTCTTAATTTTAATAAAAAAAACTATTAAGAAGAAGAAGAATTTATTGAAAAAAATGTACAATTAAATTAATTAATAAATAATTAATTATTTAATAAAATTAAAGTTTAATTCAAAGTTTTTTTTCCTTCTAAACCATAAAAAAACTCGTTTTTTGAAAACTTTTATTTATTATTTAGCATTTCTCTTAAATCTATTTTTAAAAGTCCCCGAATTTGAAATTTGAATTTCAACCTTATTATTTTTGAATTGAGTTTTGCTTCCAATCACACATTTTAAATTTTGATCTGACCCTAAAACAATATTCAATAATACATGTTTACCCTGCAAAAGCATGATGATATTATAAGTATGGAAAAAGACGGCTACAAATATTTTAAGAAATTGGAGATCAGTAGTAGTCTTGTTTATTACTGTACAAAACAGCGCTGCCCAGGTATATTTAATTTTTATTTTTGGGCTTGTAATTTTAATACTATATCTACGTTTCATTTATATCAATAATAAATCATTTGAACTTAAACCTAACCCTAACCCTGTATCAAAAAATTTTTTTTTCCTTTGTTAAATTGGGCGGTTAACTATTGAGTGTTTTTTCTTTTAACACATATTTTAGTTTTTTTCACAACAAGGTAACAAAAAGAATTTGAGTACGAGCGTTAACTTTAAAAAATATTTGAGACTTTATATATTTTGTTCCATCGTTATATAGGAAAGATTGTAATAAGGAAAATTGACAGTTTTATATTGGAGAGAGTTGATCATGAGGAACTGAATACTAAACGATAAGAATTTAACAAAAAATCAAGGAAGAAGCTAAAAATTCGTTGAAACCCCCTTCTAAAATATATCAGAAAGCTTTTTATTTTTAAAACAAAAAACAGTTAATAGAAATTTTTATATTACAAGGGATAATTTATCGATCCTTAGGCTTCATGGTAGGAGCCAAATAAAAGACAAGCAAAGTATTTGTCGTAAAATTCGATATAATAGAACATAATACCACCACCAAATTCAATCCACTTCGAATTTCCAGCTATTTATACCTCAGCAAACGGTTCTATATTTCTGCAATTTGATTTTATTTTAAGCACCAACCAAAGAATTATAATTTTACATGGGTAGCCATTTGATCCAAGTTTTAAATATAGAGGAAATTTATATTGATGAAACATTCAAGAAGTCACCACAACATTTCCTTTAAACCCTATTAGTGACGGCCTATTTTCATTTCCTCAGTGACGGGGGGGGGCTATTTTAGCCCCCCTCCTCGGTTTTCTTGAATGATTGCAAATTGTTACAAAATTTTGGCGTGAACCTACTAAATGATTGATTGCGAATCTGATCGTGACATTTATTTTTTATAAAAATCAACCAAACCTGTCAAAAAATTGATTGATATATGACAGCTCAACTTAAAAAATAAACTTTTAGTTTAAATGGGTATACAAATTTTTTTACACATATATACCCATTTTCAAGTGTGCTGAACACGATGATCACGTTTATTTTTTTTAAAAATCAACCAAACCTTTCAAAAAATTGATTGATATATGACAGCTCAACTAAAAATAGAAACTTTTAGTTTAAATGGTTATACAAAGTTTTTTTTAACATTTTTGATTAATTTGTGACTTTTTTAAAATCGTGGTATGTTTGCGGTCAGATATATCCTACTGATTTTTGAACGATTTGTTTTAATGCTATTCTCCAAAGACTATATTCAAATTTTTTGTTTCACAAATGAATTTATTTTTCTTTGAAGTTAGATTTTATTTGGAATCTATAATAAAACAAATTTTTTCAGTATCAAAATTTCCAATGAGGCACGAATACTAATTTTGATACTCATCATTATACTATACAATTGATTCATAAATTTATGTTCAAAAAATTTTTTTTTCATTTTTATACTATAGAATGAAAATTACGTTGTGAATTATATTTCAAATGGAGTTTGCATGATTACATCATGTTTTTTAAATATTATGTATACTTTTTTCAAACTTTGAATATTCCATTTATATGTACATACAGATATGCAAAATTTGTTAAGTTTCTATTTCGGAGGAATGAAATTATAACTTCAAAAACTTTCTTACATTTGTATATATAAAGTAGGCTCCCTTTTCTTCAGAAAATGCCATATTTTTTTTTTAACTATTTTTATTATCCTTGACAGTTTTTAATAAAGAAGATCTTTCACTTTTTTTTAAATACTGCCAGCAATTATTAAATAAAATAGCAAATTTTATGCAGAAAACTTATGTTGAGGTGAAAATATTTTTTATTTTAGGGAAACGATACGACAACCAAATGATTAGATATAAAAAAACGATCAAATTTTTTTATAAATAAATTATGTTTCAACTTTATCATCTTCGTTCATTTGTATATTGTTTGATTATACGTATAAAACTTTCTCAAAATGGTCAAACACGAAACTTATTTAAATTGACCGATTCAGCTTGTTTCGAGATATTGTAGAGTGAATGGTATAAACGAACTGTCTTTCTCCTTTAAATAAAATGATGCGCATCAAAATATGCCTCTACAGAGTCCTTGTTTTGTATTTAATTAATTTAATTAAAAAAATCACCTCATTGAATTCGGTATAAAATCCCGTTTTTAGTTCTATATCATTTTCAGTTATATTTTCTTTTTATCCAATTTTGTTTGGCCTACTTATAATTCTATTTGTTCTGTGACAAAATAAATTACATATATAGCTACGTATAACTATTTAATCATGAAGCCCTTTATTTCAGTTGAAGTGTCATATGTCAATCATTTTTTTACAGGTATGATTAATTTTTATAAAAAATAAACATCACTTTTGGATTCAGCCTACTTGAAAATGCATACATATGTGTAAAACACCTGATTTGCTAATTTGATTCACGCTTACAAGTATTTTCAAATTCTAAATCCAAAAACAATCTATAATTGGAATTGGCATTGTTGATTTGTTATAAAAATGTGTGTATTTCATGTAAAATTTGAATGAATGTTTTCGAATACAGATTTTAGAAATAAACCGCAAATTTGTTTCACACTTATAAGTATTTTGAAATCCAAATGCAAAAACAATCTATAAATGAAATTGGCATTGTTGATTTGATATGAAAATGTGTATATTCCATGTAAAATTTGAATGAATGTTTTCAGAGACAAATTTTAAAAGTAAACCGCAGGTTTGTTACACACTTATAAGTATTTTCAATTTCTAAATTCCAAAAATTAGTCCAAAAATGAAATCAGCATGTCCGATTTAATATAAAAAAATATATTTCATCTAAAATTTGAAGGTATATTTTATTAGATATATTTCTCATCCTTCAAAATTTTGATTGACATTTCCAAAAAAATAACCATGATTTTGAAAAAATTTAAACTATAAAGTGTTATGTGTTTAAAACTGTATATATATTTATAAATTTTCAAACGACTATATAATATAGAACCAAAGTTATAAGCTTAACTAGAGATACTGTCAGAATTTTGCTGAAAAAGTTTAACTTTTGATTTTGATTGACAGATTTAGGCATGAAAAGGTCATTCAACTGCCATGAAAATGGTATCAAAAGATGCAGCTATCAATTTTAGGAAATGTCACGAAGTATGGTAGCAAAAGATGTAGCCAATTTTGTACAAGAGAAGTTTTAGTTGAGGGAGGGGGGGGGGGGGCTAAAATAGCCCCTCACCCCGTCACTGATAGGGTTAAATCATAACCGTACACACATTTCAAAATAAAATTAAAATCGCTTCTTCTCCCTCTTGACAGTGTAAGATCAAATGTGATTTTAAGCAAGCAATTTTAACAACTGTTTAAAGCGTTTTTTAGTTTTTGGAAAATAAAATTTATCCCAATTTATTTTTTTAGACATTTTCCAGCGTTACTTAATCCTTTAGTGACCAGAAAAATCAGACGATATTTATTAAAAAGCAGAAGATTCATATACAAAACTATATGAAAAAGCAGACGAAGGTAAAATTGTTCATGTATCATATATGATACACTGGTCACGAATAGGTTAATTGAGATGTTATTTTCACTTTTGCGATAGCATCTATAGGAAAATTATTTCTCTCAGATTTGGTAGGCTATAATATTCAACGATCTACTCCTTCAGAAAAAGTATGAAAATTCTACTGGCTATTGCTTTTTCGCCCAAGATGGTAAGTTTTTTTGGTAAGTATTGTGTTTTCTGCATATGATGCAACATTTATTGTGCTTATAATGATTGCGTAGTTTTCATTAAAATGAAATATATTTACACTTTTTTACCATACCAGTTTTGCTTTTTTTTCTATTTTTCTTAAGATTAAATTAGCGTATCGCAAAATGAAACGAATGCTGGCTCCTCTTCAACTTGAAGAATTTTTTACTTAATTTGAAAAAACATTATCCGAGGCAAATAAATTGACATGTGGTTTGTTTGTAAAATCAAAGTGAGAAACAATATTCATTGTGAGGGTTATCATAACAGGTAATGTATAAAACTAATTTTAAAAACAACTTATAATTTTATGATTTCCAATTGTTTAGTTTGAAAACAAGTCTTCCTTTCGAAAAAACAACAGTGTGGAAAGTCTTTGGATGACTTCAAAAAGAAAGACTTTGGGTGGATTTACCTCAAATTGAAGCTACGAATTCAAAATAAAATTGGAGTGGCGGTAGAAGAAGAACGAAGGAAAAAGAAGAAATAATTATAACTGATATATATGGTAGCTATAGTCAAGAAAATAATTTGAATTTTTTTAAGTAGCGTATCTGAGTTTATTTCTTCTTGTAGTATTGAAACTAGATTTTAACATTTTGAATCAACAAAACTCCTTCAATATGTCTTTCATTTTAAGTCGATTCTATTCTAAATAAATGTTGTTATTTTTAATTTTTTTCAATAAAATTATCATTTTTAGGGTGTTGACTGTTTCTTATTTTTAAATCGCTCCTGAGTACACGGTTATTTCTGTTTTTTTTGGACTGCTTACCTTAATGTTTTAACTGTTTTGTATTAATCTTTCAATTGTGTATTTTTTACTTTTGTTTTTTCACATTTTCATGATATTGCAGTTATAAACTTTTTACTAGTAAAATTTAAAATTAGTAGCAGTGTTATAGGGAAATAATTCATTTTACTTAAACTAGGGGAATCAAGATGTGCTTACTTTGAGTAAATGGCCCAAATGCTCAGATTTTTTTTTAAATTGTACTCGCGGTTGGAAAAGTTTGCACACCCCTTGTTAAGGGGAATTTTTTTTCATAAAAACGCATACACTTTAGTTTAGTTAGTGAGTGAGCTTTCATTAAAATGAAGCTTTCAAACTTCCTCATTTCTTTTATAAATTGCTCCCAGCGTTTTGAAATTGGCGTAGATGTCACACTAAGTGAGAAAAGTGACAGAGAAAATATAACACAGAAGAAGATAGGCCATGCACAACGCATAAAAACACTTTCGAGATTTTCCATGGAATTTACTTCATAAATTTTACGACTTCAGATTCCTTTTTTATAGTGAAGAACACCAACAATGAGAGACAATGTAAAATTAGCATGTAACGGAAATACGCTTCTGCAGAGCGAATTACCCGAGAAGACCTTCTACATCCTCATCCGCAATTTTCAAATATTTTTCTTTTTTCCATATACCGCAAAGTTTTTTCGGAATTTTTGAAGGAAACTTCGCCATCTAGAGTGATAACTTCTCTCTAAATTTTTAAGAAGTATAAACTTTCCGTTTGCAATAGTAATTATGATGCCGGAATCCGCATGCGCTAAAAAAAAATAAATTATGACATCCGCATCCGTTACGATGTCAAATTTGATATCCCTATCCGCGATTACAAAAAATTTCACCTCCGTTAATTTCGATATGAAACTTAATTTTGGTTTCCAAATGTAAATGTTTTGTTTGAATGTTAGTGAAATTAATTCTGATGTCACCACTCTCACATCATCTATACGCTTTCTTTCATTACTTATAATTTTATTGACAGCACTATATCCAGTATCATCAATTTTATTGGAACGAATAAAAGCATTTAATCCTTTTCGAATAGTGGAAAGAGAATTTTAACTTTTTTAGATATCCAAGGTTTATAACTACATACAAAAATTATTTTGCAAAATATAACTATCTTATAAATAATACAAAATATAATCTTTGCTTGAAACAAAATTATTAAATGAAATTAGAATTTCAAAACACCCTTTTTGGAAACCACTGACTTAAGTTTAATAGTATATTCTAGTTATAGTTTAACTAATTTTTTTTATCATTGAAGGTTATTTAGTACTAGTTAGTTTTTTAATAATTTATTTAGCTAAAACAAAATTCTAATTAATGGATATGGTTAACTTTTAACTAATTTTTTTTATCGTAGTGAACGAACTTTGAAAAAATATGATAAGTTTTATGAAATTGGGTCAAAGTATGATCTAAGATATAATTCTTTCATCATAGGCAATATATTTTTATTATTCAAAACAAGATAAATATCAAAGCTTGAGATATAAGATGTTGAGGGAAGAAAACAAACAATAATATTGAATGCATATCAAGGCCGTAATTCTGATTAAGAAAGATAGTTTTGGGGAAAAAACTTTTTTGTAGAAAGCGAAAAAATCCCACATTCCAAATTTATTAGTTTTTTTTGGCACAGAAATCATGTATGGATATAACATAACATAATTCTCTCCACACACTCTGTATTTAATACAAGATATGAAATCGCGTATCTAATAGTGTCTTTATTTGAAAAACAGGGAAACTCCAGAAATCAGGTTATCCTATTGACCCATTAAAAGCTTATCTAGTTTACATGATCCTTGGCTGAAGTATTCTATGGGTAACGTGTCGTGGTTGGAAGAACATAGAAGCGACGAGACTGATAGGCTCGTATTTATGTCAGGGTAACTGTGTAAGCCATGACTTTTAGCACTTCTTTTCTCTGGCACAATAGCCTATATTCTCATCACAGATTAAATGTGAATGCTATTTCTTTTGACACATAAAAGCGTATTTTTATCACATTTCCAGTTTAATAACTTTTCTTTTTTTCGTTAAAATATTTTTCAGGTAAAATATTAATTTTTCTTTCAATAAATGATTACCAAAAAATTTGAAAAATGAAATAATTTCAAAAAATACAATATTTTTTAATTCTTTTTAAGCGTATTTTCACACTAGTGCCGTAGCTAACCCCTCTCATTTTCTTCTTCCAAAAACACTGACCACGTTTCTTCATTAAATAAGTCTTTCATTTTTGCCTTTGCACACTTTATACTTGCTTCAAAATTTAGTTTTAAAACTAAATAAAATAAAATTTACACTTAAATTTAAGCTTATTGTTAGGTCCATTTATTTTTAAATATTTTTTAAAAAAATGCCTAAATATCTCAGAAATTCACTAGCGGCTACAAAAAAATGATGCGACAAGCTAGAAGAGAAGGGGTTAAGAAGTGAGATTTGATTTGAGTCAAATTTGTTTAAAACATTACGTGCTTTCAAATTATCACACTTAAAAATTTAAATATGCAAATCACTATCAATTATGATTCAAATTATTCGAAAGTGACGGATTGACCTAGAGATAGGAGATGTAGCGATAAATATGTAGATTGGTTTGAGAAGTGATCTCTTCAAAACCGCATATTATAGAAGGCGTATAAATCTATTTTTAAAATATTTACAAATAAACCGTGCTATAATACTATTGATTTTATATTTTAAGAAAGATGATAGATACCAATTTTTCGAGCGATTTGAATACGAAATCTGAAATTTCATCATTACCAGAATCGTACTCAGAAAAGTTTACTTGCAAAACTTACAAAAAATTCGGTATCTCTATAAATGCTATAAACGGTATTGCGTTTTCCTCCTGCTTTCCAATTGAAAATACGATGAACGCTTTAAAATTCATCCCAAAAAAATCCGATATTTTCGTTGCTTCATTTCCAAAATCCGGTACAATATATGTTTCCTACATCGTTTACTTACTCCTAACTAATGGGAAAGAAATTCGCGCAGATGAAAACTTGTATTCCACATTTCCTTTCATCGATCAAAACCCGATAGATCATTTGGAATCCCTGCCAAATCCTAGGATGATGAAAACGCATTTTCCCGTTGAGTTCTTTAATTTTTGTCCAGAAACAAAAGTCGTGTATGTGGCTCGAAATCCAAAAGACTTACTCGTTTCTTATTGGCATCACGTGTCAAATTTAAAAAAGTACAATTTCAAAGGATCCTTTAACGAATGTTACCAACTTTTTTTAGAAGGGCAAACAGAGTTTGGCAATTACTTTGACCACGTTAATAACTGGCACGCAAAAAGTGTTCAGTCTCCGAAAAATGTTTTTTTCTTAACCTTTGAAGACATCGTCAAAAACTCCGAAGTTTGTGTTGAAAAAATTGGAAGATTTCTCTTCTCGGATAAAGAAAAAATTTCATCTGATCTAGTTAAAAAAATTTGTAAGACTTCCTCTTACGAAAGTATGAAAAATGAGCAGGAGAGATGGATCCCTCAAGAAGCCTTGAATAAAAAGGGTACCTATATTCGAGAGGGAAAGTGTAAAAATTGGATGAAAACACTATCCAAGGAGCAATCCAGCCAAATTGACCAGTTGTGCAGAGAAAAACTTACATTGTTACAACTTGAAGAGTTTGCACAAAATCCCTTCATCGAATCCATGAAAGATGATTAATTGTGGTGTACTTTCTTTGCAAAACTCCATTACAATGGCAATTGCTTCAACCTCTCCTAATTAAGCGTGTTTGGTCATTTCAACAATGGTGGCACAAAAATATACCCGTCATTCTGTTTAGATAGGGCGGGTTAAGCATCTTTTAATGTTAAGTTTTTTTGCGTTAACAATTTTTTTAGCTTAATCAACTCCATTTAAGGATTTCTTGGTCTGCCCAAATTTTGCATACAAATTGCCAACCTTTAAGTGAATTTTTAAAAGCTGTCATTTTATATAAGGGATAATAAATGTATTCAATTTTCATGATACAAAAAGCCTCTTAATTCCATATGTAAAAAAAATATTTATATATTATAAAATATGTAAATTCTAATTCATATGAAAAAGAATCCTTTAAAAGAAGAAGGAGAATGCAATTAGGAAATGTTTTGAATAAACACAATAAATGTTGGATAAAATTTAAGAGCATAGCAAACTTTAAATATTAAGGAAATGAATATTATAAGGAATGAAGTTTTAGAGTTAGCATTCTTTCCGAAATTCAAGAGAATACTGAGAAAAACTACAATAAGGATAAATCAGTAATAAACTAGGAATGGATCCTTGCGCAGTAAAATCAGTGTCATCATGTGCATATGTAACACTTCAAGACAAAAGATCCAGTGATGTCCCACAACAAAAGTTTGAATCCTTCCCCCTTACATACTGTTACTTTTTTGTTCAGTTCATCCCCTCAGTTTTTTCATTATAAATTATCATTTTTTTCTTGAGAAAAAAAAAGTTTTTTTATTTGAAGGAATAGAAAAATTACATGAAAAATTTCTTAAAAAATTGAAATGAAAGAACCAAAAACATTACTAGATTTCAAAACGTGCCTTCTTAGTTCTGATGGAACCTCTCCCCCTGTTCTTCATTCATATCACAAAATTATCCCGAAATTTATCCAGATGACTATAAAGATAGTGTAGTTTAGTTTTAGATTCATGTTGGCACCCTATTTTTTTTTAAATTTTCTACCATATTTGAACTAGATCTGCATAATTTTCTACCTTATAAAAGTTACCAAAAAAAATTTGAATTTTACATATTTGCAGCATCTAGTAGCTTCCATTTCCTTCATATAATTTATGAAATTAGTATCTTTAGTGAGCTTTATGTTTTGAGGACCATCGAATATTCCGGGTCTTCGATACTAAAACGAGAATGAGACTCACAAATTTATTTGAAGCATTCTCCTTCTTTGTACAGAGCTCTAACGAACTGCTTCATTAGTCCAAATTTAATATGTAAGGATGGGAGAATAATCTTCGTTAAATCAATAAGGGATTCGTTTTGTTATTATTCCTTATAGTTAGATTTCTAATAAAGGCCAGAGTTTTTTTTATCCAAAGATCTTTTTCGCTATGCTAACCCATAAACATAAACAACAAGGAATGGCAGATTGTCCAATTGGTATGGAGGCATATTGATTTTTATTATGCAGTGGAACACACGTTTAAACTCTTGATATTACAATATATAACGTCTTCAATCTTCTGGTTTATACATCAATATTCCCATTTCTAAAAGGAGACTTTGAATATCATTGCAAAAAACTACGTGGTCATCTAGGCTGATTGCACCCCCCCCTCCTCTTCCATAACCTATAATTACAAAAGGAGTATAAATAACCTATATGTGTATTAGGGATATAACTATTTTTGAGTTCAAAACCCTCTATTATTTTTGGATGAATTTTTGCGTAAAAACAACAAAAATAAGGTTTTTTACGTTTAATATTGAACAAAGGTCACACTTCATCAAATAATCACTCAACGTTCTGAAATCAATTGAAAATGAATTTAGTATTATCATATTGAAAAAAATTTCAAAAAGTTTATTGATTAAAAAAGCAAAAAAAACTTGACTAAAAGTTGAAAGAGGGCAGGCAAATCATTAGATGCGATGAATAGCCATGACAAGTTTAGCTTATTTTAACATACTTTATACAAATCCTGCATAACTTTGATCGATCTTTCACAAGATTGATTGCTTCTCGGAATATTGATTCTTGAAGGCTCTTGTGACCAATGCGTTTTGAAACATTTGAAAGCTTTTTTGTACGGTTTTAAAGCATTTGTCAAATCCTCATAAGTTTCTAATCAAAACGTTTGACCATTGAATCAATGCCGAGCCCAAACATATGAAACAAAATGATAAATTGGTTGAAGTTGATTTCTCAATTCGGGCAATAAAAAGTATGCTAGAATGATTAGAATGGCTCGTGTATTCCATCTCGCCTTACAAATATTTGGAATTTTTTGGAACTTAATGAAAGGAAGGATTTTGTTTCCGTTGAAAAATTTGAAAGAGTTCACTAAATTGTACAGAAACTTCATATCATCTCTCCAGGCGACTTGCTCTTCAATTACATACGTTCCATTTTTGAAGCGTTTTTGTAGCCTTCGTAATTTGACATCAACTTCTCAACAAAAAATACTCCACATCAAGCTTACGATTAGAACTAGGAAGCCGTTCATCCATGAAAACTTGCAAAATACGATCCAAGACATGATGCTGGTGAATTGAAGTTTTGTCAAATTTTTGGTTAAAAACCTGTTTTGCAGTCTCACTACAACTCCGTTTTTTGCCGGTGTTCACATTTGTTGTATCGCAAACTATAATCAAAATCGAGCTCCACAAATAAAATTCATCTAAAACATTAGCGATTCCTTGAGAAATAGACTCCGCTTTGCCATCATTTAATTGTATGACACTCAATTTCACTAACCTTCAATGTTTTTGCCATCGAAGTGTAAACTCCATTCATGCTTGTAAATTTCTTCATTTTCAAAAAAAATTTAATTTCTAAGTTTTAACATTTCTAGAAATTCTTTGTTTACCCAAGACTTCAAACTTGAATTTAGAAAACTTGTTAATTTGTTATGGAGCATTTGAAAGAAGATATTAGGTTCATCAGACAAATTAATTAAATAGTTATGCCAATCAAACACTTTAATAGACTTTATAAAGAAAGTTTTGTCAAACAGTTTTTTGAACAAAGTACTATTATTTTTAAAATAAATTTCAAAGATGTCAAAACTGGTAAGTGATTTGAAACATGGAAATTAAGGTTGAATGACAGATAGAAATCAAAATTAGTAAGAGTATAAATGTTGTCTAACAGTGACTCACTAATAAAACGAGAGTACTTGGTAATTGTTGGCTTGAAATGGTTAGATAACAAAATTTCAAAAATCGTTGATTGAAGCTTTCAGATATTTAAAACCATAAATGGCAAACCTGAGTCCAAAAATGAAACCAGCATCTTCCATTTGGCATAAAAACAGATATTTTATTTAAAATAGAGAGAATATTTTTTAATATAGTTTTCAGACGTAAACCGCAAATTTGATTGACACTGACAGTAAAACCTCTAAAGGAGAAAAATGCGCTTAGAAATGAAACCATCATGATCTATTTGGTATAAAAACATATTTTATGTGAAATTTGAATGAATGTTTTTGGAGATAATTTTCAGAAGTAAACCGCGAATTTGATTTACACTTATAGGTATTTTCAAATCCTAAATGTAAAAAATGAGTCCAAAAATGAAAACAGTATGGCCGATTTAGTATAAAACATATATTTTATCTAAAATTTGAAGGAATATTTTATTAGATATATTTCTGATCAATCAAAATTTTGACTGACATTTTCTAAAAAGTAGCCATGATTATTGAAAAAATTAATTATATAAAGTGTTATGCGCTCAAAACTGTATTTAATTATAAATTTTCAAGGTAGTATATAATGTAGACCCTAAGTTATAAGGTTAAGTACAGATAATGTCAAAATTTTGCTGAAAAAAAATAATTTTTGTTTTCGATTTAGTTTTGGGCATCAAAGGGTCATTCAACTACCATGAAAATGGTATCAAAAGATGCAGTTAGCGATTTTAAGAAAGGACCCGAAATTTGAAAGGATATGATTCAGCCAATTTTGTAGAATTAATTTTTTAGTGATGGAAGGGGGCATTTTACGCCAAAAAGTTGAAAATAACAATTGTGAAGAAATTTAGAAAAAAAACTTGTATATCTTTTTAAATAAAACTAAATTTGGAGTATAAAATAACTTTTATAATAATTTTGTCCGGGTTTGATTGAAAAAAATATATGGCAAGCCTAATGTCGTTAGATATTCCCCAAACTTTACAAAAAGATCGTTTTACGACTTATGCATAAACCTCACTTAACTTAAATTTTTTTAGCGTTAGCTGTATTAAGTCCCAATGTTCCCATTTGGGAACATAAGTAATTTCATCTTCGTCTGCTTCTTTCAATGACTTTGAATATAAATCGCCTGCGTTTTTTTAAATATCGTCTGCGTTTTTTAAATTTCGTCTGCGTTTTTTTAAATATCGTCTGCGTTTTTTTAAATATCGTCTGCGTTTTTTTTAAATATCGTCTGATTTCTATGGTACGGTTAAAGTGATAAATCTAGGTCTAATTTATAAAATAGAAGAGGTCTAGATTTGATAAACGTAAAATAGAAAGTTACAAATTTAAAATAAAATATCAAACTATCTTTTGACAATATGCTTATTCTAATAATATAAAGAAAAAAAATAAATGGAATGAAAATATCGAAAAGCAATGAGATAATTGATTGTGACGATCAAATCGTCGAATTTTGTTAAGATAGATATATAAAAAAATTTATTCTTAGAATGGGGTAAGCATGCTTGGTTTGATCAGAAAGCATGGAAAATAAGAAATAGAGAACAAAGAAATGGAGACACAGATAGACAGAGATATATGAGTGAAAAATTAAAAAATTTTGCTTTCATTCTTCAAAAATATTTGAATGTATTTTTATTTTAAACGTCTTCGCTAGTAGAAGTTTGGATCTTTCTTTGTTATTTATTTTCAATATTTTATAAAACAAGCTATTTTTGTGTACTATAGGTGTAAGTTTAAATTCGCCAACTAGAACATTCTTTGAATTTAATGAAGTACACAACAAATTGTAAGAAGATAAATTTATTCAACAGAGCGCTAAATTATCAATGTCGTTGAAGTTTTTGTCTTGATCTGGATCTTGCAGTAACTCGATCCACAGTTCGTTGTGCCGATTAGTTAACTTTGTAGGCCTGAAAAGTCGAATGAACGAGAGTTAAGTAAAAATGAAGAACACATAACACATATGCTTACTTATCGTATCCCGCGTATATCCAATACGACTCATCATACTTCACTTTTTTCTGATCCAAAACTTTTTTAAGTTTCTTAAAGCGATGAGTCGTCAAAAAGGGAATGTCAAATCCAGAGAATTGGATGACGAAAAATTGAGATGGAGGATATTCCTCGATTTTTACCTAAAAAAGTTTGAAAGAATTTTGCTAATTTTTTTAAAAATGTATCAAAGCTATTCAGTGAAAAGACTCCAATCCCATGCAACTCATCACCCTCTTCCACCAGTTGGTAGTTAAGATCTGTCCATGATCGTAGTGGTTGAAAATTGATCTTTTAAAATTTTGAATAAAGAAGACTCTTTACTACTTCAATTAACTTTTTTGTATCATTGTAATTTCAACACTTCCAAGCATTCTATTTTATAGGCATACGGAGATTGAGATAAAGATTTTTGGAAAAGTCAAAATTTGAGATTTTATTATAACTTCATTTGTACTGGCAATGTCTCAGTTGTTCTAAGATTGATAAACGAGAGTAGTATATGATTTATTCATATTATTTTTTATTATCAAATAACCCCGAAGACCGATTCTACACTTTAAAATTAACTGTCACACCGTCATGTCAGACAAAAAAAAGTTTACAGTTGACATCTCCATTTAAACTGAACTCTGCCGGTTTGCTTTAAACTCTATCAAATATTATTGGAAAGTAAATAACAAGTGTAAGAAGCATGTTCAAGTATTAATCCAATAGTTTTCATTAAGAAAATTAAATGTTATTCGTTTATTTATGGGTAAAAAATTGAGATATTTCGTACTCAAAAAATGAGTGCGGAATAAGTATGTTGAAAAAGATTCAAACTGAACACCGAGCAATGAAAAATAAGTGTACACAGGCTCAGACTTTTTTCCAGAAGATACCGAAAGATATAAGTCAAAATTTAAAACAAAAACACGCAACACGTTTAAATTACATCTACATTCTACAGTTACATATATGTAATTATAAAAAACATAGAATAAAAATTGTATCAGTAAAAAACTTACTAAGAATACAGGAAGATAACAGAAGATATTATTTCATCGTTTTGTGTTTTTTTGTTGGTTTATCTTCTACTATCTTCCTGTATTTTTAGCAAGTATTTTTACCGATAAAATTTTTATTATATGTTTTTTATTCCTAAAAATTACATATATGTAATGTGTAGATGTTATTTAAACGTGCTGCGTGTTTTTTTTTGTTTGAAATTTTTACTTATTTTAGTATCTTTCGGTATCTTCCGGTAAAAAGATACCCGTGTACACACAGTGATCTCATCACAACAAAGATTCACACAACTTGTTGACAACACAAATTAGAGGCTGTAAAGAGCGAGTTTCGCTTATCTAATAAAGAAATTGTTGAATAAGCTGAAAGCAATTGTTTAATTTTATTATTAAAAAATGATATGATGGCTTATATTTTGTCTGTATATAACACTGTACTTTTTTAGACTTCTGTTACAATAAGCTTTGTTCAAAATATAGATAAATATAGCATTAGTTAGCTGGAAAGCCAACGGGGAGAAAAAAATAAACAGAAAAACCTTGCCAGACTACTTATACATGTTAAGAAAAAATGCCTTAGTAGTCATCAAACATTATATATAAAACTTAATGAATTCAATTTCCAATAAAATAGCAAAAATTCATTGACATATTTATGACGAACATAACTTACAAAACAATACATACAAATAAAATTTATACATATATTTTGCAAAAAAATACTAATAATATTGCAAAGAATGAGATAGAGCAACTTAGATATCATGAAGACTAAAATGTTGATGTTTATATAGATATGACAATCTCCGTATATGTTGTGCCGATCTATCAGAAAAGAGATTCTCTAGGTTAGCATTTATCAAATTATCAATACAATCCCTTCAATATCATCATCAAAGCTAAGAAAAAAAGATAGAAGCAACTGAAGAGAAAAAGAACCCTCCAATTTTGAAAACATTGCAAAAATTATCACTCACACGTTTGTCTTTATTTAAATTACTTAATTTTAAAAGAAATTTTAGAAATTCAATTATGAAAAATGAAAAAGAATAATTACGAAAATAAGTTGAATTAGAATGATTTATGAAAAATTGAGTCAATCATTTTACACAAAAGAATGAAAAAATGGATAAAATGTTTCCATTTCAGAATTTCTATTTGTAAAATGTAATGATATAATACAAGGCTATGAAGAATCATATCATACATGACAGGATATATCAATAAAAGCAACACAAAATTCACTCCGAACCATTTCCGTTTATCGGTGAAGCTGAGCTATAACTTTTGTGCATATCAAAGTGAAATAATGAATATATTTGTCAATTAGATAACCTGAGCTATAAAATGTCTACGAGGAGTATCTTTCAGTTTATGGAAAAAGTATTTGTGATTTTTTTTGGATGGTAGAAGTATTTTATTTTATTTTGTTTTTCAAAATTTGGTAGTGAGAGTATTTGTGTTTGTGTTTGAGGAAAAGTTGTTTAGATGTTTTAAAGTTTAAGTTCTGAGAAAAAAAGGCTTGAAAAAGTGGGTGAGAATGAAAGTGAGGATGAGAAGCAGAGCGAATTAGAAAATTGTTACCTTGGAAGAAGAAGGCTGCGGAACTTTATTATGTGGAGAGAGAAAGAAAGAACTTTCAAAGCGGTTGGGGTCAACACTTTCGCTCTGGTTCGTGCAAAAATGCTTCACCGTTATAGGAACTGTCATCTTCAAAACGAGTTCTAAAAAATTACTTGCAAAAGAAAACGTGTAATATATTTGGGAAAAGGAAAGCATCCGTTTCTTTAATCCCCTTTACAAACCGCCCAATATTTTTGGCGGGTACAGGCATAGACTTTTAAATATTATTTTCATTTTTTAATAATTCAAATTAAAAAAGATCATTCTGCTTAAAAAGTGCATACTTAAAACAAATTTCTATATCAAACATAAAAAAATCATTGATGCCCAATAATAAAATTTGAACAATGTGCCTTTCTTAAACAAAGACAAAGAAATAGTTGGGAGTCCGTAATCTAGGATCTAAATGAAATATTTTAGTTCCTATACTTCAGCCATTATGACTATTTTATAAATTAAATATTATTAGTGAAGTTTTTGTTGCATTTTAAAAGCGTTCAATTGAAAGTGACAGTGGAGAGCTAAATGCTACGAATAAAAGTTTTGATTTAAATTTTAACGGATAGAAAAGGGAAAAGAATAAATAGTGATGATAACCAATTTGTTTGTTTTCTTCTTATGGAAAATAATAGTAGGGGATAAAATTACACAAAATGAGACTAGCCTAGAGAGAGAAAGAAAGAAATAATAACAAGATATGGAGGAATAGTATTCGTAGCTCTGATATCGCAAAGCCAAATCAACACTTTACCTATTCTAAAGAACAAAGATGTACTAAATGCGCAGATGTAGCAAAAGAAGTAAACACCTTACTAGAAATAGTGAATGTGAGATCCTAAAAGGAGAGATAATTGGAGCATGATTTGCTGGCTATAACTCCAGATACAAGCGCTGATTGAAAGTTTCATAAATATTGGAGGTTGGTTTGAGAAATTTGGGAGGGAAAGAAAGTTGGCAGATTTATTAGACATGGAGAAGGTGCTATTTCTAAGAAAAAGGCATCAAACGCGTTTGTGGGTGAGTTTAATGAGTTTATAAAAATTGAGGTCCATGTCTCAAAACAAGTTTTTAATTATGATGAAATTGGATTGTATTGGAAAAAATGTTCGGAAGAACACTTGGACTACCCAAAAGCAGAAGCACGGTTTTGAGATTAGCTATGGAAAGATAAATGTACACTCTTGTAGTCGTGACTGCAAAATCAAGCTCTTGTAGTGAAAAATTCAAATAACCCTCAATCATTTAAGTTTAAGAATGTGCAGAAATACAAACTTACCTGCAATGTGAAGAGCAAATGAAATGGCTTTGATTTATTAAGAGGAAATGTTTGACTGAAGTTTTTGCAAAAAGTGATCTAACAATCTTACTGATTTGTTTGAAGACGTATTCTCACCCCACTAAACTCTTTCCGCCAACCTAATGCACCAATAGATCATTCCTATTTTTAAGAAATTCTATACAAAAACCTTTTTTAAGGTGTTTTCAGGAACTTGAACTATTGATATTATGATTTCAATAGCATCCATTTGTACAAACCTCATAGATAAAACATGGTACACGATTTCTCACCACAAATTACGATTAGTCTGGAGAAAATTTGGGCACCTTATGTACCAGATCTTTATCGAGAGAAAAATTTACAGAAAGTAGAATAATGTGAAACATTTATTGAGAAGTAACAAACTGACGAAGGTACGTCGCATTTCCTAAAAATCAAACTACTGTGTTCGCTCTATTATATTCCAAATCATCTATTAAAGGTAAAGGTACCATAGGGTGTTTTCATCGAGAAGGCACAATTGCGCCGCTTGTATCGAACTATGATGAAAGCAGGCTTGATGCGGGATCGAACCCAAGACCTTGAGTTATCGAATCCAGTATCAAACCAACCCTAATAATGTGCACGTGCAAACAGACATCAGTCATAACATAAATTTATTTTTAGTCAAGTTGTTAAAGGACTCTTAATTTTTAGGAAAAATTTCGCTTTAAAAAGTAAACGCTCGTTTTTATATGGCTTGGAAAAAAATTGTATTCATTTATTTTGTATAAAGGAATTATTTTCAGGTGAAGGAAGAATAAAATGGAAAAAGGAAATTTATTTCAAATCACGACTTTACGGTATCAAAATAAGAAATAAGTGGATTAGCTTTTCTAAATGCAGTGAAGTCGTGATTTGAAATAAATTCCCGTTTTTTCAATTTATTTTTCCTTCACCTATTTCTATGACTACCGACTTCGCCTTATCCGTCGTAGGTGTTATTTTTGTTGTGAAAAATAAAAGAGTTAAAACTCTGGCAATATAAAATCCAAAGAGTATCTCTATGAGAATTGAGAGGTCGTTAGCACTACACCACCTAATTCTATCATGTAAAATAATTTTTATTGCAATGCATCTAGTAGGTCATGAAACTAACTGCTCTATAAGACTTATTTCTGATGCTTGCCTCAGCTTGCTCATCTTACGAACGGCAGAGAACGGTATGGAATTGGTGCTTAAACTCTTTGTGATTTATATTCACAGCTTCACCATAAGGGGATGCAGAATAATACACCTACTGCATGCAAGCATTCTTTTTGAAAAAGAGAAAGAACCGAGCTTACGGTCTTGGTTGTTGCCTTCAATGTAATTGTAAAGGATCCAGAAGCTGTCAAACAAAAATTTGAAGTAAGGACCGGTGCCAGAGGTTGTGATCCATTTTGTCGCGGGATACTTTCTTACTTCATAGTCCTCATTCTTACAAACGACAGTGTATTCTGGACAGTCCAAGCCATTGCAAAAGGTTGAAGAACTGCTAGAAAAATAATTTCAAAATGAAAAACAGAATAAAAGAGTAGCTCACCTTCTCCTTCTAGAAAACTTGGTGATTGATGATGCAGAAGCACAAAAGAGCAAAACGAGCACAAAGAGCATTTTCAGAGAAAGCATGAGTGTGTTTATTTATAATTATCGCAAGTCTCACTCGGACTACCGACGAAAGGCGAAGAAGAATTAATTTAATTCGCTAAAATAATGGAATGCGAATGTGATGTGCATAAGTCAGAAGGGATGTCCTTGAAAAGTAATTAAAATTCTCTCTACTCAATCTTTCCTAATGTCGATTCATTCAACCATTCAGTATATTTTTCTTAGCATCGCACAAAAACGTGATGAATGAGATCTGATTACATCGCCCCTAGACTGGGAGGGAGGAGCACTTTTTCGAAGTGAGAAATTTTATTTAGGTTTGAGTCATTTGTCTTCTGACGTTTAGTACACCCTTGACTCCAAAGGGTGCTAAAGCTGAGGCTGGGAATAAGGATCTTATTCTCCTGGAAATGCCTCAAATGGCAAGCGCATCAAAAAGCCTCTGCCAGTGAATCTCTAGATCTGCCTTCTCATGGCTGAGTTGTTTCAAACCAAATGATCTAGAGCAAGGTTTCCCAACGGGGTCCACATGGACCCCTAAGGGTCCATTGGGAATTTAAGGGGGTCCATGGACAAAAATATGAATATTGGAAGTCCTTTTAACACGGTAAGGGGTCCATGAAGTCTATGCCAAAAATAAAGAATATGTAAACAATTAACAAATGAGTTATCAGCATCCACTGCTTTTAGCGTTTAATTGACAAGCTATTTATGCAATATATTCTAAAATGTTCATAACAAAAAGTGTATAATAGTAAAATAAAATCGGATGGAAGCACATTTTATATGGTTTGGACATCTAATGACCATATTACTCATTTTTATCTAATCACCATGTAAGTAACGATAACGATTTCCTAAAATGTTAAATTACTACTGACTGAGCTACGGACACCACAATTTATTTATATTTATTCTTTTTGTGTAATAAGAGTTACAAGTTAATTGTACAATGCAATTATTGGCGAATAGTATCTATATGATTCCATTTTTAGTTTGAATGAAGTTGATTACAGTAATCTCTAGCTACTTGGCGCTTTGATTATCGAGGCCTAGATGTATATCGGATTTTATTTGAAAGTCATTGCCTCTATTTCGGCACTTGAAATATAAGACTTGTTTCATTGAATTATTGAAAACTCACATTGTACATTACCAAAATCTCACGTCGTAAGCTTGATGACTGTATTGCATACGTTAACTATCTGAAAAATACTCACGAAGACATGATAACTCGTTTCAAAGACTTGTTAGAGCTGAAAATTCCACATTGGGTATCCAATTCATTTGAGGTAAATGCTGCTGATGTTTCAATTGACTTACAAGAAGAACTTGTTGAATTATGTGACGAGTGGGCTCAAAGTTTATTTAATAAAGATCAACAAAATGCATGGAGACGTAGTGAGTTTGCCTGTAAATATCCGCTATTATGGGAAAACGTTAAAATGTTCATCATTGCTTTTCCGTCTACCTATCTTGTAGAATGTGGTTTTAGTTGTTCGAATCAGCTATTGACCAAGTATCGTAATCGTCTTGACCTTGTGAAAAGAGGAGACCTTCATCTGGCTTTATTCAATTTTGGAACCAGATATTACTTCACAACATCAGGCTCAAGGTTCTCATTAATGTGTACGACGCCGTTACTTTTTTAGGAATAATAAAATTTAAATGCTATATTGTACTTCTTTTTATTGATATTTGATTCAAAAATATTATGCCGAAAGATTTTTGTTTATCTTGTTCAAGGAAGCCTTTAGATGTGAAATTATGAATATAATATATATTCTTTTTTTTTAATTTATCAATTAAAATTGAAATGTTTTCCCTATTTGAATATACATATTTATGCATGTCTCTTATAGATCATGGGGGTCCACAGTTAGTAAGGTTATCGCTCAAAGGGTCCACAAGCAAAAAAAGGCTTGGAACCCTTAAACCTAGAGGTAAAAAGTGGGGAGTAGGCGCTTTAACCTACAGCTTCGGGTAGAACAGACTCGTCAGTCTTGGCGGACAATTGTTCTAGGGGAAAATAACTCTGATTACAAATTGCCACTGCCTTTTGGTTTAAGCTCAAGGAAGAGCAAAGGCTAAAGGTTCCCAATGATGAAAACAAAAGGGTTGGAGTCAGGAAGGGCATTCGGCCATAACACCTTAGCTCTATTTACTTAATTCAATGATCCGTAAAAACAAGTACTCAGTGGGCTTATTCAACTGCCTACGTCAAAAAGAATGTTGGAAAAACTTAAAAGAGAAGGGAGAAAGAGTGGAAGTTGCTAAGTGGAATGTGGGATCGATGACGGGTAAGTGTCTGGAGTTGATAGAAGAAATGAAGAAAAGAAACATTGAAGTGATGTGTGTACAGGAAAGCTGATGGGGAGGCAACGCTACTATGGAAATAGGTGAAGAGTTTAAAAATTTTTTACAGTGGAAAGTCAAACAAAAAGAATGGAGTAGGAATCATAATCTCATCTAAATGGAAAAATAAAGTAAGGAAGAAAAAGAGAGGTGGATCGACTGATTCGAAAAAAGCTGGCGCGAGAGGATGAGCTGATAACCATCATATCAGCATATGCACCGCAGAATGAATGCAAAGAAGCGGAAAGAGAGAAGTTCATGGCTAATTTAGAAGAAATGATTGAAGGAGTGAAAGAAAATAAAAGGTTGTTAATTGGAGGTGATTTAAATGAACACTTAGGAGAACATTGTGACGGCTTCAAAGAAATACACGGAGGACATGGGTATGGAAAAATAAAATAAAGATGGTGAGAGAATTTTACAAATGGCAGAAAGAAATGAACTATTAGTTTACAACACAAAATATAGAAAAAAACTCGAACATCATCTGATTACCAACAAAAGTCGTGGTAAGAAAAGTCAAATAGATTTTATATTGAAAAGGAAAAAAGATGCAAAAAAAATAAAAAATTGGAAGGCTGGAAGTGAAATTGTCAGCAAATTGGTTGTCTTTGACTGGTATAAAAACAAATTATATAAGCAAAATATTCGAAAAAATGAGAAAATGAAAATTTAGAAATTGAAGGAAAGTGGAATAAGGTGTATGTTTAAAAAACCGATAAAAAGATGGTTAGACAATGGAAGACGAGTGAACATGTAGAAGAAATGTGGGGAAAGATAAAAAAAGAATTTAATATCAGTGAGTGAAAGAGTCTTGGGACGCAACAAGCCTGGAGGAATAAAGCAAAAAGAGACATGATGGTGGAACAAAAGTGTGAGAAGGATGTTGAAAGGCAAAAAATAGCTTTTAAGAAGTGGCAAAAAACAAACTTGAAAGAAGACAAAGAATTATATGGAACGAAATAGAAGGAAGCTATAGGATTTATTGCGGTTGCTAGAAATCAAGGGACACAACAACTGTATGAGGATTTAAGAACGAAGGAAGGAGAAAATCAGATATACAGAATTGCGAAAGTAAGACTGAAAGAAAAGGAGGAGATTGGAAACGTCAATTTTATCAAAGATAAAGACGGCACTTAAAGAGACAACTCCGCTTGAAATTATTAAAAAAAACTGTTTTGAGCATCTTCACACGAAGTTTATTTTACTAAAATGTACAAAGGCAAATACGTTATAAAAAAGTTGGTAAATTTTATTAGATGATGTTAATATATTCTTATTTTTTATGCTAAAAATATTCTTTTCAAATTCTTACTTTTTATGTTGTTGTATTGAAGTAAATTGAAATTACGAAATGTACAGAGTATTCATTTTTTAATATGTTCATAATTTTCATCAAAATCTTTGAGACAAGACACTATAAGGCAGGCCGGGCTCTATGCGGCCAAGCGAAGGTCCTATTAGACGGCCTATTTTCATTTCCTCACTGACTGCTATTTTAACCCCCCTCGGTTTTTTTGAATGATTGCAAATTTTTACAAAATTATCGCGTGAACCTACTAAATGATTGATTGCGAATTTGATCGTGACATTTTTTTTATAAAAATTAATCAAACTTGTCAAAAATTAATTGATATATGACAACTCAACTGAAAAAAATAAACTTTTAGTTTAAATGGTTATACAAAGTTTTCTATTTATATGGACCCGTTTTCATGTATGCTGAATACGATGGTCATGTTTATTTTTTTTTAAAAATCAATCAAACTTGTCAATAATAATTGATTGATATATGACAGCTCAACTAAAAAAGAAACTTTTAGTTTAAATGGTTATACAAATTTTTTTACACATATATACCCATTTTCAAATGTGCTGAACACGATGGTCACATTTATTTTTTTTAAAAATCAACCAAATTTGTCAAAAAATTGATTGATATATGACAGCTCAACTGAAAAAAGATAATTTTAGATTTAGTGCTTGCACAAAGATTTTTACACATATATACTCATTTTCATGTATGCTGAATACAATGGTCACGTTTATTTTAAAAAAAAATCATTCAAACCTATCAAAAATTGATTGATATATGACAGCTCAACTTAAAAAAGAACCTTTTAGTTTAAATAGTTATACAAAGTTTTCTATTTATATACCCCCGTTTTCATGTATGCTGAATACAATGGTCACGTTTATTTTTAAAAAAAAACAATCAAACCATGTCAAAAAATTAATTGACATATGACAGCCCAACTGAAAAAATTAGCTCTTTAGTTAAGTAGCTATAAAAGGTTTTTTTTTTAACTTTTTTGATTAATTTGTGCCTTTTTTAAAATCGTGGTATGTTTGCGGTCAGATATATCGTACTGATTTTTGAACCATTTGGATACATGCTATTCTTCAAAGACTATATTCAAATTTTTTGTTTCACAAATGAATTTATTTCTCTTTGAAGTTTAGATTTTATTTGGAATTTATAATAAAACAAATTTTTTCAGTATCAAAATTTCCAATGAGGCACGAATATTAATTTTGATACTCATCATTATACTATAAAATTGATTCATATATTTATGTTCAAAATTTTTTTTTCATTTTTAGACTATAGAATGAAAATTACGTTGTGAATTATATTTCAAATGGAGTTTGCATGATTACATCATGTTTTTTAAATATTATGTATACTTTTTTCAAACTTTGAATATTCCATTTATATGTACATACAGATATGCAAAATTTGTTAAGTTTCTATTTCGGAGGAATGAAATTATAACTTCAAAAACTTTTTTACATTTGTATATATAAAGTAAGCTCCCTCTTCTTCAGAAAATGCCATCCAAGTTTTGCCAAGGTACTGAGAAAAATTATATAGAACTTATACACTTATAAGAGGCATCATCACTGCATATTTATCTTTGAGAGGTCGAAATTTAACCATTGACCGTTTGTATAAGAATTTTTATCAATTCATTGTTATGTAGTATTTTCTAAATCAAAAGGAAAGAAAAATGTATTAGTTTTCACTTCCAGACCCCCCCCCCTCCCCCCATTTTAGGAATTGCAGTAGACGATGAAAAAAGTAAACTTGCAATTTTTAAACAGTACGATTTTTCCAGGGGTGGAACGGAAATAGTCGATCAGTGAATAAGAAATTATTCCACAAATAGTAAAACAAAAAAATGGACAGTAGCTGCTTTTTCTTATCTATTAGATACGGCAAGAGTAAATGCAGGAACTATTTTGGCTTTTAATAATGAGAAAAACCCATAAATTTCTTTTAAATGTTATTGAATGGAAATGTTTTTTTGAATCTTGATTATCAAAAAGACAAATTTTCGAATAAAGTTTTTCTCTTTTTTTTAAACTATTTTTATTATCTTGTAAAAAAAGTGTAATTTTTTTGATTTTGATTGACAGATTTAGGAATGAAAAGGTCGTTCAATTGCCATGAAAATGGTATCAAAAGATGCAGCTATCAATTTTAGGAAATGGCACAAAGTATCGTAGCAATAGATTCAACAAAGGTCACTTTTAATTCATCAATACGTTTGTTACATTTTGTAACATTTAAAAACTTTAATTTTTTCAAGTCAAGAAATTTTTTCCAACAATAGATATTTGTGAATGAATATTTTGACTAGCTATTCAGTTTAAAAGCAAAATTACTCTATTTTCTTTTATAATGTTCGATTGATAAATTTTGTAAATAACACTGTACATAATTAAATCATTTTTTTAAGAAAATTTGTTAATTATTATAATAAAAATATAATATCGAAACAAGATGTACTTGATCTATTTATGACAGCTGTCTCGTATTCGCATATGATTTTTATGATTTCTGTTAGTTTAAATGGTTTTTTTAAGATTTTGTGTTCTTAGACTTAAATAATGAAAAGTTATTAAACTACCGTTTTTTTTATACTATGATTCCTTACAAAATGAAAAAAATACAAGCGTTACCAAATCAACCTATAAGGGTTAGCTGCTTCAACGTTGGCTTTTGCTGCTTATAAGTACTTGAAAATAACAAATAAAGTGCCGATAAATTATCTCATTTTTTATGCCTCCTATTATTTTGAAATTATTCTGAGAATAGACAGTTTGATTTTAAAATAGTGAAAATTGCTTTATTAGTTTATTTTGTCTCCTTTCTTTTTTCTTATGTTAATTATGTAGCAAATGAGTAAGGTAAATGTACCATGGATGTGTTTTTATTGACAAGGCACTGATGTACAGCTTATGTCAAACTGAACAAATTGGTATCGTTGGGGAATTGAACCCAGAGGCTTCCTTGCTGAGTCCATCATCTCAACCAACCAGCCATGCCACCCATAGAGTGTGCTGTAATGGGGATACGTCAAATTAGTTTTGAAAAAATTTAAGTTATGCTGTAAAATTTTTTAGTGTTTGTTGAAGCTCTATAACTTTTTCTGATAGACTTTTTTTTCCTTAAAAGTTATTATAAAAGGCAAATCATTGCAAAAGGTTAAAGGTTGTTATTTTACTTTTTTAGATCTTGAAATTTTACAATGGAGCACAAAAGGAAAAGTAGTCAAAGTGATATTTTATCATTTTTCAACTACAAAAAACTGAAACTAATTTTGAGAAGTCTGCACCTTCAAATGTCAACGAAACAGAAAAATCTCAGCCACTCTTACAAGAAGCAGTAACATCAGTGAGTTGCCTACGAGTAATTCATATTTTTCACAAGAAAGCGATTCTTTTGATCTGGGAACTCTCACTACTGGTCTCGCTCAACCAAAAGTTCAGTTCCCAAAGATTCTCAACAGATGTCTTTTTTACAGACATGGTATGAAACTTTTAGTTGGTTAAAGTATAGTATAACTAAAGATAGGTTTTTTGTTGCGCAGGGCGCTGTTTTAGTACAAAAACTTCTAAGTCTGAAAATGCGTTTACGATAACTGGCGAAAAGCAATGGAAAAAATAAAGGTTTCTACAAACATGCACAGAGCAGTGATCACTGCCTTTCCATGTCTCGCTGGGAAATTCGCATGCAAGTAGACACAGGTGCAACAGCTCCTATTGATTCAATCTTAGATCCCAATAGAAACAAATAGAAAAGCTTCAGTATCATGTTTTTTTTTCTAAATGTGAAATGTTCCATCATGGGCATGATGAGAATTCTGATTCACTGAATTGCGGTAAGTAGGATGAGTTCATCAAACTGATGTTAACTACAAATCCTTCTTTCAAGCAGATGTCTGAAGACTTTAAGAAAAAGCACCCACTCACAGACTATTATTTATCTTCACGATCATGAGAAGAGTTTTTAGAAATGTTAGATGAAAGTGCTTGCAAGGTTATTAGAGATGAAATAAAAGCAGTGGGGATGAATTCAATTTTAATAGACGAGTGTAAAAACAATAGTGGTAAAGAAGAATTGTCTGTTTGTTTTCGCTATCTTGAAAATGCGGGCGTGTACGAGCGATTTTATTCTCTTATTGAGCTAAAAAGTAGGGATGCAAGTGCAATTGCTAATAGTGTTAATAATCGGATTAATCCTTTGGGTTATCAGCAGTTTTGATAGGTTTAGAACTAAATACACACAGCTGTTCATCTTCTTATAATATTTTTAACTATTTAATTGAAAAAATACTGCCTAAAGTTGTAGAAGAGGTGAATATTAGATTTCAAAAAAAAACGAAGCCATTTTTGCAGGATTGGAACCGTCTTCAAACTCATATCTTACTTTTGATGAACTAAAACCTATCATAAATCATTTTAGTGATGTCTTGAGAGTAAACGTTACACTTCTTCAAATAGAGTGTGCGCGTGTATCTCTGCTCATAAAGAATGAAGAAAGGTTTGACCCACTTAGATATGAATTTGGTGTCAACCATTCCAGTAACCACCTCTCAGGTACAGCGTTCATTTTCAACAATGAATAGAACAATAACGTTGTCTAGAAACCACCTTTTGTCCAGAAGAGCTGCTCAGTTAATGCTATTATCCATGATCAGGGATATATGTGAGAACCCCAACTTAGACGATGTCTTGAAAATATGGTTTTTGAAAAAAACGCTTTGTTCATTTGTAGCGGAAGTTTATTTTTATTTTTAAAATATGCTTTTTCTCTATACAAACTTATCAGTCAAATTTTGGAACAAAATTTTTGTTGATGTTTCGAGACTATGTTGGCCTACTAATCATCGGCTTCTTCCATTTTGATAGAAGTTCTATTAGGTTTTTGTCATGAGATCTTAGCTTTTCCAGTTGTGATCTTCTGTTGACATTTGGCAGTATAGAGAGAAACAAATAGACTTGTGTTCGTGACTCTATGCTGGCCAGCTTTTAAAATTTAGATTCGGTTTAAAGGATCTAATGGATTTCAATATTTTGTGATAATCAGACTGAACTCAAATTTATGCAAGCCTGATTTTGATCCAATATTGAAGCTCATTAGAAAAGAAGGGTTTTGGTTGAAGGAAATTTTGACATTCTATTTTGCAGTTTGGTATATTTTGTTCCTTATTAATTAAAATTATGTTTTTTCTGTAAAGAGATGCAAATAACAAAGAAAAAACACAGTTGTAATCAACATGTAAGTTATAATTATTTGAAAATCCTGCATTTTTAATACTATTTCATTTATAGTAAAAACATTAATTTCGAAATTAGGCTCAAACTCAAAAAGTGCTTCCATTGTTGGAAGCCAGGACACCTGAAGAAAAACTGTCGATGTTAGTCTTTTTATATACTTTAAATTGGAACCTTATGTTTTACTTCATTTTTTTTAGTACTCAAAGAAAAAAAATGTGAGCACAAATTTAGTTTACAGTTTAACAATAAGATTTTGATTTGCTATATTTAAACCCTTCTTTTCTTTGGAAGCAAATCCAGTCAAAAAGACAGTAATTTGATTTTTATATAAGATAAAAACTCAATAAAGATAATTCTTTTTAGAATCAGAAGGTCTAAGTAAGAGTATCTGAATTTATCGTTTGACTATTTTCTGTTTGTATCATTTAACTGTTTTATTTTGCTTCATAAAAAATTTTTTATATTTTAATATTTTTTAACTTTGTTTTTGAAAGCTCACTCGGGCAAAATTATAGTTTGACTACTTTGTGTTTGCTTACACCAATTTGACTTTTAAACTAGTTTTAGAATGATGCCGAGAACAATGAAGTAATGCAATCTTAATTTATTGTTGCACAATTTTAACTTTATTTTATATCTTTTTTGAGAGTCTAACTAACTTACACTATTCTTATACACTAAAAAGAATGAAAAAATTCTAATACAAAGTTTTCTAACTTTAGTTCTGTTTTACATTTTTGTTGTGTTTTTTTAAATTTATTTTTCTCAATAAAACTTTTTCATTTTTTAGAAAGATGATGAAAGATGATGATGATGATGATGAGAAAGAAGAAATGGAGCACCTTAAAATATATGAATGATTTTTTTATTCAATAAAGTTTCCAATTTTTTTTATTCTTAATTGATATCTTTACCCCTTTTCTCTACACATAATTGGAGATGGTGCGCATATATTTGAAGGGAGAAAGTTTTGTTATGCATGTTGCTATTTATAAGTCCTCATTCATTGTTGACGTTAAGTTTAATAGGGCGGGGTTAAAGTTTAAGGTAAGCTTAATTAAGAATGAAATAGAATAGACAAGAGAAGAGTAGGAATTCAGAAAAATGTGTTGTCCTTTTTGGAAGACGCTTAAAAGTCCGCCCCTCTAATGATTTCAAGGATGTGCCCCCTGCCTTATAGCTGTCAATTTACTAAATTTTTGCATTTGTCTTCTAGATAATTTGTGATAACAAATTCTTAGAAATCGTTTCAATCTATTTTTTGAGATAGCACAACCCTAAAATGGGTTAGAAACATAAGTTTTGCATAAACTTTCAATGCTCGCAAAATTGGCCTTATACCACCAGCTCTTGCGCAACCAGCATAAAACTCGGAAATTGAAAATTCATTTACATTATTCAGCATTTTAATTTGTGTGCAGCAAAATACTATTTACTATATTTTCTGGAAAAAAAGCTTCATACTCTGTAGCAGGAGAAATTGAAGTACCAGGAACAAAATTGATTATATCTCTTGAGAGAAAACGATGAAAAAAAGGATTTGCAGACAGACATAGAGGTTAGATGTAGAAATATATGTGTTATTGGACTTTCTAATTATTATTCCAATCGTTTAATTTTCAACTCTTCATTTTCAGATGAGGTTTCTATTTCAAGGGACAAAAAATCTTCCTCACTTGTACACGCTAAATCTGATGACGAAGACATGAATAACACTCAGAAAATATAAAATGCTTACAAGTGAAAAACAAAATGAATGAGTATTATAGAGATAGGTGAACATATTTGTTACATGAGCGTTTGCTAAAAATTTGACATGTATATAAGCACTTCCTTTCAAATTGATTACGTATATTTAGAATGAAACTTGTTTTTTTATAATTTGATGTTGAGTTTGTTTATCATGCCTCTTTCATTATGGCAGGATTTTTCTAAGCTCTATGTTTTAGCTCATCAGTAAAATTCTTTTTTTCATAGATTCAGACATATATTCATGTATTTATATACACTATAAAGGTACCGTGGGGTGTTTTCATTGGAAAGGCACATTGGGCCACTTGTATCGAACTATTAGGAAAGTAGGCTTAATGCGGGATCGAAGCCAAGATCTTGGATTATGTAAAGCCACTATCTAACCAACCTTACTCACGCTCCCTATATATAATGCAAAACTAAAAAATATGCCATAAATATAAACTAAAATACCAACACTGTCAAATTTCAGTTATTTTATTCATTTATTATTATATATTTGGAATAAAATACATATTCTGATAAAATGATCAAAATTTATTTTAAAAACCGTTAGATGGCGTTAAAAATATAAATAAAAATTTTGATTTTATGCATTATTTGTTGTTGGAAACTTAAATATATTGAAAATTTTTATAGATAAGTTTTTCTCACCTTAAAGTTTGATGATCTCTTGCTTGGTAGATTTTTATAAAATTCCAAAAATTTTTAGAAATTAGTTTCAATGTTTAGTGTGAACACAATTGTGTTCAAGTGGTCGGATGGGGGTTAAATAGACTAATATTTTTAGTTTATATTTAATTCTACCCCTCTCTAAAATAGACTAGTATTTAGTACCGTTTTGTTCTATATCACTTTTCATTCAAAAGATTTTACACATCTTATATATTCTATACATAGAACGCTATTTTCATCATCGAGTTTTACACTCCCATTATCGACCAAGATTCTTAAAAATATTATTTATCAATTTTCTGCTCGATAAACAACTGCCCAAAACAGGGAGAATTCAAGGAGAGACAAGTGATCGAACATTAAAAAATTTTTAGTTAGGCAAACACTCTATCTATCACTTGAGTTTTAGAAATTGCATAGAATGCGTGTACAATATATTTGCCTATTTTTTTTTATCCTTGTACGCAATGCAATTATAATTAAGAGAGAAATAATAGCCTTGACAGAATGCAAGTGATTGCTACGTTCATACATGTTTACTTGTTTTTTCTCAAAGTTTGGGTAAATTTTGTTTTAATTTTTTCAATCTATATTTACGATATTTTTCATATTTTGCTTTTTTATTTTTTATTCCATTCTACTTTATACATTATATACTATATTTTTCTACACTGTATAAAGAGTATTCTTAATCTATAGGACATTATATTATTTGAAATATAAAAGATAATATGAAAATAAAACAAAGGAAAGATAAAGGATGCAAATACGCAAGTTAAGATTACAAAAAATATAACTGTATTGATTGGCATAGTTGGATTAACGCCAATATCTCTGCTTTAGTTTTCTTGCCAAAATTAAAGAGTGCTTTACACTTATTGAGATAGATCAAATTCGTAAAAAACAACTCTGAGAAAATAATAATAGTTTTATATGAAAGAGTGGTTAGTTGGAAAGTTTTTAAACAAATAATACATGTATTATAATAAAAACTATTTTTACGGCACCCCTATGTGCCGCAGCACACCGGTTGGGAACCGTTGAAGATACATCTATAGATTTGTTTTTTTTGCCGAGATTACATTCCTCCAAATTGAGACAGATAGGAATATCATACTCAGGAATAGAACCAAGAACGACTGCATCAATACTCAACCCTTGGCGATATGCTGATAAATGTATGCATATTTTATATTTATTAATGCATTTATTCTATTCATTTGTGTACAACATAGTAATTAGTATGTAAAATTGTATATACAAAGATTATTTTTCAGCTTTTATAATCTTCAAAAGATGTTAAAAATTGTATAGCAAAAATCTCCAATAAATAGAATGTCTTCTTCCTATTTTATATTTCGTGAGCCTTCTTCATGAGTCCGGCGTCCCCTCCTTACTCTCAACACAAACTTCACCCAAACTAAGATCAAGATTGGAGAAGTCGTTTTCGTGGGAATCCAAAGTGAAACTGAAATTGTCAAAGGAAGATAGTGACGAAATTTGTGTGATTTCCGAAAATACGTATTCGCACGGATCAAAATCTCTATCTTCGTTTCCAAAAGAGAGTTTGCTTCCTACATTCATTGGACTTGGAATCATAATTTCTAGCGGAGAAACGGCAGTAGGTGTGGAAGCAGACATTTCCTTTGGGCCTTCATTTGAAATCCTTTCATGGATCTGCTCCTCTTCTACAAAGTTTATATTCCAAGATTCAATATCCTCTTTTTGAGGAATGAAGGGAGAGACTGCGGTTTCAACATCTCTCTTGTCACAAGATGAGGTTAGAGTGTATTTATCTGTTGTGAAGACATTATCATCATCAACTTTACCACAGCTAACACTATTCATCTCTGCTTGAACATCCTGATCTCTTCTCAAGGCACGAGGTTTCAAAGGGTCAGAAGCAGGCTTAGCAGACGAAGGTAAAGAAGTTTCGAGAAAGATGGCATTTAATGTTTGTTTGATTAATTTTTCAAAGAAGATCCAATCAGCGCCCTCATTCACAAATAGATGCTTAGATTTATCAGTCCTACCTGTAAGATCTTCCCTCTCGCTTAGAGTGGGCGTAAATCTGGCAGGTTTTTCCTCCAGGCAAAAATCTTTAAATCTCGAAACTCCACCCAAAACTTTATTCTTTGTTATGAAGGTGTTGTCCTTGGTATTTGAAGAGAGAGAAGGAATGCCTTTTGGTGAAGTGTTAGCGCAAATCTTTTTTGAGATATTTTTCACGATCTCTTTAGCGCAATCGAGATCACTCATCTTTTTATCCTCTTCTCTCAGCTTCTGGGTTATGATTTTAGCTAAACTTTTATCCAATTCCAAAAACCCTTTCTCAACTCCACCAACATCTGCACTTTTATCACACAAGCGTTTAACTTTACAGCAAGCGTTTTTCTTTTTTCGGATTTCCTCTTGAATAGCTCTTATTTCCATTTTAAGATTCGTACACAACTTCCTCTCTGATATTTTGGTGGAAACGTCATTAAATGCCAACAAATCATCCAATAAATGTCGAAAACTTTGTCGTTCAATCGAAGTCTCGCTCCCATTGTTAAGACATCTTCCCGCTAACACATCTCGTTGATTTTCTTTAACTTTGGCAAAATTTCGTTCAACTTTTTTAATTGAATTTGCCAACTCTTCAATCATCAAGCTAAATGAAAGCAATGCGTATATAAAATTTTAACGATATTTTCAGAACTTATATTGTTGGCTCATAAAATCTAGTTAAAATAGAACTTTACTAAAATGTACATACTTCTAAATTTATTAAAGGTAGCTTATTATCCCCTTGTTTTGAGTTGCAGAAACGAACACTATGCAAAAGTTCAAGTTATCAAAGTTCATATGTTAACCTAAACCAGTGTTGTCCAAATTGCGGCCTGCGGTCCACATGCCACCCTCAGTGCATCTTTTGAAAATTTATTACTCTTTGTATGCAAAGATAAAAACAATATTTTTACAAGTCCCATTATTAGTATAACTGAATTTGCGGTACACTTTATCCACTTATTCCTCTGCATAAAACCCGTATTCAGAGGGCTAATGCACAAAGCTACGGACTCGTCAAAGTTCGGTAGCGAGTCGTAAAACTCGATCTATCCAGTTGTGAAAGATTATTTTTTCCTTTTGACACGCAAAATTGATAATAAAAAATTTACAAAAAACAAAATAAAATTTATTTAAAATTACACTGAAAATATTTAGAAGTGTAAATCCAAACTTCAGTGAATGTTTAAATGATTTGATGAAAAGAAAAATGGAGGTGTAGACTCTAATGACTTGGGCTGGTTAGAAAGAATGAAAGTTATGACAAAAACTAAGATTCGTATGGATTAACGTAAGTGTCGAGTAATTGCATCTTCTTCTTCTCGAGAAGTGCATCAGCGATCTCTTTTTGAGTGGGAACGACGACCTGATAGTAGGGCGTCACCAATCCCTCCTGCTTGCTACTCCTTCTTTTGAGAAAGTTGTCCAGTTCTTCATTAACAAGGCCACGATCGTCGTCCTCGGAGGAGTCGCCGTCGTTGACGATATCATCTCCGTCTTCAACTAAAGCAGACGAACCAGCTTCCTCATCACGATGTGATTCGGAGATGGCGCGTAAAACTGCGTCCTTCTCGGCGATCGCTTCTAACTCAAGTATGACGCCGTCGTCTTCATCCATGTATCCGTAGTAAGAGATGTCCACTCGCCGGGTCAACTCGTTCCTCTTCTGCTTGTGCGATTTCACTGCTTCGCTCCCACTCTCCAACAACTCCCTCACGCCAGGCAAGTCTTTGGCAGCACCGAAGTATTTGTAGGCGTCATGGACGCCCGGCACCTCTTCCCCATCTTGGTCAATGACCTTAATCACGTTGCTTCGGTAGTCTCTTCCTCCGATTTCTTTTATGCGGATTTCCCAGTGCCTCTTTTCCCGCAAATTCTTATTTATTTCATCGTTCAGATCGCGAATCTTGTATTCACCCAGACCGGGATTTTGAATTTGCGAAACTTTTTCTACGATCTCTCGAATGATTTCTTTCCTCCAATGCTCCGCTTTCCGTAAGTTATTGCACTCACTAGCAAGATAAGGTCGCTTTTCAGTTATTTTGCCTTCATCCAGCTGCATCTTTCGAAATCGTGCTAGAGCGGTCATGGCTTTTTCGGCGCTTCGAGCCATTTTTATTTTACAATATTTTTATTACAAATTAAATCTTAAAATAAAAAATTTCAAAGTAACAGACATTTCCCTTCATTGAGTCGCTTAAGCTTTATAACAACAATGTCCTTTATCCCAAAAAAGATAACTCACACCACATTTTAAACTAATTCACTCTTGTATATCAAAAATAAATTTAAAAAGGTAAAGAATAAACAAAACACATTTCAAAAATTTTGAATATTTATAACCAAGTAAAAAATAGCGATTTTTAAATGTTATAGGAAATATATATTTTCCTATTGGTTGAATTTTTTCTATCTATATCTCAAATAGATTTTACTATCTTAACATGCTGCTCTTTCAAGATTAAGGACAGAGTACTTGTTTATGAAATTTCGTTTTGCTTAAGTTCGTTATTCTTTTTATGAACAATCGAAAAAATTAACTTTGATAGTTATCATGCTGAAGATTAAACTATTTTTTCCAATTTAAAATGTAACAAACAAAGAAACGAAAGAAATTAATTCTTAATATTTTGCTTCTTCATATTAAATTAAAAAAATGGAATAGCTAAACAATCCCATGTCAGTCATACTAAATGAAGAATCTAAACCTAATAAACTATTAAAACTTAATAATCAATATAAATGAAGAACAAAGTAAACTTACATAGTGAAATAGAATCAAAAATTTTAAAATTGTTTAAAAACAAGAAGTATTTTATTTCAAAAGTAGAATTCTTTCTGCTAAGTCCAACTATATCCATGCTCAGATTTTGACACCTAGTAAAATTAATGTATGAAAAAATAGTTAAAAAAAGATACTGAAACATTAAAAGGACAACAATGATATTCGGTTAGATTGTAATGATTTAGCGAAAGCATTTTTCAGCCCTTATGGGCAAGTCAGCATGGATTTGTAGTAAACTTCTCCCTTTTAAACACTCGTGCTGATATACTTTGTGCTACGCTCTCTATTAACCCGTTATAAATGTCAAATCTTGAGATTTTAAGAACTTTTACTTTTTGAGCATAGTCCTATACACATAACACTCTACAAAAAGAATTTTTTTTATGTTGTAAAATAAAAGATAAATAAATTGTTCTCTTATAAGATCAGTGGTAGCATGTGGTATCAAAAACTAATATAATGAAAAAATTATTTAGTTGACAATACGAAAGAAACAAATTACAAATAATAAGAGATAAGACTATAGTAACTTTTTTGTTTTTTTATTTGAAAATGTATATAATGAAAGGTATTTTGACATGATTTTATAATGAACTATATAATAACTCCTTTACTGAAAGCAGCTTACTTTAGTTATTTTGGTTGTAGAATAGAAGACCAAGATAAACCTTGGGCTCTACACGTTTCTTGCAAATCATGTTACAACGCCCTGACTGCCTGGTTTAATGGTAGAAAGTCATCTTTCAAGTTTGCCGTTCCAATGATCTTGAGAGTTCCGACAAGCCATGTCGATGATTCTTATTTCTGCCTCACTAAAATCAAAGGTTTCAAAGATGCATCCAGAACAAAAATTGTTTATCCGAATCTTCCGTCAGCTATTAGACCTGTTTATCATTCTGATGATTACCCAGTACGTGAACCACCCCAAAACAAGGACATATTCTTATCGGGGGAGGAAGCGAGTTCTGTAGAATCCAAACTCTTCCAGAATCTCCAGGTCGTTACTCTTCATATTTTCTGGTATCTTCCCTAAGATCCTTAAATACAATAATTAGTCCAAATTCCAAAATTTAATAAGAATGGTAAATAGATTAATAATTTTTAACCTACAGTAAAACCTTGATATAAGGATACTTCGATTTAAAGAAGACGAAATCTGCGACGGTTTTTATAGGAATAGTTTGTATACATTACAAACCTTGATAGAAGGGACACCCTTAATAAATATTCTTAGGAACAGCTAAACTCTGACCAAATCATAAATTAGTCTTGATGTAATTAGCAAGGCTTATTTCATTCAGTACAGTAAAACCTTGACATAAGGAATCACATCAGCATAATTAGATTAGGTGATTCACAAGCGTGAATATGTTTAGCAACCGTCAATGTTGTGGCTACTCTTAACCACAATCATGTGATACACGTTTCTTATTATCCATGCTCCTGAATCAGACAGTGTTAGTGTAGAATATGGTTCTAGGACAAAAAAGGGGTCTACAGAATTCGACATTTCTACATAATACCACTTTACTGAAGTTAATCCTTCACAGAGATAAACTTTATAATTATAAAAACAACAAGGGTATGTGTATAGGTGTGCATATATATTTCAATGTTGCTCTTTCTTTTGTGTTATAAAGAAACTCACAAAAGTGTGTTTATACAAATTTCAAAGTACGGATGATAGATGAAAATAATTTTTTAACATTAAAATATAGTTACTATCCCTTAATTTAACTTTGCTTTAAATTTCATATATCTTTTTGAAGCTGACGAAAAAAAGTACAAAAGTATTAAATTAGAATGAATGTTATTTTGTGTTAACATTTTTAATGAAAAATAGGAAAATTGGATAAATAGTCTACAGGGTTCAAAAGATTTTGCCGACAAAGAAAGAGATTTTGTCGAAAAACCGAGAAACTTAATTATTAAATAAAACTTAAAATCTTTATTATTTTATATAAATTAAAATAAATTATTTGTCGAAGAAAATAGCAACTATATAAAATAAAATTATAAATATTAAAAATATGTATTTGAACTATAATCCATGAACAAATAAAAATATATTTTGAATAATTTCTGATGACTTTTAACAAAGTTTAATTCCCTTTCCCTATCATGTGTTGACCTAAAAGTGTATTCAATCAAGTTGTGTAGCTGATACAAAATTGTTCTCATACGTCAAGTTTAGGAAGGAGAAACTTAAATACTTTGCTTTGATTATTTCTCCTTTTGATTTTACTTCCATTGTGTATACATCATTAGAGTATTCAATCAATCAGAATTAAGAAAAACTGGGTTGGCTGTATGTTGTTTTGTTATATCATATTTCATGAGAGGAAAGTATACAAAACTATGAAGTCAATGGTCGTCTTTTTTGATAATAATTATTCAAAGATAGACAAATCTAATAATTATGCTTTCTTATAACATATCTTATGTATGATGTGTAAATTTATATCTCAGACAATCACATCTCCTAAGGACAAAATATATATAAAAAAAATGAGCACCGAGAAAAAATAAATTTTTATTTGGATATATTAGAGAAGTGGCAAAAGAGAACCTATAGGAAATTAAAACATAGATAGAAAATTTAAACAGGATATCAAAAAATTAGAAATTTATGAGAAACTTCCAGTACTCAAAATAATATTTTCCTAAAAAAACTTTCCGATTTTTTCAGTTTCTTATAAAAAATAGTATATATATTTTAAATAGATTTTAGCATAAAAGATACAATGAATTTGAGAATTTCACTTTAAAATGAGAAAAAACTTAGATGCCAATGAAGTAAGAACATTCAAGCGATTCACTTTCGATATTTTTAAATTGAAACTATATATAACAACTTTATATATAAACTGCTAGGATAGAGTCTATAGATTATGTATTTAAAAAAAAAGATATTGGTATATTATATATCAGTTTTATTATATAAGAAATTTTGAAAAAAAACATTTTACATAACGTAGTAAAAGAAGATAAATAAATGCACAAGAAAATATAATAAAATAATGATGAAAAACATGTTTTCTAATAAATCCTCCTAATAAAGCGTCTAATTTAATAAAATACTTTTAAATTAAAGAAAATTCTTATTATTTTAAAAAATTAATTTTATTGGTTTTTTAAAGTTCAGACGTTGTCTGTACTCATCGTCTCCGTCAACATTTCTTAACATAAACAGATTTTTTAAGTGGAGATCAAGATAATCATATTTTGAGGCTTCACTCCATAAGGGGCCGGGGTCTAAACACCCCCATTTGGATCCGTCATTGGTTCTGCGTTTTTTTTAAATACAAGATGGTTTTCAAACGGTTCCTAGGAACTTTATTCAAATAACTATTTTTTTTTGTTTTATTTTTCGCCATGTGATATTTATTTTAATTGTCTATACGACTAGTGTGTTTTGTAACATGTATTTTATCATTTGTATTTGTATAATAAATTCTTCTTCTTAGTTATTTTTAAAGGTAAACGTGTACCGTGAAGAGTTTTCAAGGCTGGATTCACCGAAGACGTTTAGGTATTAAAGCACAGTTTTAAAACTCAAAGAATATAAATTGAAAGCTTAATTAAACTCAAAATTCCAAATTCAAATAATTACATATCAATGTATTTGGAACATGGTAAGCCTCCTGAATTATTAAAATATTCTCAATGACAAGAGACTATTTAACTAAAACGTTTTATGCTCGAATATTTTCCACATATAATATTGAATGTTGCTGAAAATTGAAATATAGATTAAGAGTATAAAAAAATATATTGTGTTTAAATTTCATCTGATTTAAAGGAAATTTAAAAATTATTAGCATGTGAAAATTTGGCTTGAGGGATATATAGAGGTAAAAGGTAAAGGTACCGCGGGGTGTTTTCATCGAGAAGGCACAATTGCGCCGCTTGTATCGAACTATGAGAAAGAAGGCTTGATACGAAATCGAACCCAAGACTGAGTTATCGAAACCTAGTATCTAACCAACCTTACTTACGCCCCAAAAATATATAGATTCATATTAGGTGCTTGTCAAATCTTAGGAAGGAAATATATAGACAATAACTAATAAAATAGACAAAACAATATATAATATATATATATAGGTCCATATTAGTTGCTTGTCAAACCTTAGGAAGCATTAAAGTATGTAGATATTGCTTTGGCAGGATATTAGGAGATTGAAAAAGCTCTGAAGGCATTAAAATATGCAAAAATTTCTTTGATTGATGATTGTATTATATAATTATTTAATTTTCAAAATTTAAGGTCAAATTAATCTTGCAGCACTTTTTAACCTACGATTTTTAAATGATGATCAGATATTATGTGTTGCATTTGGAAAAAATATTTGAAAGTAAAATCAATATAATTTGGTCATAATTGGTGTCTTTGCAGTTCAGGAGGATATTTAAGCAATTTTTATCCATACCTTGGTAAAGAAAAAGAAAATAATTTTGATCTTCTTGTTTTGACATGTGTTATACATAAATATGGATGTACATTTTATGAAATATATTTCATCAATTTTTCTACAAAAATAGAAATTCTAGAACTTTTAAGGGATAGAAATATAAAGGCAACAAGAGCAATTAGGGAAAATCTGAGTAAAATATGTTCAATGAAATGAAGAAAAACGAGGTTTTCTTGGTTATAGATTTGATCAATTAAACAGAATTTTTAAAGCAAAATGCAAATATAATGTTATATTTTGTGTATTTTGCTACAAGCTACAGAAGGGTTTTTCCAATCAGTAATATAATTCGCTACTCACTAAAATATAAATAAGAAATTGCGCCTCAGTATAATACATACATATGAGGTGTTGATATGCTTGATAAGAAAGTTTCTTTATACAGAACAAGAATTAGTTTTTTTTTCTCCTCAATTTACTCCAGTTTTAAAGGGTGCCAATTTAAAGTTTTTTTTAAGTTTTTTCTCTTTAATATCTTTTTCTAAATCAGAATAATTTTTCAAAACTGTATCTTTTTTTCTAAGTTTTCATAGAAAGAAATTAATTTTGCTTTAATCTCCTTTTTAATCAACGTATCTAATTTTTTTATTGTGTCTTTGAGAGATTCAAGAGACATAGAAAAATTTTTAGAAAATGAAGAAGAGAAAAAAAACAAAGAAAAATATATACAAAGAATAAATGAAATGATACTAAACTCTTTGATGACTTTTGATAAAGGAAGAGGTAGGATTCTCTCTAACTTTTCTTAGATATGTAGCACTTTGTAATTTGTGGACAGAAGAGGAACCATTTTTGTGAAGTCAAAAATAGGAGGCTTTTTTCAAGCACAACCAATTATTCATTTTTGATCTTTATAAGGTCTGAATTAAACATAATATAAAGTATTTTCATTGAAAAAAAGATTCGAAGAATTGCAGTCTTTGTTAGGTTAACAACCATTTTAATCAAAGCCTTTCAGTACAAGGAAGAAGGAATAGGCATCAGGTACAGGACTAATGGGAAGATGCATAAACAGAGACGACTGCTTGCCTTAACAAAGCTTAAAAGGACGGTTATTAGAAAATTTCTTTTTGTGAATAATGTACCCTGAACGCCAGAGTAAACAGAAAATGCAGTCATCAACTTATAAGTTATCTTCGGCCTGTGACAACTAACACCTCACAATGACCACCAAGACAGAACTCATGTTTTAACCGCCTCCTAACAAGTTCTATTTTAATAAAAATTCTGATAAAAGTGAGAAAAACGATAAACTGCGAATCATAAAATGTAAAATTTATTATTATTAGAAAAAATTAATATATTTCAATTCAAGAGATTAAATGCTGGTTATGGCATTGAAGTATTTGCATTGAAAACTTTAAAAAAATTTGCGATAGAAAATTATTTCTTTCAAGCTAATTCCAAAATTCAAGTGCGCTGACCTAAACAAAATAAAAATATCTTTAAATTTATGAAGCCACTTTTACTGTTGAATGATGATCTTTCCTTAGCAGTGTTAGGAAATTAATCATATGAACAAAATACAAAATTACAGACCTAAAAAAATATAATATAGTCAAACCTATTGGACCCTTGGATACCCACATAAAAATATTAGCGCAGCTATGAGGGTGTGGATAGATGAATTTTGGGTAATATTTGACAACATTTAGATATTTTTTATTTCTCAGCAATCAAAATGAAGTATTAAAAAAAATTAGAATACTTTAGTACCCGCGCTAAAAAAATTATTAGCGGGAGGGGGCTGTGAAGGGGCAATAAAAATTTACATTATGGAAAAAATTTATTATCTTATCAGAAGAGGGCGCTAAAAGTACTATATAAATTACAAAAACAAATTGTTATAAAGGCATTTAATTATTTTCAAACAGTTTTGTTTCCAATATATGGCATAAATGTTCTCAAAGTTACTTGCACAGCTATATGTTTTTATAATTTTTTCTTAAGTTAAGACACTTAGGGCAAGTTGAAAATTTTCAGGGGGGCAAAAAATAAAACTGGGAGGGGCACTTGCCCCAAAAAATATATAGGCTCTGCTTTCATGCATCCTTTACTGTTAATAGTCCTTAGTTATATGATATGCCGAATTTGAGTTAAATATGCGGCGCATGTATGGGAATAAGAATTGAGATAGTGTTATGTAAAATCAAATAAAAAATAAGGAGATTAAGCACCTCAAAAATAACAATTCTTAAATTATTTTCGTAAAAAATTATAAAATCATACTAAAAAGCTAGATTGTTGAAAATAAATCCTAACATGTAAGTGAGAGTTAGATGTTTAAACCTTCCACTCTGCCTCCCTGAAGAAAATAAAATTAATGTTTTCTTAGCCCAATGATTAGTTCAATCAATTCTTGTGTGTTCAATAGTAGTTTACTTAAAAATTTAATTCGAAATCTATGCGGGGTAAAAATTATTCACATAACTTATTTGTTGTATATAATATGACAACAAAATCTGAAAAATGGTTGAAATAGTCATAAAGAGAAAAAACTCACACCTCAAAAAGGACAACAAAATCTAGCATCTTAATAGGGTGCGATGGGCGTATAAAATAGCAGTCGTTCTTGTTATTAGCAAGACGCAAATCCATTATTTAAATAAGCGAAAAACAGATATGTTAGATTATACCAAGAATAGCGCGTACACCGCTTCAAAAAGACGAATTATTTAACGGGGAACAATAAGATAAACTTGTTGCGATCCTCACCATCTTCTCTTGTCTAGAAAAAGTATCGAATATGACTTCATCGATATAGGCAGAAAACATTATACATCAATTTAATAATTTTTTTTCGCATCTTAAGAAAATATATTCTCTTTCAATATAAAACTTAAATTTTTCAAAAAAAGAAGTAAAATGAAAAGGTTTGGTTGAAATGGAAGCCACAAATTTTTCTATACGCTCTATACTTTTAGAATAAGAATACATATTAGAAAAATTATACACTAAGGAATAATAATAATTTAAGCTATTATTTGAATTAAAAAGACCCTGATAACTGGATAAACTTTGACAGGAAAAATGGAAAAGGCCAGTACAAACAAATTATTTTATCATTTCTTTGAAAATAAACTGACTGCACATTTTGAAGATCATTTTGACAAAAAATATTTGATATCAAAAAAAGTAGGTTAAAAACGTTTAAATGTTTCAAAAAACATCCTTAAAAAATTAAGAAATTAAAATTAGTTTTATTACGTGTCTAAAAAGCTGAAATGGTAAAAAAATGAAATAATAATCTATTTTTATAAAAGTAGGAAAAAAATCATCCATTTTAATAGGCAGGCATCTTATTAAAACCTTGCGGCCCTTTTTAACCCAGCCGCATTTAAAATCGGAAGGAAAGGCTTAATTTAACACAATATTTTTAGTTAATTAAATCAAGAAAGATTCTAAGCAATAGAAAAGAACTTACACTTTATAAAAATTTTTACTTCAGCTTAAACTTTATTATTTAAAAAAAGATATTGCCAAATTAATCTTGCGGCACTTTCTGTGGCACTTTTTAACCCAACCGGTCTAAATTTCCACTGCCAGTTTTTAAAAATTTTATAATTTAAATTAGAAAAAAAATTTTAATAATATATTTTCAAATTATAAAATTTTTTTTAATTATATATAATTTTAAATATGAAAAATTATTTATATTTAGTAATATAAAAAGCATTTTAGCCTTGAAGACACATAACTCCTAAAGTGAAAATATTTGTTATAATTGGAGACAGGATGACGAATTACTGAATCTGCCAAAGTAAGCAACCAAAACATATAACGCCAATAATTTATTTGGCTTAATAAAAAAACAACTCTAGATCCGGTGGCGTAGTCAGAAAATAGAAGTTGGAGGGGCAGACAAAGAATTTGCCAAGTGGCAGATATTTTTATACGTAAAGCAGACATTTTTACCAAAAAAGAATGGTTGGTTGGAGATATCAAAGCACTTTCAGTCGTAAGGCTCTCGGATGCTCGCATTATACTTAAAATGGTTAATCACCGTTTTTGTGAATTTGTTTTTAAGAGTTGGGAGGCTTAGGGACCGAACCCCTGACTTTCAACAGTTAAGCTAAGAGGTACAGTACACCCTAACAACAATTGAGGCGCATACCAAAAAAGAATGTAGCACATGTAGTTAAAGTAATTAAAGCACATGTACTTTAAGAATTTCAGTAATGTAATATCAATAAAAAAATTATTTTTATTTGGAAATCATGAAATTTCATACAAATTTATTTTTTGAAAGTATTTTTCAAAAAAGTTGAATCCTTCTGGACTTTCTGGAAAAAAATTTCAAGATTTTATTGTTGATAGTTTTTTTGTATACTCTTTCAGATACGAAAGAAGCATAAGATTCTTCTTTCTTTCATGCAGCATTGAGCATCATTGACTTCTTAAACTTTTCAGCCAGGAAAACGATCTTTCACATGAAGCGGTACTGATTTCAATAGTAATTGCACCTTTGAATGAAAAATTAATTATTTTCAAAATATCTATTTTTTGAAGTTTTCAAAATTTTTACCTTCATACAAGTTGTACACACTTTTGAATGCATCTTTCAAAGGTGCCGGGTCAAAACGCCCGGAACCAAAACATCCAATACCAAAACGTCCAATACCAAAAAGCCCGAAAATAATAATTCGGACGTTACTATTTTTTGAAGTTTATTCTATCTTGACAGTTTCAAAACGCTTGATTTGATACGAAATGATAGTGATCAATCAATTTGACTTGAAAGATAAAAGTGATCATACAAAAATGCATTATTTCCTTCGTTTGAAAAACAATTAAACTACCAATTTAAACGGAAATTCAGTTTGAAACCAGAAAATATGTGACTAATTTAAACAGGAAAACAAGAATATAAATAATTTCTGATTTTGGTTCAAAATTTCAGGAGTAGTTCGATTCGATAAGATTGATAAATTAGGATCTGTTTTTTATGCATATGAAACAACAAAGTGTTAAATTTAACATATTCTTAGAAAAATATATAAGATAATAAATGGAAAAAAGCGTAGATACAAGAAAAAATCTTAAATTTTTAAATAATTTTTGTAGATTGAAGTTTCACACGTTCTTGTATCGGGTGTTTTGGTTACGGGCATTTTGGTTTTCGACCGTTTTGACTCAAATTCCTTTCAAAAGATTCAAGATACACAAAATATCCTTTAAACAGTTATGCCTTGTTGCATCAAACTCCTTTTTTAAGTAGTTTTTTGCAAACAGAATCTGACTTTCAAAATAAACATCAACTACAATTCCGAGATGCTTTAGAAGAAATTTTAATGTCTCCTCGTCCAAAAAGTTTTACTTTTTTTAAAAAAGTTTGGTGGTATATTCATCGAGGCATTTTTACCGAGCACCACATTTCTATTATAATTATGGAAAAAGTTTAGTTCACTTGCAAAAGAGGAATGCAGATAAAGACAAAAACAAAGAGCTTCTCACAAACTGTAGGAAAATCGAGGAAGTGTTATAGATCTGTTGATTGGAAACAATAGATTCTCTGTTTACGTGATGTGATAATCAAACTAAACTCAATGTATTGTAATCAATCATGAACATATAGCAATGTATGCGGAAAACAAATTTCTTGTCTTAAGAATGCAATAAAAGCGGATGTTGTTATTTTCATCATCACTAAATTTTTTATCAATTTTAAAGCAGACATGCTTGCAAACTAGTATACAGACGTTTCTTAGTTGTGTTGGATAGTCGTCAACTGAGCAAAATGTTAGTTAGAGGAATGAATCTTCGACACATTTGTTTTTGTTAGCAAGAATATACTAACAGAGATTGAGGCCGCCAAACAACTGCATACATATCAAAACATTCTAAATATTTCAAAGTAATTGGGAGGGGGATCAGAAAAAGTATAGTGGGTGGGGCAGGGGGATAGGGTGTGGCTCTGCCCACTCCCACCGATTGCTATGCCTCTGTTTAGATCAATATAAAATTTCTGCATTTTTTTGGTTCTACCTAGGAATAAGAAATCTTAGGTGTGGGTGTCAGGCTAAAAGGACCATTAAATGGTGACTTTTCAACGTGTAAATTAATAGCAATAAAAATGGTGATAATGCTGTTTAACCTATTAATTGTACATGTTTTAGCCTGCCCAGAACTGGTTGATTATTTAATTATACAATGAGGCTCATAATATTGTAATGCATATTTTCGTAATAATGATATCGCTCACTTTAAAAATTTATTTTTTATAATGTTACCAGGAAATTAAAATATAATTTTTCTTGGAAAAATTTTCATAAGGTTCACAGCTTAAAAAATCAAAACCTCCTTTTTGTCCGCTTGGGTGTTGGGGATACTGATTCATCCATGAATAAAACAAATAATTTGAAGAAATAAGAAAATAATAATATTACATATACTTTTCAAAAAAAGCAAAGAGAAAAATATACGAAAAAAAGTAAAAATGAAGATAAGATTTAGAAGAGTGTCGCTAAAAACTTTAGATTTAAATAGCAATTTTTTATCTCCTTTTTTCCAACTCTAAAAATGGCATACTTGGTTTTTTTTTCAATAAGATTCCCGAGTAGATATCGCTTCCACATTTCTTTTAGCTTTAACATTTTAATTAGTATATTAAATTGAACATAAACTGGTGTTTCTATTTTGTTATTATTAATAATTTTTATATCATTTAAAATTGTGAAAATTAATTTAGTAATGGAAATAGCTTAAAAATTAAAAAAAAATTAAGTTGTTAATATATATATTTTATTTGTTCATTTAAAGGTTTTGTCAAATCTTCTAATTTCCTTAAATTGTCACAGTTTTAGCAGTCAAATTGTAATTATTTTTTTATTAGAAAAATGGTGAATCAAAATGAAACACAAATTTTTTAAGTTGGCAAATATGTTTAATCTATTTTTTTTTATCAATAACTAGAATGCCAGTAGCTGTGGTTTAGTTATCTATAAAAAAAATCGTGCGAATCAAATATTGATAAGAGAACGAGAAGTACAGCTTATAGGAACGCAAGTAATGAGGTTATTCCTGAGAAAATCTGTTTTTTGGGCTACTAGCAGTGTTTTATGCTGCTAGTAGATTCCCAGAAAACTTTAACAATGAAAAATTGATATATCACAATAATATGTAATTCACAAAAAAACAATGTCTTTAGTCTTCTAGGGTGGACGCTTGAGAGAAGGTGAGTAGATGTTTTGAGCGAGACTTTCGTGGAGATTAGGCGAAGGGAAAACTGAGTCGTGCTGCTACGACGCTGCCTTATATAGTCACTCCCAGGTATTTCTCCCGACTTTGTTTTTCCCAGTTGTTCTTGAGAAGATGTCTGCTGTATATAATTTTTGTTCATCTTTGTCGATCTTTGCGGAGATAATGCCATTGAGGTGTGATTTTGCTGATCCTCCATTCTTTACCACTCCCAGAGCTGCAACAGAGTCTGAATAAAAGAAAGGGTTACCTTTGAAATGCATCCCCGCTGGGGTAAACGCAACCTCCATTGGAATTGACTTCTCGATATTTTCCAGGGCTTTGATCCATACCTTTACAGCTATGGCCTGTTTTCTGATGGGTGAAAACCTTTTACTTGTATTAGGTATTGTGGCGAGGTAATAGGTTATAAAACCCAATATTTTTGGAATACAATATCCCACATTTTTTCCCATTGGAGTCGTGGAAGTGTGAATAGTGCTTTTTTCGTTTTTTCAGAGTAAAGAGTTTTCTTTGGATTAAGTCCACTCTTATGCCTAGGTAGACGATATTTTGAGCAGGTATGATGGAGCTTTCTCCATATTGATTTCGATGTTGTATTCCTGCAGGAATGTGAATTTGTTGATGGTAAGATGACAACACTGTTTTACTTTACAATAGCAGGGAGAGAGGAAATATGAATATTACCCTCGATGAAGTTGAGGTTTACCTGCGATTCGTTGATGTCGGCAAGGGTTGTGTTGGCATCTTCATCTTGTGTTTCCTGGGGCACTACACTATAAAAAAACTACTTTATATCAAAGCCTGCATGGGTTGTTCGATGATGCTCACTCATCTTATGAAAAAAACACGAGTCATAATAGCTTATGTACATAATAATATTATGAGGTATAAAATATAGCCGAGAAGTTACAAAAATTAGTATTTCACTTGTTTGCCATTTACATTTATCCAGTGCAGTATGTTATCCGTTACTGTTCTTTAAAAGTAAGACGAAAAATATTCGGTCCCATATTAGCCCAATGTCTACAAATGTAGACCTTTATTTCAAAGATGATTTAATAAAAAAAACTAATATTTTACCAATTTTTGTTTATTTTATCATATTTATTAATAGATTTTTACTACATAAAAAAAATAAAATAAAAATTTTAATAATTTAAAATGTGAGAGCAATATAAATTCAACGATTTTTCAAATTTCTTTAAAATTAAGACTAATCATAAAAATTTTGAAGAAAGGTCAAAATAGGTCAACACCAGACCGAAACTTTCTTAAATATTAAATAAGACATATCAAAAAATAAAATGTTTTTAAAATTTAAAAATATTGTATTTAATATTTTTTTATTTGTTTTAAAATTAGGTCTACATATGTAGACATTGGAATAATATAATAATAAAATGTTATTTTCTGTATTTTGAAATATATTTAGTTTAATTATTTTTAATTTGTTTTTTTGCAATTGATATTTTTCACGTTTTTAAAATAGATCCGGAGTTATTTTATGGCAAAATTAAACATTTGAGAGAAGCAATAGAAGAGATTGAAAGTGATTCAACTTTAAATTTTTCAGTTTATCTTAAAAGACCGTTTGAAAGACTTACTAAATTTCCATCCTTTTCTTTTGTCTTATGATGAATTTGGATTATACACATATTTTTTCGATGATATAGTTAACAAATATGGAAAACGAGACCCCCCCCCCCCCCCATGTGTTTTCAGGGGGGGGGGGTGCGAAAATGACCTTCACCAAATTTGTAAAAAAATATAAAGTAGTCTTATAAATTTAGGACTTTAGGTATGCGCTGAATACACTCTACTTAAAAGGATTGCTAGGAAAGCTGAATTTGAATCACGTTTTATAAAGGATTTTGAGTATCTTTTACCAAATACGTACATTTCGATTTATGGAATCATTTAAAATATAGATCGCGTTAAATCAAAATTTTTAAAAGTAGAGAATGTATATATTTAAAATTTGCGAATAAAATACATTAAGTACGTATTCGGAGTAAGTGCAGAAAGACATGTAATGCGAGGGTTGAACAATACTATTACTCTCTTCACATTTTTCCAAAATTAATAGTCCTTATTTTCACATTCACATTTTTTTGGTTTTTTAAAGTCCTCCTAATGAACAATACTATTGCCCTTAAAAAAACGTTTACATTTTTATTCACATTTTTTCGTCCTCCTATGTGAACAATACCATTACTCTTAAAAAACATTCAAATTTTTCGTCCTGTATGATCCAATATCAATTACACATTCCTATTTATCATACAGCATATTACTTTCAAACCAACTCATCCATCATACCTGACGTAATTATCTTCAAGCATCATAACATATTACAAATTAACTCATCGGATAAATATTTTCATCATACCATATGCAATTATCATCAATCATCATCATTAACCCGTTAACGCCCAGAGTCGACTTTTCAAAAATAAAATCGTCTGCGTTTATTAAAGCTCTTTAATTCAAATCTTCTGCTTTATATTAGATATCGTCTGATTTTAATTCAATTCATCAAACGTGTTTAATTTGTTTATTCATCATTGCCAACATGATTTCGCTATGTACTAGTCATTTCGCTAATTTACCACATATTATTTTCAAACGAACTCATCATACCTGACGCAATTATCTTCAATCATCATAAACCTTTTTAATTTTTATTTATCCCAAATGAAAATTTTAATAATGATTTTCAATCAAAAACGAATTTTTAGATTTGAGTTTATTTTGAGAAAATAGTTTTTTTTCCAAAATGTCAAACTTGATTTATAATTCCACACATTCTTCGACTTAAAAATGTGAATAAATATTTTTGAAGAAAATTTTCAGACGAAACTAGCAAGTTTGATCTAGACTTTCACATTCCAATTACGAAAACGGAGTCCAAAAATGAAATCAGCATGGAGCAGGGGCGCACATCCATGGGGGGGGGGGGGGGGTTGTTATGCTAGCCATTTTAATTTACCAGCCTATGTTAATTAATTAAGTATTTTATTTCTTTCTAAAATATATTATGATTGTAATATGATATAGTAATAAATAATTGTATATTTATTCACTTTCAAACTCTTGTGAAATATTGTTAATCTATGATTAATATATTTTTACATAAATTTTAAGAGGACGTATAAAACTGACCATTCCTCGCTCAATAAAGATTTAGTATAGAACACTTGCTTCCAAGATTTTATCAATTGCATTTTAAATACACTATACTCTTGGCGTTTCGACTTGAAAATAAAACCAAATTCTTGATCTAATGGTATGCTTGCATTAAAACACCGCATTTTTATAGGAGAATTTTTTACATTAAAAAAATAGAATTATGCATGTATATTAGAGTGGTCCAAATTTTTTTTTTTAAACCTTCAGATTAGAACCCAGAATTCGATTTCATATCTGTTCCAATGATTTAAGTCCAAATTTCATGCAAAAAAAATATTTTTTAAAGGTTGCATATGACACTTGAAAAAAGCCTAATGCAATAACAAACGAGCTAAAAAGAAAAAATATGTTGTAATCATTTGTGTTTTTATTTATGAAAAAATTAACTGAAACACACATAAATATGTTATTTAGAAAGTCCAGCAATCAATGTTACTTTATTGGCATCAGAAAACAGATGCCTATGCTCGTTGACAACTTGCAGTAAGTACTGGAGCTGTTCTGCGTTCTTCGTTAGGTTACGGTTGAAGTCTTGAATCAACTTGATTTACCCTTTCAGCAACATCATTGACAACTGGAATGCACAATTTTAGCAGCCTTCTGAAAGTCTGCATTATCAGCCCACTCTACAGGAGGAATTTCTAGAAATGTTTGTGGCAAATCCAGAGTTTCAAAAAACGCACCCTGTTCTTGGTGACAAAATCGCTGATCTGCTTTCTCTCATAATCTGCTTGATTGAGAGCGTTACAACGTCTTGGTGGAACCTCTGAACCCTTTTTTTCTATAATGTTATGAGCCATCAGCCTTTTCTGCTCTTCTGTCACACCCGAGTCAAAGAATGCCAATCCAACCATTTCTTCACTTAAGTACCAAAGATGTCGGCCAAAAGATTTTAAAGCTGCTTTCTTGATAACTGAATTGCTATACGTTGACAGCTTTTTGAGGAATGTTAAATCATTTTGAGGAGCTTTGGCTGGTGATGGCGCTTCAAACCAGACTTTCGTGTAGAGACTTGCAACAAAAAGTAGAAATTGCAGCATTTCGCGCTCTTCCAATGCTTTCAAGGTAAACTGCTTTCTAAACATCCACATTTTATAGCAGTAAATTAACTTTGCCATCCATCTCGCTCTATGAAGAGCGCCAGGAGCTTGGAAATGAACTCCCCGAGGTGGATTCTCCAGGAAAAATGACCGTAAGCTCCTAAAATTCTCTGTAGTCATCCCGTGGTTGCTGTTGACTAAGTTGTTCTCTTACAAACTGAATTGTATCTTCCTTAAATTCAGCAATCTCACTTCTCTCTGAAGCTGTTGAGTAATAACGGGTATCAATCATGGATCATTTTTCTTTGAAACGTTTGAATAGGCCAATATCCGGCCCAGATGATGTTTGGGTTATTTGTAGTGCAGTAAAGACTTTTTCTAAGATTATTTCAAAGATGTGATGTTGGCAGGTAAAGTGTAAAACATTTCTTCCTAGTGCGTTTTCAATCAGAATACAGGCTCTATTGATACGCCCAGTGTTGCTGGCTGTTGTGTCAAAACATATGCCGGTCACTTTGTTCGGTACTTTCCATTCATCAATGCATGCGATCACAGCATTTGCTTGAGTTTGTCCTGTTCCATTGTGTAATTTTGGAACGCCAAGAAGAATATCTGTATCTGTACCGGTAATAATTACTGGTAACCTGTCGACCTTCTCATATCCAGTAATACCTGGCATCAACTTTCCATCCCAATGAACTGTCAATGGTCCATCTGCATTGTAACTTTCTTTTATGGCATTTGCCATTTTTTTCCTATTTGTTAGTCTTGCCCGACGAATTGAACTACAACTCAATGTCATATCTTCAACACTGTGACCAAGAGAATGTGCTGCATTTGCGAGTAAGGAGACAGCTTGACGGTCAGTGACTTTTGAGGTGTCCAAAGCAGCTGTCACATTGCTGGACATTAGAGATGTCTTTGATTTAGAAATGTCAGTTCTTTTTTTGGGAGGTTTTATTGGCTTGGTAGTGTTATCTTGTTCTGAATCTTGGCTGGTAGTTTCTGAATCACAGCACTAATGCAGCTTTCCTCAAAGTCCCGTTGTTCTTCTTTTGCCATCTCTCTACGCCTTTCAAAGGACTCTTTTCACTTGATCATTGCTTCTTCTTTCTTTGTCCATTCTTTATCTACACATGTCATGTATCCTCTGCGACCTTGTCTTTGGAGGTTGAGAAATTGACGGTCTTCTGGTAACTTGATCAATTTATTAGCACTTTGATGAGCAATGTCAAATAATTGGTTTAATTTTTCAATAAATTGCTGTTCATTTGCTTGTTGTGTCTTAGATTTGCGCTTAATTGCTTTCTTCAACCCTTGGAATTGTCTGTGGACTTTCATTAGGCGTTTTTCTATAGCATAGCTTAAAGCGGTTGGTAAATCAGCTTTTTGCCAGAATGGTATTAACTGTGACACTGTCATTCGAGCACTTTGTTTAAGTTTCTGTTTGCCATCTGTGTGATAGTGGAAGAAAACAGCAAGTGTTTCACTAAGTGTTGGCAGCCTCCCTTGCTGTGGGAAAGTTGAATTGACAGGACCAACTAACCATACCTGAGATGTAGATCTGGTTTTTGGTTTGTCGATTGCTTGGCTACTATTGCACTCCATCTGCTCTATATGTCTAAAAAAGCAATTATTAACATAAATCAGAGTAATTTAACTTGGTATTCGCCCTATTTATTAAATATATAACTCAAAAACGGCTGCTACTTATATCTATCTTTTTTTCTCAGGTATTCATCTAGGCATATGCCAAAAACGCAAAGTTATGTAATTGCCAAGAAACTTTGACCGACTTGTGCAACCATTAAAAAATCTTATTTTTCTTTCAAATTTCTGCCTCAATAATCTTTTAAGTGTCAAAACCAAATGCAGGGTTCTTATCAAAATTATCTGAAATTTTTTTTTACCGTGCTTTGATGGACCACTCTAATGTATATACTACATCTTGTTCAAAGTATATTTTGCATAGTTGTCTACTTTCTATTTGAAGTGTTTTTAATCATTTTTCATTGCTCTGATCATCTGTTACCTTAATTATATTTAATAATTAGCTGTCAAATCTTAAATAATCTAGTTGTTTTATGACCAAGAAAATATATTAATCAGAGCATTTATCAAGGTTTTGGCTATTATTCCAATAATGAATGAAAAATTGTTGTCTCAACTTTTCATTTATAGATTTGAAGATAAACTTGTATTTTTTTTACATTAAATAAAATAGTACTTTTTTTTTTAGAAATTCAGAACTTATGCTATTCAAGGTGACTTTATAACGAAAGTCTGAAATTCGTAGACAGTTTCATATATGTTAAAAATTTCTCATTTATGAAGAATCATAGAAGTGTTGTTGGGACTGTTGTTGGAATTTTTGTTGCTGTGTTTTACGTTTTTTTTGGAGACCACTTCTTTCCCAACCACACAAGAAAAAGAGGGGAAATTTTGAAGCCGAAAGGACTGCCCAATTTGGGAAATACCTGTTTTTTGAACTGCCTATTACAGGCACTGTCCACTTGGAACAGTGAGTTGTCCAATATAACGAGTTATGACTTGCACGCTCTCTCTCCAACTCTTTTGAAGATCCTGTCTTTGCTCAACGATCATGATTCCACAGTAAAGTCGCAAATTTCCCGAGCAATGTCCTCCCTTTTATCCCATCTTTACAACAAAGGATTCATTAAGAAGGCTTTCCAAGAAGAAGACGCGTTTGAGTTTTATCAAATTTTATCACAGTCCTTAGCAAAGGAAGCCCAAATGGATGTAGGATTAGCGGCTATAATAGGCATGGACACACAGAAGGAGGGCAATCGGTCTGTTACAACCAAAATCACATACAAGGAAATGCATAGTGTTACAACTTTTCTAACACCACGACCCCTACCACCATACAACGGGACACTTGCGTATACTAGCAAGTGTGTTGTGTGTGGGGTAAAGAGAATGACACTACTGGAAACATTCACGAGTATCACCTTAAGCCTTCACATCAACTTTAAAACTCTGTTCCAGTGTCTGCAGGAGTTCAGTCGGACAGAAAGGATTGGAGGTGTTGAGTGTGAAAAATGTCGGGAAAAGACTTCCATTGAAAGAAGTTGTCGCATTATGAGAGCGCCATCCTGCCTCTGCTTTTATATTAATCGCTTAGTTTTTGATGAACGATCCGCCCAAACTTTTAAAAACACAGCTAAAATATTTTTACCTGAATTCTTAAATCCTGATGCTTTGAGAGCAAGAGAACACCTAGGCGAATCACGTGCCTTCTTTGAATTGAAAGCGGTAATTGTGCATATGGATAATCACTTATACAATAGTCAGCATCACTATATCACTTACAAAAAGCATGATAACACTTGGTTTTATATCTCTGATCACATATCACGACAAGTTAATGCCCAACAAGTTTTGTACTGCCAAGCTTATATGTTATTCTATGAAAAAACATATCATAAGCCAATAAAATGAAATTTTCAAATGACATTATTTTATATAAATAAGTGCTTCTTATCGTCACCTCTGCTAAGATTGATTGAATTTAACTAATTTGATTTAGAATTCGGTTTACTATTTGATTCTCAGTGAGAACGGTTTTTTATTGTGAGTAAAGCATCCAAGAAATGATATTTTACCAGGAATATATATCTGGAAAAAAGGAATAAGAATTTGGGAATCGAAAAAGCAATATATAAAATTTTTAGATTGTTTTTCCCATTCACTAATAAAGAGAATTAAATATTTTAATAAATCTTAAATAAAATTCACATGGTAAGATAGAGGTATTTTAAATCTTCCGATTAGTCCTAAATTTAGTCTACTCATAGAAAATATGTTTAACCGGTTATCGACCACAGTCGACATTACAAAAAATCTTCAGCTTTATACTAGATATCGTCTGATTATTCTGGTCGATAACGGGTTAAATATACCTATGGATACTATAGATAAATACCTAATATAAAATAATACTAAATATACCTATGGATCAATTAGTTACTAAGGAAGTACTATATATAGAATATATTAATTTCTTGTGATAGTAATAAATAATAATATCATATAAAATGACCATAAACCTCGAAAAATTAATTGATTTTATTTGTTATTATATGTGTATGACTTCACCACTATAAAAATATTCTTTGTAAAGATATAAAAGTGGGGATGGAGCAAATACATTTGTATTTGGATGTCTTTGTATTTTTAGATTCAAAAATAAATCTATTTTTATATCTTCCCGAAGCCTTTTTTAAGCTTGAACTGAGGGGGAAATAAAAAATGTTTTGAAAGGATGATATTGCACATTTTTTATTAAATATACTATTGTGTTTTAAAAATTGCTAAAAGAGATAATAATAATCATCAAGTAAAGACTTCCAGGTTATACACTTTTCTCTTAAAATAAAAGTTTTGTTTTATTAATATTTCATTCGAAAGTATTAGATTTTTTGTCTACCCAGAGGTTATGATAAAGAAAACACTGATACAGTAAAATTTTAAACTGCGTATACAAAAAATCGTATTAAAATAGACCAAACTATATTAAGAGCAGGAGCAAGGATTTTACCAAAAATCCATATCCATTTATAGCCTGTGATTATATTTCTACACTCAAGAGTTTTCAAAAAGTTTTATCTTCTAAATTAATTAAGGAAAGCAATTATTTATTCAGTGAATTGCTAATTTATTTTGACTTTGCAAAAGCATTTGATGGGGTGTCACTGAATTTTATTTTATCTTATTAAATAATAATTTTTGGGTTTGTTTTTCTCCAATATAAAGATTGAAACCGTGTTGCTTGTCTATTTCTATGTGATAGGATTTATCATAATTTTAAAAAAGTTTTCCATTTCACAGACCACCCATTTACTTTCTGTAGATCCGTTTGTAATGAGAAGAAACATTTATCATAAATTTTGATATCATTGGCTAACCTATTTATACTTGAGACGATAGTATTTAATAGTGATAATATTCGTGATGTCATTACAAAGATGTTAAAAAAGGATAGGACCTAATCAGGGGCGCACATTGTTGAAATTCCTATACACTTCGCAGTCGTGGTATCTAAGAAAATTTAGGAGTTGCTTTTTAGGTAAAAAAATATAAATTTCTAAGCATATGGAGTGACTCTTCTTTAGTCCATATCGGAAGCGAAGAGTTGGCCTTAAATTTATTAAGTTTTAAAGCAGGGGTGTGAAAACTTTTTTTAACCGCGTGCCAAATGTTGAAAAGTACATGAATACTTCTTTTTTTCCCATTTACTCAAAGTAAAGTACATCTTTGATTTAATTCAGAAAAAAACTAGGAATGGAAGTATTGAGAAAATTTACTCTTAAGAGATGAAATTGCAAACACATTTCTTTTTTATGGAAAAATCTGTTTTTGGGGAGACAGAATTTATTTCTAACAGTGTGAAGTGCGCTCCATTAAATTCACACAATTGTGCCCCAAAAAGGTGTAGTTTAACAGAGAAAGTTTTTATATGAGCGTAAAGATGCGTAACAAGTTGTGTTGGCGGCACTCTTGTTTTAAAGTAATTGAAGTCAGAGTCGCATTTTTCAAGTACTTGGAGTCGGAGCCAGGTTTTTGTAAGCACTGGTGGGTATTTTCCCTCCGCCTCCCCACCCCTACTTCTTGAACTTTTTGTTTACAATGAAACCTAGGATACACAATATTTTGAAAATAAAAAAAATTACAAAAATAAAAAAATCTACCCAAAAAGTAGTGCTTCCAATTTATTTATATTTTGAATATAGTTCTAAAGCAGCGGCTTTCATATTCTTGAAATTATTGAGGCGGTAAAATTATCTTAATTATAGGCATTTACTATAAAAATTTTCTATCAAGGTATTAATTTTTCATATACAAATTTTTTTTACTTATGAACTTTTTAATTTTTATCTATACAAAGCTATATCTGTATCCGCCAAAATGATAGGAAGGCGACCGTTCACGCCCCTCCCTCTTCCCTTCGCTAGCGTTAGGTATGGCTTGACTTAAGACTTAACGCTATATGTTTATGTGTTTATTGTGGTGTAATGAGTTAGTTTATTTTCTCGAATATGATTGATGTATTTTATAATTATTTCAACCAATAAGAATCAATCCATCGACATACACACAGACGCTAGAGTATTGCAGATGGCTTATATCGGTGTTTTCTAATTATTTAGATAGTTTGCTTTGAATAACTCTCCCCAATCATATTTTTCTGAATTTGGAGGTCGTAAATAAATAGTAAACTCTCTTTGTTTTCAGATGGCTAAAATGCAATGAAATTCAGTGTCGAACTTACATCAATACCTTATGAAGTTTGAACATTTCTTGTATTTTATTGGGTATCAAGAGGTCCTTATCTAATCTGCAAACCAAATGTCCTTAAAATATATCAAAAGTGCTTATCTTGCAGAAACAATGTCTACAAGGAATTCTCTGAAGCTATATGTAAAAATTGTAAATAATTTTTTTATAATATATATATATATATATACATTGCTAATTTTCTTCTATTATTTTCAATTTTGAAACTATTACAATAAAAATTCATTTTATTTAAATCTTTGAAAGTTTTTATAAAAGGCCTAGCTTGGTCCTTCGGAGTATATATTTTGAAATAGTCTGATTTATAATAAAAAAATTTTTTTTTGGGAATCTTAATTTGAAACTTGTTTTTATTTTTAGTACCTATTTTTTGATTTTTATAGTGTTCATTTTTTGGGAATTTTTTTATTATTTGTAATAATAAATATTTAGATTAGGACATGGGCTTCAAAGGCCCTCTCTAGAGATGCGAGGTTGATGAATTTATCGGATGATTTTTTTGTTAAATTGTAGAAATACTTTATGAACTGAGTTTCCGGGATCTTCGAATGTAATATAATTTTTACGCTTTATTCTGTAGAAATAATAAAATGTGAGAGCTATTAAGACAACATCACATGCTATCATCAATAGCGCTTTTTTCTTCGGAATAAACTTCCTACTTTGAATGGAATCGTTAGAAGAGGAAATTTTGCCATCATCCACTTTCTTCTAAAGGTTTAAAGAGGGAAAAATAATTACGCAACTTTTCAGTTTTTAAGTAAGCATTGTAGAATATTCGCAATTGGTTTTATATATACGGTAGATCACTTTTTAACGTAAAGTTTCATTTTACATAGTATTTGTATCATTTACTGCTAAGATGGGGAGCTGGAGCTACTAGAAATTTTAATGGCTATGGCTCCATTTTCTAATTAATTTTACTTCCCCAATATCAAATCTCTCATAAACTTGTCAACAATGGTAACTAACTAGCACATAGCATAAAGTGTGAGAAGTTACTTCTTCATCAATATTTGAGTAACTGATAAAGAATCAAATATATCTAAAACCTAATATTTTACATATAATTAACTAGCAAAACTAAACTGATAAACCAATTTTTACCCAATCAAACTAATGATAAGATAAGCAGTAAAACTAACTGATTAATACAACAAAAAAGTAATATAAAAGTTCATTTACAAAAGACCAATTAATAACTAAATAAGAATAAAACTGACCTTTAAAATTTACATATTATTAAACTTTTTAATTAAAGTATTAAATTGACTTAACTAACCAATAATAAACAAACAGACCACATGGATATAATAGGATATAATATATATATCTATCTAACCACAAACTAATTTATTTAAAGGTTACTTATTGGCTGGTCTATCTGACTTATTAGAAAACTAAAACTTACAAATTAATTCATATAACAAACAAACAATTATATTATAAAAAATATTCTTCAGTTTCGCGGAAAAACTCATTTTCATCTGGACTTTTTGATCGACTTTTATGAGATGATCAAAATGGAACTTTTGCAAATTTGCGTTTAGCGCTGTTGAAGTGCATTCAAAAAACAAATTGAAAAACTTAATTTTTTTAATTACTATTTAGAAATAAAACATGTCAATTTTTGTCGTTTCCATACTGGTTCTCCTTAAAAAGATCTCGAGTACATGCATATAATAAAATATTTGAAGAATAGAAAAATAATAACCATGATTATTTTTACGTATATCATAATAGGTTATGTTTATTGCTGATTTTCTGCCATATCAGCAATCAAACCTACAAGCACTCAATAAGAAAAAGCATGTTCAATTGATGTTTAGCTTCGTTCAAAAATAAGATCAAGACATAAAATAATATTAATATTTTTCTAGTTCACTTAAAAAACAAAAATAGAATTTATTGTAAAAACTTTTAAAGCATCATTTACAGACAGGATCATTGAAAGACAAAACACTCGGTACACTGATGGTGACAGATGTAAAGATATTTGTTTTTACAATGGAATTAGATAATCTCAAAATTTTTAATTATAACTAAAAAATATAAAATTTATTATTTTTTTTAATTTATATTTTTTTTTGTTTGTTACATATGATCGTAGATTTTTAATAATTTTAAATGATCACATAAACTTTAATTTGGTATTCATGATCGCCGATTTTTGACAATTCAAAAAGATTTAGATTTCTTAGTTTCGCTTCAATTAAATAAGAAAATGATTTTCACTTCAAAATATATATATAACCAGCTCTCTAATTCTTATTATACCATTCTTTAAAAACAATTAAAGATTGTTTCCGATTATCTTATAAGTATAATAAACTTGTGTCCTATATTTAAATATAACCTATCATAAAAATTTTAAAAATAGTGAGCCTCTAGAAATTCAAGGTCATCCTGACTGATTAAATTAAGGAGTAAATGATTTACCTTGAGCATTGCGCATGAAACAACATTCAGAACATTTTTGATTTCTTCCACATGTCCAATGCAGCTCATCAAATGTTCTCTCACAAGTTCTCCATTCTTTAAAAAGAAACGGCCAATACGATTGTACTGTTCAAAATTTTCTTACATTTAAAAATATTACGATGTTGTTAAGAATGTTGGGCTGAATTTGTAACTGCCTCTCCATATACTGCGTAGAAAGTTTGCAGTGGTAAAGATTTGAAGAAATTCTACTCCACAATAATTCTATCTCTTCAATTCTAAATAAAAAAACAATTCCTGGAACTTTTGAAATTAAAAGCTTCAATATTAATTTACTTTTTCAAAATGTTCGTGATGGATAAAATATAAGGAAAAAAATATAGATATACATAAATACCGTATTTCCTCGAAAAAGCTCAGGGGAATCTTGTTCTTAAAAAAAGAACACCTGGTCTCAAAAGAGCGCCCACGAGCGACAATAGAGTTTATATGCATACGGACATACGGCATTTAAGCGTTGTTAGATCATTATCTTTGTAGATGGTAGGCGCAATTTGCATCGCAAAGCAGCTAAGTGACAAACTGAAATGCGTGGATGTTAGAGGGTTAAATACTCACTTCTATAAAAAAAAATCGATGATAACAACAATCTCCTTCTGTAGATATAATACACTGCTGAGTTTTGCAATTATGACTTAAAAATACCAGAAAGGGCCGGTACTCAGATAATTATTGACTAGGTCACACTGCAGTCGGAAGAAATAAGGAACCGAGCTTTTTTTCGAAGAAATAAGGTATAGTTAAATTTTCAGGTGGGAACATGTTGAAATAAATGATTGATAATAATTGAGACAAATATTAAGAAATAATAGAAAATTATATTAAAAATATTCTTTTTAGCCTTTTTTTGAGTTTTATGAGATCAAGATGATACTTTTTGTTATGGGCATAAACTAAGCACCATCATATGTGTTTTGAGGCATCTCTAAATATACTGATACTGCTAAAAGAGATATAGGCAGATCCACATATAATATATGAAAAGATCAAGGGCGCACACCCGGAGGGCGACGCCCCCCCCCCCCCCCCCCAAATAATTTTCATTTTTCTGAATTATATATCTTTTTATAGTATTTATTAGACATGTTTGTCTTCTGGCTAGATTTTCGATATTACTTTTCTTGTTTTAAGGTTATGTCTTAGAATGAATATTTAAATCCATTTTTATCTAGTCTATTCTTTTAAGGCTTTTTTCTTATTAGTGAACCACTCTCTCTACTGTGAACTGTGAACATTTTTCTTGGTCCCAAATATCAAATTTTAATACAAATGACACTCTATTTAGTGAACATACATTTTGTTCACTCAGGCATATCACTACAGCCATGCTCAGTCATCAGGCAATTGTCTCATTAAAGCCATATCACACAATAAGAAACCACAGCCCTCTATTTGTAATTTAACAAAAAGATATTTTTCACCTCCAGCACCTGGTCCCTTTCATGCATGGCTGATTCTTTTGTGTCTATGTGGTTATATCATTATAAATTTATTTTAATTATCTTTCTTTGTGTGTTACAGAATTATATGAATTAGGAAAATTCTCAAATCGCATAAATATTTTACAATGGAAAACAAAAACAAATCTTCGAATATTGAAAAGGTCATGACGCCCAAGAGAAAAAAATTGTTAATATAAACATATGGAATATCTGTCGGTGCGGTCAGCAATATTCTAAAACGTAAAAGGGAAATTTTAGAGCATGGTGAGGAAAACTGCAATCCTGAGACAAAAAGACTGCGAATCTGTGAAAATGAAGAACTAAATAGTAAAGTGTAGCAGAGGTTCGTCGCAAAAAGATCCAAAGGCTATCCTATATCTTGTCCATTGGTTCAAGCTCAGGCTCTGAAATTCGCTGACCAACTGAATTCAAAGCATCAAATGGATGGTTGGAGAAGTTCGACGTTCGTTATAACAAAAAAGTTGTGTGGTGAAAGTGCTGGTGTTGATGCTGAAACCGTAACAATGTGGAAGCAGCGACTTTCCTCACTCATTGATAACTATATTGTGATGACATCTACAACTGCGACGAAACAGGACTCTTCTTTAAAGCCATGCCAGACAAGTCACTCTTAATGTCTCAAGAATTAGCACATGGCAACAAAGTCCCCAAAGATAGACTCACGCTGTTGCTGGGTGCAAACATGAGTGGCACAAATAAATTGAAACCCCTTGTAATCGGCAAAAGTGAAAAACTATGTTGTTTCAAGCATAAAGATAAGTCTAAGTTACCTGTGACCTGGAGACATAGTAAAAAAGGGTGGATGAATTCTCTTCTGTTTGAAGATTGGTTAAAAGACCTCAACAAGTCAATGAAATTCCAAAAACGAAAGATTATTTTGTTTATCGACAATGCTCTAGTTCATCCTAAAGTAGAACTGTCAAACATAACCGTTGTCTTCTTTCCAGCAAATTGTACTAGTGAGCTTCAACCAATGGATCAAGGATTTATCAAAGCAGTGAAGTGTGGTTATCGAAAAAGAATGTTACAGAAAGTTCTCCTCAACATGGAATCTTCTGCAAATGCAAGTGATTTTGTCAAATCCATTACGATCTTTGATGCTATTTATTGGATCGCTCAAGCCTGGAAAGATGTTACACAGAGCTGCATCCAGAAGTGTTTTCAACGTTCAGGTTTTTTTGAAAGATTCACTACTGACGAGATAGAGGACAGCATTGATGGTCTTCAACCTCTCGTAAATCTCATTGCCAAGCAAAGTCAAACAGAACCGATCTCTGCTGAAGATTATGCCGATATTGAACATTATGAACTTGTGCATGTTGGTAATTCTGATGATTGGGAGCAGGAAATCGTTTCCTCCTCATACTCTGAGCGTGATATTGAGTCAACTGAGGACATTGACAGTGAGATAGTCAAGCCGTCTCAAGCAGCAATCTTACAAGCTTTGGATACACTTATAGCTCCAGCTTCTGGTGACAGTAAAGTTTTGGACATCATTATGCAAACTCAGTCAGCAGTGCATGATATGCTACTTAGAAACAGACTTACGTCATTAAAGGACTTTTTCAAGAGTTCCGATTCACAATGAACACTTTTATTTTACACTTTTTCATGTGTATAAAAATTGTGCACATATTTTTTTCTGATAAAAATTTCATTTCATGTCCTTAACAATAAATCTGTGATTAATTTCATACATATTTTGATGTTTTATCATCTTTCAACATATATTCTGATTAGTGAACACCCCCAATTAGTGAACATTTTTGGTCGGTCGCAAAGATGTTCAGTAATGGGAGGTTTGATACTTATAAAAATCAGACTCCAACGTAATAAATTCAACACCAACTCGTCGCTTCCGACTTTGACTGGAGAAGGGCCACTCTTTATGCTTACAAAACTTCTAAAAAGTATTCATAATTAAAACTATGTTACTACCTAGGCAAAGTTCGATACAAAATGTCTTTAAATACAGAGTAGAAATGTTTTGAATTTTGTCAATACAAAATGTGCTTAAATACAGAGTATAAAGGTTGTGTGAAGAAATGATAGCTTGACACATGATGCGATTGAGGAAATGGCGAAAAATAATTAAAAAAAAAAACGAATATTTTATTAATTGTGTTTTCCTTTTTAAAAGAGTTTTTATATAAACTTAAAGCAGAGTAATTGTATTTTATGTGAGACTGGTGTCGCATTGTGCCTGAAAGGGTTAAATGAATAAATAATTAACGTCGTGATTACGTTAACTTTATTTTGAAAGGACTCGTGGTCAACACTTTCAATGGCGCCTCAACTTCCTTGATTGATAAATCCTTCGCTTGCCGTATTATTTTACACCGATCTCCCACTTTATCAACTCCGATCTAAATGAGTTATGTCTTCGTTAAAACACGCATGCAAGAGCAAAAAACGAAGTTACGTCTTTCAACTCACTATCCCCCATTAACGTCAGCATGTCTAATGTGATATTATGATCGCGGAACGTTAGAATGAAATCTTGTAAGTTGAGAGCGGCAAGAAACATCTCCAATTCACCATAAATGATATAACTAGAGTGGGGAAAAGAGTAAAATGAAATATATCTGAAGCAATCACGTTTTTTACCTTCTATTTGAATTGTTGCCTTGAACATTGCAACGCTTATTTATGCTTGAGTTATCTTCTGCGCTTATTTGTGAGTTGATGAATTCTATCACCTAATTCGTATGAACATTTTTTAAACATGAATTGTGTGACGAGAGTCCAAAAAATTGTGTTAATATTTATATAAAAAAGTCGGCGTTGATTGACCAGTTTTACTTCAAAATAAAAGATAGCATAATCATCGTATGAATATTTATGATTGTCCTTGAAAGCACTTGATTAATAAATTGTTAAGATTGCAATACTAAAAAAACATTTTTCTTAAATTCAATTATATTTAAAAAGAAGTTTCTTGAAAAATAATCATACAATGTTTGTTACTATAAGATCCCTTAAAAATCAAAAAACGACCATTTTTTGAAAACATATGCAATGAAACCCTCCCCCTTTATATTAAACATCCTAAGGACTCAATAAAATTGTTTTTAATAAAAAAATGTCTAAATTCTTCGAAAAAGTAATGCCTATTTAGAGGTCGCGAATAATCGAGGTTTTACAGATGATAATATTAATGTAAAGATAATGAAAAAGTGTTACGTCATTACTGCAGTTGTAGTATTTGGCAATGTCTAGGCAAGTTTTCTTATACTTTGATGTATGATTGATATTAGCCCCGTAAGCAACAAGTGTTTGCATCGATGTCAGGTCATTCGCATGTGCTGCCCAAAACAAAGGCTGAAAGGGTTAAAGAGGAGATAAAATAATTTTGAAAAATCTTTAATCACTCACCGTCCAACCCGAGTAATCTTGAATGTTAAAATTTGCTTTATTGCACAGAAGAAATTCAACAACACTGCTTCTACGCGTTTCACAAGCATATATCAATGCTGTTTTGTTTAATCTGAAAAAATGTGTTAAGGTAAAGAAAATAGACTCAGACAGTTAAACAGAGAGAAATAAGTTCGTTATAAAATCAAAGAGTTTATATTTTAAGAAAATTGTTAGAATTAAAATTTTGAAAAAGAATTGGAATGGAAATTCGTGCAAAATTTCCTATTTAAACGACTACTTTTATCTTATAAATTTTATCGACCATAGAGAAGCAAGTTCTAAGCGAATCAAAAATTTGACTGATTCTAATAATTAATTTATAATTGTTTACTATACCTTTTTGAAAAATGAAATATATTAAAGAAATTAGTAAACTCAAAATTTAAAGAAATAATACTCAACGTTATGGAAAAAATTGACCTAGAAGTGGATTGATTATGGCCACTTGAGTATATTTAAATATTAATAAATAATTATGATAATTCAATCAAAATTTTTTAATTAGCTAATTATCTATTGGACTATGTAATTAGCTATCCTTCCTCTGTCCGATGTGATAATTATAAAATAGTGAGATAAGTTAAAATTTAAGGTTACCTGTCTGTTTTGTTGATTGTGGCGTTATAACGAAGTAACATCTTCATTTGTTCAATGATTATTTCTTCATCCAAAGAGCAGAGATTAGAGGCGAGAGTCATCAATATTGAAAATTCGGAAATGCAATAGTTTGGGTTTGCTTCATTTTCCAGCAAGAAACTCACGACTTGTGTCTTTGCGAAGAGACAGGCGTGCATCAAGGGAGAATGCTGATTATATGTTAAGCGCATATCAATTTCGTGGCCTTAAGATTTGATAATGAGATAACAAAACATTGACAAGAAAATATAAAGTGTTGGGCTAGTGTAGGAAATGTCCATTAAATGTGAGTTCTATACTTTTAATAGCTCATATAATACAGACCTTAAGATGCGGGTCCAATGTGATAAAATGGGTCAAATAGACTTAAAAACTTAAAAGATTTTACCTCTCTAGAACGTCACCTCATAAAATGTCACTTATGCCCTAAAACACACCTTAAAAATATAAACTTTGAATTTGATATTTTATAAAATGTACATGTCTCAAAAAAGAAAATCTCTCTAGAGAAAAGTAGAGGTCAAAAAAGCATGATTCAAATTCAATACACTAATAAAATAAACATTCGTAAAACCAAAATTCAAATTACTATTACTAGATAAAATAAAATATTTGTTGAAACATGGGGCGTGAGTAAGGTTGGTTAAGTACTGGGTTTCGATAACTTAAGGTCTTGGGTTCGATCCCCCATCAAGTCAACTTTCTCATAGTTCGATACAAGCGGCGCAATTGTGACCCCACAAAAAAAACGCTCATTCAAAAATTGTCCAAAGTAGAAATGAAATTTCAAGTTGGTGAATTGCAAACTTTTCTCTGGATTTCTACTATTTTTTGAATATAAAACATTCTGAATGAGCAAAAATATTTTATAACAGGATTCCCAACCAAGTCTTGAAATAAAAGTCTCTGACTTTTGTGTTTATCAAACTCATATCAGTCCAATTTTTCATATACCCAAAACGATTTTGCATTTAGATATTTACCAAATGTTTATGCCAACTTAAGTTCCACAAGAAGGCTTGATGAGATGGAAAATACAAGCTATAAACTGTTCTGATACCCTGGTCTACGAGAAAAATGTACTTATTGATATATAAAAAGGTAAATCGGAATAAAAGAGGGAAAATAACGAAAAAAGAGTAAAAATCTTTTAGAAGCGGAATTCATTTCACTAAAAAAATAAGGTGCGTTCAAAATAGTGTGATAATTTTTAAAATCTTGAAAAGTCAGCATGTCTTTTACAAATTTATAATAACAATCAATTGCTCTACTTCTGCAATCTCCCTATCAATGCTATAAACTAATTCTTGCATCTTCTTTCTATTTTTATCGTTCTGCTTTTAGAGCTATTAGCTGTACTGTTCTATTCTTTCTGTTGCTTTACCTCCTTCGATTGATTATGAATAGCAACTTATCTGATACAATTTTGAGTATGAGTGAAAGGTCAGTCGTATCTTAAATAGGGAGTACTTTAAAATAAAAATCTAGCTTCTCTTCATTTGCCCGTACGTTCTGGCATATTTTATATATGAAACAAAGTGCTCACATTTAGAGCGTGAGTAAAGGTGTTTATATGCCCATGGAACAAACTGTTCACATTTAGAGCGTGAGTAAAGGTGTTTATATGACGATCTTTTAAATTTTAAGACAACCTATACATAATTATAAATTATGTATACTATAATTTATAACGTGTAATACTTTTTAATACGACGGACTACTTTATTGAAAATGACAATTAAAATTTCTGATAGACAAAGCATAAATCGAGTAAAAATTAAAAAAGTGTAAACCTTTGTTTTTGAAGAAGGATTTGATTTGATCGAGTTCACCATTTTCAATATTCATCAATAATTCATTTTCTTCCGAAAGTTGTAAGTTCGGTTTCTTTAAGAAAAAATTAATTTTAGGAACACTCATTTAAAATAAAGAGGGTGAATAACTATTTTAACAAACCTTTTTTTCTTGAAGATACTTTATTTCCTCACCACTATAATCGGAAAAACTGTCATTTTCTTCACCTGCTGGCACAAACATATTTCCTATTGGATCCTTGGAAATAAAAAAAAATGTAATTATAACCAGGTTACTTTTATCTCAAAAGAAAAATAAATTGCATGGATATATCCATCAAATAAAAAGAAAGACTTATACAAATCATTGATAAATTTGTGATAATTAATCTTTTTTGCACAAATCAATAAAACACATCACATATAATCAGGGCTTTGAAGTCGGTTACAGGTTCAAAAATTAATAAAGACCATGTATACAGCCAGAGATGGACAAGAGGGGACTATACCACTCCCTTAAAATTTTCAAATTAATATTTATAAAAGAATTTGAGAACTTTTATATAAAATAACACTAATCTTAACACCATTTCAGTCTTTTTTACAGATGACGGACGAAATAAATATTAATATAGAGATATAAACGGCCATAGATATTTTGGAACCTTGTTGGTAATGTTTTGTTAGACCTCCTTAAATTTTTTTATGGGTTCAGTTTCAATTTTATATAGTTTGCTCATGGATAAAAGGAATAATTTACCTTTTAAATAATATAAAAAAAGATATGGAATTGAGAAGATTCAAAATTATTTAGAAGGGGGTTAAGATGTGCGTAAAGTAAAGTGACCAGACGTCCCACTTTTGGCGGGACAGTCCTGATTTTCAACAAATTGTCTCGCATCCCGCGGCATTTAAAAAAAGTCCCGATTTTAGAAAAAAATGCGCGACAAGCCAGAAAACGGCAATATACGATTTTCCGTGGCCATGTGACTACTTCGCAAGGATATGAATTCCATATTATTTTTGTTAATTTTTACTTTGGTAAAAAAATAATTATCATTATTTAGAATTGTTATTTACTTGATTTATTTTTTGGTTTTAAATTTTTTGTTTTAGCAGTTTTAATATATTTTTAATCATCAATAAAAGCTAAATAAAAGATGATTGTTCGAAAAGTATGAAAAAATGGAAATTTCGAGTTTGTAAAAAAAATTGTGAAAAAAATTAATTTTCAAAATATATTACTTTTTAAAAGTGTTTCATTGAAATTTATAAATTAGATTGATAAATTTTTTTTTTATTTTTTACTTGAAGTACAAAAAATATATTGTTATAAAAATATATTCTTATTTCTATATATACACTGGGCGCGTTGAAATGCTTAATGAATTTTGTAAAACTGCGGGAGTGGAATATCAATACTTGGATACAGTAAACCCCGCTGGTTAGCTCTTTTGTCAGCTATGGTAAGAATTTTGAAAATGAATGATCCCTTAAAATCCTTTACAGGATAAATGTCCTAGAATTTTAGAAGAGTTTTGAAAAAGATTCTTCTAAAATTTGGTTAGTTTGCACACAATCAAGCAGCTATTTCAAAATGCCATAAAATTTATCGAAGGTGACAAAATTTTGGTAATCGAAGTGGCAAATGAAGTTAATAATTTAAAATTTCAGTGCCATGAGCGGTTAGAAAATAATTTCCTCAGGTTATTTATTAAGAATAAGGTGCAATAAATCGTGCACATGTCATGAATCATGTTAAAAAGTTGTATAGTAACTGCATAGATTATTTAGAAGAGTGGACGCTACATTACAATTATATTGAACATTTTCATTTGGTTACATTGAAACAAGAACTTAAATGAAATGATGTGCAAAAATCATTCGATTATATTACTCAAAATTTCCCATATAGTAATATTTCCGAAAATGATCTTCTTAATGAGGCATCATTATTAAAAAAAAAATATATTGATAATAAAGATTAAATTTTGGGCATCAGCGAAAATCGCGATAGAGAACAAATGGTTGAAAACGTTTCATCATTTTGAAGCAAACCATATTCGATACAATAATGCACTGAAGATAGTGGAATATGCACTGTCCTTACCAGGAACTAATGTTGCAACTGAACGTGTTTTTCTATGGTGAATAAAGTATGGACATCTGAAAAATCACAATTAAGTGTTGAGACTTTAAAAGCCATTTTATGCGTGAAATATAATCCGAGTTCCTGTGAAAAATTTTTAAAACAACGACAGCAATCTACTAAAAAGAATTCACTCAAATAAGAAATATGCCAAAGAATAGATAATATTATACATATTTTTTAATGTATTGTACTTATGTTTGAAAAAATATATTATACTATTTTTGCGTTCTATGAAATTTTTTGTTACCAATTTTTTAATCAAGAACCCCATGCTAATGGTGTCCCGCTTTACCATGTTAAAATCTGGTCACATTAGCGTAAAGCCTTATATGGGTTAGAATAAATCATATCATCAAGATAAATATAATATAGTAATTAAAAATAAAATTTAATTGTTAAAAATTTATAATCATTAAAATAAAATTTTATGGATAAATTTGAATTTAAATATATATTACAATTGCCGACATCTTTAAAAAGAACAAAATAATATCCGATAAGTTTTTTTCAAAAATTTAAAAATTTCAACCATTAAAAAGAGATCTACTTTTAATGTGGCTAGCCTTTTTTCTTATAATCTTATAACTTTTTTTGTAATTTTAATCAATATTTTTAAAAATTTTATTATAATATCTAGCCCACTACAACCACGCAATAACCCATCAAAACACTCAATCGCTCACCATCTAATTTCTACGAACTACTTTCATATGCGAACCTCCTAAATGCCCAAAACTCTGTCATTATCTTCATACAATCAAACTTGCAATCTCACAACCCAGAAACTTCGCACACTACATCAACTTACATTAAAAAAACTAATAAAAAGAAAATCTACAAATATAACTACACTATTTTTGTTTATTTAAGACCTATATTCTTTATCATACACCTACTACCTTTGACTACCACTGTCAAAAATCCAGCTTTCTACACTTCAAACTCCATCAACAACTAACGAATTTCTTTAAAAGTCCCTCTCTCATAATAACTTCGCAAGCCAAATCATTACAATTTTTTCAAACTTCAAATTTATACATTTTCAAGCATATGGAAAAGTTTGATAGTGCCTAGATATTTCTTCCTATCTACCTATAATCAGTAGTGGGATTCAACCGGTTAGCACAGGTTCGTTAGAACCGTCTCCTGGAATTTTGTGAGTTTGGCGAACCGACTAGTCGCTGTCAGTAGTCTTCTACCTCTCATCCGAAAAGAACCGGAACCGTTGAGACGGTACGTTTCGTTAGTAATTTAGTGTATAGTTTATTTATACAAGTGGTGACCATATTGTTTATCAAAATTGTCATTAATTTGCTGACAAATTTGACTTTTTTGTAACATAACCGGCTGACAAAAATTTGAATCCCACTACTACCTATAATATCTATAGTTTTATTATTAGAAAAAGAATGGTATATATTTTTATTTTCAAAAGATTGAGAAATAAAAAATTAATAAAAACTTTCACATTTAATTAATCTTATTTTCCAAATTTAATTAATTCAGTGAATTAATGTTATTTCTAGAAAATTATTCAAAATTCGGAATTAAAATCATGCCTTTATAATAAAATTTTCTTCAGGTTGGCATTAAATATTCGATGTTGGCATGAATTAATCACTCATAGATGTATAAGATATCGAGAAATTAGTGTAATTTTACTTTGAGTCAAAGTTGATAAGTTAATATTGAACACATCAATACTTCGTTATAATCTACTATAACATAAAAATAAAATAGATTTTCTATCCATTTTCAAAAACATGACGATTTTTATCAAGTTGCCTAATAATTTTGTTATTTATGAAACAAAACAGTGACCAAACATTGTTATAAATTGAAATTTAATATTTATCAAATGATTTAAAATGAGATTATACCTCATTTGACTTCACTAAAAATTCTCTCAATGATTTAGTCATTACCATAAATAATTTTGAAATGGAATACTCCACTGTTACCTTTGGTCTTTCAATATATCATATAAAATTGATTTGTTATATAAGAGGGAATTACCTCTTAATAGAATACAACTCCAGTGTTGAAAATTCTACTATTTCATCAATTTTTAAATTGTGAAAAGTGTGCTCGGGATTTAAAAAGGCAACAGGAATAACATAGACCGATTTCTATCATTCCTATTCTGTCTAAAATGTTGTTATATATTCAGTTATATTCTCATCTCTACATTAATAATATGCTCTTTAGTTTTTAATTTGGTTTTAGAAAAAACCACAAAACTGAATTTCTTATGATCTGTTTGGTAGATGACATGATTAAAAATATTGAGTCGGGTGATGGTGTTTTAATCATCTTCATACATTTTGCTAAAGCGTTCGACTTATGTCTCATGAAATCTTGTTGAATAAATTGCAGTTTTATGGCTTCATCTAATTTCTTTCCATTTTGAATCACTATACCATCAAGTAGTATATATGAATGATTATACGAATGCTCAAATTATAGATTTGGCCATACCTAAAGCTTCTTAATATACTTATCCAACATTTTTTTTAATTTTTTTATTAATTATTATTTGGATGTACTAATATAAAAAGCGTAAATACTCACTTCAAGCTTTCTCATTTATTTTTGATATTTTCTTGTTCTTTTTTTTGTGTTTTTGTTACTAATAAATATTTCTTCTTCTTCTGAAAACATTATGAATACTTTTGTACTTACGCAGACACATTATAAGAATATAATTATAGAATAATAATTAAAGAAATGGAAATTGAATGCGACTAAAGAGATAGATTAGTAAAGCCTCAAGAGTTGTTTATTTGGATATAAGATGTGGATTTAAGTTATTGGATTTAAGGATTTAAGAAAAAAATATAGGTAGCTATGTAAGAAGAGATTTCAAAAAACTTTTCGAATTTAATTAATATGCTTGTGAAATTCTTGATGAGGTTGAGGAGATGGCTTCTCAGTTAATGGAGCTTTGAATTTAATCTAAAATAAAGAAGAGTGGTGGGAGAACCGAAAGGCTAAGTACTACGTAGGGGGTGAGAATACAGATAATATTCGATGTTTCTAGGATTTTGATGCAAGAGTTTATGAAGTTATGTCTGTGAGTGATATAGGATGGATATGTAACGATTAGGTGATATGCGGTTTCAAGTTGTGAGCAACAAAATTAACATTTATGGTTTCTAGAGAATTTTATACGAAAAGGATAATTTTTAGAGGATCTTTGGCCAGAGCGCAATCTCATTAATGTTTTGGAGGGTAAAAATTTATTTTTCGACCCAAATTGGTGAGACGAGGAGGTTGGTGGAGTGTGTGAGGAATTGCTGCCATTGGTTTTTTGTGTTTAGTGTATTCTCACGAAAGAAGTAATTGGGATATATTTAGATCAGAAGTGTTGTGCATGTTTTAAAGAGGGATTGTTTGGCGATGTAATTAATGTGTATATTTTCAGAAATGTCTGAGTGTGTGGGGCACCAAAGATTGCGATGGTGAAGTGGTTAGATCAACGTTGGAATATGAATAGTAATTTAGAAGCAAAAAAGGGGATGTTTTTATTAAATAGATCCCTTGAAAGATTTTGAAAATCAGTGTAGAAGTAGATGTCTTTGAAAATGGTGAAGTCGTTGAGATGGTCAACAATATAATTGCTCGAAGAGTAAAAAGATGAAGTATTGGAAGTCTTAAGAATTCTGAGGTTAAAATATAATTTTTAATTAACAATCAAGTTTTAAGTTAACTAATTATTGAGTTCGAATAATAATACAATTATTAGGATTATTTTGTTAAATTTATTTTCTTTTTACTCCAGTTCTTTGCATTTAAACTTTTTGGGCGCGTGTGAATAATATTAATTTTTTTTATATTTTCTTTTTGATTTATATCTTAGTATTTTTACCATTTATTTTTAATGTTATTTAGTTAGAAAAACTATAATTCTATATATATTTCAATTTTGGTATTTTTATCTTTTATATCAGTGGTTCTCATTTCTCAACCGCGGCCCTTGCGGCCTACATATCATAGTTAAAAGAAAAATAGGTTAACAATATAATATTAAAACAGTCAAAATTTCACAAATTATTGGTTTATTATTTATGAATAATATTTGTTGATTTTATGATATATATATGCAGGAATTTAGATTCAGTATAAATAATTAAATAATATTTCAGAGTTATTTAAAAAAGGCTTTTTATAAAGACCGATTTTATTCCTTTGGTACGGCCCTTTAGTTTAATCTTGGTTCATAATTTGGCCCTTTGTTAAAAAAAGGTTGACAACTGCTAATATACATTCTGTCTTCTTTGGAACAGTTTTTCTTAAACGCTACAAATTAATAGCAAACTTTAAGTCCTACCAAAAATTACATGCGCATCATACATAAAATATTAAAAACTTTAGTTTACTGTGCATTCACAATTAAGGAGTATGCCAATTAACATGAAAGTTTTAAAGGGTTGTCTAACTCATTTAAGACTAAATTAAGCAGACGACTTAAATTTCTATTTAATTCCATTGAAAGTAAGGGTTCGTCTTTGTTCCTATTGGGAGCATTGGTCTTAATTTGGTTAATTTGTGACAACGCTTTAACTATAATGCTATTCAGTTTTAGGATTCAAATAATTTAGCAAGGAAATCTAATTTTAGAAAAATTTAATATCAGATATTTTATAGCCTAGTCTTATTTAATCCATTTAAGACCAGTTTTCCCAAAGGGAACGCAGACGAATTCTTACTTTATATAGAATTAAATAGGAATTACTAAAGTCATCTGCTTTGTTCGGTCCTAAATGGGTTAATATACATTGTTTTATATGGTTACTTATTACTTGCACTTATTTTATCTTACCTGAATTATCTTATCAATACAAGTTTTGACAAAGTAAAGTAATGAAAATTATGATGAAAATAATATAAAGAAATTAAAAAACAAATACTTTATTTTTTGCTTAAATTAAATGTATCTAAGAAGATAAATGAGAAATGTCTTTCAAATACTCAAATTTATGGCAAAACAATGGTATCTTTGACAAGAAATTTCAGCTTTTTAACTAAGTTAACATTTACTTCTTAAAACTTTCATAATTTTCAAGAGTCTCTTAACTTATCTCTAACTTGGTCAAATTTATGTCAGACTTTAACTCTTATTAGCCCAAGTTAATTTTTTTTAAAAAATAATAAAACTCAGTTATTGCTTTTTTAAATTATAATACCAATCTCTGAAAAAATAGGTATGCCATTTTTTGGCACACTGTTCAGAGTTAATAACAAATTTAGTGGATAAAAAAGTCATCTTTTTTTCTACGATTTATTGAATTTTACAACTTTTTTACAAAATAGGATTGAAAATAATATATAAACTATTCAATATGAGAAAATAAAATATTTTGGCCCAAGATGCAAAAATTCTTTTTTTTTGGTTTCTCCTATCTTCAATCATAACAGGCATCTCAACTGAAGTTGATTGTTCTTTAATCTATCATACCTACTAAAAAACTTCATTTTTTTTAAAAATTTAATTCTAACTCTATAGGTTCTATAATAATTTTTTGATATCTGATATATAAGTTCCGATAATAATTTAGAAGAATGTTGCTATCAAGTAGTCATCAATGCTACTTTGGCTCACTGAAAAAAGTCTGGTGATTCAAATGTCATTAGAATGGCTATTTAATTTCGGAAAATAGTTTTCAATTGCTTGATTGCAAGCAACATGTGTGAGATTTAAAATGATGTTTGATTTTAAGAGCAAAATTATTAATTGATTGCATCATACACTCTGGATTAATGAATACATCAAATAGAAATATTTTTGCAACTGACGGAAGACGTTCACGAGGATACACTTTTTGATACCAAAAGTTTTTCATGACCTCTGCAAAAACTTCTAACGACCCCCAAAGGGGTCACGACCCCCAGGTTGAGAACCACTGTTCTAGAGCTTAACGATGTGATATTGTGTGTCACAGAAATGAGGGCATTCATATAGATTTTTTTGATATATAAAAATATCTGAAATATATCTCTTATGTTTCTGTTATTTGTTTTACATTTTTTAGTAACAACGAAATTTAAGAAAAATATTACCTGAAATATGCATAACAAAAATTTATTACTATTTTGCTAATTTGATCTATGATATTTTATATTGCAAGTGACGCAAAATCCAATGTCACATTTAACACATTCAGTCCATTCAATCCGCAATTCAAGGATTCAATTCATCAGTTTTTTTAGTGTTAATATGAAGCATTCTAATTTTTCTTGTTAATACTTTCAAAATAAAAACAGAATAGTACTATTTTTTACTCCTTATTCCAACTCTATAATTATTTATATTCTGATTAAACGATCCACTCCTTCCATGTTATAATTATATTGAAAAATTTAATTGGGACATTGGATTTCAATCTTTTACTTTCTCTTTTGGAAAATCTTTTAACTTTTCTGTAAGTTAAAACACTATAAACAGAACTACACAATGTTACGCGTTGTTGTCAATCCATCTGACAACTATTATATTAAAATTTTGATGTGTACATGAAGAAAACGTTCCTCTTGATTTTTTGGACAATACTTTTTGAAAAAATCTTAATGAAAATTTTGAGAAGCGTCTTTTAGCGTTCCCGTAAAACCAACCTGAAGATAGAAGTTTTTTCATTAACTTTTCTGATAAAATTAAAAAATCGCAAAGAATGAAGTATGGCAAATTCTTTTTATCTTCAGCGAAGTTTGTAATAGCTTTCGAAATTGTTGTGCCAACTTTTCCGTGCAATTTTTTTTCTACTTTTTTGTAAACAGATTTACCTTCATAAAAAACGAAGTGAATAAGATAACCATCATATGTGCAGGTACACAAAACTTTATAACCAAATCTGATTGGTTTACTTCTTACGCACTGTCATGAATTTTTTATTGAAATGATTGGACCAACTCCGAACCTTAAAAAATTTGTCTTTTTCATTATTTGCGAAGTGAACAAATTCTATCAATATGTGGAATCTATTATTTCTCATGTTGTTATATATCATTTCATTTTTGCCTTGATGGTACAGCGGCATATCAAGAAATTAAGAGAATTCAGAGAAACACTTTCAGCTCTTCATCTTAAATAAAAAAAAACGATCACAAATAAAACTCAAAATTTCTTCATTAAAAAAAAGCTCAAACAATTCATGAGAATTCATATTTCTGAATTAAGAAAAATCACTCATAGGAAAAATGGAAAAACTTGGATTGAAAAGACTATCGCCATTCATCCAATCATCTTGATTCATATATAGCCTTTGTATTTGCTTCTGCCAGCAATTGTCCACTACTTAAATTATCCATGTATTATCCACTATCTTCATCAGCCGAAAAACGGTAGCGTTTGGGGGTTCAATAAATATTTCAGGAATATAACTTGTGAATCATTTTCAGCATCACATATTAACTCGTGTAAAGATCTAAACATTTTTCTAACTAAAAATACGCAATTCGAAAAATTTAATAGAATTTATAAAACAGTTTTTGTCGGAAAGCTAAAAAGTGCTGTATTCGAAAAGACATAAGTAATGCTTTCCAGAAATTTTGTAGTAAAAAAATAAATAAAATTTGCAAAATCTTATAAAGGGTTTCATCAAGGACGCACAAACTTCCAATTATGAAGATGGAGGACAAAAAACTTTTTTAAATGGGAGCAAGATTTTTAAAATATATTTGCCAGGATGTTTCAATGAAAATGATGTACATTTTTGGAACTTTCAAAATAAATTGATAAACATTTCATGCTTCATATTAAATATTTGTAGCACAAACTACAAAGTGATAAATATCGGCGACGAAAAATCTTTGTGCCCCTCTCTCCTCCAAATACACGTCTTTGGGTCAAGTTATAAACTTATGGATGGGTGGGGCGGATCTAAACGAGGGCGAATGGGGAATCGCCCAATCCTTTTTTACTTATGCACTTGGAATATTGTTTAATTGGAGGCAGTTATTTATATAGTCTCTGAATTTTGCCAAAAAAAATTTTATAGAAAATTATAAAATTTATTCCTATTGAAAATAAAGGCTTGTTTATTATTTGATCCAATTTCGTCCCCTGTGTATTTTTTCTGTATCCGCCCATCAGGGGCGCACATCCTCAACATTTGGGGGGCAAATTTTTTTTTATAATTTTAAAAATTTATTATAAAAGAATTTTTGTCCAATGAACACACCACCATTATTACCCGACATCATAGTTGCACTGTAAACTCTCAATCCCACCACAACTGCACATATTTTATGAACTCAAATGACCTTGTTTGTAATTCTGATTGCATCAACCTTCTAGCTCAGTAGTTTTCAAACTGGATTCCGCGTGCCACGAAGAAGTTCCATGGGGATAAGGGAACACTAAGTGAATCGTTATTTCGCAAAATATTACAGCCGTATTATGGTCATTTGCCATTTTTGCCAATAAATCACATTTGAAAAGAAAAAATAAGCTTGTATTTGAATTGAGTACTATTTTTTCTTTTATTTCTTTTCAGGTCTAATTTGTAAATGGCTAAAAAAACGAATTATGACGTCTCACACTTGAAATTTTGTTTTGCTGCATTACGTCTGGGGGGGGGGGGGAGAGAGGAACATAAATATCCTTTGTGTTCTGAATTGTTAGCATCCACTTTTTAAAGCCCGTCAAGTGAAGCTTGCGCAGTTAGTGAAGCACTCAAGTTCGGTAAACAAAATTTTTGGTTGAACGATCGCAAAATTCACTCAAATTTCGGCCAGAAATTTCTTAAAGTGATCCAGGCCCCTCGGGCCACGAAACAATTTTTTTAAAACAAAATTAAACATAATTTGAGTAGTAACCTTATTCTATGCTAGATGCACAACTTCATCCTTGTGTTTTATGCCTAATAGGACTGTTTTGCTAGGCCTATATATACCACATGATTCACAAACTTTTTCTGAAAACTCTTGCAATAAGCTTGGTTATTTTTTTTGAAATGTTTTCATTATAATAAGCTCAAGAACGATTCTTTACCAGATGTCATTTACAAAAGAGAGTTTATCTTTTATTTTTTCATGAACAAATGAACAATACCTATGTGAACAATACCATTACTCTTAAAAAACATTCAAATTTTTCGTCCTGTATGATCCAATATCAATTACACATTCCTATTTATCATAGAGCATATTACTTTCAAACCAACTCATCCATCATACCTGACGTAATTATCTTCAATCATCATAACATATTACAAATTAACTCATCGGATAAATATTTTCATCATACCATATGCAATTATCATCAATCATCATCATTAACCCGTTAACGCCCAGAGTCGACTTTTCAAAAATAAAATCGTCTGCGTTTATTAAAGCTCTTTAATTCAAATCTGCTTTATATTAGATATCGTCTGATTTTAATTCAATTTTTAATTTGTTTATTCATCATTGCCAACATGATTTCGCTATGTACTAGTCATTTCGCTAATTTACCACATATTATTTTCAAACGAACTCATCATACCTGACGCAATTATCTTCAATCATCATAAACCTTTTTAATTTTTATTTATCCCAAATGAAAATTTTAATAATGATTTTCAATCAAAAACGAATTTTTAGATTTGAGTTTATTTTGAGAAAATAGAGTTTTTTTTCCAAAATGTCAAACTTGAATTCCACACATTCTTCGACCCTAATTTGGAAAACTAAGCCCTGAAATGAAGTTAGCATCGTAATAAAAAATATATTTCATGAAAGTATGTTTATGAGATAATTTTTAGACAGTAAAATATTTTACTTAAAAATGTGAATAAATATTTTTGAAGAAAATTTTCAGACGAAATTAGCAAGTTTGATCTACACTTTCACATTCCAATTACGAAAACGAAGTCCAAAAATGAAATCAGCATGGAGCAGGGGCGCACATCCGTGGGGGGGGGGGGGGTTTGTTATGCTAGCCATTTTAATTTACCAGCCTATGTTAATTAATTTTATGATAAGTATTTTATTTCTTTCTAAAATATATTATTATATGATATGATATAGTAAATAATTGTATATTTATTCACTTTCAAACTCTTGTGAAATATTGTTAATCTATGATTAATATATTTTTACATAAATTTTAAGAGGACGTATAAAACTGACCATTCCTCGCTCAATAAAGATTTGGTATAGAACACTTGCTTCCAAGATTTTATCAATGGCATTTTAAATACTTGAAAATAAAACCAAATTCTTGATCTAATGGTATGCTTGCATTAAAACACCGCATTTTTATAGGAGAATTTTTTACATTAAAAAAATAGAATTATGCATGTATATTAGAGTGGTCCAAATTTTTTTTTTTAAATCTTCAGATTAGAACCCAGAATTCGATTTCATATCTGTTCCAATGATTTAAGTCCAAATTTCATGCAAAAAAAATATTTTTTTAAGGTTGCACATGACACTTGAAAAAAGCCTAATGCAATAACAAACGAGCTAAAAAGAAAAAATATGTTGTAATCATTTGTGTTTTTATTTATGAAAAAATTAACTGAAACACACATAAATATGTTACTTAGAAAGTCCAGCAATCAATGTTACTTTATTGGCATCAGAAAACAGATGCCTATGCTCGTTGACAACTTGTAGTAAGTACTAGAGCTGTTCTTCGTTCTTCGTTAGGTTACGGTTGAAGTCTTGAATCAACTTGATTTACCCTTTCAGCAACATCATTGGCAACTGGAATGCACAATTTTAGCAGCCTTCTGAAAGTCTGCATTATCAGCCCACTCTACAGGAGGAATTTCTAGAAATGTTTGTGGCAAATCCAGAGTTTCAAAAAACGCACCCTGTTCTTGGTGACAAAATCGCTGATCTGCTTTCTCTCATAATCTGCTTGATTGAGAGCGTTACAACGTCTTGGTGGAACCTCTGAACCCTTTTTTTCTATAATGTTATGAGCCATCAGCCTTTTCTGCTCTTCTGTCACACTCGAGTCAAAGAATGCCAATCCAACCATTTCTTCACTTAAGTACCAAAGATGTCGGCCAAAAGATTTTAAAGCTGCTTTCTTGACAACTGAATTGCTATACGTTGACAGCTTTTTGAGGAATGTTAAATCATTTTGAGGAGCTTTGGCTGGTGATGGCGCTTCAAACCAGACTTTCGTGTAGAGACTTGCAACAAAAAGTAGAAATTGGAGCATTTCGCGCTCTTCCGATGCTTTCAAGGTAAACTGCTTTCTAAACATCCACATTTTATAGCAGTAAATTACCTTTGCCATCCATCTCGCTCTATGAAGAGCGCCAGGAGCTTAGAAATGAACTCCCCGAGGTGGATTCTCCAAGAAAAATGACCGTAAGCTCCTAAAATTCTCTGTAGTCATCCCGTGGTTGCTGTTGACTAAGTTGTCTTACAAACTGAATTGTATCTTCCTTAAATTCAGCAATCTCACTTCTCTCTGAAGCTGTTGAGTAATAACGGGTATCAATCGTGGATCATTTTTCTTTGAAACTTTTGAATAGGGCAATATCCGGCCAAGATGATGTTTGGGTTATTTGTAGTGCAGTAAAGACTTTTTCTAAGATTATTACAAAGATGTGATGTTGGCAGGCAAAGTGTAAAACATTTCTTCCTAGTGCGTTTTCAATCAGAATACAGGCTCTATTGATACGCCCAGTGTTGCTGGCTGTTGTGTCAAAACATATGCCGGTCACTTTGTTCGGTACTTTCCATTTATCAATGCATGCGATCACAGCATTTGCTTGAGTTTGTCCTGTTCCATTGTGTAATTTTGGAACGCCAAGAAGAATATCTGTATCTGCACCGGTAATAATTACTGGTAACCTGTCGACCTTCTCACATCCAGTAATACCTAGAATCAACTTTCCATCCCAATGAACTGTCAATAGTTCATCTGCATTGTAACTTTCTTTTATGGCATTTGCCATTTTTTTCCTATTTGTTAGTCTTGCCCGACGAATTGAACTACGACTCAATGTCATATCTTTAACACTGTGACCAAGAGAATGTGCTGCATTTGCGAGTAAGGAGACAGCTTGGCGGTCAGTGACTTTTGAGGTGTCCAAAGCAGTTGTCACATTGCTGGACATTAGAGATGTCTTTGATTTAGAAATGTCAGTTCTTTTTTTGGGAGGTTTTATTGGCTTGGTAGTGTTATCTTGGCTGGTAGTTTCTGAATCAGAGCAAGAAATCACAGCACTAATGCAGCTTTCCTCAAAGTCCCGTTGCTCTTCTTTTGCCATCTCTCTACGCCTTTCAAAGGACTCTTTTCACTTGATCATTGCTTCTTCTTTCTTTGTCCATTCTTTATCTACACATGTCATGTATCCTCTGCGACCTTGTCTTTGGAGGTTGAGAAATTGACGGTCTTCTGGTAACTTGATCAATTTATTAGCACTTTGATGAGCAATGTCAAATAATTGGTTTAATTTTTCAATAAATTGCTGTTCATTTGCTTGTTGTGTCTTAGATTTGCGCTTAATTGCTTTCTTCAACCCTTGGAATTGTCTGTGGACTTTCATTAGGCGTTTTTCTATAGCATAGCTTAAAGCGGTTGGTAAACCAGCTTTTTGCCAGAATGGTATTAACTGTGACACTGTCATTCGAGCACTTTGTTTAAGTTTCTGTTTGCCATCTGTGTGATAGTGGAAGAAAACAGCAAGTGTTTCACTAAGTGTTGGCAGCCTCCCTTGCTGTGGGAAAGTTGAATTGACAGGACCAATAACCATACCTGAGATGTAGATCTGGGTTTTGGTTTGTCGATTGCTTGGCTACTATTGCACTCCATCTGCTCTATATGTCTAAAAAAGCAATTATTAACATAAATCAGAGTAATTTAACTTGGTATTCACCCTATTTATTAAATATATAACTCAAAAACGGCTGCTACTTATATCTATATTTTTTTCTCAGGTATTCATCTAGGCATATGCCAAAAACGCAAAGTTATGTAATTGCCAAGAAACTTTGACCGACTTGTGCAACCTTTAAAAAATCTTATTTTTCTTTCAAATTTCTGCCTCAATAATCTTTTAAGTGTCAAAACCAAATGCAGGGTTCTAATCAAAATTATCTGAAATTTTTTTTACCGTGCTTTGATGGACCACTCTAATGTATATACTACATCTTGTTCAAAGTATTGCATAGTTGTCTCCTTTCTATTTGAAGTGTTTTTAATCATTTTTCATTGCTCTGATCATCTGTTACCTTAATTATATTTAATAATTAGCTGTCAAATCTTAAATAATCTAGTTGTTTTATGACCAAGAAAATATATTAATCAGAGCATTTATCAAGGTTTTGGCTATTATTCCAATAATGAATGAAAAATTGTTGTCTCAACTTTTCATTTATAGATTTGAAGATAAACTTGTATTTTTTTTATATTAAATAAAATAGTACTTTTTTTTTTTAGAAATTCAGAACTTATGCTATTCAAGGTGACTTTATAACGAAAGTCTGAAATTCGTAGACAGTTTCATATATGTTAAAAATTTCTCATTTATGAAGAATCATAGAAGTGTTGTTGGGACTGTTGTTGGAATTTTTGTTGCTGTGTTTTACGTTTTTTTTGGAGACCACTTCTTTCCCAACCACACAAGAAAAAGAGGGGAAATTTTGAAGCCGAAAGGACTGCCCAATTTGGGAAATACCTGTTTTTTGAACTGCCTATTACAGGCACTGTCCACTTGGAACACTGAATTGTCCAATATGACGAGTTATGACTTGCACGCTCTCTCTCCAACTCTTTTGAAGATCCTGTCTTTGCTCAACGATCATGATTCCACAGTGAAGTCGCAAATTTCCGGAGCAATGTCCTTCCTTTTATCCCATCTTTACAACAAAGGATTCATTAAGAAGGCTTTCCAAGAAGAAGACGCGTTTGAGTTTTATCAAATTTTATCACAGTCCTTAGCAAAGGAAGCCCAAATGGATGTAGGATTAGCGGCTATAATAGGCATGGACACACAGAAGGAGGGCAATCAGTCTGTTACAACCAAAATCACATACAAGGAAATGCATAGTGTTACAACTTTTCTACCACCACGACCCCTACCACCATACAACGGGACACTTGCGTATACTAGCAAGTGTGTTGTGTGTGGGGTAAAGAGAATGACACTACTGGAAACATTCACGAGTATCACCTTAAGCCTTCACATCAATTTTAAAACTCTGTTCCAGTGTCTGCAGGAGTTCAGTCGGACAGAAAGGATTGGAGGTGTTGAGTGTGAAAAATGTCGGGAAAAGACTTCCATTGAAAGAAGTTGTCGCATTATGAGAGCGCCATCCTGCCTCTGCTTTTATATTAATCGCTTAGTTTTTGATGAACGATCCGCCCAAACTTTTAAAAACACAGCTAAAATATTTTTACCTGAATTCTTAAATCCTGATGCTTTGAGAGCAAGAGAACACCTAGGCGAATCACGTGCCTTCTTTGAATTGAAAGCGGTAATTGTGCATATGGATAATCACTTATACAATAGTCAGCATCACTATATCACTTACAAAAAACATGATAACACTTGGTTTTATATCTCTGATCACATATCACGACAAGTTAATGCCCAACAAGTTTTGTACTGCCAAGCTTATATGTTATTCTATGAAAAAACATATCATAAGCCAATAAAATGAAATTTTCAAATGACATTATTTTATATAAATAAGTGCTTCTTATCGTCACCTCTGCTAAGATTGATTGAATTTAACTAATTTGATTTAGAATTCGGTTTACTATTTGATTCTCAGTGAGAACGGTTTTTTATTGTGAGTAAAGCATCCAAGAAATGATATTTTACCAGGAATATATATCTGGAAAAAAGGAATAAGAATTTGGGAATCGAAAAAGCAATATAGATTGTTTTTCCCATTCACTAATAAAGAGAATTAAATATTTTAATAAATCTTAAATAAAATTCACATGGTAAGATTGAGGTATTTTAAATCTTCTGATTAGTTCTAAATTTAGTCTACTCATAGAAAATATGTTTAACCGGTTATCGACCACAGTCGACATTACAAAAAATCTTCAGCTTTATACTAGATATCGTCTGATTATTCTGGTCGATAACGGGTTAAATATACCTATGGATACTATAGATAAATACCTAATATAAAATAATACTAAATATACCTATGGATCAATTAGTTACTAAGGAAGTACTATATATAGAATATATTAATTTCTTGTGATAGTAATAAATAATAATATCATATAAAATGACCATAAACCTCGAAAAATTAATTGATTTTATTTGTTATTATATGTGTATGACTTCACTATAAAAATATTCTTTGTAAAGATATAAAAGTGGGGATGGAGCAAATACATTTGTATTTGGATGTCTTTGTATTTTTAGATTCAAAAATAAATCTATTTTTATATCTTCCCGAAGCCTTTTTTAAGCTTAAACTGAGGGGGAAATAAAAAATGTTTTGAAAGGATGATATTGCACATTTTTTATTAAATATACTATTGTGTTTTAAAAATTGCTAAAAGAGATAATAATAATCATCAAGTAAAGACTTCCAGGTTATACACTTTTCTCTTAAAATAAAAGTTTTGTTTTATTAATATTTCATTCGAAAGTAGATTTTTTGTCTACCCAGAGGTTATGATAAAGAAAACACTGATACAGTAAAATTTTAAACTCTGCGTATACAAAAAATCGTATTAAAATAGACCAAACTATATTAAGAGCAGGAGCAAGGATTTTACCAAAAATCCATATCCATTTATAGCCTGTGATTATATTTCTACACTCAAGAGTTTTCAAAAAGTTTTATCTTCTAAATTAATTAAGGAAAGCAATTATTTATTCAGTGAATTGCTAATTTATTTTGACTTTGCAAAAGCATTTGATGGGGTGTCACTGAATTTTATTTTATCTTATTAAATAATAATTTTTGGGTTTGTTTTTCTCCAATATAAAGATTGAAACCGTGTTGCTTGTCTATTTCTATGTGATAGGATTTATCATAATTTTAAAAAAGTTTTCCATTTCACAGACCACCCATTTACTTTCTGTAGATCCGTTTGTAATGAGAAGAAACATTTATCATAAATTTTGATATCATTGGCTAACCTATTTATACTTGAGACGATAGTATTTAATAGTGATAATATTCGTGATGTCATTACAAAGATGTTAAAAAAGGATAGGACCTAATCAGGGGCGCACATTGTTGAAATTCCTATACACTTCGCAGTCGTGGTATCTAAGAAAATTTAGGAGTTGCTTTTTAGGTAAAAAAATATAAATTTCTAAGCATATGGAGTGACTCTTCTTTAGTCCATATCGGAAGCGAAGAGTTGGCCTTAAATTTATTAAGTTTTAAAGCAGGGGTGTGAAAACTTTTTTTAACCGCGTGCCAAATGTTGAAAAGTACATGAATACTTCTTTTTTCCCATTTACTCAAAGTAAAGTACATCTTTGATTTAATTCAGAAAAAAACTAGGAATGGAAGTATTGAGAAAATTTACTCTTAAGAGATGAAATTGCAAACACATTTCTTTTTTATGGAAAAATCTGTTTTTGGGGAGACAGAATTTATTTCTAACAGTGTGAAGTGCGCTCCATTAAATTCACACAATTGTGCCCCAAAAAGGTGTAGTTTAACAGAGAAAGTTTTTATATGAGCGTAAAGATGCGTAACAAGTTGTGTTGGCGGCACTCTTGTTTTAAAGTAATTGAAGTCAGAGTCGCATTTTTCAAGTACTTGGAGTCGGAGCCAGGTTTTTGTAAGCACTGGTGAGTATTTTCCCTCCGCCTCCCCACCCCTACTTCTTGAACTTTTTGTTTACAATGAAACCTAGGATACACAATATTTTGAAAATAAAAAAAATTACAAAAATAAAAAAATCTACCCAAAAAGTAGTGCTTCCAATTTATTTATATTTTGAATATAGTTCTAAAGCAGCGGCTTTCATATTCTTGAAATTATTGAGGCGGTAAAATTATCTTAATTAATGGCATTTACTTTAAAAATTTTCTATCAAGGTATTAATTTTTCATATACAAATTTTTTTTACTTATGAACTTTTTAATTTTTATCTATACAAAGCTATATCTGTATCCGCCAAAATGATAGGAAGGCGACCGTTCACGCCCCTCCCTCTTCCCTTCGCTAGCGTTAGGTATGGCTTGACTTAAGACTTAACGCTATATGTTTATGTGTTTATTGTGGTGTAATGAGTTAGTTTATTTTCTCGAATATGATTGATGTATTTTATAATTATTTCAACCAATAAGAATCAATCCATCGACATACACACAGACGCTAGAGTATTGCAGATGGCTTATATCGGTGTTTTCTAATTATTTAGATAGTTTGCTTTGAATAACTCTCCCCAATCATATTTTTCTGAATTTGGAGGTCGTAAATAAATAGTAAACTCTCTTTGTTTTCAAATGGCTAAAATGCAATGAAATTCAGTGTCGAACTTACATCAATACCTTATGAAGTTTGAACATTTCTTGTATTTTATTGGGTATCAAGAGGTCCTCATCTAATCTGCAAACCAAATGTCCTTAAAATATATCAAAAGTGCTTATCTTGCAGAAACAATGTCTACAAGGAATTCTCTGAAGCTATATGTAAAAATTGTAAATAATTTTTTTATAATATATATATTTGCTAATTTTCTTCTATTATTTTCAATTTTGAAACTATTACAATAAAAATTCATTTTATTTAAATCTTTGAAAGTTTTTATAAAAGGCCTAGCTTGGTCTTTCGGAGTATATATTTTGAAATAGTCTGATTTATAATAAAAAAAATTTTTTTTGGGAATCTTAATTTGAAACTTGTTTTTATTTTTAGTACCTATTTTTTGATTTTTATAGTGTTCATTTTTTGGGAATTTTTTTATTATTTGTAATAATAAATATTTAGATTAGGACATGGGCTTCAAAGGCCCTCTCTAGAGATGCGAGGGTGATCAATTTATCGGATGATTTTTTTGTTAAATTGTAGAAATACTTTATGAATTGAGTTTCCGGGATCTTCGAATGTAATATAATTTTTACGCTTTATTCTGTAGAAATAATAAAATGTGAGAGCTATTAAGACAACATCACATGCTATCATCAATAGCGCTTTTTTCTTCGGAATAAACTTCCTACTTTGAATGGAATCGTTAGAAGAGGAAATTTTGCCATCATCCACTTTCTTCTAAAGGTTTAAAGAGGGAAAAATAATTACCCAACTTTTCAGTTTTTAAGTAAGCATTGTAGAATATTCGCAATTGGTTTTATATATACGGTAGATCACTTTTTAACGTAAAGTTTCATTTTACATAGTATTTGTATCATTTACTGCTAAGATGGGGAGCTGGAGCTACTAGAAATTTTAATGGCTATGGCTCCATTTTCTAATTAATTTTACTTCCCCAATATCAAATCTCTCATAAACTTGTCAACAATGGTAACTAACTAGCACATAGCATAAAGTGTGAGAAGTTACTTCTTCATCAATATTTGAGTAACTGATAAAGAATCAAATATATCTAAAACCAAATATTTTACATATAATTAACTAGCAAAACTAAACTGATAAACCAATTTTTACCCAATCAAACTAATGATAAGATAAGCAGTAAAACTAACTGATTAATACAACAAAAAAGTAATATAAAATTCATTTACAAAAGACCAATTAATAACTAAATAAGAATAAAACTGACCTTTAAAATTTACATATTATTAAACTTTTTAATTAAAGTATTAAATTGACTTAACTAACCAATAATAAACAAACAGACCACATGGATATAATAGGATATAATATATATATCTATCTAACCACAAACTAATTTATTTAAAGGTTACTTATTGGCTGGTCTATCTGACTTATTAGAAAACTAAAACTTACAAATTAATTCATATAACAAACAAACAATTATATTATAAAAAATATTCTTCAGTTTCGCGGAAAAACTCATTTTCATCTGGACTTTTTGATCGACTTTTATGAGATGATCAAAATGGAACTTTTGCAAATTTGCGTTTAGCGCTGTTGAAGTGCATTCAAAAAACAAATTGAAAAACTTAATTTTTTTAATTACTATTTAGAAATAAAACATGTCAATTTTTGTCGTTTCCATACTGGTTCTCTTTAAAAAGACCTCGAGTACATGCATATAATAAAATATTTGAAGAATAGAAAAATAATAACCATGATTATTTTTACGTATATCATAATAGGTTATGTTTATTGCTGATTTTCTGCCATATCAGCAATCAAACCTACAAGCACTCAATAAGAAAAAGCATGTTCAATTGATGTTTAGCTTCGTTCAAAAATAAGATCAAGACATAAAATAATATTAATATTTTTCTAGTTCACTTAAAAAACAAAAATAGAATTTATTGTAAAAACTTTTAAAGCATCATTTACAGACAGGATCATTGAAAGACAAAACACTCGGTACACTGATGGTGACAGATGTAAAGATATTTGTTTTTACAATGGAATTAGATAATCTCAAAATTTTTAATTATAACTAAAAAATATAAAATTTATTATTTTTTTTAATTTATATTTTTTTTTGTTTGTTACATATGATCGTAGATTTTTAATAATTTTAAATGATCACATAAACTTTAATTTGGTATTCATGATCGCCGATTTTTGACAATTCAAAAAGATTTAGATTTCTTAGTTTCGCTTCAATTAAATAAGAAAATGATTTTCACTTCAAAATATATATATATAACCAGCTCTCTAATTCTTATTATACCATTCTTTAAAAACAATTAAAAATTGTTTCTGATTATCTTATAAGTACAATAAACTTGTGTCCTATATTTAAATATAACCTATCATAAAAATTTTAAAAATAGTGAGCCTCTAGAAATCCAAGGTCATCCTGACTGATTAAATTAAGGAGTAAATGATTTACCTTGAGCATTGCGCATGAAACAACATTCAGAACATTTTTGATTTCTTCCACATGTCCAATGCAGCTCATCAAATGTTCTCTCACAAGTTCTCCATTCTTTAAAAAGAAACGGCCAATACGATTGTACTGTTCAAAATTTTCTTACATTTAAAAATATTACGATGTTGTTAAGAATGTTGGGCTGAATTTGTAACTGCCTCTCCATATACTGCGTAGAAAGTTTGCAGTGGTAAAGATTTGAAGAAATTCTACTCCACAATAATTCTATCTCTTCAATTCTAAAGAAAAAAACAATTCCTGGAACTTTTGAAATTAAAAGCTTCAAAAAAGTTATCGCACATTTTATATTAATTTACTTTTTCAAAATATTCGTGATGGATAAAATATAAGGAAAAAAATATAGATATACATAAATACCGTATTTCCTCGAAAAAGCTCAGGGGAATCTTCTTCTTAAAAAAAAGAACACCTGGTCTCAAAAGAGCGCCCACGAGCGACAATAGAGTTTATATGCATACGGACATACGGCATTTAAGCGTTGTTAGATCATTATCTTTGTCGATGGTAGGCGCAATTTACATCGCAAAGCAGCTAAGTGACAAACTGAAATGCGTGGATGTTAGAGGGTTAAATACTCACTTCTATAAAAAAAATCGATGATAACAACAATCTCCTGTAGATATAATACACTGCTGAGTTTTGCAATTATGACTTAAAAATACCAGAAAGGGCCGGTACTCAGATAATTATTGATCTTTTTTTCGAAGAAATAAGGTATAGTTAAATTTTCAGGTGGGAACATGTTGAAATAAATGATTGATAATAATTGAGACAAATATTAAGAAATAATAGAAAATTATATTAAAAATATTCTTTTTAGCCTTTTTTTGAGTTTTATGAGATCAAGATGATACTTTTTGTTATGGGCATAAACTAAGCACCATCATATGTGTTTTGAGGCGCACACCCGGAGGGCGACGCCCCCCCCCCCCCAAATAATTTTCAATTTTCTGAATTATATATCTTTTTATAGTATTTATTAGACATGTTTGTCTTCTGGCTAGATTTTCGATATTACTTTTCTTGTTTTAAGGTTATGTCTTAGAATGAATATTTAAAATCCATTTTTATCTAATCTATTCTTTTAAGGCTTTTTTCTTATTAGTGAACCACTCTCTCTACTGTAAACTGTGAACATTTTTCTTGGTCCCAAATATCAAATTTTAATACAAATGACACTCTATTTAGTGAACGTACATTTTGTTCACTCAGGCATACTCAGTCATCAGGCAATTGTCTCATTAGCCTTATCACACAATAAGAAACCACAGCCCTCTATTTGTAATTTAACAAAAAGATATTTTTCACCTCCAGCACCTGGTCCCTTTCATGCATGGCTGATTCTTTTGTGTCTATGTGGTTATATCATTATAAATTTATTTTAATTATCTTTCTTTGTGTGTTACAGAATTATATGAATTAGGAAAATTCTCAAATCGCATAAATATTTTACAATGGAAAACAAAAACAAATCTTCGAATATTGAAAAGGTCATGACGCCCAAGAGAAAAAATTTGTTAATATAAACATATGGAATATCTGTCGGTGCGGTCAGCAATATTCTAAAACGTAAAAGGGAAATTTTAGAGCATGGTGAGGAAAACTGCAATCCTGAGACAAAAAGACTGCGAATCTGTGAAAATGAAGAACTAAATAGTAAAGTGTAGCAGAGGTTCGTCGCAAAAAGATCCAAAGGCTATCCTATATCTTGTCCATTGGTTCAAGCTCAGGCTCTGAAATTCGCTGACCAACTGAATTCAAAGCATCAAATGGATGGTTGGAGAAGTTCGACGTTCGTTATAACAAAAAAGTTGTGTGGTGAAAGTGCTGGTGTTGATGCTGAAACCGTAACAATGTGGAAGCAGCGACTTTCCTCACTCATTGATAACTATATTGTGATGACATCTACAACTGCGACGAAACAGGACTCTTCTTTAAAGCCATGCCAGACAAGTCACTCTTAATGTCTCAAGAATTAGCACATGGCAACAAAGTCCCCAAAGATAGACTCACGCTGTTGCTGGGTGCAAACATGAGTGGCACAAATAAATTGAAACCCCTTGTAATCGGCAAAAGTGAAAAACTATGTTGTTTCAAGCATAAAGATAAGTCTAAGTTACCTGTGACCTGGAGACATAGTAAAAAAGGGTGGATGAATTCTCTTCTGTTTGAAGATTGGTTAAAAGACCTCAACAAGTCAATGAAATTCCAAAAACGAAAGATTATTTTGTTCATCGACAATGCTCTAGTTCATCCTAAAATAGAACTGTCAAACATAACCGTTGTCTTCTTTCCAGCAAATTGTACTAGTGAGCTTCAACCAATGGATCAAGGATTTATCAAAGCAGTGAAGTGTGGTTATCGAAAAAGAATGTTACAGAAAGTTCTCCTCAACATGGAATCTTCTGCAAATGCAAGTGATTTTGTCAAATCCATTACGATCTTTGATGCTATTTATTGGATCGCTCAAGCCTGGAAAGATGTTACACAGAGCTGCATCCAGAAGTGTTTTCAACGTTCAGGTTTTTTTGAAAGATCCACTACTGACGAGATAGAGGACAGCATTGATGGTCTTCAACCTCTCGTGAATCTCATTGCCAAGCAAAGTCAAACAGAACCGATCTCTGCTGAAGATTATGCCGATATTGAACATTATGAACTTGTGCATGTTGGTAATTCTGATGATTGGGAGCAGGAAATCGTTTCCTCCTCATACTCTGAGCGTGAAATTGAGTCAACTGAGGACATTGACAGTGAGATAGTCAAGCCGTCTCAAGCAGCAATCTTACAAGCTTTGGATACACTTATAGCTCCAGCTTCTGGTGACAGTAAAGTTTTGGACATCATTATGCAAACTCAGTCAGCAGTGCATGATATGCTACTCAGAAACAGACTTACGTCATTAAAGCAATCTACATTGAAGGACTTTTTCAAGAGTTCCGATTCACAATGAACACTTTTATTTTACACTTTTTCATGTGTATAAAAATTGTGCACATATTTTTTTCTGATAAAAATTTTATTTCATGTCCTTAACAATAAATCTGTGATTAATTTCATACATATTTTGATGTTTTATCATCTTTCAACATAATTTCTGATTAGTGAACACCCCCAATTAGTGAACATTTTTGGTCGGTCGCAAAGATGTTCAGTAATGGGAGGTTTGATACTTATAAAAATCAGACTCCAACGTAATAAATTCAACACCAACTCGTCGCTTCCGACTTTGACTGGAGAAGGGCCACTCTTTATGCTTACAAAACTTCTAAAAAGTATTCATAATTAAAACTATGTTACTACCCAGGCAAAGTTCGATACAAAATGTCTTTAAATACAGAGTAGAAATGTTTTGAATTTTGTCAATACAAAATGTGCTTAAATACAGAGTATAAAGGTTGTGTGAAGAAATGATAGCTTGACACATAATGCGATTGAGGAAATGGCGAAAAATAATTTAAAAAAAACGAATATTTTATTAATTGTGTTTTTCTTTTTAAAAGAGTTTTTATATAAACTTAAAGCAGAGTAATTGTATTTTATGGGAGACTGGTGTCGCATTGTGCCTGAAAGGGTTAAATGAATAAATAATTAACGTCGTGATTACGTTAACTTTATTTTGAAAGGACTCGTGGTCAACACTTTCAATGGCGCCTCAACTTCCTTGATTGATAAATCCTTCGCTTGCCGCATTATTTTACACCGATCTCCCACTTTATCAACTCCGATCTAAATGAGTTATGTCTTCGTTAAAACACGCATGCAAGAGCAAAAAACGAAGTTACGTCTTTCAATTCACTATCCCCCATTAACGTTAGCATGTCTAATGTGATATTATGATCGCGGAACGTTAGAATGAAATCTTGTAAGTTGAGAGCGGCAAGAAACATCTCCAATTCACCATAAATGATATAACTAGAGTGGGGAAAAGAGTAAAATGAAATATATCTGAAGCAATCACGTTTTTTACCTTCTATTTGAATTGTTGCCTTGAACATTGCAACGCTTATTTATGCTTGAGTTATCTTCTGCGCTTATTTGTGAGTTGATGAATTCTATCACCTAATTCGTATGAACATTTTTTAAATATGAATTGTGTGACGAGAGTCCAAAAAATTGTGTTAATATTTATATAAAAAAGTCGGCGTTGATTGACCAGTTTTACTTCAAAATAAAAGATAGCATAATCATCGTATGAATATTTATGATTGTCCTTGAAAGCACTTAATTAATAAATTGTTAAGATTTGCAATACTAAAAAAATATTTTTCTTAAATTCAATTATATTTAAAAAGAAGTTTCTTGAAAAATAATCATACAATGTTTGTTACTATAAGATCCCTTAAAAATCAAAAAACGACCATTTTTTGAAAACATATGCAATGAAACCCTCCCCCTTTATATTAAACATCCTAAGGACTCAATAAAATTGTTTTTAATAAAAAAATGTCTAAATTCTTCGAAAAAGTAATGCCTATTTAGAGGTCGCGAATAATCGAGGTTTTACTGATGATAATATTAATGTAAAGATAATGAAAAAGTGTTACGTCATTACTGCAGTTGTAGTATTTGGCAATGTCTAGGCAAGTTTTCTTATACTTTGATGTATGATTGATATTAGCCCCGTAAGCAACAAGTGTTTGCATCGATGTCAGGTCATTCGCATGTGCTGCCCAAAACAAAGGCTGAAAGGGTTAAAGAGGAGATAAAATAATTTTGAAAAATCTTTAATCACTCACCGTCCAACCCGAGTAATCTTGAATGTTAAAATTTGCTTTATTGCACAGAAGAAATTCAACAACACTGCTTCTACGCGTTTCACAAGCATATATCAATGCTGTTTTGTTTAATCTGAAAAAATGTGTTAAGGTAAAGAAAATGGACTCAGACAGTTAAACAGAGAGAAATAAGTTCGTTATAAAATCAAAGAGTTTATATTTTAAGAAAATTGTTAGAATTAAAATTTTGAAAAAGAATTGGAATGGAAATTCGTGCAAAATTTCCTATTTAAACGACTACTTTTATCTTATAAATTTTATCGACCATAGAGAAGCAAGTTCTAAGCGAATCAAAAATTTGACTGATTCTAATAATTAATTTATAATTGTTTACTATACCTTTTTGAAAAATGAAAATATATTAAAGAAATTAGTAAACTCAAAATTTCAAGAAATAATACTCAACGTTATGGAAAAATTGACCTAGAAATGGATTGATTATGGCCACTTGAGTATATTTAAATATTAATAAATAATTATGATAATTCAATCAAAATTTTTTAATTAGCTAATTATCTATTGGACTATGTAATTAGCTATCCTTCCTCTGTCCGATGTGATAATTACAAAATAGTGAGATAAGTTAAAATTTAAGGTTACCTGTCTGTTTTGTTGATTGTGGCGTTATAACGAAGTAACATCTTCATTTGTTCAATGATTATTTCTTCATCCAAAGAGCAGAGATTAGAGGCGAGAGTCATCAATATTGAAAATTCGGAAATGCAATAGTTTGGGTTTGCTTCATTTTCCAGCAAGAAACTCACGACTTGTGTCTTTGCGAAGAGACAGGCGTGCATCAAGGGAGAATGCTGATTATATGTTAAGCGCATATCAATTTCGTGGCCTTAAGATTTGATAATGAGATAACAAAACATTGACAAGAAAATATACAGTGTTGGGCTCGTGTAGGAAAAGTCCATTAAATGTGAGTTCTATACTTTTAATAGCTCATATAATACAGACCTTAAGATGCGGGTTCAATGTGATAAAATGGGTCAAATAGACTTAAAAACTTAAAAGATTTTACCTCTCTAGAACGTCACCTCATAAAATGTCACTTATGCCCTAAAACACACCTTAAAAATATAAACTTTGAATTTGATATTTTATAAAATGTACATGTCTCAAAAAAGAAAATCTCTCTAGAGAAAAGTAGAGGTCAAAAAAGCATGATTCAAATTCAATACACTAATAAAATAAACATTCGTAAAACCAAAATTCAAATTACTATTACTAGATAAAATAAAAGATTTGTTGAAACATGGGGCGTGAGTAAGGTTGGTTAAGTACTGGGTTTCGATAACTTAAGGTCTTGGGTTCGATCCCCCATCAAGTCAACTTTCTCATAGTTCGATACAAGCGGCGCAATTGTGACCCCACAAAAAAAACGTCATTCAAAAATTGTCCAAAGTAGGAATGAAATTTCAAGTTGGTGAATTGCAAACTTTTCTCTGGATTTCTACTATTTTTTGAATATAAAACATTTTGAATGCGCAAAAATATTTTATAACAGGATTCCCAACCAAGTCTTGAAATAAAAGTCTCTGACTTTTGTGTTTATCAAACTCATATCAGTCCAATTTTTCATATACAAAAAACGATTTTGCATTTAGATATTTACCAAATGTTTATGCCAACTTAAGTTCCACAAGAAGGCTTGATGAGATGGAAAATACAAACTATAAACTGTTCTGATACCCTGGTCTACGAGAAAAAATGTATTTATTGATATATAAAAAGGTAAATCGGAATAAAAGAGGGAAAATAACGAAAAAAGGGTAAAAATCTTTTAGAAGCGAAATTCATTTCACTGAAAAAAATAAGGTGCATTCAAAATAGTGTGATAATTTTTAAAATCTTGAAAAGTCAGCATGTCTTTTACAAATTTATAATAACAATCAATTGCTCTACTTCTGCAATCTCCCTATCAATCCTATAAACTAATTCTTGCATCTTCTTTCTATTTTTATCGTTCTGCTTTTAGAGCTATTAGCTGTGCTGTTCTATTCTTTCTGTTGCTTTACGTCCTTCGATGCAACTTATCTGATACAATTTTGAGTATGAGTGAAAGGTCAGTCGTATCTTAAATAGGGAGTACTTTAAAATAAAAATCTAGCTTCTCTTCATTTGCCCGTACGTTCTGGCATATTTTATACATGAAACAAAGTGCTCACATTTAGAGCGTGAGTAAAGGTGTTTATATGCCCATGGAACAAACTGTTCACATTTAGAGCGTGAGTAAAGGTGTTTATATGACGATCTTTTAAATTTTAAGACAACCTATAATTTATAACTATATATTTATAACTATACTATAATTTATAACGTGTAATACTTTTTAATACGACGGACTACTTTATTGAAAATGCCAATTAAAATTTCTGATAGACAAAGCATAAATCGAGTAAAAATTAAAAAAGTGTAAACCTTTGTTTTTGAAGAAGGATTTGATTTGATCGAGTTCACCATTTTCAATATTCATCAATAATTCATTTTCTTCCGAAAGTTGTAAGTTCGGTTTCTTTAAGAAAAAATTAATTTTAGGAACACTCATTTAAAATAAAGAGGGTGAATAACTATTTTAACAAACCTTTTTTTCTTGAAGATACTTTATTTCCTCACCACTATAATCGGAAAAACTGTCATTTTCTTCACCTGCTGGCACAAACATATTTCCTATTGGATCCTTGGAAATAAAAAAAATGTAATTATAACCAGGTTACTTTTATCTCAAAAGAAAAATAAATTGCATGGATATATCCATCAAATAAAAAGAAAGACTTATACAAATCATTGATAAATTTGTGATAATTAATCTTTTTTGCACAAATCAATAAAACACATCACATATAATCAGGGCTTTGAAGTCGGTTACAGGTTCAAAAATTAATAAAGACCATGTATACAGCCAGAGATGGACAAGAGGGGACTATACCACTCCCTTAAAATTTTCAAATTAATATTTATAAAAGAATTTGAGAACTTTTATATAAAATAACACTAATCTTAACACCATTTCAGTCTTTTTTACAGATGACGGACGAAATAAATATTAATATAGAGATATAAACGGCCATAGATATTTTGGAACCTTGTTGGTAATGTTTTGTTAGACCTCCTTAAATTTTTTTATGGGTTCAGTTTCAATTTTATATAGTTTGCTCATGGATAAAAGGAATAAATTACCTTTTAAATAATATAAAAAAAGATATGGAATTGAGAGGATTCAAAATTATTTAGAAGGGGGTTAAGATGTGCGTAAAGTAAAGTGACCAGACGTCCCACTTTTGGCGGGACAGTCCCGATTTTCAACAAATTGTCTCGCATCCCGCGGCATTTAAAAAAAGTCCCGATTTTAGAAAAAAATGCGCGACAAGCCAGAAAACGGCAATATACGATTTTCCGTGGCCATGTGACTACTTCGCAAGGATATGAATTCCATATTATTTTTGTTAATTTTTACTTTGGTAAAAAAATAATTATCATTATTTAGAATTGTTATTTACTTGATTTATTTTTTGGTTTTAAATTTTTTGTTTTAGCAGTTTTAATATATTTTTAATCATCAATAAAAGCTAAATAAAAGATGATTGTTCGAAAAGTATGAAAAAAATGGAAATTTCGAGTTTGTAAAAAAAATTGTGAAAAAAATTAATTTTCAAAATATATTACTTTTTAAAAGTGTTTCATTGAAATTTATAAATTAGATTGATAAATTTTTTTTTTATTTTTTACTTGAAGTACAAAAAATATATTGTTATAAAAATATATTCTTATTTCTATATATACACTGGGCGCGTTGAAATGCTTAATGAATTTTGTAAAACTGCGGGAGTGGAATATCAGAAAATACTTGGATACAGTAAACCCCGCTGGTTAGCTCTTTTGTCAGCTATGGTAAGAATTTTGAAAATGAATGATCCCTTAAAATCCTTTACAGGATAAATGTCCTAGAATTTTAGAAGAGTTTTGAAAAAGATTCTTCTAAAATTTGGTTAGAGTTTGCACACAATCAAGCAGCTATTTCAAAATGCTATAAAATTTATCGAAGGTGACAAAATTTTGGTAATCGAAGTGGCAAATGAAGTTAATAATTTAAAATTTCAGTGCCATGAGCGGTTAGAAAATAATTTCCTCAGGTTATTTATTAAGAACAAGGTGCAATAAATCGTGCACATGTCATGAATCATGTTAAAAAGTTGTATAGTAACTGCATAGATTATTTAGAAGAGTGGACGCTACATTACAATTATATTGAACATTTTCATTTGGTTACATTGAAACAAGAACTTAAATGAAATGATGTGCAAAAATCATTCGATTATATTACTCAAAATTTCCCATATAGTAATATTTCCGAAAATGATCTTCTTAATGAGGCATCATTATTAAAAAAAATATATTGATAATGAAAAGATTAAATTTTGGGCATCAGCGAAAATCGCGATAGAGAACAAATGGTTGAAAACGTTTCATCATTTTGAAGCAAACCATATTCGATACAATAATGCACTGAAGATAGTGGAATATGCACTGTCCTTACCAGGAACTAATGTTGCAACTGAACGTGTTTTTCTATGGTGAATAAAGTATGGACATCTGAAAAATCACAATTAAGTGTTGAGACTTTAAAAGCCATTTTATGCGTGAAATATAATCCGAGTTCCTGTGAAAAATTTCATAATTTTTAAAACAACGACAGCAATCTACTAAAAAGAATTCACTCAAATAAGAAATATGCCAAAGAATAAATAATATTATACATATTTTTTAATGTATTGTACTTATGTTTGAAAAAATATATTATACTATTTTTGCGTTCTATGAAATTTTTTGTTGCTCCATATAGACCAAATTTTTAATCAAGAACCCCATGTTAATGGTGTCTAGCTTTACCGATGTTAAAATCTGGTCACATTAGCGTAAAGCCTTATATGGGTTAGAATAAATCATATCATCAAGATAAATATAATATAATATAATAGTAATTAAAAATAAAATTTAATTGTTAAAAATTTATAATCATTAAAATAAAATTTTAAGGATAAATTTGAATTTAAATATATATTACAATTGCCGACATCTTTAAAAAGAACAAAATAATATCCGATAAGTTTTTTTCAAAAATTTAAAAATTTCAACCATTAAAAAGAGATCTACTTTTAATGTGGCTAGCCTTTTTTCTTATAATCTTATAACTTTTTTTGTAATTATAATTAATATTTTTAAGAATTTTATTATAATATCTAGCCCACTACAACCACGCAATAACCCGTCAAAACACTCAATCGCTCACCATCTAATTTCTACGAACTACTTTCATAATCGAACCTCCTAAATGCCCAAAACTCTTTCATTATCTTCATACAATCAAACTTGCAATCTCACAACCCAGAAACTTCGCACACTACATCAACTTACATTAAAAAAACTAATAAAAAGAAAATCTACAAATATAACTACACTATTTTTGTTTATTTAAGACCTATATTCTTTATCATACACCTACTACCTTTAACTACCACTGTCAAAAATCCAGCTTTCTACACTTCAAACTCCATCAACAACTAACGAATTTCTTTAAAAGTCCCTCTCTCATAATAACTTCGCAAGCCAAATCATTACAATTTTTTCAAACTTCAAATTTATACATTTTCAAGCATATGGAAAAGTTTGATAGTGCCTAGATATTTCTTCCTATCTACCTATAATCAGTAGTGGGATTCAGCCGGTTAGCACAGGTTCGTTAGAACCGTCTCCTGGAATTTTGTGAGTTTGGCGAACTGACTAGTCGCTGTCAGTAGTCTTCTACCTCTCATCCGAAAAGAACCGGAACCGTTGAGACGGTACGTTTCGTTATTAATTTAGTGTATAATTTATTTATACAAGTGGTGACCATATTGTTTATCAAAATTGTCATTAATTTGCTGACAAATTTGACTTTTTTGTAACAGAACCGGCTGACAAAAATTTGAATCCCACTACTACCTATAATATCTATAGTTTTATTATTAGAAAAAGAATGGTATATATTTTTATTTTCAAAAGATTGAGAAATAAAAAATTAATAAAAACTTTCACATTTAATTAATCTTATTTTCCAAATTTAATTAATTCAGTGAATTAATGTTATTTCTAGAAAATTATTCAAAATTCGGAATTAAAATCATGCCTTTATAATAAAATTTTCTTCAGGTTAGCATTAAATATTCGATGTTGGTATGAATTAGTCACTCATAGATGTATAAGATATCGAGAAATTAGTGTAATTTTATTTTGAGTCAAAGTTGATAAGTTAATATTGAACACATCAATACTTCGTTATAATCCACTATAACATAAAAATAAAATAGATTTTCTATTCATTTTCAAAAACATGACGATTTTTATCAAGTTGCCTAATAATTTTGTTATTTATGAAACGAAACAGTGACCAAACATTGTTATAAATTGAAATTTAATATTTATCAAATGATTTAAAATGAGGTTATACCTCATTTGACTTCACTAAAATTTCTCTCAATGATAGAATAGAATAGAATAGAATTTATTGAACAAAAAAAGGATGACTTTTTATCTGTTCATCTTATATAATATGTATGTGTGTGAAGGTATAATTATGTGTTATACAAAGTTGACATAACTTTTTATGTGTAAAATAAATGTTTTATCAGATATATAAAAAAAGTGTGTTGAAAATAACAAGAATATACAAAATAGAGGGGAGAAGAAATACAATGTAGGATAAAAGAAATGATAGAGAAAGGTGCAGGTAACAAATTTACATAGCAAATCAGGAAAAAAATTAAACCGGATTTTAGAGGCAGAAAGATATCCCGTATTTATGAGAGTGAAATCAATGCTGACCATATTTAGTTAACAACGGAGAACATCCTTTTGCGAATTGAGCAAAGGATTAGGAAAAAAGCATAGGGAGCAAAAGAAAGAGCAAGAACATTGAAAGATAATATATATATATGTATATATATGTATTATAATTTATAGACATTTGGAAAATACCCAATTACCATAAACAAAACTATAATATATTAAATTAGTGAAAAAAATTTGTGTGATATGAAAACCTAAAATTATTGATTGCCAAGGAAAAACAGTTTAATCCTTTTTTTAAAGTTTTTCAGAATTGTCTCTTCTCGAATTACCTCAGGAAGGGAGTTCCAAACCTTCACTGCTCGGTTTAAAAAACTATTTCTGTATGTGGCAGTATAACAACTCTTAATCATTATATTTTCTTTATTTCTTAAATTATATGTAACAAAATCTTTGGTTTGAAATAAAGAAAAATTGTTTACAAAATTGAGATTTTTACATTTATACATGAAGATTGCGAGTTGAAACCTTTCAATTTGTTCAAGATTCATAATAGAATATTTTTTTCTTACATAATTATCAGAAAAGCCTGCAATAAATCGAAGCGCCTTTTTCATTTTAGCTGCTAACCGGTTGAACTGAACTTTGGATGAATTTGACCAGATGAAGTTTCAATATGAGATTTTTGAATGTATCAGTGCGTAATAAATTGTTATTTTCACTCTTTCGGATAGAAAATCTTTGATTTTCGAAATTTGTCCTAAAGTATATGATACATTTCGAATCACATTTTTATAATGAGTAGTAAAACTTAAATCAGAGTCAAGACTTACCCCTAGATATTTGAAAGAGTAACACCTCGTTAAAGGACAGTTGCCTATGTTAATAATCAAATCAGATTCGTGTTTACGTTTATTGAAAATAAGATATTTAGATTTTTTAATATTGATTGAAAGATTATGATATTCAGACCAGTTATATATTTCATTCAGAAAATTATTTATATGGTCCACTTTATTCAATAAACTTATACTATGATGTAGTATTACACAATCATCAGCATACATTGAAATTTTAAATTGTTCGATGCTTATCAGAAAAATATCGTTAACATATATTAAAAAAAAGAGTGGACCCAGTATCGATCCTTGCGGTACACCCTTTTTAACTATTTGTGTGTTTGAAACGCGGTTATTTAAAACAGTAAACTGTTTCCTATTATGCAAATAACTTTTTAATAAAACAAGAAATTTTCCTCTAAACCCAAGATTAAACAGTTTATTGATGAGTATTTCATGGTTTACTGAATCAAAGGCTTTATTATAATCGATGAAAATGCACAAACTTTTTAACTTTTTATCATATGAAGATGAAATTCTGTCAAGAATCAAAGTTAAGGCCTCTTCAGTCGATACACCTTTCCTGAAACCGAACTGATTGCAATCAATTAGTTTGTATCTATTAATAAAACTTTCCATTCTTTTACAAATAATTTTTTCAAACAATTTGCTGAAATAAGGTACAAGACTTATTGGACGATAATTATTTTTATCATTGAGATTTCCTTGTTTAAAGATAGGAGTAATTTTGCTTATTTTCATCATATCTGGAAAACAACCTTCACGATAAATTTTATCATAAATAACTTTCAAATTATTACTCAAATAGTAAGATAATATTTTACCTTGTTTGTTGGACACATCATCCCAACCAAAGGAAGAAGATGAGTTGAATGTATTTGCTGCTGTCCATATTTCTTCAACTGAAATTTCATCAAAGTAAAAACTATTTTCATTAAAGTTTTCATTAACTTTAAAGACGTCATTTTTATGGGTTTGTCCTATTTCTAGAAATGCTTCATTTAACTCATTCTCATTACATATAGTAGCGGTTTTTTTGAATTTACTGAGTAAACAATTAATCATGTTCCAAGTTTTTTTGCCATCATTATTAAACTGAGCAAAAAGATTAATAAAAAACTTCTGTTTAGCTTTTTTTACTTTTTTATTATAAAGGTTTCGTATTTCCACAAATTTTTGATGTGTTTCTTTATTGAATGTTTTGCAGTATAGCGAAAAAACTTTATTCTTTTCTTTTTTCAAATGTTTGAGCTCTTTTGTATACCACTTGTACTTTACATCTTTTTTGGATTTTGCAAAAGGAAATGAAATATCAATAAGTTTTTTGATCTTCAAAATAAATTTCTCATAGTAGCTATTAACATCAAGAGTCTTCTCAATATTCCAAATTTCTAAAAGCAGTAGATTAGAAAAAATTTGAAAGTTAATGCTGCTCATTTTTCGAGAACATTCCTTTAAATTTTCATTCTTATTTGCATTAAAGTCATAAAAACTAACAAAATTTGGCAAATGATCAGAAATTGATGCAAAGATATTACCAGAAATGATAGTTTGTTGGTAGAAATTAATGAAAATATCATCTATTAAACTTGCTTTATTTAAAAAACGTGTAGGAGAGGCTATGCAAGGAAAATAAGAAAATTCAAGAATTAGATTCAAGAAATCTTGATTGGTTTGTTCGCTTAGGTTAGTGAGATCAATATTAAAGTCACCAGAAATAGCTACTTTCTCGTTAGATTTAATGTGACTTAAAAATATTTCAAAATCATGTAAAAATTCTTTTATATTGGAACAAGGAGGTCTGTATACAACAGCTAATCGTATATTTGTATTGTGTAGATCAACAACCATATATTCAAAAAATTGAGTATCAAATAAAAGTTGAACTTCATTATAAGCATACTTATCATTGATATAAAACCTAACACCACCGCCATTTTTATCATTTCTAAGTTTAGTGCACAAATGAAAGTTTTCAAGGTGGCAAATACCCCTATCATTCCACACTTCCGTCAAAGAAAATGCGTTAACACAGCACTCAATTCCACTTATCAGATACTTAATTTCATCAAAATTTTTACACAAACTTCTACAGTTAAGATGTAAAAGATTAAAGTTATCTTTGCTTAAAATTTTTTTAAAATCCTCCTGATCATAATACTTGAAATCAACAAAAGGATTATTACACAAGTCAGGAAACCTTATTTCATCGTATATATGATTTAGTCATTACCATAAATAATTTTGAAATGAAATACTCCACTGTTACCTTTGGTCTTTCAATATATCATATAAAATTGATTTGTCATATAAGAGGGAATTACCTCTTAATAGAATACAACTCCAGTGTTGAAAATTCTACTATTTCATCAATTTTTAAATTGTGCAAAGTGTGCTCGGGATTCAAAAAAGGCAACAGGAATAACATAGACCGATTTCTATCATTCCTATTCTGTCTAAAATGTTGTTATATATTCAGTTATATTCTCATCTCTACATTAATAATATGCTCTTTAGTTTTTAATTTGAAGCGTTTGACTTATTGTCTCATGAAATCTTGTTGAATAAATTGCAGTTTTATGGCTTCATCTAATTTCTTTCCATTTTGAATCACTATACCCTCAAGTAGTATATATGAATGATTATACGAATGCTCAAATTATAGATTTGGCCATACCTAAAGCTTCTTAATATACTTATCCAACATTTTTTTTTATTTTTTTATTAATTATTATTTGGATGTACTAATATAAAAAGCGTAAATACTCACTTCAAGCTTTCTCATTTATTTTTGATATTTTCTTGTTCTTTTTTTTGTGTTTTTGTTACTAATAAATATTTCTTCTTCTTCTGAAAACATTATGAATACTTTTGAACTTACGCAGACACATTATATGAATATAATTATAGAATAATAATTAAAGAAATGGAAATTGAATGCGACTAAAGATATAGATTAGTAAAGCCTCAAGAGTTGTTTATTTGGATATAAGATGTGGATTTAAGTTATTGGATTTAAGGATTTAAGAAAAAGATATACGTAGCTATGTAAGAAGAGATTTCAAAAAATTTTTCGAATTTAATTAATATGCTTGTGAAATTCTTAATGAGGTTGAGGAGATGGCTTCTCAGTTAATGGAGCTTTGAATTTAATCTAAAATAAAGAAGAGTGGTGGGAGAACCGAAAGGCTAAGTACTACGTAGGGGGTGAGAATACAGATAATATTCGATGTTTCTAGGATTTTGTTGCAAGAGTTTATGAAGTTATGTCTGTGAGTGATATAGGATGGATATGTAACGATTAGGTGATATGCGGTTTCAAGTTGTGAGCAACAAAATTAACATTTATGGTTTCTAGAGAATTTTATACGAAACGGATAATTTTTAGAGGATCTTTGGCCAGAGCCTCTAAGAGTTTTGGAGGGTAAAAATTTATTTTTCGACCCAAATTGGTGAGACGAGGAGGTTGGTGGAGTGTGTGAGGAATTGCTGCCATTGGTTTTTTGTGTTTAGTGTATTCTCACGAAAGAAGAAATTGGGATATATTTAGATCAGAAGTGTTGTGCATGTTTTAAAGAGGGATTGTTTGGCGATGTAATTAATGTGTATATTTTCAGAAATGTCTGAGTGTGTGGGGCACCAAAGATTGCGACGGTGAAGTGGTTAGATCAACGTTGGAATATGAATAGTAATTTAGAAGCAAAAAAGGGGATGTTTTTATTAAATAGATCCCTTGAAAGATTTTGAAAATCAGTGTAGAAGTAGATGTCTTTGAAAATGGTGAAGTCGTTGAGATGGTCAACAATATAATTGCTCGAAGAGTAAAAAGATGAAGTATTGGAAGTCTTAAGAATTCTGAGGTTAAAATATAATTTTTAATTAACAATCAAGTTTTAATTTAACTAATTATTGAGTTCGAATAATAATTATTAGGATTATTTTGTTAAATTTATTTTCTTTTTACTCCAGTTCTTTGCATTTAAACTTTTTGGGCGCGTGTGAATAATATTAATTTTTTTAATTAAATTTATATTTTCTTTTTGATTTATATCTTAGTATTTTTACCATTTATTTTTAATGTTATTTAGTTTATTATTTATGAATAATATTTGTTGATTTTATGATATATATACAGGAATTTAGATTCAGTATAAATAATTAAATAATATTTCAGAGTTAATTAAAAAAGGCTTTTTATAAAGACCGATTTTATGCCTTTGGTACGGCCCTTTAGTTTAATCTTGGTTCATAATTTGGCCCTTTGTTAAAAAAAAGGTTGACAACTGCTAATATATATTCTGTCTTCTTTGGAACAGTTTTTCTTAAACGCTACAAATTAATAGCAAACTTTAAGTCCTACCAAAAATTACATGCGCATCATACATAAAATATTAAAAACTTTAGTTTACTGTGCATTCACAATTAAGGAGTATGCCAATTAACATGAAAGTTTTAAAGGGTTGTCTAACTCATTTAAGACTAAATTAAGCAGACGACTTAAATTTCTATTTAATTCCATTGAAAGTAAGGGTTCGTCTGTGTTCCTATTGGGAGCATTGGTCTTAATTTGGTTAATTTGTGACAACGCTTTTACTATAATTCTATTCAGTTTTAGGATTCAAATAATTTAGCAAGGAAATCTAATTTTAGAAAAATTTTATATCAGATATTTTATAGCCTAGTCTTATTTAATCCATTTAATCCCAAAGGGAACGCAGACGAATTCTTACTTTATATAGAATTAAATAGGAATTACTAAAGTCATCTGCTTTGTTCGGTCCTAAATGGGTTAATATACATTGTTTTGTATGGTTACTTATTACTTGCACTTATTTTATCTTACCTGAATTATCTTAATAATACAAGTTTTGACAAAGTAAAGTAATTTGCTATGAAAATTATGATGAAAATAATATAAAGAAATTAAAAAACAAATACTTTATTTTTTGCTTAAATTAAATGTATCTAAGAAGATAAATGAGAAATGTCTTTCAAATACTTAAATTTATGGTAAAACAATGGTATCTTTGACAAGAAATTTCAGCTTTTTAACTAAGTTAACATTTACTTAAAACTTTCATAATTTTCAAGAGTCTCTTAACTTATCTCTAACTTGGTCAAATTTATGTCAGACTTTAACTCTTATTAGCCCAAGTTAATTTTTTTTTAAAAATAATAAAACTCAGTTATTGCTTTTTTAAATTATAATACCAATCTCTGAAAAAATAGGTGTGCCATTTTTTGGCACACTGTTCAGAGTTAATAACAAATTTAGTGGATAAAAAAGTCATCTTTTTTTCTACGATTTATTGAATTTTACAACTTTTTTACAAAATAGGATTGAAAATAATATATAAACTATTCGATATGAGAAAATAAAATATTTTGGCCCAAGATGCAAAAATTCTTTTTTTTTGGTTTCTTCTATCTTCAATCATAACAGGCATCTCAACTGAAGTTGATTGTTCTTTAATCTATCATACCTACTAAAAAACTTCATTTTTTTTTTAAATTTAATTCTAACTCTATAGGTTCTATAATAATTTTTTGATATCTGATATATAAGTTCCGATAATAATTTAGAAGAATGTTGCTATCAAGTTTCCAAACACAATATTAAAATTTATTTAAATTAATATAATCTAACAAATTCAGTATAATTTAATTCGAAGGCTGTTATTGTTTGTCAGACAAAAGTTTTTCAAAACATGGTGTAATGCTCGACAGACAGCATCTCGTGTCTGAATCAATTGCAAGCTTATTACTTGCACTTGTTTTTAAAGACATCATTGCACAAAATCCAGTCTCGCAACGATAAGTTGAAGGTGACTGTATCAAAAAAATGATAGCACGTTTGGAAAGAATAGGATAAACGGTTTTTAATTTGGCCTAGAATGATGGAAGTGCTTGCTCGGAAAAATGGAGTTTTAATTGGCTGTCTTCTCTTATTTGAAGAAACTCCACTTTGGCAGGAGCATCAGAGTCATCAATGCTACTTTGACTCACTGAAAAAAGTCTGGTGATTCAAATGTCATTAGAATGGCTATTTAATTTCGGAAAATAGTTTTCAATTGCTTGATTGCAAGCAACATGTGTGAGATTTAAAATGATGTTTGATTTTAAGAGCAAAATTATTAATTGATTGCATCATACACTCAGGATTAATGAATACATCAAATAGAAATATTTTTGCAACTGACGGAAGACGTTCACGAGGATACACTTTTTGATACCAAAAGTTTTTCATGACCTCTGCAAAAACTTCTAACGACCCCCAAAGGGGTCACGACCCCCAGGTTGAGAACCACTGTTCTAGAGCTTAACGATGTGATATTGTGTGTCACAGAAATGAGGGCATTCATATAGATTTTTTGATATATAAAAATATCTGAAATATATTTCTTATGTTTCTGTTATTTGTTTTACATTTTTTAGTAACAACGAAATTTAAGAAAAATATTACCTGAAATATGCATAACAAAAATTTATTACAATTTTGCTAATTTGATCTATGATATTTTATATTGCAAGTGACGCAAAATCCAATGTCACATTTAACACATTCAGTCCATTCAATCCGCAATTCAAGGATTCAATTCATCAGTTTTTTTAGTGTTAATATGAAGCATTCTAATTTTTCTTGTTAATACTTTCAAAATAAAAACAGAATAGTACTATTTTTTACTCCTTATTCCAACTCTATAATTATTTATATTCTGATTAAACGATCCACTCCTCCCATGTTATAATTATATTGAAAAATTTAATTGGGACATTGGATTTCAATCTTTTTACTTTCTCTTTTGGAAAATCTTTTAACTTTTCTGTAAGTTAAAACACTATAAACAGAACTACACAATGTTACGCGTTGTTGTCAATCCATCTGACAACTATTATATTAAAATTTTGATGTGTACATTAAGAAAACGTTCCTCTTGATTTTTTGGACAATACTTTTTGAAAAAATCTTAATGAAAATTTTGAGAAGCGTCTTTTAGCGTTCCCGTAAAACCAACCTGAAGATAAAAGTTTTTTCATTAACTTTTCTGATAAAATTAAAAAATCGCAAAGAATGAAGTATGGCAAATTCTTTTTATCTTCAGCGAAGTTTGTAATAGCTTTCGAAATTGTTGTGCCAACTTTTCCGTGCAATTTTTTTTCTACTTTTTTGTAAACAGATTTACCTTCATAAAAAACGAAGTGAATAAGATAACCATCATATGTGCAGGTACACAAAACTTTATAACCAAATCTGATTGGTTTACTTCTTACGCACTGTCATGAATTTTTTATTGAAATGATTGGACCAACTCCGAACCTTAAAAAATTTGTCTTTTTCATTATTTGCGAAGGGAACAAATTCTATCAATTCGTGGAATCTATTATTTCTCATGTTGTTATATATCATTTCATTTTTGCCTTGATGGTACAGCGGCATATGAAGAAATTAAGAGAATTCAGAGAAACACTTTCAGCTCTTCATCTTAAATAAAAAAAAAACGATCACAAATAAAACTCAAAACTTCTTCATTAAAAAAAGCTCAAACAATTCATGAGAATTCATATTTCTGAATTAAGAAAAATCACTCATAGGAAAAATGGAAAAACTTTGATTGAAAAGACTATCCCCATTCATCCAATCATCTTGATTCATATATAGCCTTTGTATTTGCTTCTGCCAGCAATTGTCCACTACTTAAATTATCCATGTATTATCCACTATCTTCATCAGCCGAAAAACGGTAGCGTTTGGGGGTTCAATAAATATTTCAGGAATATAACTTGTGAATCATTTTCAGCATCACATATTAACTCGTGTAAAGATCTAAACATTTTTCTTACTAAAAATACGCAATTCGAAAAATTTAATAGAATTTATAAAACAGTTTTTGTCGGAAAGCTAAAAAGTGCTGTATTCAAAAAGACATAAGTAATGCTTTCCAGAAATTTTGTAGTAAAAAAATAAATAAAATTTGCAAAATCTTATAAAGGGTTTCATCAAGGACGCACAAACTTCCAATTATGAAGATGGAGGACAAAAAACTTTTTTAAATGGGAGCAAGATTTTTAAAATATATTTGCCAGGATGTTTCAATGAAAATGATGTACATTTTTGGAACTTTCAAAATAAATTGATAAACATTTCATGCTTCATATTAAATATTTGTAGCACAAACTACAAAGTGATAAATATCGGTGACGAAAAATCTTTGTGCCCCTCTCTCCTCCAAATACACGTCTTTGGGTTCAAGTTATAAACTTATGGATGGCTGGGGCGGATCTAAACGAGGGCGAATGGGGAATCGCCCAATCCTTTTTTACTTATGCACTTGGAATATTGTTTAATTGGAGGCAGTTATTTATATAGTCTCTGAATTTTGCCAAAAAAATTTTTATAGAAAATTATAAAATTTATTCCTATGGAAAATAAAGGCTTGTTTATTATTTGATCCAATTTCGTCCCCTGTGTATTTTTTCTGTATCCGCCCATCAGGGGCGCACATCCTCAACATTTGGGGGGCAAATTTTTTTTTATAATTTTAAAAATTTATTATAAAAGAATTTTTGTCCAATGAACACACCACCATTATTACCCGACATCATAGTTGCACTGTAAACTCTCAATCCCACCACAACTGCACATATTTTATGAAGTCAAATTACCTTGTTTGTAATTCTGATTGCATCAACCTTCTAGCTCAGTAGTTTTCAAACTGGATTCCGCGTGCCACGAAGAAGTTCCATGGGGATAAGGGAACTTAAGGGTTAAATTTAAATAAGGTTATTTCGCAAAATATTACAGCCGTATTGGGTCATTTGTTATTTTTGCCAATAAATCACATTTGAAAAGGAAAAATAAGCTTGTATTTGAATTGAGTACTATTTTTTCTTTTATTTCTTTTCAGGTCTAATTTGTAAATGGCTAAAAAAACGAATTATGACGTCTCACACTTGAAATTTTGTTTTGCTGCATTACGTCTGGGGGGGGGGGGGAGAGGAACATAAATATTCTTTGTGTTCTGAATTGTTAGCATCCACTTTTTAAAGCCCGTCAAGTGAAGCTTGCGCAGTTAGTGAAGCACTCAAGTTCGGTAAACAAAATTTTTGGTTGAACGATCGCAAAATTGACTCAAATTTCGGCCAGAAATTTCTTACAGTGATCCAGGCCCCTCGGGCCACGAAACAATTCTTTTAAAACAAAATTAAACATAATTTGAGTAGTAACCTTATTCTATGCTAGATGCACAACTTCATCCTTGTGTTTTATGCCTAATAGGACAGTTTTGCTAGGCCTATATATACCACATGATTCACAAACTTTTTCTGAAAACTCTTGCAATAAGCTTGGTTATTTTTTTTGAAATGTTTTCATTATAATAAGCTCAAGAACGATTCTTTACCAGATGTCATTTACAAAAGAGAGTTTATCTTTTCTTTTTTTCATGAACAAATGAACCTGTTAATAGCAATTTTCAATGCTATTCCCTCCCTTCTAAGGCGCTACTTAATATATGTATGGTCTTATAAAAACTTGTAAATAAAAGATCTCCATGTATAGAAAATGTTTGAAGTGTGAAAAAAGCTTGGCTTGTCCAAAATAACTATAAAACTTTTTCTGGGCAACGAAAAAGCTATTGCAATTTGAATTGCTCGGTTTCCAACCTATATAGATAAAAATTGAATACAAATAAGGAATTAAAAATTAGTTTGCTTTTGTAAAATTTAAATTTGTCTATTAAAAGAAACATAAAGGCGATGAGAAGAACCTAACCTATCATTAATTATTAGACCTGATAATTTAATTTAGAATAAATTTAGACGGACTCCCCAAGCTTGAAATCAAATAAACATCTTAGTTTTATCGTAATTTAAGATAATTTCTCCATTGTGTTTTGACAATATTTTTATGTTAGTTAAATTCATATCTTCATTCTGCCACGTCGAAACTCAAGACACATTTGGTTTTGAAACTTGAGGGTGTTATGGTTGCTAGAAATAATGAAATAGAGAAATATAAGGATTAATTATTTTAATAAAAAATTTTTCTATTAATATTTTTGTCTCAGTTAAATGTTAAAATTCAATTCAACTAATTTATAGGTCTTTGATGTTTTATTTTTTTGCAACGTTTGAATTAACTTTCAATTACTTTAAAAAGTTTAAAATAGCTTACTTCTTTAGCAGTAATTTTATAAGAGACATTTTTTAAGTTCATATCTTCCTCACACAGAGCGACTACTTGAAATTTTTTAGAGCCGGTTCTTTATTTGATCTGACACTTCTCTAATTCCTTTTTTCATTTTATTTTCTAATTTGAATTCTCTTTTCAATCTGTTCAGGTGTGATGTCTTAAGTAAATGAAAATATATGCCAGTGTGCGTCTACAAACATTCAATAGTTCCAAGAGTATTGGTGATGGACCCATAGTATATAGCGATGTAGCTTCTCTGGACTCGTGCAAAGCGTGCATTCTTAAATTAGCAAGTAAGTGCGATGAGGATGACCAATGCATGTATCTTTCCATCTCTCACCTGCCAAGTTCCTACGTACAAAAGCAGTTCAAGGTATATAAGAATGTTGAAAAGATTAATGGCTCCTTCGTTGAAAGCGGTAAAATAAGCCTGACTCTGAAATCTCCACCCATGCTCATCTTTGTCAAGTGTACGCATGATGCTCACAAACTCAGTGACTTTTTATCTCTACTTCGTCTCTCCATTTTACATAAAAGAGGAGAAATTTTTTCCAAGTACAAGAAATTGCTCCCGAAAGCAGATAAAATTATTGAAAATGAGAAAAAAATCAATATCGAAGACATGAAACAACTTAAAAAGGATTTGCATTTACATGCCAAAAACGCAGAATCATATCTATATAAAAGTTTGCCCAAATTCCTCGAAGTCTTCACAGCAAATAACATTCCTAAAAGTGTCCTCACCAAGGCTCTCAATCTCAACTTCTTGTGCCATCTTTCTTTGAACTTTTGTAAACTTAAAGCTTTGCCTTCTTCAGCCTCTCTTCCTCCACATCTTGAGTTTTTAGACTTGTCCAACAATCTCCTTCAAAAACTTCCTCCATTCTTCTTCGTGAACAGCAGATGCATCAAAGCTCTGAATCTTTCCTTCAATCTCATCTCTGATCTACCCTACTCTCTTCCATTTTTCATAGCTCACTCCCTCTCTATTTTAAGGCTATCGCACAATTTAATTACAGATATTCCTTGCAGTTTTGCTCTCTTAAAAAAATTGTCGTTACTCGATCTCAGCCAAAATCGAATTTCTTCCATTAAAATTCCTTTCTTTAATACAATCATTCAAAGTGCTTCTCTTCAACAACTTTACATATCTGACAACCGCCCCTCCCTTCTTTCATCATCTATTTCCGCGGAATCCTCTTCCCGTTGTACACATTTTTCTTCATCTCTCTTTAGTCTCTCTTCCAGATATCTTCTTTTTGGTCATCGATATAACAGTCAACTTCTATTCGAACAATTTTGTCACACATTCAGTATTCTCTTTCAAATTGATTATCCAATCACATCCAAGAATCATGATTGCTCTCCGTTATATTATTTTCGCAAAATCAATGATTCGTTCATTAATACATTTGATGTTTCAAGTCAGAGTCTAGTTAGGTGTGTTAATTGTAATTGTTTTTAAAACTGCTAATTTTATTTTTTCCCAGCGTTCCTGAACTATTTTAGATTTCTTGGATATTATAAGCATGATAATTTACTCATATTTTTTATATAATAAATTTATATCCATTTGTTTTTCCTCATTTAAGCTTATTAAGTTTTAGAGCAGGGGAAGGCAACCTTGATCAGGGCCAGTTGAGACTTTTAGAAACAGCCTGCAGGTCGAAGTGACAAAAAATACCTAAAAGTGGATACTGTTTTACAGAAACCGTATTATATTAGATTAGATGATACATGCTTATTGTAAAAGTTTATTTAAAAAAAAATATATGCACTTGATCAAATCTTATTAATGCCAGAATTTCATATGAATCAGTGAGAATGTTGATGCTGTTTGTTATGCAGAAATGCTTGGATATTCCGCTCGATGGAAGAGGTGGACAGCAGAAGAATGTCATGGAGATGTCGATCTGAGAGTTGGGAGCGGAGGTGAAACTTTGTGTAATTCATTCTTAAGAAATGGAACACGCGGAATATATGTAGGAAATTTGTTAAGAGGAAGGACAAAGTCCCGGAAAAGGACTGCGGAGAAGCGTGGAACTTTTCCAACAATTTTGCAGCTCAACCAACTCCATCTGCAAGGAAAAAGGCGCGTCGCCGATAGGAAAATAGGTACCGAGAAGCTAATTCATCTTGCACAGAGGTGACTAGGCCAGTTCAAGTTTCCAGGTCTACATCCTCAAGGACACCAGTTACAAGGCGGGGAAAATGCAGCAATCAAATAGCTTCACTTCAAAGGCAGTGATGTGTGCATGGATATCTGTGACAACACTGTCTTTGCCTTGCAGCTTTACGTTAAGATCGTAGGCCAAGCGAGCGAGCTAACGCGTTTCAGAAAAGTTTTCAGCGTAGGGCAAGTTATTCTCACAAAGGATGGTGGCCATTTCCTGCTGCAAGTCACACACACGGGACAGCATAGCTCCACGGCTAGTCCACCGGAACTCGCAAAAGTAGAGCAGGTCCCTGTAATGCACTGTCACCTCGTCGAATAGTACCTTGGATTGACAGTGGTTGAGTCTTCGAGAGAGGATGGAGTTCACGATCTTCACTACTACAGCTTGCCCAGTAGTGGTGTTACGCAGGATTCTAGGAAAAAATACCCCAAAAATATTCCTTAGAAAAAATTCTTTTGAGAAAAAAGCCTCTCCCAAAATTTCAAAATATATTCAGTTCCCGCTGCTGAACTTTAATTACAGGAGACAAATTAATTTTTAAAAATTTCACTCTAATTTAACAAATAATTAACCAAAGGCAATATTCATTGTCTTTTTTATGTTCTCAATTTTTGTCTACTTGAATAAAAAATTCAATCAAAAGATAGACAGACACGTGCCTAATTTGAAAAGCGTGTGCTTCATCATATGGGGTCGTTCACAATTGACGTCAACCTTTTTTTTGATAAATTTCAACATCCTCCCCCTTCATGTCAACTTTTAGATATATCATCACTTAACAAAATCGACTTATGTTAACTTTGGTCCCCCCACCCCCCTCCCAGTTTTAAATGACTTCAATTGTGAACGACCCCTATCTCACTATTCTTTGATAGAAAGATAGATATAGATAGATATGTGATTTGAATAGCGTATGCATCATCACATCTCATTATTTTTTTCTTGAAATTTTGTTTTTAAAATTGGATCCACATGGAATTCATTAAATCTAACAAAGGTGGAATTAAAATAGCTTTTGAAGGCTATGTGTACTCGAAACAAAAAGAATTTGCTAATGAAGTGATCTCGTATGAGTGTGAACTGCGACGTTCAGGAAACTATTGCAAAGCCAAAATAGAAGCGAAAGACAATGAACAATTTAGTAAAGTGAACGAGCATACTCATGCTCCGGTTGTTATGAGAATTGAAAATTTAAAATCACTCCACGAAATGAAAAACAGCTAGAGATACGCAGGAAACTCCGCAGCAAATAATTTGTCTTTCCGTTGAGAACATGAGTGAAGGTTTTCCCTACACTGAGCCACTTGAAAAGAAATCTCAGACAGTGTAGGCAAAGAAGCCGAAATCCTCTTCCAGTACCGCAAATCACAGAAGTACTCGTTATTCCTCCAAAGTATACTCGCACAAAAACGGTGAGCAATTTCTTTTGTATGATTCTGGACCAACAAATCAAATAATTTTAATCTTTGGTTCCTAAAAGAGTGTTTCGTATCTACAAAAATGTGAAGATTGGTACATGGATGGGACATTTAGTGTCACACCCAATCTGTTTTGCCAAGTGTACACTATATATTCTATTATAGGTGGTCGCGCCGTACCACCTTTATATTGCTTATTGCCAGTTAAATCTGAGGCAACCTATACATTTTTACTGGAGAAAGTACAAGGCTTCAACAACATTCTACATCCTAGTAGTATAATGATAGATTTTGAAAAAGCTATGATTAACAGCATCACAACTGCTTTTCCCTATTGTTTTTTCCACTTTAGTCAAAATATATACAAAAAATTCAAGAAGTTGGACTTTTACAGTTGTATAATAATAATGCTGACTTTTCCTTAAAAATGAGAATGTTTGCCTCTCTAGCTTTCTGTCCCCAAGATAAAATAGAAGAAGCTTTTGATGCCCTAGCAGAATTTTAACCTGAAGAAGGAAATGATGTCATTGACTATTTGAAGACAATTACATTGTCAGACTAACTCGTAGAGTCAGAAGACCGCCACGATTTGGTGTAAATATTTAGAATATGCATTCAAGAGTGCAAGATGACCTACCGAAAACTAATAACGCAGTTGAAGGGTGGCATCGGAGTTTTGCTTCATTGGTTGGTTGCTCACACCCTAACATTTGGACTTCCATACGATGTATTCAAAAAGAGCATGCATTACAAGAAGTGCATGTGACACAAGCAATGAAACAGAAAAAGAAGTCAAAAACTCTGCTCTTCGCATCAAAACTTTCGTGGAAGACATCGAAAATGGGTCAATTTTAGACCTTTTAAAAGGAATAGTTTTTAAATTTTAAATTCAGCATTAATTAAATTAATAATTTCTAGTTTTTTTGAATAAATTTTGTATTGTTTTTGTTATTTCTTGTTATTTTGTGTAGTATAAGTAACATACATGAATCTTTTTGAAGAAGTGTTATTGTTGGATCCTTACTACTTCTACTCAAGTTATAGATTATCTTTATTTTTGGAGGGATTTCTCCGACTACCGTCACGCAGGGGGACAAGTTGGAGGAATTCCTCACAAATCCTGGATGTCAGCAGTAATCCCATGGATAAAAACTGCCAATTGAACAGTGACATTTATGTCGATGCTCTTGTTAAAAGCGAGAGAAAAGATGACAAGAGTTGAGCAGAGGGTCTTTAATGAGTCGTGTACGTTATCTGTCATCTCTTTGATACGACAACAAATAGTACGGGACAAAAGACTTATGCTCTTGAAAGCTAAGCGGTCTTCTGGACAGATGGAGTCAACTACAGCAACACGACACTCTTTGATGAAGTCTCCACCCGCAGAAGGTTTTATCCTGCGAGCAAGAATACTAGAAACTACATAAATCGCGCGTGTCACTTCAGCAGTCGTCTTCTGAAAAAGCAAAGTTGTTTTTTGCAAACTACTTGATAGCCTAGTAATGGCTCCCTTTCTCTTAGTGGCAGACATTGACGCAAATTTTGATGAAGGAGTATGTTCTGTTTCCCAGTGCCGTCGCATGTTATACTCTTTTATGAGAGTCACAGTCTTCAAGCATATGAGGCACAGGGTATGTCCAAACTCAATAAAAAATAGTTTCTCCATTCAGGCTTGAAAACCCGACGCTCAAAATTCACCTTATCTTATCACGCAATATTGCAGACATGATTGAAAATATCTCAGCAAAACCGATAAATCAATAAAATTACGCATGTATCACAGCAGGCTTATTTGCAACAACAATTCTACTACGTCTTTCATATTATAATAAGCTAGCGTTTGTACTAGTGAGGTATTTGTATGACTGTGAGTGTTCATTCTTTTTGAATGGTAGTTGTCTTTCATATTTTTGTCAATAATACGCGTAAGCTCAAAATTTTGTTATCATCACTTTATACATTCCTCGCTTTCACAAGTTCTTTTTGCAACAGTTGCATTGCAATGCAGCATTCTACTGAGTTTTCTGCTAGATTTGTGGGCCAGATTGCGTTGTTAGTACTGAACAGGATAGCGAACTGAATGGTAGGCAATTGTTGGTCGGATCTTGCTCGCAGGCTTGAAGAAGAAGATATTTATTAAGACTATGTAACAGATTACTAGAAAACATTTAACATTAAGATAAGCACTGCACAAATAGTTAGAAATTACCGCTTTTATGGCAGATATTTATAAGATATAATATTTAACACAAAAATCACAGATTGAACATAAATAACATAAACAATTGATAGTTGAACACACTATGTTATAATCAAATAAAAATGTGCCATGTACAAGTTTTTTAAAGAATACAAATTAATCCGAAAAAAATTTAAATTTGAATTATATTTATTTATTTATTCAAAGTTATAAAAGAAGCTACAATGGGTTCTTTTGATGAAACATCTTCATCTTACACGCAAATAAAATAAGAATAGAAAAGGAAAACAGTAATGTCGAATAAAAGAGATGTAGAAAGTACAGAATTGGTTGAAGTTTTTGTTGAATCGTCTTTTTATCTTGTGTATGTGGTAAGAGCAACTTTGGAATGGATGTATGAAAACGTTATCTTATTTTCAAATAGGGGAGTTAGAATAGGTTAGTTTTGTCTTTTTTCAGGGATTACAGTGTTATTGAGTGTAGAATTTCAAGCTTTTCATTTTCTACAATGCTTTTACAAAAATTCAAAAAAGGTAAATGAGAGCAGTTCAAAACTAATGTTGCGTCATCAGGAATTGTTTGATCAAAATTTAAGTTGTTAAATTTAAGAAGGTAGTGCTCCATTTTCGATCTGATGCTGCTCGGGATAGTAGAGCATGAAGTTAAAATGTGGGTTGCGGTTTGTATTGCTGTCTGGCATGAGCATAGACGTCTGGGCCATCTACGCTTGTTGTACGAATATAGAAAAGAGTAGAGTAGATTATTTTCATAAAAAAGGCTCATGAGAGTTTCTGTTTTTCGACTTGTATTGTTCGGGATTACGAGAGGAGATGAAGAAACTGAGGGAATAAAGAATTTACCATCAAACTTGAATCGATTATTTATATACTTTTGCCAGATAAACTCTGTAAATTTTGTTAAGATCTGCTTGTTGTAACTTTAAGCTCTTCGAGAAATTTGCAAGATCATTTTAGGATCATTAACTGTAAGTATCTCTTTGTCCCTATCAGTAAAGTGATCTGGAAACATGCTAAACTTCCATTTAAAAAACATTTGGACATCTTTGATGAAAGGTTTCAGTGCAGGGTTACTTAACACGTTGTCATAGATGTATAAATAATGTGGATCTAGAAGATTTTTCATACTGCAGGGGTAATGTTTGACACGAAGAACCTGATTTGAAATAGTAATAGGAGGTAAACCCAAAATAATTTCAAGTGTATCTCTGGAAACATTGAAAACACAGCCTACTATTAATTTACAAATTTTGTACTGGACTTTATCTATTATATTGGCATTACTGTTCGTTAACCAAACTTCAGAGCAATATTGTATTAAAGGAAGGATAAGTATTTTTACCAGACGAGTAAGTACATTCTGATTTATGCCCCAGTTGCGTGTGCTGAATTTGCAGATTTGCCAAAAACGGTATTGGACATTTCTAGAGACTGACAGACTTTGTTGCTTAAAACTTAGGTTCTCATCTAGAATGACACCAAGTACCTTAGAAGATTCCGTTAGTAAAATCTTTTTATTTTTTGTAAGATCAAACGATGCTGGGATATCTTTTTTCTGTTTTGAATTAAAACATATAATTTCACTTTTGTTCGCTTTACAGTTAATAATAAGCCGCCATTTCTGTGTCCATTCAAACACATCGTTAATGATTTGCTTCATATTTTCAATACATAATTGAGTAGTTTTTGCGGAAACTTTTATAGATATATTATCAGCAAACTTGAACGTGGATATGCTAAGTTGGTCTGGGATTTTATTTTGGAAGGTTAGATCTGCAATGTAAAATTTGAATAAAAGAGGAGAAAGAACTGAATCTTGAGGAACACCATATAAGCAACATTTTCGTTTAGGCCCAATGTATTCATTAATGTGAAGGTTTATCTCTTGATCAAACAAAAAGCTGTTGATACATTTTAGGAATTTACCATGGATTCCAATTTTCCAAAGTTTTACGATAAGCCCTGATTTTCAGACACAGTCAAATGCTTTTTCGAAATCTAAAAGCAAACACATTGTTGTCATTCGGCAGCTTATATCTCCTTTTATTTCAGTAGTGAGACGGTGCAAGTACCTAAGAGTACTTCTATTTTTTGTGAAGCCCTCTTGGGTATGGTCAGAAAGAAGTGAGTATGAAAGGAATGCCTCGAGCCTGAGTGCAAGAATTCTTTCAAAAAGCTTACCTATGTGAGATGTAATACTGATTGGTCTATAACAGTCAGCTTTATCATAAGAAGCTTTATTAGCTTTTTTAATGAAGATAACTTTGGAATGATTCCATATCCACTTGCCACTATTTAAACAAGAAGAAAAAAGAAGATTCATCGCAGCGATAGCATTTGGTCCCAAATTTTTGATCATTAGTGGATCGACTTGTTGGTTGTCGAAGTTTGAGTTGGAATTTAACTTTCTTATGGCGTATTGAACTTCTTCGGTGGATATTGGATTGTATAGAGAACTACTGCATTTAAGACTTAAGTCATAGAGTGCAGGACTGAAGCTTGACTGAGTGATTCCGATATAAGTAGATTCAATTTGTTGTTTAAAATAATCATTGAACGTGTCTGAGTTAGCGAAGCTTCCGGAAAAGTATGTATCGTATAGAGTTTCTTCAATTTTTTCCTTTTTCGTACAAATTTGACAATTTGTATCACAAAGTGTGTTAATTGTAAGATCTTTCTTAGGATTAAACATCCTATTGAAAATTTTCCAGTATTTATTGCCTTGTGCAAGGCTGATATCTTCAGATTGCTTAGTGATAAAATTCCGACAGGTTTGGATTCTGAGAAACTCAATAGAGTTCTTAGCTTTACGATATTTCTCTAGCGTAGAATCTGTGTTTCGGTTTAGGTAGATTTTAAGAGTACTTTTCATGTGTTTTAGGGCAGTTGAAAGTTGGGGTGTCCAGTAGGGCTTGCTATGAATAGAAATAGATTTAATTGAGCAATGATTTTTAGTAGTAGAAGTAATTGCTTCAAGGATTTTTTCCCAAAGTTTTAGATAGTATTCTCCGTTCGGTCCGTGTATAGTTGAAATCTTAGAGGGATGCAGTATGTCTTCAATATCTTTGGACCATTTTTCCCAATTAATAGAAGAAAGGTAAATTTTTCCAATGGATTTTGCTTTTTTAAGGTTATCTTTGAAGATGGTTAAAACAGGAAAGTGACCTCTGGACGGTGCACCGGTAAATGAGCATGATTCTTTATCTACATATATTTGTTTGAAGTAATGATAGATAGGGTTTGAGCAAATGAAAAAGTCAATCAGACTACTTCCATTTTTTGAGATAAAGGTTTCAGTTTTGGGCGAAATAATGTTAAACTTTGTCCAGTCAAATTTTCAACTAGTAGGATACCATACTTGTTAGTGCACTTGTCGTTCCAGAGAGGGTGTCTAGAGATGAAATCACACATAACGAAAAGACCCTTGCACTTATGACTTTTAGTTAATGTGTCAGCCAACACGAGCATTTCGAGCAAATCGGTAATCCCTTTTGTATAATTCAATTTTAAGTAAACATTGCCAATGATGTATCTGTGTTTAGAAAATGAAACAATGCCCCAAACGCTGTCAATATTTTTTGAGATCTGGAATATTTGAGAAAGCTGGGTGAATTTTAGACCGTTTCTTATTAAAAGAGCTGCTCCTTTATTACCATGATTATTTGTGTCCTTGAAAGTAGACATGTCGTTGTAGGACCATGAGTATGCGTTACTGGTTTCTTGCAGTCCGACAATGCTAATATTATTATTGTTTATAAATTTATTAAGCATAAAATGAGTTCTTTCTGACACACCACAAACGTTCACAGTACAAATGCGATCGAACAGGATATGTTTATCTGAATTCAGATGAGTCATATGGATTGTAAGACTTCGGTAGGAAACAATTCAATTTTTCTTTTGAATACTGGACATTCTTTTGAACCAGCATGATGTTTGTCAGAGCAGTTTGGACACTTATATGTGTCTGAAGAACAAGTATTTGATTCGTGAGCACCAGAACATTTTCCTCATTTATACTCTTTCACAAAAACGATGTATATGTCCCCAGCCTTGACATCTACTGCAGATAACAACTCGATGTTTTCTAACAAATTCTTCAACAAGGTTTTTTGATTACAGAACTGTATACGGTCATTAATATCTTTTAGGAGAGAGTCTCTTGACTTGAAATCTACCTTTATGGATCCATTAAATTTATTGTCGGATTTACGTTTGATGAATTCGCAGGAAGCATCTGGAAATTTCTCTTTAATATCAGCAGTAGCAACGCTCACATCTATATCATCGACCACATGTTTAATGAAACCAATTGTGTTATTTTGTCCTGGGACAAGAAGCCCTTTGTTCCCACCAAAGTACGACAGACTCCAACTTTCTTCAACCGTTTTAGTTGATTTTATATCATCGAATTCGAATATAATATTGCCTCGTGCTGTGAGACGGCAGTTTCTAATAATAATATTTGAAAATGTTTTATTAAATTCACGACGTATGGCTCTACTTGATATGATGGAGATGTTTTCAGGTCTTATTACAAAACGTGTCCGCGAGAATCTTTCTTTCTCTAACTTTTCTTGGCTACTTTTGGTAAGTGATTTAATATTTTCAACGACTTGTTTTGAGAGAAAGGATTTTTGTTTGGATGAATTTCCCACTACTTGACTGTACAGAAGCTTATCTACTGACTTAGAATAATTTTTATTAAGATCTTCAATATTTTTGCTTATAGCTTTAACAGATATATATAGGCTGTTTAATTTAGCTTGGATACTCATAGAACCTTGATGGCACTTAGGACAAAGTACTTGAACAAAACTGGGCGAGTCCTTAAGACTTTCGAACAGTTTGTTGCTTATTGGGGTAGATGTACAATTATTATGAAACCAAAGCCCACAAGATGAACAGTTCAGCCCATAACCTGTGTTGTCTAGAGAATCAGTGACTTCTCTTAGACAGACGCAACAATTAAAGATGTTGCTTGAAGGTAGTAATAATCTTACAGCTAATTAGTTTGTTCTGGAAGAAGAGTTTCAGAAATTCTCCATGAAAAACTTGGACTGTAGGAAGAGTAATCTTAATTTGAATTATAAAATTGTGACATTTTATAATCAATAGCTTGTTTAGAATTAGAACGTTTGTACGATGGGACTATCATGTTTTCAGTATCAAGGTTTCAGTCAATCAATGTGAGCATCTTTGTTATTCATAATTATACAAGTTTAATTTATCGAAGATCTCAGCGACAATAGAGAGACAAGTATAGGTGAAGTTTATTAGAAAGCAAAGAGAGAAGTGATGTGTTAAGTGAAACATGAGTGAGTATTTATAGTGTATCCTGGCCTTCAAGTAAGTACAGTACTAATGGCAACGTTAGGCTATTATTAATGAGAGGAGAGATAGCCTTGACTTTCGATAGTGCAGTATGAGCGTAAGACACACACAAGTACGTTGTCGTAATGAGAGCCTGCTGGCGCTTCCCTTTTACTCTCTCTCGTAATCTTGTAGCCATTTAGGGGGATTTCTACATCGTTGGCTTCTGGAGTTATTCTTTTGTAAAGAGTCATCTCTTTCTTTCTCATCTCCCTTTGAGTCTGTCTGACTTTTGCTTTTTTGGATAGAATTATCGGAATGTCTCCAACCATCCATCATATTATATCAGACACGTTTAGAGAAGGAATTTGATAGAATAGAAGAGATGTATGTGCAAAGTAACTTTTGAAAAACATTAGTCTGAGTATTTTTTTCTGAAGAGACAGTAACTTGTTGGTGGGAGAGTTACCCCAATTTATAACATTATAGTGTAAGTGAGGAGAAAAAGATTTGTAAAGAAGTATTAAACAGTGGGAAGAGAGAAATTTTTTACAATATTTTAAAACTCCTGTAATATACGAAAGTTTATTACACAAATAAAAAACCTGATCATTCCATTTAAGTTTTTCATTAATGATAAGACCTAAAAGTTTAAACTTTCTCACCAAAGATACTTCTGTTTTGCTAAATATTTCAGTTAAATCATTTCTTTGTTTTAAATTTGAAAAATTAATACAATGATATTTATTGTTATTCATGGTCAAAAAATTGAAATTCAACCAACATTTTATTTCATTGAAAGTAGAAAAAATCTTTTTATTGTCAATGACAGCATCTGATCAGAGAATAATCCTAATCAAACAGCATAAATTGCAACTATATTCATATTTATATGTTTTTTACTAAATCATTATTATATATACAGAAGTATATATTTATTTCAATTAATTTTCTGTGTCAATTTCAATCTTATTTTTTTGTAATTTTAATTTTAATTTTTTTGTTCTAACATTTTTATGGTGAAAAAATAACATTTTTTATTAGGTTTTACATTTTATATCTTATATTTTTAGTATATTATTTCATTAATCCTTTTTATTATGATTTTTCATTTTTTAGCCAAAAATTTACCAGCAAAAGTAGTCTGCAAAAATGTTATTCTGATTTAAGTCAAACCTTAATCGGACATTTTGCCTATGGACACTTTGCCTAATGGATATTTTTCCTCTTGATACTTTTTGGGTGGTTCCAAAGTTCCAATATGATTTATAGCACAAATATATAATTTAAAGCTTAAAAGGTTTATGCGTATTTATTACTGTAACCAGACCAGCCGATAAGAGGGAAGGAGGAGGGGGTGGGCAAGGTTGCTTTGCCCTCTCCCCTGGGCTTTATTTTTCCCCTTTGAAATATATAAATGTATGCACTTTCTTATACTCCTGCCCTCATTAAAATCAGTTTTGGCCCCTCCCCGCTGCTTGATCATTTCCCCCTTCCTGTACTTGTAGTTGGGCGAAGGGGTTAATCTATATAATCGAGTCTTTTATCCAGAAATCAAATATATAGCATCTTTATTCTTAGATAATGGTTTTATTGGATCTTTTAGTTTTTTTATCAAGCTTGCTTAGAATGGTTGGAAATTTTTTTCACACTTAAAATTTTTGTTAATAAAACGTAGTATACATAATTTCATTTTCATGTAATTTATGACGTATAATTTAGGGAATGGAATAGCTAATTTATATAAATTGAAGGTTTGTTGAATATTTCTTCTAAAAATTTTAAACCTTTATGTCCTAAATATATTTTCAAACAATTTACTTTACTAACTGAATATATATGTAGTTAGAATATGTAGATTATATAAGATGATTCTTTGTTTTTCTCTGTTACTAATCTAGTTTGGTAACATTTCGTTACTAAAAATTTTAGAATTCAATTTTAAGCAACAATGCATCTTAGTTCAGAGTAATCAATCCACCTAACCAATTCATTTCATATTAGCCAGGCCTGTTGACAATTAGTGAGATGAGAGGCTGAGAAATATCTTTTAGCTCCTAATCAATATTGCATCGGATAGTGGGGTAGCCGAATAATCCACTGTCGGATAAATGAGATCTGACTGTATTACCAATGAGTCTTCTAATACAACCCTTTCCATATGGTCTTTTGAAGACAAAGACATTTTTAACCTTCGAACACCAAATATAAAATCGGCTCAATAAAAAATTCTGTTTCCTATTGATTTACAAAAGAAAATATTTTTAGAGTCATGGTATAAAACCTTAGCTTGCTTAGAGTATAGCATATCTAGCGATAGACTATACAGATAGACTGTGACAATTTTCTGCGTATCGGTCTCTCTATAATTTTTTAATAGTACGGAGTCTCATTAAAAAAAAATCAACATATAAACTACTGTACTAAAAAAATTGACATACTTTTTTATTTAAAAATTGTCTGAATAATCCAATCAATGTCAATGGGATGGATGCATCTGCTTTGTCAAAATCAGTTAGTCTAAATTTGGTTCCGTTTTAGCAAATGCAACTATCATGCCATTACCCACTTCCAATGTGTTTCGGGATTTGGTTTCAATGGCAAGTAGCATAGAAAACACTTGCTCATACTCATATGTAATGGCAAATCGAACCAGAACTTTCAGAACCATCTTTGCAACATCAGTATAGGACTGTCATATTTCAAAAAAACATATTTTGTACCGCCTCAATAATTAATCAAATTAATATCTGTTATAAGAAGTCTTCTGAGCCAGATTACTAATCGAGATTATAAATGGATTTTCATAAATTGATAGCATTTATCAAATGTTTGTAGGTTAGAAAAATAAAGAGAAATTTCTTGGCTAAGATATACTACACAGTGTTTTATGTCCTCAAGGACAACAAAATATGTTCAATTTACCAAAATTTTTCTTATCTAAGGATGCTATAATCCCAGCTTCATTTCAAAAGTTGTCAATTTTTTATGTTTATGTTGGCCCAAGATGAAAGGAATTCATAAATTCAAATATGTTCATTAAAAATGATTGGAATATACGGAAATGGACATCAGAAAATTCTACGTGCATGTCTAGTCGCTTCTATACTTTTATTTTGGATAGACAATTCATGTGGCAAAAGTTTTTCGAAATCATTTTCTTTGCATAAGTCTGAAAACAAAGAAGAGTTAAAGGCATTTGCTTTAATTAAAGGCGCTGTTTTAATGACTTCATTTACAATATTTTTTAAACCCATCAGATATGCTTTTCATTATTAAGGCTTGGCGATGAATAGCGCACTGAGTACCAACTATATCTGGAGATTTTTGCTTTATCAGAGTCTGAAAACTAGAACAAGAAATTGTTAGACGAAGGTTAGTATGCACTCCATGTGGATGTTATGGCTTAATGACGTGTACTGTAAAAAATTCTCCACCTTGTCAAAAATTTCTCTTACGGTGGTTTTACTGCTAAGAGTTTTGTAAAACAGAAAACTCTACCAGTGTGATCCATCGTTTCATTAAGCCGAATTCCAAAAAAGTTGAAAATCAAATTCCAAATCTATAAAACAACCTCTGATATGCCATCAGACATCTCTCCTATTAGCCTTAAAAGTATGAATCGTCATATTTCATTTTTTAAGAAATTAAGAAAAATGCACATTTACTTCAGGGGCGCACATCCTCGAAATTATTGACGGCAAAATTTTTTTGTTGCAATTTTCAAAATTAGTGGTCTTGAAATACCACGCGAGGCCAAATATTCAAGCAATCCTTTAAAATAGAGTGTATTCAGCGCATTCCTAAATTTATAAGACTACTTTTATTTTTTTACAAATTTGGTGAAATTAAATACTATACTTCTAGCGAAAATATTTTAATTAAATTTGCAGAATATACGCTAGTTTAAAAAAATCAAAATTGTTGGGGGGGGGGGTGGAATAGGCTTTTAATTTGAAAATAAAGTAGTCTACCAGGCACATTACAAGAATTGATGAAAGGATATTTGATTCATAGAGAAAACAACTGAAAACAAATAACTAAAGGTTGGAGAGTTTTATATGAGTGAATGTAGTCTGAAGGCAAATAGTCTACTAGACACCCTGCGATGTTTATATGAAAAAATGTGATTGATTCAGGAGCAAGGGTATAAAATGAAGTTATAATTGTGCAAACAAAAATAAAACAATAAATTAAGATTGCATTATTTCATTTTTCTCAGCATCATTCAAAAATAGTTTAAAAGCTAAATTGATGCAAGCTACAAAAAGTTTAATAACTTTTTGCAATGATTTGCCTTTTATAATAACTTTTAAGGAAAAAAAATCTATCAGAAAAAGTTATAGAGCTTCAACAAAAACTAAAAAATTTTACAGCATAACTTAAGTTTTTTGAAAACTAATTTGACGTATCCCCTACAGCATACTCTATGGGTGGCATGACAGGTTGGTTGAGATTATGAACTAAGCACGGAAGCCTCTGTATTCGATTTTTCATCGATACGAATTTTTTCATAGTTTGACATAAGCGGTACATCAGTGCCTTGTCAATGAAAATACACCTACGGTACCTTTACCTTGCCTTTTACTCAAAATTGAAAAATTTGCTACATAATTAACATAAGAGAAAGGAAACAAAATAAACTAATAAAGCAATTTTCACTATTTTAAAATGGAACCGTCTGTTCTCAGAATAATTTCAAAATAATAGGAGGCATAAAGAATGAGAGTTTATTTGATATTTTCAAGTTTTTATAAGCAGCAAAAGCCAACGTTTAAGTAGCTAACCCTTATAGGGTGATTTTGTAGCACTTGTATTTTTTACATATTGTAAAGAATCATAGTATACAAAAATGGTAATTTAATCACTTTTTATAAAATTATTTAAGTCTAAAAACAAAATCATTAAAAAATTATTTAAACTAACATAAATCAAAGTATACGAGAAAAGAAAATCATTGCGTTTTTTTGAATATTTTTGTCCACAAATAAAATTCTGACAGCTGTTATAAATATATTAGGTACATTTTTAGCAGCTGAAACATTTTGTTTCGATATTATATTTTTATTATAATAATCAACAAATTTTCTTAAAAAATGATTTAATTAATTATGTACAGTGTTACTTACAAAATTTAACAATCGAACATTATAAAAAATATCTCTGCTCAAATATTAAGCAAATAGAGTATTCTTGCTTTTAAGCTGAATAGCTAGTCAAAATATTCATTCTCAAATAACTATTGAAAAAAATTTCTTGACTTGAAAAAATTAAAGTTTTCAAATATTACAAAATACTTTTGTTGAAAAAAAATTCTTAACGGGAGTCTAATAATATTCATTGATATAAAATTGTAACGATTGTAAACTATTTTAATTTAACTCCAAATGCAAATTAGACAGAAGCAGTGGTGTAGCCAGAAAAAAGTGTTAATAGGCGGGCGGGGGGGGGGGGGGGGCACAATTTAAAAACAAAAAACTTGCGCAACATTATTTATACTTGATCCTTTCATTGGAGAAATTTTCGAAAACTGATATCGCATAAGATGCATGGGGGCACCATGCGGTACATAGGAGAGTGGGCACGGCCCCTCATGCCCAGCTTAGCTACGTCACTGGAGAGAAGAGAGCTGAATGAGATAGGAGAGCTTAAACAAGAGAAGAGGGCTTGAGTGAAAGAAGAGAGCTTGAGTGAATGATTGAGTTTTAGTAGAGAAAGCGGAAGAGAAAAACAGGAGACAGAAAGAGAATTAGAATCACTGTCACTGAAGATGAGAAAATCTATTAGATCGTCAACATTGGTTTGCTCAAGAATACTACAAGGAGGAGACACTGTGATAAACATAGCTTACTTGTGTGAATATTGAGACAATGGATTTATTATTATATATCTCTCACGCATCGTCTGTAAAATATGTTTGCTAGGAATTTCAGAGCAGCTTGGCATGATGTTTGATTGATTCGAAAGTCTACCTTCCTTGTTTTATTTTCTTATCTTATATTATCATTTATTCGAATGATCATTACATTCTATAATGCGATCATCATACATGTTTTATGAACAAGCAGCAACTCTTACTTATAGATCTTACTTATAATGCGCTCGTCAGGGATTTACAAGTCTACCAAAAAATGTGAACCGAGACTTATTCTTAACTGTCTTCTTCACCGAGAGAACCTTGCAGCTAAACATCTTTCTGAGGAATTTAATGTTGTAATGAAAGAAGTCATTCAAATCGTTAACTTATTAAATCTAGATCACTAAACAGTAGAAATTTTAATCGGATGTGCGAAGATTTTGGGTCAGAACATACCCATTTGCTCTACCATTCTGAGGTTCCATGGTTATCTCGAGGGACAGTTATTCAGAGGTTACTGGAAATGAGAGTAGAAGTTCAGATATTTTTGGTGGATCAAAAACACCAACTTGTTTAGGACAGCAAAAAAGTTGGTTCACGACATTTTCGAAAGACAACTGACTCAAGCAGTTGATGAGACACCGGTACGAAAGAAAAGTTGTTTGTATTTCAAAGACAAGTTCAGCTTGTGGGAAAAATCGTCTTCCATTCTGAAGCTCAAAGTCAAAGAAATTGTAGTGAAGCACCTGGAAAAAATGACGTGTGAATTCCAAAAATACATTCCCGAAGATGTCCATCTATAGATGGGTTAAACATCCATTTGATGTGAAAATTGAAGATCTACATCAGGAAATTTCTGATATCTACCAATTAGAAGAGCAATTAATTGAAATAAAAAATGGCAAAGCTCTTGAATATGATTTTAAAACAGAAACTTTGAGTGTTTTCTTGACAAAGATTTATAAAGAAAAAGAAGTGGTGGGGTTCCAAGCACTTAAGGTCCTTCTTCCTTTCCCAACAACGTATTTGTGTGAGACTGGTTTTTCAGCTCTTATGGCTGTTAAAAATAAATATCGAAATTATGGTCGCGAATGTTTGTGCCATACGTAAAATGGGTCGGCAAATGAGAAAGGTTAAGAACTGCTGATATTCTAATTGATCGAAACGTTTCTCACTTATCTTCAATCACGTTAATTATCTCAGTACATCTTTGAGAGACTGTAACTGTACGCTTCTTAATTTTTTTGATCAAAAGGTGAGTGACTTTAATAGATGCTCTCACAATTTCAGACTTCATCTCTTAGATCTGGGCAGTCTTGTTCATGAAAAGTTGCTTTATGTTTTCCTAAAGTTGCTGGGAATATCTCTAAACTCGGTCCTTCTTGTGCTGGTGATTCATTTCTAGAATTTTTTTTATTTTAATAAATATTTTGTCAAAGCCTGAATACTTTTTTCATTAATCGTATCTGGGAGTTTTCAAAGAAATCAGAAAATTGCTATCCGAGGCCGTGTCCATATAGACTTAACGGAATAGATGATTATACTATTTGCATTAAAAACACCTACTTAATATCATTAAAAAACCTTATAGTGTATTACGCCGATTTGCAAAGGGCTTGGCTCCTTAATCCCCGCGTTGGTGTCAAGATAGCAGGCCTTAAACTGAGAAGATTTTAACGGAGATTACAGAATTGATAAATTAAAATTCATCCCGGTATTGTTGATAAATCAGAAGTATAAACAATAATTAATTCAAAAGGGAGGAGATTTTTTTATATTCTAGCAAGGATTGCACAAAAACTAGTTAAGCGGATGCTGTTAATAAAAAGTAAAGTTACACTTCCTTCCATTTTTATGTCTCTCACATTCAAGAATTAAATGCACTCTAAAATCATGTTTATTTGTTAGATGGAAAAGAGATGTTTATGAAGTATCCTTATTTTTTCTATATTCTTCATTCATCTTTACTTTCAGTTATTTCGATATTATGCGCAATAAAAACGACTGCTCTTCAGACTGCGCAATATGGAATTGTGACTTTCAACTCCACAGCATTTCTGACATCACTTCTTCATCCCTCTCCAATTTAACGCGCGCCCTTTCCCTCACTTACAGCCATGACAAACTCTTTTTCCTCGTACGAGGCTTGCCTGGCTCCGGTAAAACTTCCCTCTCAAAGTAAATTTTATTCTTTCGCTAGCGTTTCGCTTTTTACCACGTTTTTTCAACGTTGTTTCAACAAGTAGTATAATTAAGAGTTCCTGAAGATAAAACAAAGGAGTACTGAAACCCGGGGTTGCTTTGAAAATGAATCCTATCGGCACAAATTAATAATTCGATTAGGGATTGAGCGTTGAGGGTCCCATTCATAATCCCGGGTGTTGAAATCCCGAAAGTTAAAATCCCAAAAAATTAAAAAAAATAATAGGTATAAGACAACAAACATATAAAAATATTTATTTTTATAATGAAATATTATGGGCAATTGCTTAAAATAATTTTATTGATGAAAAATGAAGAATATAAAATGATTGATAAAATTGAAAAATTCGTAAAAATGGAGGAATTTTTGTAATGATTTTGAATATGAGTATTTACTTATTTTAGTAGTATAGATAAACATTATTGAGATAAATAAATGATTTAGACATTCGGCATTTTAATTTTAGGGATTTTGACATTCGGGAATGTGACCTAGATCCGAGCGTTGCTACTATAGAGGAGGGGGAGGGGGAGACGCCTTAGTGTGATTAGCGTACTGGAATTCTTGGTCCTTTAATATAAAATTACACTTTTTCTCCATTAGGACTCTCAATCCTTATTACTTATTTCCGTTTTTTTTTGGATATTCGGTGTATCTAATAAGGTTTAGGAGTTGGAGTAGGATTTTTAAGTATATTTTAAAATATTTTCTTTCCGACCCTGAAACTCTGAATAAAATCCTTAAATTTCTCTTACTTTTTTATTCTTGCCCTCATTCCAATGATTGGGAGTTGCTACTAGAGGAGGGAGGCCTATCTGTATTGGCCCCGGGCTGTTCTTGTTGCCTTCAAACCAAAATCACACGTTTTCTTGATTACCCTTAGAAAATTGATTCAAGTTGAGCCTTCAGCTTAAGTTGGTGGAATGTTAAGGATGGTAAAATTTTTTTAATAGTCAATGGTATAATTTTTAGATAGCCGAATAAAAGTTCCACGTATTTCCGTGCTGAGAAAATCAGTATAGGTTTAGAGTTTTAAAAGATTTCCAAAGTTTTGTATTTATAATCCTTGAACTTGTTTATGAACTCTGGTTTGCGTTTATCTATTATGTCAACAAGTCTCAGCATTAAAAATGGCTAATTTTCCATATAAATGAGAACTTTTAGATTTTTCTGGAACATTTTTTTTTATAAAAAGAGAAAGTCATCATCTGGGTGTAGTTGCATTGCGTGATTGACAGGAGACTGCAACCAAGGGCATGCAAAGTGTTGTGCCAAGTTAGTGTAGCAACATCAAAATCAGAGCCAGATTTCATTAAAATGGTGTTATATGTACAAAGCGCTATGCATAAAATCCGAAGCTTCTTTTACTCTTTATAACTCTAGTATAAACTTTATTTTGTCTATCGGTTCCGTTGATAAAATCGCTGAACAATAAAAAGTTTAGCAAAAGTGAAAAAAAGTATGCTCATAATCTCTTTTGTCTAAATGAGTCTTCTGACATTACTATTATTTTTATCATTATAAATTTTTCACCTAAGATTATCATAACTCATCATTCTCAAAAAAATAAGCATTGATTAAAATTAACGACTGTGTTTTTGAGCATAGATTACAACAATTTGACTATTCAAAGAAAAACCTATAACACTTCATTCTAACTTTTTGAATCCTATCTCATACTGAATCTTATCTACAACACGGTAATCTCTAGTTGGTTAATCTGCATAGTTCAATTCAATATCTGATTCATTTGCAAAGTGTATAAATTATAAAATTTAAGGTTTATTCTGCAAACAAATCCTCACTCCCTCTACATAAATGATGAGACCATCAGTAAATATGGTTTCAAAAAGCGCGAGAATTGTCTCATTCAATCCCCCAACGCAGATGATATAAATCTTCTTCTTCTGTCAGCTTGCGAAAAAAGCAGTAAGATTTTTTTAACCTCCTTCTCCTTTAATTTTTCCATTGAAGTAAAAACGGATTTCCAAAAAAATGGCATTGCTATTTAAACCTTTGAAAAGTTGGGTATTTTCATCCTTCTAAAAAGAAAGCTTCTCTAGTAATTCTTATTTTGGGGGATTGAATATACGTATTCATTTACAATTCTACTCTCTAAGATGAGAATTATGCGTCTTTTCGTTGTGTGATTACGGTAGTTTGTAAAACTATAACACTCGTGTTTGCATTCCGTTCATATGGATTGCTTATCCTTAACTCCATAACCCTTCAAAACACACGTCTATTAGGATGAATTTTTGAAAAATTATTCTTCATCATATCAACTTTTTTTCAATTTCTCACTTCTAAATTTCTTTTCATGTCTTTCTCAATATCTACTTTAGATAACTGATACAACTACATTTTAATTCGTTAACTTGAACGAACATTTTTCCGATTATTATTATTTAAATTTTCCCTACACTAATATATAAATCAACAGTCACAATCCGAGGAAGAGTGGATGTCCAGATCTTCTTTCCTATCTGCCTCTCTTGTTCCCATTTTCTTTCTCACCCCTCCAGTCTGACATTCCTTACGGCCTACTTTATGCTGGGTAAAAAGCAGAGTTGGTAAAATAACAATCTTTCTTTCATTTTTCTGAGCTAAATAACTAAATTTTTCTTTGCTATAAAGGAGTATAAAATCAACGCACAACGAATATTTGTTAAAAACTTCTATACGCTGGCAAAACGTTATTAACTTTTTCTGGTATTTTAATATTTGCAATTTTGATCTATAATTCCACGCCAACTTTAACCTTTTTTAAGCATATTTAAGATTTAAATAAAATATCCTTCGGGTTTTTTGTTATTCAAATCTTTAATTTGAAGTCATTGCAACCAATTATAAGTGATTTTCTTTCTTTCCAAATTAACAAACTTTGCATTTTTTCCAAAAAAATTGCCGAAAAGCAACAAACCTATTTAAATCTCTTAATTCCTTAAGTTTATAATATATTAGCATTAAACGAGTAGATGTGTAATATTTTTAAATTTTTTTTCAGCTCCAGTCATAGTCGTGGAAGATGTATTTTGCTTCATTCATCAATTAATTCCACTCATCAAAATGGTATTAAACTTTTTAGAGATTTATTTATACACTTAAAATATTTTTGAAATGCAAAATCTTTCAATTTTTTTAAAGTTTATTTATTCTTTTTACAAGATAATTTAAAAAAGTTTAAATGGTCCTCGTTATAACGGAAATGTTATACGACCATAAAAAAGGGAGTCAAGACCCCTCCCGCGTTAGGATCTACTCTGTACAACCTAAAATTGTCTTTAACAATAAATCACCATATAAATAAAATCAATTTGTTTTAGTGTTTATTGAAATGTTAAATTCAATAAAAAGTTTTTACGATGATTTTTGGAAATGTTAAATTACAAAAAATTTCACAACAACTTTTTTTCTTTTGCTTTTTTGCTAAAAAACTAACTTCAAAAATTTTATTAGTAGACATGAAATCTGAGTTTTCCTATAATTAAAATGGACTTTTTTGACCTAAAAAACTACAAAAAAAGTTGCCAAATATATGTCCAATTTATGAAAATTTATTTCTGGGACTTTTTTTAAGCGTCAACAAAAAAGAGTTTATCTGATTTGGCTGGGTATAATATTTTGACACCACTTTATTATTTTGATATTATATATATAAGGATATGACTAGAAATATCATTTATAGTGTTACCTAAGCGATAATAATATAATTTAGCGAATAAAAAGAAGTTTAAAACTTGACTATATATTTAGAAAATAAACAACACCTTTTTGTATTTTTGTTCAAGGTTATTTTATCAATTGTTTTCTCAATTTTTGATGTTCAAGCAATTCTAATATTTAAAATGCGTTCAATTAATATTTTTAGGCTCTTCAAAATGAATACAAAATTTTTATACTTCAATCAAATACATGGTGGCAAAATAACCACAAACTTTTGTTCAGGTTCGTTCCTCTTTCCTTCACTTAATATGATTAATTGGTTTGCTTTTTTTTTAATTATTTTTTTCCATGATTTAAGTTCACATCTTTAGAATGAATTTTATAAATTTACTCAAGCTATCTATCGCAAAGGGGCTTAAGCTATTCCTTTTCGATCAAATTTCAATAAAATCCAAAAGATTATTATGAGAGTAATCAAGATAACTATTCAGGAAATGAAGTTTTACACTTATATTGCATCCTAGTTTACAAAATGTAAGCAGCATTCTTGATACCAGTTCTTTATAGTTGTCTGCTTTTTTATTTCCATGAAAATTTTGTACGAATGCCACAAACGACAACCAAGCAAACTTCTCCCTTTTAACCATCTTTCTAATAAACTTAGCATCTTTGACAAGAGAACGGATTTGCGGACTATCTAATATAGCTGCTTTAATTTTCTCATGTGACAAAGCTTGAAAAGTAAATCCTAGATGTTGAAAATAATGACTATTAAGCTCAGTGCGTTTACAAATTGTATTATTCTGTACTAAATTTTTTGAATTTCTTTCTTGTCACGATAGGATCATTTACAACGTTTAACATGTCACGATATGATCATTTGCAACTTTTGGCATACCTCCTTCGAGGCTCTCTTGAATAGGTTATTTCTCATTTATCGAGTGTTGATCTCTGGCTTGACTGTCCCACATAGAGGCAGTGGCGTAGCCAAAAAATGGAAGTTGGGGGGGGGGGGGGCATGCATGCAAGGTAATTGGGGGGGGGGGCACTGCCCCCTTGCCCCCCTCTGGCTACGCCCCTGCATAGAGGGATGGCAAGGAAACTTTGTAAAACCTCTGTTCACCAAGAAGAAAGTTAACCATTTTAGATCGGCACAAATTATCCAGTTATAGTGAGAATATTTCAATTTTTCGATAACGAGCTGTTATGACTTTCTTTCAAATGTTCAACATTTAATATATTGGTATTTAAAAATTAATTTTAATAAAGTTAAAAAAAATCTACTGATTTTACGAACATCTGATCTAAATATTATTTAATTTAAGTAAAAAAGATTAAATATATTTCATTTGGAAATTGGAAAAAAAACTAAAGCATGCAGCAAAAAAAGAACATCATTTTGTAATCTGTTATTTAAATTACATTGTGGACCTACAGAAATTTTTTTATTGTTGCTCTGTGAATTGATGTCTTCTCCTAACATTTTAAATAAAATGTCGTTGGTAAGAGGAGAGTGGATGTACAATATCACATTAGTAAATGTAAAAATTCTCTCCGAAGCTTTTTTTTATGTGCTGAAATTTGTAAAAAAAAATTTTTTTTTATATTTCTTAGAAATAGTGGAAGTAATTATTCAGAGAAGGAAATTCAAAATCTCATTTCATCTTATGAAGAAATTGATGTTGATCTCTTGTCAAATACCTTGGGTGTTAATTGCCATAAAGCCTCATCAAGCCACCTATCTTCTTCTAAATCAATATCCACAAATCGAGATTTCACTTTTTCAAATTTCTTTCCACTTTTCAATTCTTATCCTTCAGAAGCTGTTTCCTTAAATATCTGGAATGTTCTTGGCTTGCCCAGTGCATGCGTTGAAAGACATCTCAATTTATCCTATGCAAATTCTCCCATGTATGATTATAGTACTGCGTTTCAGCAAAATAAAAACTTGGGTATCAAGTATACTTCTTCGAAAAATGAAATATTTTATGGATTAAACTCAAAAAAGAAATTAATAAAAAGATTTCACAAAAGCAGATCTCTTGCTGATTTATTTGCAAAGGACCAAATCTTTTTAATTTCTCTCAAGCGTTCATCAAGTTGTGACTCTTTTTTTTCTCGCAAAAATAATATAACTTACAAAAAATTGAATCAACCAAATGAAACATTTTTTTCCTTAGATGAAAAGAGTTTATACCAAGAATACGTTTATTCACTGACAGAATCTTTTGCGGATAACATGTCACATAGTATCATATCCCTAGCTCTTTCCACCTTTCTTCCACACTGTGATCTTGAAAAGGAAAAAAATGAGACATCGATATCATCAAGAGTTTCTCCACACTTAATCAAGGACGGATCTTTTCTTGTTGGTGGAGACAGAGATCTTTCACTTTCTCCTTCCAATCATGACGAAAAGCTGAAAGTACTGAAAGATTTATTTCCTTCCCTCTCTGAAACCATTTTATTCGATGCCCTGACTAATTGTCAAAATGATATGGACTGGGCTTGTAATATTTTGTTGGAGTCTCCTTCATTAACTCATTCATTTCAAAGTGATGCCACAACACTTTCACACAGCAGCCAATTCTGGTACAACAACGACGATATTAAAAGGCACACCACGGATTGCATTCCCCACCTTCCTTCTCCTGATCCTCCCCCTCTCCAATCTAACCGTCCTTCTTTTTCATTCACTTTAAAGTTGGATCAAAATTTTGTCTATGATCTCCATGAGTTCTTTGATGAAACAGGCTTTAGCCTCACACAAATTTTTCCGAACTTAACACAAAATGATTTTCAAGTGACTCTTGACAAATCATTTGCCCAAACTCTATATTATAAGTGGCTAGAAGGTCTTTACTCACCACCTTTAAATGCTAGCCATTCTACGACACATTTTCAATCCTTCACCCCTCCCAAATTTCAAGATTTTAACGCACCAGAGGCATCTGCACGTTTTGCAACGGATCAAGTCGCGTCAACGTCCTCATCTCTGAAGGATATCATGAGTGAACAGCTTGCTGAAAAACTCAATAGCGACGAACTGGCAAACTTTTTGGCGCAAAGCAACCTAGACTCTACCTCCCTTAAAAAAAGAAAGTTATTGAAGCTTTTTCCTGAATTGAATCCTGCTGAAGTCGATTCAGTTTTGGCGAATCATAAGTATGTATTTTTCCTCTTCTTTAAACTAAAGCGTAACTAAGCGGGCGTAGCTTCAAAATTGTTTTAAAACAAGCAAACTTCTCAATTTTTAGATGGTCCATTTTATTTATGCCACGATTGTGACACTGTATGTCGTAAAAACAGCTTTATGTTAAGTAAGCCTTTTTCCCAGTCTTTTTCGATCGCTGAGACATTACCCTTAAATCCCTTTTGTATCTTATCTTTATTCTGTATGCTGCATTTTTTAGCATTCAATCTTTTGAGATGTATCATTTATTCAAAAATTCTAAATTTACTCTTCCTTAACGCTGGTCTTTTGTTAATTTACGGTTCATCCTTTTTCCATCTACATATGTTAAAACTTTACTTAGTATAAGCATTAATCTTTAACCGTCAACCCCTATCTACATCTATTTTTTATTATAACATGTTTTGCTTATTGAATTTCCACCAACTAAATATTTAAAATTGTGTACTATTTATTTCAATAATTGGATTTAAGATTCTTATTATTCTAGTTTTGTTAGATTTCGTAAGGAATATTTGGAATTCTAGTCAAGTCTGGTTTAGCTTTCGTTGCGTTTGCTTATACCTATTTTAATCCTCAAAAATGGGATTCCATATATGTATTTACACAAGATGTTTTACTTTTTATAGCTATGATTTACCTGCTGCATTGGCTCATCTTCAAAGAAAGTTCAATAAAAATGCATTCTCTCCCTTAAAATACTCAGATGTTGTTTCCTTCACTCCAAATTCACCCCCTTACCTAGACAACGCCGTAAAATACAAGAAAGTTAACTAGAACGCCTTATTTTTCTATTCTTTTTAGTCGCATGTTCATCCATTGAAGTTTCTAATTCCGAAGCACATTCGAGAGATCAAGTTGTTGAAGTGCAAGTACCCAAAGTTGAATATTGCTCAGTTTTACGCCTTCTTCAGAGAAAACTCGCACATGATCTACCGTAAGAAGGCTGAGTATGTGAACAGAGCGAATGTATCTCTGTCCAAGTCCGTCCAGAAAAATGTCCACTTGTACCTACGCGATCAAGTTGGGGAGAAGGATAGGGAGTTTAAAGAGGCAAATGCGCTAGCAGTGGAAAAGATTTTAGTCTTTAACAACCATGAGTTGTACCCCAATGTTTTGGACCTGCACGGTCTGCACTTGAATGAGGGTATCGCTGTTGTCAAAGACTTTTTGAAATGGGGCCAGCAGGAAGGTCGAAGATACGTCACCGTGATCACTGGCAAAGGCGTACCTTTTGGTCAATCCAAGCTCAGGAATGCCGTGGACAATTTTTTGAAACAGTCCGGGCTAAACTACCTTGAAACTTTTTGGGGAACCTTCAAGATCACTCCTTAATTTCATCATTATCCACACTCTTCACATTTTTCCCTAAGCTCAATGCGTATTCTGTTCTTATCACAATATTTTAATCTTATTTTTTTTCATTTTTAAATATGTAATATCAATAAAGTCTTTATTTAACTTGTCTTGTGATGTTTTAATTTTTTTCTATTTATTTTCAGTATATAAATGTAATCTCAAAAATCATATACATATTATAGGTAAGTAGCTCTCTATTTTAGAATACGTATATTTTATTCATATTATTGTATTTTTTTAATATTTTTACGTCTTAAATGACGTATAGGAATTAAAATTTTGTCATTGCTCTCTTTTCAGATCGATTATTTTGTTAGGAAGTTCTATAAACATGGCTGAACATCTTAACATGCCACTAGGTCCGGAGATCTGTTGTTTAAATTTTAAGATAGTTGAGGATCATTAATGGAAGAATTCTCAAGTTGACGCTAAGGCGATCAAGAATCTATCTTACAGGATATGTAAGGTGTGATATTCGAAGAAGGGGGCGAACTCTTAATTCCAGTGACCCAAGTTATCTTTACTCAAACTTGCTATGAAGATTAGTCTGATCTTTTTGAAAGCATACTCTAGTTAGACTCTAGAGCAGGGTTTCCCAATCTTTTTGTTGCTGTGTAACACTTATGGACTTCATCTTTCAACAGAAGGAGATCTTTGGTGATCTCTTGACCAAATGCAACTAGGCTCCCCCTATCCAAGTGACGCCACATTCTCACACATTCCAAGGTCTGTTCTCAATCCACAAATCGAGCTTTCGAGTAAATTCAGTCAATTTGATTCAGAAAACAATGATGTTACTTTCAGCGCCCTGAGAAACAATTGAAATGATACATGACTCCAAAAATATCTGACAGGTAGGCAAGGTAAAGAATGAAATTTCCATCCTCAAGGATCTTCAGAACTTCGTGATTTTTTGTTTGGAAAAACTGAAGCAGCTCCTTTCTCAGCACAAAAAGGAGCATAGTGGTATTCCCTCGAGATAGACACCTCACTTTCGTATGAAAAGCAATTAAGTTTACCATCTTAACAACCAGTTTCAAGCTTGTCTTCATATCGGGAGGTAGAACTTTAGCAGAGAGAACAAATCGGTGTATGAAACAGTGAACAGTAGTGACAGATGGAGATACTCCTTACACCCAAGCTTGGAATCCAGATTTTCTCTCAAGCATAACAGGAGCGCCGTCAGTTGTGCAACCTACTAGCTTGGTGTCTTTGAAAAAGTTTTCGTAAGCTCGAACACGTCTTCTTCTTTTGTTATAGTTGTCAAGAGTAATTCACTTCGAATTGCATCCTTAGTAGCATAACGCACATATACCAGAAGCTGTGCGCCTTTTGACACGTCCGTTGATTCGTCCAGTTGTATTGCAAATCAATATTTTGAGCCTTGTACTTCCGTAATGACTGGTTCATTAATAACAGTAGACGTTTTTATAATACACCACTGTATCGTTTTATTTGACACTGCTTCATCAACGATGCCATGCTTCACCATTTGTATTGGAAGGCTTTTATTTCTTCGCCAAAAAAGTGCAATTTCACAGGAGGCAGTCACAATACCAACCGACTGCTGATATTACTCCCCCGTTTTGTCTAGTCGTTTTTCTCAAATCGCTTAAAATAATTAGGATCGCGGTCTTTCTAGTCTGGATGATTAGTTTGGAGATGGCGTTGTAAAAGGCTTCATTGATGCATTTGATAATGTCTTCATACACAACACAGACCGTGGCACAGATTCTTCCATATTCTTCAATTCATAGAACCAAAATTAATATATTGATCGCTATACTGTCGTTTGGGCATCTTGATTTGACGCTATAATAATCTGAAATAAAACGAAAAGTTGCTTTTTAATATATTGAATTATATAATAATTTACATAATAATCGATAAAAATAAACAATCACGAAGATGGTAAGTTAATTAATCACAGCACTGTACCTACTAAGTCAACAGAATGTGGGACATGCTACATTATACGCATATGTACATATTTGCATGTATTACAGTTGAGGAACTAAAGAAAATGAACTTTAGCCAAATTCACATTACACCACATTTCTCTGTGTGGGAATTTCTGTGAAAACAAGTACTTTTTTTGTATTTTTGAAAAACATCTCGCGTACCACAGGTTAGGAACCCCTGCTCTAGAGTGAGGAAGCGGTATTCCACATTGGTGGGCTTGTGGACCGTCACAACTACCACTACTGGTCTGGAGAATATCTCGAGAGATCTGGAAATATACAATGCTATCCCCAGGTAACGGTATGGTGTGGATCACTTAGGACAGTTTCCCTTCATCATCGACGATATCTTAAATTCTGAAAGGAGGATTATTCATAAGTATGTTGTCGCAAAAGGAATGAATACAGCAGGAGGAGATTAACAAAGCATTGGAAACAACCATGGTCGAGAATCAATACTCTTCAACTTTCACATTGCATTTCAAGAACACGATTTGACCGCATTTCTATATGATCTTTCAACTCTCCATCAGCTGACATTTTATTCAAATTGGAGGAGTATGGATTAATAATGCATTCTCCAGAAGTTTTGAGCTTCATTACGTCAAAATATCTATCAAATGACGTCGACAGCATTACCAAATGGACTACAATTTCTTCGCAAACACTAGGAATCAAACTCCAAAATTCATTATCATAGGCTATTTCGAATAATTCCCCTTTTCATCCACCGACACCACCAAAACAACTTATCTTTGCACGCATTTAGCTTTTCATAGCAATTCAATAATTTTATGTTTTGCCTTGAAGTGATAAACTCTGATTATTATTCATAACAGTGAATATGGCACTCTAATTCGCTAAGATTTGTTTGAATCCTTCAATTATATCTCCAATCAGATCGCAGTGTCGTTCCTCCAAAAAGATTTTGATTTTTCTCGCAGTTCAAAGAAGCGGGTTAAACTCTCCTACGTGAGAGCCAGCTGACTTTTGTGTGGAAAAGTAAAAGTGTATACTCACTTCCAAGATCTTCACGATGTGACTTTCTTCAATTTTACAGGTAACTTTTTTCATGCCAAAGCATGATAATGAAGGAATCAATGAGTACCTTACGAGTGTGGAATCTCCTCTTTCATCAGTGCAGTAACCCCAGTTATTTCCAAAAATAGCAGGAGCACCATCAGTGCACACAGCCAGTACCTTTAATAGCCAATTCATGTTTTGCAAAGAAGTCTTTCTACAAACTGAAACACATATTTTGCTTTGGTGCTTGTTTTCAGTTCTTCACTGAAAAGGAACTTTTCTTTCATGGTAACTCAACACTGCAATTAGTTGATTGCAATTCGAAACATCGGTAGTCTCGTCTAACAGGAGGGAGATGTTCAAGGGACAAGTCTTCATATTAGAGATAAAAGTGCGATCATTAGACAAATGATGTTATACTTTCGTTTTTATAAATTATTTTTTTATGTACTTTCGTATACAACATATCATCAAATTCTATATTGGTATAGATCAAACAAACCCCTTATAGTAAAATCCAAGGATTCCTTTTTTCAATTTCTTGTAGATTTAACATACTATGAAGAAAACATCTTATATGGATTCTTTATTACTTTTTTTTCTTCCCTTAACCAAAATATCTTTTCTTTTAAACTTTTCTCCATCTTTAAAAAGTGAAATAAAGTTATCGCTTTTTATTTCGAGCTCTTTGAAGAGATGATCAACTAAAATGGAATAAATTTATGTTCCCCAATTGATGAGTCGAAAATTTTAACCGATATGTTCCATTATAAAAATAATCAATTTTTAGTTGAAAATATGATTGATTATTGTGTTATTTGAATTGTAAATGTGAAGGCTTGTGGAATGAAAACTCTTCAGTATATAAGAATAATTTCAAAACTGTTAAAAACTTGCACTTTCCTATTTTCTTCAATTTTTACAAAATCCAAATAATAACTTGCAAAAAAAATCAATCAAAAGGTTGCCTTTTTTTGAACTGATGACTTGAGACACAGGCGTTATAAAATAAAGTGCTATTAGGAAAAGAAATGTGACTTTTAACTGGTTTAGTTATGATGTCAGTCTGAAATAAAGAGACTAAATTATAAATACTATTATCTACAAAAGAGATTTTTTTTTAATCTAAGCTCGAATACAGTAATTATAATATTAATAGAAAGTAAATTTGACAACACATTCTAACCACCTTGGAAACAAAGTTAGCGCAGTGAGTTATCAAGTTAAATTCAAAGAATCGTTTTTGTGAATAATCCATTTCAAAAGAAAAAAACCGCAGGAGATAAAATAAATCGATCAATTTCTTGTCAACAGACGCTTTACACACACTCTGGAATGAAATCTCGCACCCCCCCCCAGGCGGCGAGCACCCTTGTTGTGAACCCCTGATCTAAATGATGACAATTTTTTTATTGTTTGAAAACTGAAATGATGTGAGCGAACTAGAAGAGCCAACTTATTTTTTTTCTTCCAAACGTCTTATTGAAGATAGCAATATTCCAGTTGTTTGGGTGTTTATTGATGATAGGATTTTTTTACAAGTCTAGGTCTTGCTCTTTGGTGTAGTGAAAGAAATCTTTGTTTAGGTGGAACGGTAATGAAAATCATCTTTATTATTAATTATAAACTATCATTTAAATATTTAAGGTTATTTATTATTTAATATTAATTAATTAATTAAGTTGTTTTGTGACGTTCGCCCCCTTCTTTTGGGATGTTGGGGCGCCCGGGATGGTGGGTGCAAGTTTATTTGGGCTTTTCCCCCCCCCAAAAACCAATCGGCCCTTTTTACAAAAAAATATTTTATTTTATATATTTTTTTAAAATAATTTTTTAAAAAATATATAAATAAAGAGAGAACGATACAATCTAACGAACTCAATTTGGGAAACAAACTTATTGTCTAGGATAGCTTGATTACAACACGTAGAATCGGTCGTAGAGCCACCAACGAAAACTGAATTCTTCAGAGGAAGAAAACAGGGAAAAAACCAAACGGAATGTATCTTGTTTAAATAAAAGAATATGATTATAAAAGGTATGTCAAAAATAGAAGCGTTGAAGGAGATATCTTATATATTATTAATAAATAATATTTAATACATGTTATAGGGTGAAAGATAATAATAAGGATGTAGGTAGGAACAACTACCTGGAATTTGACTCCATTAAATGTCGTCCCTAGGATATATGTTAATATTGGAATGATGTTAAACGGTCAAAGGGACTGTAGAGGAGATTATCGATATACCTATCGAAGATGAAACTGTTTTGGGATATACTTGGAATCTAAATTTAAGAGGGGATCTAGAACCAGAAAAAACAGAAATATCGAGAACGAGAATCCTATGGGGGGCTATTATATGGGTAGTCACCATGAAATTTCTATTGGTTTTAATAATGAAATTTCTATGGTTTTGAAATCGTTTCTAATCCGAACAGACAAAAGAGCTGTTATTCCCTGTGTTTTTCAAAACGAACCAGAACATCAAGACAGTGTATAAAATGCAAGGGTATGATTTGCACAATTCATTCTAAAGTTGTTTGTTCAAGTTGCTTCTAAATTTGCTTTTATAAATTACAAGAAATTCTTTCTGTTTAACGCCATCTATGAAATATTTTCTTTAGTTATTTCAAAAATGAGTTTTTTTGTAGTTTGCCTTATATGGGACTGCATATCTGCCTTTTATTGCTAAAATTATATATTTCATGGTATTTTAAATGTTTTTACGCAAGTTTTCAATGTGTTTTTTGGTAATTGAAGTTTGAATCCAGAGAAAAATGTACCAATCGCCCTGTATATTCGAGAGGGCTCTTTCACCAAGCTTCATTTTCATGAATATAAATTAAAAAAAATAATTTTGCTTAAAAAAAGCCAAATTTCTATATATAATGTAAAAAATGATTAAACTGATGCGAACTTTTTAGAGAACATAAAAAATTCCTATTTTCCCCCTCCTCAATAATTCCAATAATGTGCGAGCTTGATTTATAAAATATAAGTTTCATTTTCCAAAGCAAATTTGTGAAAAGTATTTAATAGGAAAGCACAGACTTATTGATATAAAATAAAAAAATCTTCAATTCACCAATTTCTTACTTCTAAGAAGCCTTTATATAGTGAAAATTTAGTCTGTTATCCATTATGCAATTTGCATTCCTTTTTCGACAATTCATTTCGACAACAACGAATATGATGCATCATAAAAATTGCATACAAGTTTATTATTGAGCAAGTTGTTTGAAAGTAAATTGGATCAAGAAAATCAGACCCCAGACTTTGACAAGTCACTGCAAGCCTTCAACATCAGTATGCTGTGGCGCGTCGTGAATAGGTACATGTGCAAGTGCAGTATTGTCCACGGGTGTTGTCAGTGTCTACTTTGAGGAAGCAAAATTGTTTTTGTTCGGGTCGACAGTATTTGTTCGTGACTCGGGTGCAGCAGTGTGCGTCATCCCTGTTCATGCATTGCTGCGATATGACTTTCTGAAATGAATACATTTAGGCTAAAGAGAAGTTTGGCTATACCTCTCTTGCTCAGATTTAGGTATTTCAGTGTATGGGTGTCTAATGTCAATATGTATGTAGTATATAGTATATCTAGGTGTTTTGTGTGTCACACTTGCATTAATACATATATTAAAAATAGGAAAGTCTAGAAAGTTCCTTTTTGAGATGAGCTGTCACATTTAGATCAATTTTTTGACAGGTTTGTTTGATTTTCATAAAAAATGAATATCACTACTGAATTCAGCATATTTGAAAATGGGTATACATGTGCAAAAAACTTTATAAACTTATTTAGATAAAAAGTTCCTTTTTGAGATGAGCTGTCACATTTAGATCAATTTTTTGACAGGTTTGATTGATTTTCATAAAAAATGAATATCACCACTGAATTCAGCATATTTGAAAATGGGTATACATGTGTAAAAAACTTTATATACTTATTTAGATAAAAAGTTCCTTTTTGAGATGAGCTGTCAAATATAAATAAATTTTTGACAGGTTTGATTGATTTTCATAAAAAATAAATATCACCACTGAATTCAGCATATTTGAAAATGGGTATACATGTGTAAAAAACTTTATATACTTATTTAGATAAAAAGTTCCTTTTTGAGATGAGCTGTCACATTTAGATCAATTTTTTGACAGGTTTGATTGATTTTCATAAAAAATGAATATCACCACTGAATTCAGCATATTTGAAATATATATCTAACATCAAAAATATTTATAAAAACTTATTAATATCTGAGAAAAATAGAGGGGGGGGGACACTTTTCGCTTCCAGCACTTGAGCGGACAAATTTTGCCCAGCACTAATGGGGTTAACACTAAACCTAACCTCAACCATATCACTAATGCTAATTCTACACTAACCCTAACCAAGACAAATTGTTTCCAAAATGTTATGCATCAAAGCCAATAGAAATTGGATGAGCACTTGTCAACTCTTAAACAAATTAAGGAAAACGTTTGGCTCACAAGAGCGCGCAAGCAAAGGGTAGAAATTCCTGCTGTCCAATGCGAGATTTATTCGAAATAATTTAGCTTTCTGTTTCAGGCGTAGTAGGACTTCGAGTGAAAAAGCTGCACAACTTTTGAAAGTTCCCCACAAAAAATAAAATACGAATTTTTTTTCGAAGATTATAAAATATTGTTTTTTATAATCACTAGCGGATTTAAAGGGGGCGGAAGCGGCTTACGCCCCCTAAAATTGTATTACCAATTGCTTGAAAATTTTTCTTGATCTAATTCTTTTTATAGAACTCAAATATTATGATGATTTCTGCAAATCGTTTTTTAGATTCAATCTTTTTCTAAAGTGAGAAGCCCTAAAAAGTTTTGTATGTTTCAATCGTAGTTAAGTGTGACACTTATTAATTTTATATTATCCAATTTTTTTTGTAAATTTATTATTTAAAACACATCAAGTTTTACCACATCAATTCACTTCGCAGTTCAATGAATGAGGATCGTTTTAATGCTCTCATTCTTCTTTTTGTTTTAAAAATTTTGATAAGCTTAACTTTATATGCTTGAAATTTGAGTTTGAATTGAACCCCAGGATTGTTAAACATTCAAAGTTAAGTACAGTCGTGAAAATGTGGAGTCTGCTCTTGCAACGCACGTTGAATAGACACACTGCGTTCATTTATCCAAAACAAGCTGGATACTCTCATTCTACAAAGTGTTAATAATAACTGTTGGATGCATGCACTTCTTAAAGTAACACCCTTAATGGGGTTCACCGCGATAGAGATTACAGAATCATCAGCAGAAGATATTGTGTACAGCAGAAAAAGCTCCTTCGCATTCAACACGTGATGGTTTTATTGAGAACGATATAATAAATCAAATATACCTATACATATATCCTAGATGTAAGCTTCACGAATTTTAAACATTTGTGTTCAAATCACCCACATCCTAAAAAATTAATTTTTATAATCTATCAAAGATATTCTTCTTGCAATATTTTTTTTCACTACATTCCCCACATGTTGGGTTTTTTCAATTTTTCTGAATATCCTAATTGTTCATATTTTTGTACATTTATTTGCTTATATTTATTCTTAAACATTTTTGTCCCACGTTTCTTTTTTTGAAGGAAGTAAGAGCTTCAAACCATTTTGGAAAATTTAGAAAACTCTTTAAAAGCGATGATTATACGTAAGGCTTTATCAATAGAGTTTTTAAGGATAATAAAGTGATCAATTATTATAATTCTATAATGAAAATTAATTTGATCGCTTTGCCCACAAATTGTTCTTTAATTAAAAAGTCTTTTTAAATTAAAATTTCCCTAACTTTTTTATGTCAAAAAGATTTTACCCTTCATCCAATTACTTTAATATTTTTGAAAAATATAAATGTTTTTGCATATAATTAAAAAATCCACTAATTATTTTAATTACATTGAAATAAAAATCATTAAACTGAAATTTTTCTTGATTAGGAATAACTCGTTGTGATTTTTGGTTGTGATGAAAGTTTTTATATTTATAACCCCGTTTTCAACACTGATTCGTATTAACAGCAGTCGTCAGTGCTGCCAATAACTTTAGCTTAGTATTTGATTATTTAAAATGCGTCTATTATCAGGTTGCTCAAAAATCATATTTAAATGTTAACCTTCAGTTTTCATTTATAAATAAAAAAAATACTAAAAATTAAAAAAAAGAAGAAAAAGTTTTCCTTTGAAATTAAAAACAAGATTAATTTATTCAAAAATCCTTAGATCTACGTGCAGCTACAACATAAAATAGAAGACATCTTTACACAGAAAATCATACAACATATTTCGCAACACCTTGTTTTATCTTCAAAAACAGCATGAAGCTCTCTTTTTACTAAAACGTTCTTGTTCACTTGTTTGAGATCGAGTGCTTGAAAAACCGTGAATAAATAGGAGTGATCTGAAAGCTTCGATATTGAAGAACAGATTTTATATCAATTCTTGTCTGATATATATCTAAAGGAAGTTTTTCATGAACACCTTTCTTCCCATTGCATGCTTCTCATAAAATAAGACTGTGTCTTATAACCAAAATATATTTTAAGCTTTATTTTTAAGCTAGAATTTAGGAATAATGCCAAGCAATGTGAAATTAAAATTCATTCATAGAAAAAGTAGTATTCAAAAAACTCTAACTACCAATACCACCTTATCACCTACTCCTAGACTCTAGATTCTAGAGTGGTCATGACCGCCAAAGGGGTCACTTCCTTTTTTCTAGTGGTCATTGAGCGTGCAAGATTTTACAGAATTTTTGTTACGATATTTAAGAAGTTTGTTATTTTGTTTTATATTTAGCTTTCGGTAAGCCTGCTTGCTTTGCTGCGCAATTGTGCCTTCTCGATGAAAACACCCTATGCTACCTTTATCTTTCGTCATACGCATCACCGTTCATAAAGGGGGACTCTACTTTTTGGGAAACGACCGGCCTGATTGTTCGACTATTTTCGTTACTTAGATGTCTTCGAAAAATACACATAACGAAAGTTTTCACAACTTAGGCTTGCTAACGAGAGTGCGAAACCTTTTAAGCTGAAGGAGAACCTCAAGATGTTCATCTAGAATTCGCCAGTAAGGGTTTGGCCTACTTCAAAATGAAAGAACATCAGCTCAAGCAATCTAGATTGGATAGGCCATCAAGTGCGGCCTTTGATATAAATATCATTTTAATAAAAACCTTGGATAGTTTTTAAGTCTGAAATCATTATACACATGAAACTTATAATATACACCACACACATAGACGAAAGGAATATTAATTGTGTTCAGTGATGTCTCTCTCAGAAATTGGAAGCATTTTTCTCTGAACCCAATGAATTTTTACTTAACCGGTTTTCTCCCAATGTATTCATATGAGGACACAAAATAGATTGTCTTTAATTTATGATAATTTTTTGTAACAGTGACAACGAATTTGAAAGAAGAAAATAGGATCTTTAATGAAGAACGGGACTGTAATATTTTTTAGTGAAAGTCAAAATGTCTTGCTTGCTGTGTGATACCACAATTGTAACGGTTAAGAAATTCAATGCACAGCAACATTACGCTCTTCATAGAGACAATAAATATGCCAAATTAGAGGGTGAGTCTCGAAAGCTAGCACTGAAGAAACTGAAAGATGGAAAGCAAAAGCAAAGACAATAGTTCCATTCTGTGTTACATCAAGGGAATGCTGCGACAGAAGCCAGCTATAAAGTTGCATATTTGCTTGGAAAAAAGGGTAAACCATTCAAACTCATGAAGGAATGTATTTTAGAAGTGGTAAGATGTGTAGATGCAAATAAAGTTAACAAATATAAAGAGGTGCCATTTAAAAGTAGGACTAATACAGATTATTGGCTTGTAATGTAACAGAGAAACTCAAAAATGTAATCCAGAAGGAAAATGTGTATTACTCAGTAGGCTTGGATGAATCGACAGATTCCACAGATTCAGCACAAGTATTGTATTAAGAATGAAGGATTTATTGCGCATATTAAAAGAGAAACCAAAGATCCAAATGAACTGATTTCTTTTTATTGTATTTTACATCAACAAAATCGCTGTGCAAAATCTGTCATTTTAAATCATACTTTGCAAAAGGTTATAAGTATTGTTAACTATATTCGAGCAAATGCCACGAAGCATCCTCAATTTCGAAACATGCTGATGATGGATGACAAAGTAATTAGTGTAGATTTGCCCTACCACTCAAAAGTACGCTGGTTGTCACAAGGGAAAGTATTGGTCAAAATTTTGTCTTTACGAAGGCAAATAATTGACTTTTTCAAAGAAAGTGACAAACATTGTGAATTATCATATCCAAATTTTTACAGAGATGTAGCTTTTTAAAATCAAAACTTTCAGAAGAACACATTCTCCAGTTTACGAAGGTAATGAGTGAAAATGAAGATATCTATGAATCTTTTAAAGAATACGGATCAATCTCTGTTTGACAACAGGGAAGATCCTATTGAAATTTGGAAAAAGGCGGTAGAATATCCTGGTCTTCATGAACACGCACGCCGACTGATTTCCTGCTTTTCTACAACATAGTGTTGTGAATCCACATTCTCGTACTTGACACAAATAAAGAATTCGCTGAGAACACAGTTGACAGATGAGCATTTGGAGGACCAATTAAAACGAAGAACCACTATGTTGGAGCCTGATAACAAAATGCTTTCTCAAAAGAAGCAAACTCAAAGAAGTCATTAATTTGTATAAAAAGGACCTACTTACCTAAATGAAATATTTGAAAACTTCATATTCGCGATGTTTATATGTCTGTCTTTTTTTTTATAAGAACTTGTATAAGTTCTTTTATTAGATTATTATTATTAAATGTTGTACGAGGGGATAAAATAACTGAAAAAAATAGTAATTTGCAGTGCGGCCTCTATGAGGGACGATGAATTGTAAGGTGGCCTTCATGCACAAAAAGGTTCCCCACCTCTGTCCTAGTGCATGGAGATGTCAGAACTAATTTTTTTAACAGTTCAGAATATCAAATTTGCTATTCTAAGCAAACGCAAGTTTCATACTCTTAAAAATTTAGAGAAAACATGTCAATGCACATGTGTTATCATAAAAATTTTGGATAAAGTAAAAATTGAAAAATTCCGAAAAAAGCGTTGTTGTATTTTTTTTTATTTAGAAAAAGGAATTATAAAAATAATCTTAAATATAAAAAGAAGGTGGAGCAAACCAATTAAGTTCTTGTCACACCAAAAAAAAATTTAACAAAAAAATTTAACTTTTTTTTCTAAAAAAGCATTGTTGTATATAGAAAAAAGAAGAATGTTTGGAATTTAAATGGACCGCGGATAAGGATGTTAAGAGGATGTAGAAATTTTGCGGATATCCTACACATCTCTAAAATACATGATAATAATTGACGTCTTGCAAAATGGGGGTATAGTTTTTTTTTAGTTTTTCTGACTGAATTTATACTTAGAATTTTTTTCTGAAAGCGAATATAGATGCTGAAAACACCTTTGCAATCCATTCACTCTAATAACTTGATTCATTTTAAGCAATTTTCGCGGACCAATATACGATGCATCACAAAATAGCAGACAGGTTAATTTATTCAGAAAAGTAGTTGAAAGGAAATCAAATTAAGGATCAGGCATAAAACGTTGACTTGGCAGTGCGCAACTCGCATCAGTAGGGCACGGCGCGTGGGTAGGTGCAAGTGCATGTGCAGTATTCTCCGCGATTGTAGTCCGTGTCGAATTTGATGTAGCAAATGAGTTTTTCGTTTGGACGACAATTTTTCCTGTACGTCACTTTGCTGCAGCAGCCTGCGTTATCGCCGTCAGTGCAAGTTTGCGCAATGAATCTCTAAAATGAAGACATTTAGGCTGAAGTAGAAGTTTCGTAAGAGCTCGCGCCTTTTTGGCAGAGAAAATTCCAAAAAATTGCGTGGCATTTAGTACAACTCACTAGGAAGGGTAGTTTTTTTCAAAAATCTACTAGTTCAATAAAAGACCAAGTGTAGCTATAGAAAAAAGTTTAACAATTTTAAAAATGAACATCCTAGATGGTTGAAAAACACTCCATAATGTGTCAAGCCTTTTTTAAAATGTGAAAATAAAAAAATTTGAAATGTACTTACCTTTGAAAGCAGACAAAGAACAAGAAGGAGATAAAATAATTTAATCATTGTGAAACTCAGAAGTCAAGTATAGTTTAAATGAATTCTTTCAAAAAAATTTTTCTTTAAATATCCAAAAATTTGCTGGCCTTGAAATATTTGCTACGGAAGACGTCATCTTGAATGAGATAATTTATTGAAATTTCATTCAAGAGTACGATCTCTGTGCATTTGACCTTGCATTTTTTATATTCATTATCTTGCATTTTGGATGTTAAATTCTTGGAAATAATACAACGTAGAATGTCAAAGTTCTCACATAGATAAATTTTTATAAATAAACTTTTCTTCACAAGATATGTGTTTTATTTTAAAATTATAAATCACGTGAGGAAAAAACGAGCAATGATTTCCTTTTCCTTGAGACATTTTAAATTATTTCGTATACACGCTTATTTTTTACGTTTTTCAGGCCATGATTAAAATTATTAGAGGAAAAATAATATAACCTCGTTTTGAACTTTACGAATGTTTAAACTTTAATGAATTTTCTTTTCCATTTTAATCACGTTACAATAAACTTTTTTATAATCAATAACTATAGAGTCGTCACACATAGCAGGGATGGACCGAGAGGGGGGATAGGGGGATGCATACCCCCCCCCCCCCCCACAGCAATCTATTCAAGAAAAATTAAGGTTGGAGTCCACCCTAAAATAGAATTTAAACCGCAAAATTATTTATTACCAAAAATGGATGAAATTAGATCAAATTAAAAATCTTCTTCTTCTTCTTCTTCTTCTTAAAAAGTAAATTCACAAGTAAAATGGTTTTATAATAAAATTTGTGGAGATAAATTTGCGACCACTCTGATGATCAACCGATCTTCAACTATACCAACTTGGGGAGGAAGGTGGTGAGTTAATGCGAAAAGACTCCTGAATTTACTCTTTCCAACCCTTCATTTATAGAAGTTAGAAAAAGTTGCTAAAATTCATTGCTATGACATTCTGTTTATCAGTGAGTTTCCACCTAAAAATCCTTTCATATGACATCTCTTTGAACCTATCAAAGTCGATGGTTAAGATGTTTATTTTTAATATTTGTGTAAATTTTAAATATGCTATTATTTTGAGAAAAGCTCATGCAGACAACAGCACAAATGCGTCTTAGTCCAAGACATAGGTCCTCGACGCCAAGCTTTCGCCCTAATTTGTCTCACGAGTTTATTTCCAAAAGTCTTCTTCAGTCGGGGGGGGGGGCAAGGGATACAGCGTTGGGCCGGCCCCGGGAGAAAAACAAAAAAAAAATTCCGCCTAAACCCAGAAATCTTTGTGTCAAAACGTGGTTGAATGGATTATATATATATATATATATATATATATATATATATCTCTCTCCTCTTTTTTGTTTTTCTTGTTTGTTGGTTCTTTTTCTTCGTCGGTTCGCTCCGATTTTTTGGTTTTAAAATTTTATATGGTTTCTCGAAAATTTTGCTATTTTTGAAAATCGCCCCTTTTTTTGTTGGCTTTTAAAAAAGGGCGGGCTCGGCTTTTTTTCTTTTCTCGTTTTGGGGCGCGTTTTTCGTTTCAAAAATCCTTTATTAGTTCATTATTTTTTCTTTTTTTTGGAAATTGTTTTTTCTTTAAATTTCTGGAAAGTTATTTTTTTTTTTTTTGGGCGGGGCGTTGTTTTCTATATTATTTTTTTGGGAATGTCGTGTCTTTGGGGAATGTTCAATATTTTTTTTTTTTCCATTCTTTGGGGCCCTTCGTTCAAATACTATTAGGTTTTTTTCTTCATTTTATTCCGGAGATAGATTGGTTTTTACTTTTAAATGTCATGTAATAAACGTAAATTATTTTTTTTCTTTTTATGGGGGAGGGATTTTTCTATATTTTATGTTTTTCAGTGAAATGTCGTTATGTCGGTTTTGTTTGTATCGGTCTCTTTTTTTTTTGTCCCTTTCTATTTTTACGAGGGCTTGTTTTTTATACCGACAGGGCAGAATAATTACTTTTGTTGTTTTAGAGTATTTGGAAGAAAGTTACCTGTTGTTGTTTGGGTGTTTTATCCCTGCTTGCCCTCTTTAGCCGTGTCTGGTTGTACGGTTTTGTTGGATATCGTAGTCTCTTTTTTGTTTAGATCCCTTTCTATTTTTAACGAGGGCTTCGTTTATTTATACCGACAGTGTGCGAAGAATAATCCTTATTGATTGTTTTTATTAGAGTTATTTGTTGGTTTGTGGGATTTCTTTTGTTCTTTTGGTGTGTGTTTTTGGTATTTTTTTTTTTTTTTATTTTTTTTTTTTCTCAATTTTTAATTAGTTTTTGTTTCTTTTTTTTATTTCTTTTTTTTTATTTTATTTTATTATTTAAATATAATATTTAAAATTGAAATTGAAGATAGTATATTTTAAATTATAGTAAAATATAAAAGTTGATATTTTTATTTTTAAAAATATTTTATTTTATTAAGAATTTTATTTTATTATTTGATAAAATATATTATATAGTTGATAATATATATATTTAATAAATTATTTGAATGTATATAATTAATTAAAGAATGTGAAAAATTGAAATTTTATATATATATATTTGAGATGATAAATATGAGTGATATAGATAAGTGAGAGATATAAGTATATATATATATTTTTTTTTTCATTGACACTTTTCTGTATCATATTTATAGATGAGTTTTTATGCATAACTTGCTAAAACAAACTCATTCTTAAAAAAAGGCTAAACGAGTTGATCCACGAGCCCCAAAATTTAAAGTATCCAATCAAGTGACAGTGTTCCTAAATGCCATCGTACTACGTTTGTGTTTGTTTGGAATTTAGTAAGTTATTGCGATAAAGTAGAGAATCGAAGTGTATCAGAGAATAAGGGAGAAAAACGATTGAATATACCATTGAAACAAGTAACAGTCAAAATATCTTGGGGAGGGGGGGGAGGGGGTTGGTGAGGGGATGAAAACACTTTTTTTAGATTTTGACGGTCATGAATATGTCATTTAAAAACATCTGCTAAGTTGTTCAAACGAACAAGCAGAAATGAAATCCATCACTTTTTTTTATGTCTAGACTAGGGGTGACGAACGGATCCGGCTTGTGAAGTAATTTATCCTGCCCGCAAGCTAATTCTTGATTTGCATAATTAGGTCTTACAAGGTAAGTATTTTTGAAATATATTGTCTTCATTTGAACTTTTTATGTATCTTCAGTGTGTCAATTCTCTCACATGCATTGGGAAAACATGGAAACAACTTCATGCAAAGAATTAAAGCATGCACTAATAATTTCATGATAAACAAAGGGAGATATGTTAAAATTTTTAAATAAAAATAAAGTGTATACACAAAAAAGACGTGCTATAAAATAGTAAATTGATTGTCACTGAGAATCCTGATTCTTTTGCTTACTCATTTGTCAATTATTATTAGATTTATGTGTTCTTTTCACTCTTGAATGTTTGGATTTACAACTTTTCTTCTTTTAGTATTATTCTTAGATTTATTATATTCTTTGCTAAATCTTCTCTTATCTGAAATTCAGAATTGATACCACGAATCAAATGATAGAGTTCTCAGGTACTCGAGAAAACACAGTTAATTTTTAAATATTTATGTACAAAAAGGTAAAGGTACCGTGGGGTATTTTCATCGAGAGAGCATAATTGCGCAGCTTGTAATCGAACAATGAGGAAAGTCGGCTTGATGGGGGATCGAACCCAAGACCTTGAGTTATCGAAACCCAGTACCAAACCAACCTTACTCCCGCCCCCAAAATTCTAAAAGAATCTTTACCCAAAAAGGTATTTGCGCTAGGATGTTTTGTCCAATTTTTTCTGCTCTTTTTTATTCGTGGTGTTAATACTGAGTTTCAGATGCTAGAAATGGCGCCAGTCTGTAGCATGCATGATACAACGACTGAAAAAGAGAAAATTTTTCCAAAAGCTTCACTGGAATCAATTAGGAGGTGTAACAGTTGATGGAGGGAAAATATAGATGGTATTAAAAAAGATTACTTGGGAAGATTATAACCAAATTAAAAGATTTGGCAAATCCAAGTACATTTTTTTCACTGCTTTTTACATCAACAAACTTTGGGTGGAAAAGACTTAGGCCTTTTCTGTGTACAGTGTGCTGAAAGCAGTAGTTTCTGTTGTAAACTTCATTAGAGGACACGCACTAAATCATTTTAAGTTTCAAACTTTTCTTGAACATGTTGATTCAGAATTTCAAGTCTTACCTTTCTATACAGCCCCAAGATGGGCTATTTTTTTAAGTAAAAAACAAAGTTAATCATCCATTGATCTGCAATCCTTTCTCGCTATCAAAAGTAGAGCTTTCAGTTGACTTAGCATCTCATGTTAATGAACTAAATTTGAAAGTTTGGTGCCCCCTGGAGTAGATGATACTACTGTAGAGAGATAAACACGATTTTCCAATCATTTCAGAGTTAGCAATACGATCTAAGTTTGAACAAGTGATTAATTTGTATGACAAATGTTCAAAGAAAACAACATTTGAACCAATATTATAACACTTCGATGTCATCATAGTCCAAAGTGTAAGGCTCAATGCTGATGACAAGAATCTGTACTACCTGGACTCTCCAAAGGAGGCCAAAGTAAGCTATTTGACTTGCACCTAAGAGAAGATGTTCTGAAACTAAAGCCTCCCAAGTTCTGGATATTGACAGTGACTCTGGAGAAGAAGATATTGAAGTACAACTATGTTTAATGATGAAAGTGTGGACTAAAATGCTAGTGAAAATGATGACGTTTACAGCTTAACAAGAAAGCCCAAGGTATCAGCAATATCTATGAGACTTGTAAATATAAGAAACATTTCTACCATAAAAAGATCAAAAATCTCCAAACAGTTGTCAGAATAGTGAATCGATATTCCAAAGCCTAGTCAAAAAGAAACTTACAAAGCACTCTTCAAGAAAGCTGTTGAAATGATGAAACACTTGATCGATACGCTACGTGATCAAAAATCGAGGCTGCATTTCAGTGGTAAAAATTTTGGCATAAATGAATATCAGACGATTGTGATCAAGAATGAAACAAATAAAATCGAAATTGCTTTGGGTTGTGGTTAGACTGCAGAGAATGTTTCGAGCAAAAGTTATGATAAGCCACTTTTTTGAGCTGCTAACACCATGTCTTGGACAGATTCCTACGTGTAATATGGATTAGGAGTTAGCAGCGACACTCATCCAAAATCAATAATTTTTTTTACTGGAGGAAACCATGTTATTGAAGATCGAGCTGGCAGGAGAGATGATACGAACTTTCTTTTTTACTTATCCCTTACCTTTACCTACTTTCATGATAACACAGACTTGCCTTTCATGAAGTTTCAGAAAATGTCGAAAATATGCAATCCCAGTTTGAATTAGCAAGCAATCTTATTACTTCTTGCTTATTTCCTGATGCCACAAGAGAAAAATAGGTTAAAGGTGATACGTCAGTTCATTTCATATGACGGGGTCTTGTATGCATACAATTTTTTCCATAAAATTTTTTTTCCACAATTTTATAACACATTTATTTTTTAAAATATATATATATATATATGTTGTATTAAAAGTTGTTATTCATTTGAGAAAATGTTAATATGTTTGGAATTTGATGGGTTTAGATCATGTAAGAAGCAAATGTCACATGCTAAAACAAAGACAACGCACCACTGCCTTTCATTCTCTCTAATGATTTTCCATAACTTCACTATTGACTAATTTTACTTTATATATATGACTAACATTTTTCAAATTGTTCTAGAATGCAGAATAAAGTTAATGAATTTTTTTTATGTTTTTTAAGTTTTACAAAAAATGGCAATGAAATGATATAAACTCAAATATAATTTCTTCTGTTTTGCATTGTTTCATTTTTTTTAACAAATTAGTTTTTTTTAATAATTATAATTTTCTTTTTTTTCCTTTACATTTTTCATTAATACTAAATCAAAGAAATGTGAAAGTAGTGAATCCCAAGAGATTTTCTCGATACTCACCCTTCCTTAGACAGTTGAAATTGTATTTGAGTTTGATGATGAAAATAATGCAAGTATTATATTACCACCTGAAACTTAAGATGGAATGTTAACTTATTTGTAAGAAGATGATGATACTGATTCAACAAGTTATTTTTTACCAAATGTTGTACTTTGAAAGCTTTTTTGACATCCAAAAATCATGATGAATTTTATATTCAACTTCAAAAAAAATCAAACAAATCTTACCTAAATAGAGGAAAGCTTAATTGGTAGAAGCTAATCATCGACCACGAAAACTTGATGCCATTGAAATAAAATTGAATTAAAAGACAAATCGCAAAGTGAATTCTCTGAATTATTTTATAATGAAAAAATAATGAAAATGAAAGGGCACGAATCCAACAGATATGCTGCACAAAATCATACCTTTGACTTGAATCTATTTGAACAACGAAAATTTATTGGGATTATTTTGTTGACAGAATACAATGTAAGGCCTCTTTAAAGAATGTATTAGAAAAAAGATGACGATATTTGTTATAAATTGTATCAAAATAAAAGTCAAGGAACTGATTGAAAAAATAAATATGTACAATCATTTTTCTAATAATGGAAGTTTAGAGAAAAAACAATAAACTTTGAAAAATACAAAAATGTCCAAATCTTCTAAACCAAGCGTTGAAACAATTTGGAGTTTTCAGCGAAAAACTTTGCATCGAAGAGGAAATGGTTCCTTTTTTGGAAGATATTCATCTAAAATGTTTCTACAATCAAATTTAGATTCAAAAATTGCTTCTTCAACAGGGTACACTTTTTGTTTTCAAACATATACTGGAGTTTCGCAAAATTGCAATAAATAATAAATGGTTGTCATAAACGTTTTATCTCAAGTTATTTCAAATCCTTGTTAACATTATATGTTATTCTTATAATCTTCTAAAAGAATTGAAAGCAGAGGGATATAAACATATGGCTACAATTCCAGAAAACAGCACTAGGACGTGCACCATTGTCTTGATCAAAGAGTATAAATAAAGAAAAAGAAAGATGATTTTGTCGTTGTTTCAGAGATAGAGGCGTTCCTATTGTTGCAGTGGAAAGACAACAAAGTTGTAACAATTGGAACAAATTATTATCTTACTATCAATCCAATTTCCTCCATGAAAAGATTTAATAGAAAGATAGCGAAAAAAGCGAACTTTCTCAACAAGCATGCTTCCAGAAATATAACCTTCGCATTCGAAGTGTAGATTTGTTGGATCATTTTGTTAGCCAATGCCTTCCAAACATTAAAACTAAAAAGTCGTATTGGCCATTTTTTATAAACATATAGCATATTGCTACTGTCGTGGTTTCGAGACTTCACATCGATCTTGATTGCTTTTCAAATAGAGATCTTTTGACTTTCACGCGAGAAATTGTTTACGAATTGTTTTCCAGTATAAAAAATTAGGAAGTGTCATGACTAAGTGGGAAGCCTACTTTAAATTAACAAGTTAATCAAGCGTTCTTTCTTCCGCCAAGCGCAGATATATTTGTGTTTCGGATAAACCACGTTTGCATTTCCAGATCCCTATAGCATATGGTGGAATGGAAATATAGAAATAAAAAACATTTAGATCAAAAGGCATCAACGTTTTACAATGTTATTTTATTCTGCACAGTATGTTATTATTAATTCAAAAATTAGCATATTTGAATAATAATCAAATTTTAAAAGAATATATAAAATTCCCTCATTTGAGAAAATGTCTTTGCGTGCTTCCATAATCAACATCCTAAAAGTTGGCAGGTGTGTCATATATAAATGTGGAAACTTTAGGCTAATTTCCTATTTTAAAATGTGTTGATTTTGTATTATTTTATGTATATACAAATGTAAAAAAGTATTAGAAAAGCTCGCTGATCTTATGGTAAAATTCTTTGCATTTATCTTTCCTATATTACTTACCCCCTTTTTAGGATTACATGAAAGCACTACTATGCCGCTAAAACAAGAAACGAGTTGTTGCTTTATATTACATTATTATTTAATAATCATAAATGATGACTTTGAAAATGTCAATCCTCAAAAAAGTGTGCATTTATGCTTAAAAAGATTTATAGATTCAGCAAAGATTGGAAATCCTGCAAGATTGGAGTTCCAGCGTAACGAAATATCCAATTAGGTAACATGGTGCGGTGTGCTTTGCTTCTGCAACTTTTGCGTCAGTTAAGGTTGAAATGTCATTTTTTATATAAACCCAATTTTGTGTGAAGAAAAGTAGATTTGGTATAGTTAAAAATGGAAGTTATGTGCTAAAGCTTGTAATCAAAACATAAACCAAGGTAAATTTTGAAATATTTTGCCGTAAGGGTAGTCTTTTTTATGTTTTTATAATTTTTAATGCTTCCTGTCGTCTACTCTTATATCAAAATCTGAACTCTATTTTCTAGATTTTTTTACCTTATTATAAATTTGGCATACTTGAAATAAATCACTTTATGTCGATTGAAAGAAAATTAAAATTAATTTTACATCCAAAAGCACAATGCAATGTATAGTGAACTAAAAAATTTAGGTTTTAAATTAAAAATTGAGTTTATTTTAAAGAATTAAGAAATTTGTTATGAATGAAAATCTAAAATAAAAGTAAATCAATCTGTTTAACAAAAAATTAAAGGTTATGAAAGTGAATAAAGTATAGAATTTGATTATTAAATCTATTTTTTTATAAATAAATAATATTTTGTTTTTCAATAATAATAATAATAATTAGCCTTGAAAAGAGTTAATGAAAGACAAAACAATTAAAATGTGAATTCATGCTGTTATTCTTGTTTTTATTGAAGAAAAGCTATTGGATAAAATTTTAGCAAAACAAAATTGAATTGGATACAACCAATTTGGCATAATTTTTCAAAATTATGAGTTGATTTTTTTCAATAATCACCACATATCTAATGGCTAAAACTCCGCATCTATGCAACATGGTGACATCTTCAAATCCAAATTCCAATCTCAACGATCCTAAAGATCAAGTGAACACCTATCTTTTATTTTTCATGATAAATTTCTTCTTATATTGACTTGAAAAATCGCAAAATTTTCACAATTTCTGTAAATTTACGCTTTGCATATAATTATTATTTATTAAATTTAACAAGATTAGAAAAGTAAATTATTTTTTTAAACAAACTAAATAAAATAATTCCCTCGCATGTCCGCATAGGGCCTGAGCGGCCATGCACTGTTTTGATTCCAAAGTTTTAACGAAAATAAAATAGATATTGAAAATTTTCTACCATGTAAATTTCAAAAGTTATTTGAAACAACATTATAGCATAAAAAGTTTGAATTATAGAGGCGTATCAATGTGACTTCCAGAAAATAAAATTTACGCCATCTATGTAATTTTTGTTTTATCATTTTTCCAATTTTGATCTGTTTTAAAAATTCATACAAACAAATATAAAAGTAAAAAAGTGCTTTGATAAAACTTGGTCACTTTGAAAGTGTTGAATGTTTTTTTTGAAAATTACAGAAAATGGTCTAATTTATGTAACAAAAACAGAAATTGAGTGAAAAGAGTAAGTAAAAGAAATACACTCAGGATATTTTTGTCTTATTCAAAAACTTTGGAAATTTTATTACAACAATTTCAAATATGAAACATTTTTCTGTAAAACTATTTCATTGCTAATAAAATAAGTAATTACGAGAATGACCAATTTTTCGAATAAAATAAATGTAAAAAGTTCAATAACAAGAACTCTTCATTTGACATAGAAAATCAAATTCAATTATTATTGTAGGGAAAAAATATTTTGAAAAATATGAAACAGTGTTTTATATTTTATTGCAAAAAATGAAACAACGGTAAACTATGTTTCAATTGCAAACATCGTCAAACAGTTTTTACACAAAACTTTCTTGTGTTCATCACAACAGTTCAAGAGGCAGATGTTACATCTTTGGAAGACTCTCTTTTTGCTTTCTTTGCAAATTTGACACGGGGATCTTTTTATTACAGAACTAATGGGAACACTTTATGTTTATGAATTCCATAAGATTTCAGAATTAATCTAACCTCAAAAAGTATGTTTCTATTTTGAACATATATTTTCATAGAAACCTCTGCCATTTGAAAACACATTTGTGAAATTACACTTCTCCTTCCACTGTATTTTCTATAAAACTTCCTACTACTTGAAGTTGAGGGTTGTTTTTTCAAATTTCTTCTAATATAATGTAAGTGTTTAGCCCTACTATGTTCAAGTAGTATAGGATTGGACTTCTATACGATGTTCTATAAGAAAGTATACATTCTTAGCATTTGGTTCGCTTTATAAACCCTTGATTTTACGCTATTATATGTATCAATAGATTCAGGTAATCGTTTTGGTCCTATTATTTCCATCTCTCTAAAATGTTATTACTCATCATCAAAACTGCTTTGGAATTTCTTTTCGCATGCTTGCTAAGGATATATGCTACTAAAGATAAGCAACCTGAAAAGAGAGTCCTTGATTCTAACTCTTGTAGGTTCAAAGTTCTCAAATGTTTTTTCTTAACCTATATTAACCTTCGACTTTTCAGTCATTATTTGGTATATTATATCTAAAAATAATCATTTGTTTTTTTTAATAAAAAACTTTATTTTTAAGAAAAAAATACCAATTTATATATGTAATAAATTATTCCTTATTTCAAAAAGATCATTGAGATAACGAATTCATTACAAATTGGAGAAATAGAAACAATTAAAAAAATAAGTTATGAGCAATAAATACCTCCTAAGGTAATAATCATTAAGGTCACAAAATGCACGCACCGGATTATGCGGTTAATCCATAAATCTCGCAATGTATTATACTATAGGATGAAAATACTTAACGATGAAAATACCAATGATGATATACATTGATTACATCAATGATTTTTCAATGATTAATCATCATTTGATGCATCTTTTCGTTGTATTTTTGTGCTTTACGATAATATCACCTCTTCACGCATTTTCATTGGCTCTTTCATTGCGATAACAAACGTTTGCCAAGCTAGTTCACATTAGAGGGATTATTTCACAGCGTCGTCACTTTCTCACCACTTTCTCACTGAGGTTACCACTTTCTCACGTTTAAAATACATAAAGAGAGAATTCAATCCAAAATTCAAACTTTATATTCTATAAATATATCTTGGCATTGCTAGAAAATATTCAAGTAACAACACGACTTCAAAATGATTGAAATCAGGTCTTAATGTTCTGATCACCAACGTGATAATTGCCAAGAGATCTTAAAGAAGCTTCTAGAAAAAGTTTTCAAGTAACATCAGATCATCACAAAATTCAAATGGATTCAACTCACTCTGTTGAAATTAAAGGACATAATAGGCAAATTTCTTCGCTATCTCAAAATGTAAGGGAAAATGCCAAGGGATTTAAAGAAGATTCAGAAAAAGAAACAGTTTGTGCCGTTCTAAAGCCCATAAAATTCGAAGATTCTCGTTATTTGTAGATAAAAGAAGCACTGAAACCCAAAACAACACCCGTCGACGAAGAATATGTAATTCAAAAATATTTGGCTGAGGGAATAATTGGAAAGGTTTATCTGTGCTTAAACATCAATACTTTGAAAAAGCAGGCTCTCAAAGTGATACCGTACATTCAAGAGTCACAAGTTCTCTTCGAAGGCGTTATTCAAGAGGTCAATTACCTGAAGATGCTGAATTCGAAATTCACGGTGGAAATCAATGACGTCTATCTGGATAAAGAATTCCTCTACATCGTTCAAGAATTCTTGCCTGGAGATACGCTGGGTATAAAATGCCAAAGAGTTACAGCGCCCAATTACTTTTGGCGATAGCTTATTTACGCAGTAATTATATCACAAACAACTATTTACACAATGGCAACATCATGCTCGATGAAGACGGGAACTTGAAGATCATTGATTTTGTATTTTCTTGGAAAGAAATTGGCAAAGAAATGGGTTATAGAGGAAAGAGTGATTGGATGTATTTGAGAAGAAATTTGCGTATGTTGGAAAAAGCGTGTGACTTTGAAGGGTGCGGAATCAACGCGTCTCATGAACGTCGCGCACTTGACAATTTTACAGAAAGGGTTGTAAGTTATTTAGAAAGGAGAAATTTTGCCATTGAAGATTTACTGAAGAAAGATCCTTGGGTTCAAGGCCACATAACCAATAGTGGAAACGACTTTGTTAAGCCCTAATTTATCCAAAAAGTCAGTTCAAGTTCTGAAAATTTTTTAGATATTCCGATGAAAAGTTCAAGAGAAGAAAACCGATCTATTTACTCAAATTCATCCAATCAATTGAAATACAAAGTATATTTCAGTTGAATTTTAAAAATGTTTATCAAAAACTTCCCCTAACCCCTCCCCTTCCTATCTCAAAAAGTCGAAAATCCTTTAAAATAGTTAACACAAAAAATATTTATTATTGCAATTTTGATTTTCAGTGTAATTGATCGATGTAAAAGTTGTTCATCTAAACTTCTTAATTTTATTGTACTCATTTATACGCAAAATTGTGTAATTTAAAAAACTGAAAATAATAAAAAGGTTAAATTTTGAATAAAAATATAAAATAAAAAAGGTAACAATCGAAAAATATATAATAAAAAAATAGTTTCACAAGTTATAAAATATTAAAGTTACCAATCATAGTGGAAATATAGTAAAAAAATATTAACGATGAAATTAGCGTGGATGAACAACTTTCACATCGATCAATTACACAGAACCCCAAAATGGCAACAATAATGGTCGAGGGCTTAAGTATATAACATTAGATGCTGATTGGGACGAATACTCGCATGGATTTTTAATGTAAGGGATGATAATTGGGATGGATGCGAGTAAGCAAATTTCATTAATCCCATCACACAAGGCAAGCCAATCCAAGACCCGTTTTCCCTTTTGCGGTTTCATCAGTTGGTTGAAGGTTGCTATTCACATTTTCGTGAATCCAACTGTGACCTAAGGAATACTTCTTCTGATTATTATGTAAATTATATTTATAAAATTATATATTATATTTTAAAAATTATATTTATTTTTATTGTTTCCTACGCCTCAACCTTTTAGCCTAATAGCAATCTTGATCCAACTGATGAGATGCAATCAGGTCTAAGCCCGTCCTGGATTGCCTTGTCTTGTGTGATCAAGGAAATCAAATGTGCTTACTCACATTCATCCTAGCTTCATACATCTCTTCCATTAAAAATCATACGAGTATTTGCCTGATCATCATCATCTAATATTATATACTTAAGCGCTCAATAATCAAAATTTTTAACCGGGTAACAATGAGTGTGAGTTTCTGGCTCACATGATACCCCCGCCAGCGAGCGGTTAATACCTTTATGGGAGGACTCGGAATCCAGATTTAAAAAATTAGTTGTATTTTTGACGGCAAAAGCCATTCCTTACTTAATATTTAAAGCTGCATATTGAAGAAATTTATTTTTATTATTTTTAAAAAAATTGCGTTATTTGTTTGAATTATCATGTCTAGATCTAATTGATTTTAGAGAAAATAGAGTGACAGCATTTTTTCTTCTGTCTCTCAATCGCCACGGCCTTCTCAGGTGCAGAGATATTGGAAGTAATTAGGCATATACAGAATCCTTTTTAATTCCAAATCATTTCTCGAACTTCATTTACTTATTATGAAGACATTCTTTTAATTCCGAAGAGTTTCATTCTTTGTAGGCGGACTTTTGCATATCTGATTTATCTCAGTTCTTCTACTGCATATGGTGTGCAGATTAAATGCTAAAAGAAAAATATCTGATAAAAAACTATCCAAAGGTCCAAAACATAGACGACAACTTGAAGCTTTCTGCATAGTAAAACGGGAAAAGAGTAAAAAATGCATCCAATTAGTAAATCAATAAGTTAGAAAGCTAGCTGAGTTTAAAGAATTTCTTTAATATTTTTTTTATTTTTTTGTCAACATTTTGACACCCTTTACGCATTCTTTATATTTTTCCGGTCGATAAATTTAACCATTTAAGTTTGGCAGGATTGCTCACTCCATTTTTATTTCTTCCAACTTGATTCTTCTTCGTCAACTCTTGAAGTGGCAATCTTTATATACTTTTTTATCATGTTGATATTGATGTTGATGATGACGATTATTTCCATTATCACAAGAATGATCGACTCTTTTAGGCCAAAATGTCTTTAGTTTTCTCTTTTGTCTAATCTAAATGCTTTTTCTGATATCAGCGCTCTTTCTATTCATTGCAAGAAAGTTACATAAAAGAAATTTTTTACATATCTCTCTCCCTTTCCTTTGCGTCATCTTTTGGGCATTAATCAAATTTTTTTGGACATTGATCGAGTCTTTGGCAAACTTGGAAGTTGAGATATTCTTTTTTGACTTTTTTCTAACGTGTCTTTCCTAAATCTCCCTCCAAATCTCATCGACAAGTACTGCCTAAATTTTACTGTATGCACTGTGTAAGTGAAGTAACAAAACATTTTCGATTTATGGAGTCTTTCATGCTTTTATGATCCCTCTTCCATAAAAGATCTGCGTAGGTCTTTTAGTGATCTTAAATTAAACTGCCTGTTTATCATTTTTTTCTGTATATTCGCAATTGCTCAGTAGCTCACGTTCTTCGTATATAATTTTCATTACGAAGGGCGAAATGTATGTCAGAATTTTGAAAATGAAGTTATTTTGAAATTTATATATTTGCCATTTTTCAGCATGCTACTTTTATTTTAGTAAGTGAAATGGGAAAATTAGCGTATAGATAAATCAATTTGACACGTTCTTATACACGTGTAATGAAGAAAAGATAAATGCTTCTGAAGTCTGAAATTAAAGTTCATAATTCTACAGAGCTTACATTTGTAATTTTTCTTTGAAGTTGTAGAAAGTTCTGGAAATTACATTCAACGATTTGCTTTTGAAACTTTCGGGAAATTTTTGTTCCAAACACCATTGGCGAACTTTGTGCCTTTTTTGCCAACGTTAAAAATTGCTTCCACTTTGAATGTTATGTTTGTGAGGCAGTTTTTTGTGTATCAGTAATTAGATGGACTCCTATAACCTACAAAAATATAGCAAATTAATCTTGGGTTTGATTACATAGATCTTTAACCCTATAAGTGCTGGGCTAAATTTGTTCGCTCAAGTGCTGGAGGGAGGGGGCGTAAAGTGCCCCCTATTTTTCTCAGATATTAATAAGTTTTTATAAATATTTTTAATGTTACATATATATTTCAACTATGCTAAATGCAGTGGTATGTCCATTTTTAATCGAAATCAATCAAACCTGTCAAAAAATTGATTTATATTTGACAGTTCATCTCAAAAAGGAACTTTTTATTTATTTAATTATATAAAGTTTTCTACGCATGTATATCCATTTTCAAATATGCTGAATTCAGTGGTGATATTCATTTTGTTATGAAAATCAATCAAACCTGTCAAAAAATTGATTTACATATGACAGCTCATCTCAAAAAAAAACTTTTTATCTAAATAATTATATAAAGTATTTTTTAAAAATTTTCATGGTAGTTGAATGACCCCTTCATGTCCAAAACTATCAATCAAAATCAAAAATTTTAATTTTTCAGCAAAATTTTCACATTATCTGTATCTGGACCTACCTTATAACTTAGGATCTATATTATATGCTACCTTGAAAATTTATAATTATAGACAGTTTTGAACGCATAACACTTCATATATTTAATTTTTTCAATAATCAGGGCTACTTTTTAGAAAATGTCAATTAAATTTTGATATATCATTAAATATCTAATAAAATATACCTTCAAATTTTACATAAAATATATATTTTATACTAAATCGGCCATGCTGGTTTTATTTTTGGACTCATTTTTAACATTTAAGATGTGAAAATACAGTAAACTCTTTCTAAACCGGACTCTGAATATACCGGATTTTTGTCTAAACCGGATTATTTTCAAGGTCGCAAAACATTTCTATGCTTTCCAATATATTTTAATTGTGTGTGAACTGGACATCCTCTGTCTATACCGGACACAAAAATGATATAAGGCTAAGGAAAAGAACAAAAATACAATTAATTGCAGCATAAACAAAAGATTAGACGTAAGTTCAAATTTGAACAACAATTTTATAGTTTTTTTTCATGAAATTGGATAGATCTAAATTATTGAAGCCGTGTACTACAGTGTTTCTCAATGTGGGACCTCAGGCCCACACGTGGGTTTTTAAAGTTTGAAAATGGGCCTAAATATTTTTTTGGGCTTAATGTGGGCCTTAAGAATATTACATTAGGTTTAAAATTTTTGGTTTTTTCAGTGATTTAAAATTTTGTAATTGCTCTTTAGGGTTTATTTATTTATTTAGAGATGTGATTTTTCAATACAAACACACTTATTCATAAGCCATTTTATGGTAAAGGGATAATAATAAACATGGAAAAAACAGAGTATTAATGGCAAACATCAAAAAGGATGGCTTGATTGGATGGTTGAAAGTAGCATCAAAACATAAAATGCTCTTTGAAAAAGTTGTCCCGTTTATACTTGGTTTTCCTACTACTTGGTTGGTCGAGACAGGATTTTCAGCAGCAAATGATCTACTGACAAATAAGCGTAATCATTTGCAAATTGAAAAGAGAGGAGAGTTAGGATTAAGATTGAACCAAGGTCTGAAAATTCATTTTGATAAGCTAATAAATAGACACCAGGAACAGTCAAGTTAGTGAAATTTTCATTATTATTTATGCTAATAAAGATTTTATTATTATTTAAACTTTATTAAAGGTCATGTAGTTCTATAACACTGGTGTACTATATCATTTTGATTTATACATTGTGATTCTGATGAGTTGGTGCCACTTTTTTTTTTATATATTTAAACATGAAAAAATATTATGCAAACGACAAATTTTTTCCTTATCATTTTTCCGCATGTGCAAAATTAAAAAAATTTATTTTGATTAATAAGATGTCCCTATTATTTTGGTGTTATCATTCTAATTGTGTGATATTTATAGTATTTCAGCATTACAATTGAAATATAATTTTTATATTCAACTTTTATTCATGAATTCTTAGACACAAATTTCTTTTTGCAGTTCGGTTTAACTATTAAACGCGAGCATATACTTTTCTATAGAAATCGACATTTTTTGACCATTTTACGCGAGCTGCAGAAAAAAATGGCGAATTTTTAAAATGGCGAATTTTTTTTCGAAAAATGAGCCTCAAATTAAGGTGGCCATTAATAAATGTAATTAATTATGTAATTAATAATTAATAAATGTAAATTGGGCATGAATTTTATTTTTTGAAATTTTGGTAAAACAATTTTTTCTTCCATCTTTTTGCGCATAGTACATAAAATGTCACAAAAATCGAAGAAATTTGAATTTGAACGTCGTTTTAACTCTACAAAAATGTGCTCGACATTGAGGATATATATGACTATCATAGAATATTATAATACATATTTTATGATGTGGAAAATTTGTTTCGCTTCTAAACACATTTTAAAAACAAAATCTGTGCCAAATTCGAAACACTTTGTTAGCTAACCACGTTTAAATTTACTGTTTTAAAAAATTACGTTTAAATTATAAACCATAGTTTGGGTTCATGGTATGTTTATGCTTTCGAATGCTTTCAACGAAAAGTGAGGTAAGCGTTAATGCAAGCTGAGCGCAAAAGAACACACAAATTAGTTTACACCATATCATTAAGTGTTAACAATATTTACTTGACTTGTACTTTCGGGAGATCGTATCGGATTTATTTTACTTCAAAATAAACTGATAAACTCTTAACACTTTGTTTCCGTTATGTCTAAAACTTATCAAGAATTTTCGCGAACTTTTCCGCGATTCGAACGTAAGCGAGAGTTTATTGCATATTTATAGAATAATTTATTTTATTAACACTGCAACATAAACCATTATACATTTAAAAAATATTTTTCTTCAAACTTTGCTTCTCGTTTCCATTGTTTTGTTTCAATTGCTTCTTTCAGACTTTTTGCTCTTTTTTCTTGTAGCACCTGAAAATTTAAGTATATCTTTTCAAACATCGAAAATAAATTCTATCCTTCTTATCATTTCATATTATTAGTCTGGGAATAAGTGAATTACGAAAAATTTTGCACAAAATTGTAAAAGCATATACATCGCGAGCTTGGAAAATCTTTGAAGGAAGTTAACAGACGGGTCAATATTAAAATATTGAAGCAAAAGCTGGCTGTCAAACGAATTTAAAAATTTATTTAATATCAAATACTAAAATACTTGATGGGTGCCAAATCTATTTTTTTCTTTTTAATCAGCTCAGATGAATCCTGTACTCAATATAAGATTTTATGATTTGAAAAACGTGGAATAAAACACAATCTATTTCATTCAGAAATTTTAAAAAGATTTTTTACTTAAGTGTGAGCGTAAGAGTAGTTAGTATTCAAGTTACCTGATTCCCTCAAAATTGTGTTCATGAACATTGCAATTGTGGAAATAAATTTACTTATGCTACTTAATTCTTTATTGTTACAAATCTTCAGAAGAAAAATTTTGAGAGATTAATAAAATGAATATATAGAACTAGCACCATAACCACACTCATCTACTTCGCAAGAAAATTCCAAGCCAACGGTGTATCTATATAAAGTATATATTTATATTAAATAACATTTAATAAAAAAAAATTTTTTTTAATTTTTTTTATGTATCCATTTTCTACTTGCGTGTATTTTACTCCTTTTAGAATTACAATTTTCACACACTGTTGAAAAATTCAATTAAAATCGAAATGAATCAAAATTAAGATTTCGCTGGCTATTGTAGTAAAAATGAAATATTCATTGAAAATGTCAGTGAAAGGCGCATTAAATCGTCTTTATAAAAAGGCATAGAGCATTCAAAAAAAAAAACTTTCTTGAAGATTATTTGAAAATTGTTTCATAAAGAATTTAAAGTGATAAGTTTGATGAACTACTCAAATTTAAATGCCAAAAGAAGAATGCCTCCATCTTATTTCTTATAGTTAAAATTCGACTACTCGTTAGTATAATGCTGTACAATGGGAATGGAGTAAGTCGCAAAATCAAAGAGTAAGGGAAAAAGAGAATTTTGAAATGAAAAAATTTTTTTTTTTATATTTTATATTAATTTACATGTTTTGAAAAGATTTAAGTGGTGGTATATCCAGCTCAGAAAAGATCATCTCTACAAAGTAGGGATTGCAATTTTGGGTTGGGTTGAGTTTAAAATATAAATGGCGATTTTTTAATTAATATAATATCTCATCCATCGGTCCGTACTAGGGTTTGCATAAGTATCGAAAATTAGAAACCGGTACCGATAACGAAAAAACTTACAAAACCCCGTAAATCCCGGGATATATAGAGAGCAAAAAGATGCAAAGAAATTGACATTTTTGATTTATTATAAACAGATGTACACTTTTTCTTTCTATATCATTATCACTAAAATGGTTGTAGGAGAAAAGTGCGCAGCAGAGAAAAAAAAGAAAAAAAACTCTTTTGTCGTTTGCACACTTTTCTCCGTTTACCATTAAAATGAGATGACAATGAAAAAAAGATTTAACATGAATGAAGTGCAGTAACTTTTTATGCAAAGAATTGCATAGTGAAATAAATCAATTACAACTAAGTTATTCTCAAAACCGAAAATACTTTTAGGTTCCAAGACGCATCTCAAATTTTTAGAAGCGGGAACGTCCCGGTATTTCAGAACCGGGAGTAAACCTTAGTCAGTACCTTCTTTCTCTTCCTCTAGCTACTAAGTGTTTGGATGTAAGAAATATCACACCAAGTTCATCGTGTCTTTTCTCCAGACTAAATGAAAGCTGTCACATCATTGGAGAAAGTAAAGTAAAGCAAGTTTGTAAAAAATGTTCCGCGCTGGCCGTCATTTTTTACCACCTCGCATCGCGGAATTGAGCTTCTAGAAGACATTTTAATAATTTCCGTTTTTATATAATTTTTAGATCTAAAACGATTAAATAAAATTTATTTCTTCATTAACCCATTTAAGACCAAGTAAAGCAGACGATATCTAAAAAAACGCAGACGATTTATATTCAAAATCAATGAAAAAAGCAGACGAAGATGAAATTACTTATGTTCCAAAATAGGAACATTGGTCGTAAATGGGTTAAAATAATAAGGAGCCATTTATTAGTGAAAAAAGAAGTGGGATTTTTTGAAAAAAAATATAATTATTTAACGCCATCTATAAATAAATTAAACTTTCCTAAATGCCATCTAGAAATACCAAGAAATTAATTTTCTAATTTTCTTTTGACTTAAAATCATTGAGATAATAATTGATGAATAAATTCTATATAAATCGAATATTAATGAGAAATTTAAAAATGTTGAATGTTATATATAATTAACTAAATTCCCTGTATAAAAAACCGTTCGTTATTTCAAAATACCGAAATCGAGATCGTTTTTTATTTAATGTAAATCATTATCAGCAAAAAATATAAAATATGAATCATTAACTAACTATTATGAATAAAATACTCTAATTTTTACGAGATATAAATTGAAAAAAGAAATAAACGTTATGTAGAGATATACACAACTCTGAATTTTTAAGCGCGTAGTCGGGTGGAACAGTTCGTGAGCTGCGTCAAAATTTTTTGACAAAAGGTCTTCGTAAATCTCTTTATTCGTAGAAGGTCGCAAACTCACGTTCCACTGTATAAAGAGGATTACAAACACTATTAAAAAAATTTTTGATATACTTTATTTTATACCTACTCATAAATTTCAATTATTCAGTAAGATATATTTTACTATTTACATAAATTACATATACTAACGTGCATTTCTATGTCTTTTGACCAAAAAATCTAAACAAGAATATGCGATAGCTTCTTTGTTTTTGTGATTTATCAAGTTCCGTTCATAATACTAAAAAACTTATAAGTGGAAAAAATGTCAAAAGTCTGGCTGCTCAAAAATATAAATAAATTTTTAATAAGATTTGAAATAACTTTTCACAAATTGGTTTTTAAATAACAATTTTCCATAACAAAGTTTTTTATTTCATGACTTAAAATTGACAAAAATGTTATGATCTTTAGTGTTTTTTTTTAAAGATCGGGCTAGTTTGAGCAGGGATTGAAACAGCTATTTCATGGAAGCTCATTGGTGAATTTTATATATGCTTGTATTATTTGAACTTCCACAGTAGTAAGAGAGCTCCTTTTTTGAAAACTATCATTGAAAGGAATCATATGAAGTTTAAAATAAGATTTATTCGTGTCAATGATCTTTATATGACACAATTGCCTTAATTAACAGTATGCTTTTACCCAAAGATCGCTTCTTTGATAATAATTTGCAGAAATAGTTTTATATTGATAATAATTTTTTTAATTTTTTTAGTCACAAGGCTCCTTCTATGTCAATTTCGTTGAAGATTGAATATGATTCATGTTAGCATGCCGGGTAGATGTCTTGATACTTTTGAGCAAAGAAAGCAGAGTATTAAAATGTATCATATAATTGATTCTCGATATTATATGTTTCGCTACCAAAAATATATATACCTAAATTATAACATACAAGTAGGAGTTCAAATTGCCAAAAAAAGTAGTTCAAAATGCTATTTACCTCATGTTCTGGGTATATGTGTAGTTATGTCAATAAATAAAACCTTGAATAATATTGAACGCTGGATTACAAAATTTAGAACATTTACCTCGAAATCAAATACCTCAAAAAAAGTGAGATCAATAAAAAAATCGTACGGAATTTGTAGGCAAAAAAAAATAAAAATATTCAAAGTTGTTTTTTTCTATATAATCAACATAACAAATTTCTTTGCTAAAATTGTTACAATGATGTATATATTTTTTTTTAATATTTTTAAATTTTTTAAGTGTTTTGTAAGACCAGGTTTATTTAGGAAAACTGAAAACTTAAATATTGTAAGAAAAAGGTAAACATTTTTTATCTTGGTTCAAGGTAATAATATAATTCATCAGAACTATAATACAGTTTGCATTTTTATACATGTGTTTCTACTTTACTTTATCTTTCCTTGTATAAATTCCAATCATTCAAAAAAAGTTTAAATTGTTTGCCTTCTCCCCCAAAGATTTTCACTTAAAAATATTGCATGATTTTTCATTCTTCAAGACACTTCCAATAGTTCTGTGTGAAATCGTAGGACTTACTGCAAAAAATATTTATCGTCATCCACAACAACCTACTGCAATACTGCGCTTTTAAGCATATTTGTGAAAATATCACACTTCCAATTTTTAGCTTTTTTATTTTTGTCAATGAAATTTTGGGGTGGGATGGAGGATGTTAGTGCAGACCATGGGTAAAGGAAGTCAGATCAAGTAAAAGAATAGCGATGGATATTTTTGGTGCAAGAAAGAATTAACTTTACTCTGCATTAATTTTTTAGTGCAAAAAATTGACAAACGAACAGCTTCTATAAAATTAAGCAATTAAACACTCGTTGCTTGAACTTTGAATTAGCTATGGCTAAAGTCTTAGATTCTGAAAACTGGTAGAAGCATTTTTAAATTTTATGGCGCTTTTCATAAACAAGTAGATCATACTTATATCATTTCGCATCTAGCGCTTCTAAAGGCGCGAAAACTTAGGAATCACCAAACTACGGCTCGCAGTGCGGTTCCGGCCCGCGAAGTAAGTTTATCCGGTCCGCAAGCTGAATTTTGATATTGATAGTTGCTACAAAATGAGTATTTTTGAAATATATTTTGTCTTAAGCAAGTATTAATAGGAATTTCATAATGCCAGTATTTTTTAGCTTTTCAATATTCAGGCCCAAGTTTTTTAAATTTTGGGTAATCAAGAAAAGTTTGGTAACTAATAGAACGGTTAAATTCACGGGTATGCCGTAGGAGTAAATCAATGAAAACTAAAAGCAGTTTCTAACTAAAATGAAAGCCTTTAAAAATATTTATGTTAATTAAATAAATTTAGATACACTATGCATTTGATCAAAACAATCTTTCATCGAAACGTGGCTGGCTAACCATGGAAAAAATAATAAAAAATGCTTTTTTAACCGGCAATTAGATTCGCTTAACAAGAATATACTAAAGTATATTTAATTCTTTTTCTAAGTTTGAAATTAAAAGAGCACAATTTACGAAAATAATTTTAATTTATTTAACTATAAAAGTGATACTTTCTAATCATTCCGAATTGGAATAAAAAGACATTCTCTGTTTGGGCATAATTGCCAACATGTTAACGGCAAAAATCTGTAGAAAGAAAAAAGCGCAATGTATAAAACCAACAGCCAATTTAAAACACTTTGAAGCTAATAAATTTATGAAAATATGAATTACGTAAATTAGTATTTTTGATGATTAATTATAACAGAAGCCTAAATTAGGGGATAGGTGTTTCATTCTGAACTATAAGATAACATAGATTTTATAAAAGATAACAAAGATTTATTGCAAATTCAACAGTCAATGCTTTCAAAATTTGATGAATAGATAACTAATTTGAAAGGGTAGGTAGTAACCTTTAATTTAAACATTCCTATATTCTCTGCTAGAAAGTGCCTGGTTTGTAGAACTTTTTGACTTAGGCTCACTTAAAGCAGGGGCATAGCAAAAAATGTTTTACTTGGATGCCAGGATTGCGTTAGGGTATTTTTCATAACTTTAATTACACTTGTTCGAAACAGAAATGAAAGCTTTTAGTTAGAAGTATCATTTGTAGTAAATTAACTGATTTTACATGAGCATTAAACAATTTTACTTTAACATGTTATGACAATTGTGCAATAATAATGCTAAAAAGCTGCCAATCAGACACTAAGAAAGAGCGCTAGAATTTCTAACTCATAGCGGAAAGCACTAGAAACACTCAAAAATCGTTACACTACCTCTCAAATCCGTAGAGTTGACAAATATGTCTTCCTTTAAATAAAATGAATTCACTCATTCTTAATTCAATTTATCCAAAAAACTTGTTCTATCAAAGTGAAGATAAACTTCGCATATCCCTTAAAAGAATATTTCGATGCAAAGTATAAAAAAGACAATTTGCAAGAGCTATATTAACAAAAGATTTGAGCAGAATGAAGGAAACATTTATGCAATCGAAAAAAACCGGCATGCCTACAAAAATCAATTTAGCACTCTTCTGCAATCGTTTGTGTTTCACGTGGTCTATCAGACTTAATTAATGAGAATTTGGATCGAAGTGGAATGCTGGCCAGACTTCTATTTTTGATAATATAAGGTATTCACTTTGGATCTCAACATTGATAATTCTTACTCATAGTCTGATTTAGCCTGTGCCTGCCTTTCCTTCTTATTAAAGAAAATAGTAAATAGGAAAGCCAAGCGTACCCGTTGGTTTTGTGGACTTTTTTCGGATACAAAGAGGTTCCAAATTCTCTAAGATTTTATCCTTCTTTAAAACTCTAAACATACGTGCAAAATAAAAAGTGAAATAAGGCACCTTCGAAGCTGAAATAAAACTTCTTTGGATCGTCGATGGAGGCGTAATTGGGTGGTGGAGTTTCCTCTTTACTGGATGACTTTTTTATTACTTTGTTCAGAATCTGAAAGAAAAAGCATAAAAATGTTTCCATTCAGCTTAGCATATATATTAGCTAGTTTATTGGATTTGTTCAAAAGAGTAACACATTTGAGCGCTTTTTTACTAAGATAAGATGTCTTTATCATTATATTTAATATTAGGAATAATTTGACATCGTGTTATCACTCAACCTATATGTCGCTCTATCGTATATTGCTCGATCGTTCATCACTCCAGAGTGTCTAACTCTACACCAAGCACATAGAATAGAATAAACTATTTATAATATAAAAACTAATTTGGGAAAAATTAAAAAAAAATTTAATATAATACTCATATATATTTGGATTTGCAAGTAAGTAAATATTTTCCGAAAAACATGAGAGACAAAAGCAATAGGAGCAAAATATCCAAATTGTCGCTATCATTTTTTTCTACGTTTAAACGGAACAAAATTTTCAAAGTTCATAAAAACACTTATTTTCAAACTTAATCAGATGGGGCAGGGAGCCTTCCTAAAATTTTTAAAGTAACAACAACTCTAATAAAATGTTTCAAAATATTTACACAAAATTGCAATTATTTTATTTCATTATCTTTTACAGATGACCAATAAAAAGTAAAGAGAGTGAGAAGTCGTTCTCAACAGTGGCCATGAAGGCTGCATGGAGTCCTCAACCTCTTGTTTCGCGTATACATACCAAAATACATAACATCACAAAAGGAAATAGCAATTTGAATGAAATAATGTGGCAAAGCTTCCAAAAATTAAGAACTCCTGTCAGTGGACCTGTGCTTTGCTTCAGGAAAAAGATCTTTGTGTAGCTAAAGAACTGAAACTTGTTAATTCCAAGGCATCTACTAGTTGGCTACGTAGTTTTAATCAAATTCATCAATTTCAAGTGGAAGATTATGCCGTGAAAGTGCAAGTGCTAATCTTGATATTGTTAAAGTTGGGAAAGAAAAACTTGAACTTATGACCAAAGGCTACGAAATGCGTAACATTTTAAATATGGACGCAACAGGCGTATTTTAAAAAAAAAAACTTGAGAATTGCACACTACGCATCAAAGGTAAAGTCTGCAAAAGAGTTAAAGAATCTAAAGATCGACTTTGTGTTCTTATGTGTGTGAATATGTTTGGAAGTTTTGAAAAAGTACTTGTTATAGGAAAGAATAGAAATCGGAGATTCTTTCAGAAAATTGATGTTGGAAAACTACGTAGTGCTTGGAAAGCAAACTTAAAATATTGGATAAACTCTCAAATTTATCAAAATTTATGAAACTTCTGGATAAAAAAAATAAAAAAAAAGAAGCATAACCAAAAATTTTACGTTTTGTTGAAAGTAAATGATGCACCATGTTACAGAAAAAAACAGCATAGTTCAAAACATCAAAGTCCTATTTTATTTAGCTAATGCTACTTCGTATATTCAACTTTTGGACAGGGGGTCATTCAAAATGTCAAGCAACATTATCCCTAAATAAGGCTCTACTGCTATCATTGCAAGTGTTGAGAATAATAATAACAAAGAAAAATGTCTATCGGTCTTTAGGATGCTGTTTTATCGATGAAGAATACTAGGGCATATTTAGCAATCAACAGTACTTTCTTGTTTCAAAAAAGCTGGATTCAAGTGTGAACTGACTCATTTCAGATACGGCTGCAAGATTCAATATCAATGATACAATGCCAACTGAAGAGTTCATTAAAGCTGATACTCAAGCTCCAGCCACAGAAGAACTTCGGTCTGATTTAAAAATAAGAGTGACCAAAGACTTCTTGCAAGACTCAACTAGTACACAAAATGAAGAAGAACGAAGAGAAGCCATGCAAGAGGAAAAAGAAAGTAACTCCCAAAAATCTTGTGAAGAAACTGGCAAAATGACAAATGTGATACAAGCTCTAGAAGCAGTAAAAGAACTCAAATATTTTTTTTCAGAAAGGACTTTGTTAGAATTGAAACAAAATTAGAAGATGTAATTTGCTAAACGAAACTAAACAAACTTCAGTTGTCTCTTTTTTAAATAAAAATTAAAGTCTGCTTTATTAAATTTTTTATCACACTCCTGTAGAAATACTATATCAATGCTGTTATTAAAACTTGTGAGATTATTTTTTATAAACTTTTCAATATTTAAAGTATGATTTTATCAACTTTTAATAAACTTTTTTAAAGACTGTGTAGAAAACTTTTAATACTGAATATGATCTTTTTTTTATTCGGAATTAGAAAATAAAAACTTGTTGCTGACAAAATTTTAGAGTTATGGAAAAAATTCAAAAAAAAAATAAAAATGAAAATGACCAACTTAAAAAGAGATAGGACGAACTTAAAATGAAAAAAGACGAACTTAAAATGAAAAAAGACGAACTTAAAATGGAAAAGGACGAACTTAAAGTGAAAAAAGACGAACTTAAAGTGAAAAGGGGCGAACTTAAAGTGAAAAAAACGAACTTAAAATGAAAAAGGGGGAATTTAAAGTGAAAAAAGACAAACTTAAAATGAAAAAAGACGAACTTAAAATGAAAAAGGACGAATTTAAAGTGAAAAGGGGCGAACTTAAAGTGAAAAGGGGCGAACTTAAAGTGAAAAAGGACGAACTTAAAGTGAAAAAAGGCGAACTTAAAGTGAAAAAGGGCGAACTTAAAGTGAAAAGGGGCGAACTTAACCCATTTAGGGCCAATGTTCCTATTTTGGAACATAAGTCATTTCATCTTCGCCTGCTTTTTTCAATGACTTTGAATATAAATCGTCTGCGTTTTTTTAGATATCGTCTGCTTTGCTTGGCCTTAAATGGGTTAAAGTGAAAAAAGACGAACTTGAAGTGAAAAAGGGCGAACTTAAAGTGAAAAAAGACGAACTTAAAATGAAAAAGGGCGAACTTAAAATGAAAAAAGACGAACTTAAAATGAAAAAAGACGAACTTAAAATGAAAAAAGCCGAAAAAAGTCTTTAAATTGTGTGGCGGTTAATTTTTTGCCACCCACACTCCTTTTGAGTAGCTACCCCATTTTTTAAATATTTAAAATTTTATAAATATTTTGTTATAGTAATTTTCGTGTGTTTTTGTAGATTATTTGTATATAAATAAACTTCTTCTTCTTCTTTTCGCCTCTTACCATGTTCCTTTTGCTCAAATATCCCTTAAAATTTATTTCTTGTATCACGACCTCCTATCCTTCATATGCTCACTGCCAAACCACATTTTCTAGGCCTGGACCTCAGATTTTTGAAACATTCGCGTATACCCACCTACTTAATTTGTTTGTAATACAGTTCCTTTAGCTCTAGAAAAACTGATCTGTTTATTTTTGTTAAAAAAATCTTTTATTCCTTTTTGCTAAAGTTTGTATATGCACGATGAACTTGAAACAGATCACACACCATGGACGTCTGCTGTAACTTTACCTCTTTGTTGCAAAGAATAAAAAATTAGATATATATATTTTTTTAGTTGTCGGTATCGCATCAATAGGGAAGAATAATAATCCTCCATAGATGGACAGATGGTAAGGATAGTCACGATCCTGAATCGACCCCAGATCATCTGAATCAAGACCCTACGCTCCTACCACTAGGCCATTTGCCGAAGAAGCAAAGTTTGAGATTGTTGAAAAACTACTCATTTACCATTCTATAAAATTAACTGTATACAAGTTAAAGTCCAGGAATTGTTTTAGTAGGGTGAACTTTTTCTCTTTCCTACTTTTTTTTTCAAAATTTATAGTTTACTAAATCGTCAAGAAAAATACCTGTGCACACCAAACATTTGCTATAAGGATTTATATTGACTAAAAAATATATAGTTTCTTGTCAGGTAATTTTAGAATGAGATTATATTTGTTCAATAATTGTTTTTAGAACCAATAAATTATTGAAAATTACTCTAACAGTCATTTAAAAATAAAAATAATTTTTGTTTTTAACAATTTAAATATTGGAAAATTTTGAGTTAACATTTATTTTATTAAAAATGTTAAGATTAAGAAGAACTCATTTTGGATGAAATATCCAATGAAGTTGAAAATGATAAACTTATTTTGTTTATATATTTTCTTTAATTATTTCAGAGATTGAAGGTGTTATCGTTCTGATGGTTGCAAATCTTAAAGATGATCTTCAGATGCTCATCTGTCAACCTAAAACGCAAATAGTTCATATTCAACTTTAAATTGAAAAAAGTATTCCACACAAATAAGTCCTTCCAAATATGCACCAATTTTTTTTGAATAAAGTTGTAATATTTGGGTATGGTGAAGAATCGACATAGATGTAACATTGAGGAACTCCAACATATAAATTTTTTTGTCTTAATGTTGAATTACATGTGAGATCAATGAATTCACTTTGAATATAGGAAGGAACATTCTCAACATGGACAACAAAAGGATTAAAAAACAAGTCTTTTTAGTTTTCCAATCCTTCTGTCAAACTCAGAGTGTAATTTGTTAATAAGCTCTTCACACCCTTGTACTACTACACTGTTGACAAGTTTTATAGATGGGAATTGATCAAAATGTTCTGGGATTCTACGACAACTTAAATTTAATTTTGAATGCAGAGATGTTAACATCCATGTCTATAATCGTGTGGATTAACTTTGAAGATTCAAAGAAAGCTTATTCAACTGTTTTGTTATGTCATCTAGGAAAGCCAAGCATGTGCAAAGAGCATCTCATCTTCTCATTTAAAAACATTTTTTGTTTTGAAGCTAAAAACATTCCAATTCCACTTTTAAAAGCAAAAAATCTTTCTAACACTTCATCTCGACTAAGCGAACGTATTTCAGAGTGGTAGACGATTTCTCCATATTCACTACCAATTTCTTTTAAAAAACTCTGGAACTGACGAAATCTCAGACTACTTGATCTTATGATACTGAGTGAATAGGGATGATTAGATTGAAACCAAGTTCAAGCTGGTTTGCTTTCACTAAGCCAATTTCAGAGCACATAGCAGGTGAACATCATAAGTAGCTATAGATGTATAAGATTCTGCCATTTTAAACCAGCACAGTCAATAACATTTTCTAAAGCTCTGTATCCTTACCTGTTGTCGTGTCTTTTAGTGGAACTAAATCAAGTAACTCTTCAGTTTCTTTGAAATTTTGAACAACACCAAGAAGAAAAAGCCACAAAATGCAGTATCACAATTACCTGCACCTGCCAACCGTATTACTAGATAGACTAATTTCAGATAAAAATTTTACTTTGTCAGCACAACGAATTTCTGCAACTTTTGCTAAACTTTTTTTACAAAGTTCCATTCAGTAAATGCATGTGAGGTTCTTGCAATCCTTTTGCTGACTACAAAACTAGTATCTCCTTTTGACTTCTGAATTTTCATAAACACTTGTTTCTATTTTGATAAAGGAAGATTTAGCTGTCCTTCAAACTTATCAAACTCTTTGTGAAGTGAGGTGTAATGACGTTTAATGTAGTATTCTTTTGGAACACTAATGAGACACTTTCTTTTGCACATAAATGAGACATTGGTTCTGACACTTTTTACTTTCGTTCACTTCATTTTGTATTACTTCTTTTTTAATCAGCTAGTTTTCATTCTTTTTCACAAGACATTTACAAAACAACTTTACCTAAAGTTTTAAAAAAATAAAATATTTTATTTCATATTATTTTCCAATGATAAAATTTAAACAAATTTTTTATTGAATTTTTCAGTTTGTTTAATTGAGAATTCTTTAATTGTCTCAAATCTCTAATTCCCTGTTACCTCAATTGCAAACGCTGTGATAAAAAGATATAAGAAAATGGTATATTTTTTGTGTAGGTCTCTTGAAAGTTTTAATTTATTTCAAGGGTTTCTTGAAGTTCGTTGATTGATTTTGAAGCAATAATAAAGAAAGTTTTCTAAATAGAGACTTACTTGAAAATATAAAACTGCATGCGCTATAATTTATAAACGCTTCCTAGTTATTATCCAAAAATGTTTTTAAAACATCATTTATGTTTTTTTTCAATTTTTTAGGAGGACAAGGAGCTTTAGCGATTGGAGGAAGTACATGGGCAGATGGCACAAGTGGTTGAAGCGTAGGGCTTTGATCCTGCCATCTCAGGGTTAGATTTCTCATCAGGTCATCTATACCATGTGCGCAGTTATAGAATATATTTCTAGAATATTCTTCGCTTGGATGCGATACCAACGACTAAATCATTGTACGAGCACTCATTTTTCCACTTTAAAAAGAATTCCGACACCTCATTCGCAGTCATTGCTTCTTGAAAGAGCATAGAATCTTTTGATCTTATCTTAAAAGAAAAAAAGAATATCAAGAATCGATTGAGTTGAATCATTAAAATATATATCACTGCCTTGGAAAACTTCTTATGTTCTTCAATTCTGCAGAAATTTGCTCACCTCATTGACTTGGACACGTTTGGAGAATAACGTGAAACACAACTTCATCATTTTGCCTTTCCAATATTATTTTTAATTTATTCCCTAGTTTATAAAGGATGGAACCTACTTAATGAAAAAATAGATTATTTTTAATTTTTATTTATTTAAATAGCGACAAAAATTATTCTCTATTTTTAGTGAACGACTATTCGAGTAAGAGCATATAACTTATTATATTAAAAATAATTACCTATTTCTATTGTTTTAGAATCTATGGTTTCGAGAAAAAAAACAAATATCGTTTATATAATATATCCAAGGGGTCAAATGGCGTGTTTCACCCCATAACGGACGCTCATGTTTACAGGTATTCGTTTTTTTCATTTTGAAACGATCAATCTAAACGTTAGAATTTGCGTAAAGTGATAGCCAAAAAAATTTAAAGACTTACGTAATCGTATTTCGGAGGACTGGTGTTTTGGAAGATGTTAAAGTTTTCGTTAAATGTATCATTTGTAGTGTTGGCGTTGAGGTTTTCGTTATTTCCATTGTCGTGACTAATTCAAGAAACGAGCAAGAGAGTTATTTTCAAAAAAGAGAAGTTTTGAGCAAAAATAAGGAAATAGTAAAACCGTTGAACCGAAATCTAGAAACTAATTTTCATAATATGAATAAAAATTGAATTATGGGTTAGGACCGGCTGGCGTTAAGCTTATAAAGTAATAGAGAAGATGTTAAATTAGTTAGAGTTTAAGTTAGATTTTTGTAAAGTTAGGATTATGATGAAAAAAAAGGGTATTAAGTCAAGTCAAAAATATTTTCACGCAGTTTTAGTTGATTTGGGCATCCTTCACCCAAAAAAAGAAAAAAACTTACTGTAATACATTTTGAGTGTATATGTCTCGAAGGCAGAAGAAAAGCAAAATCAAGACTATTAGGAGTATGAAAAGCGTCAAGCACATTCCAAGAACATTCGGGATAGACCATTTGAAAGGCATGTCATTTATCGAAGACACTTCTATATATTTTTCGTAAAAAAATAAAATAGATAAAAGTAGTGTGTATAATCCTGAACAGTGAACAGGTATATATTAGCATAGAGCCCAATTTTCGAAACTCCAAATAATTGATACAGATATCCAAAATTTCGCGAACCGAGAGAAAGAACAGATGAAAAAAGGATAATTTGGTATAAAACCTTTTTTTAAACGCCCTCACTAGGGTTTGCTCGCGGTTCTGAAATACCGAGACGTTCCCGGTTCTAAAAATTGGGGAACCGTCTCGGAACCGAAAAGTATTCCCGGTTCGGAGAAAAACTTAGTTGTAATTGATTTATTTCACTATGCAATTCTTTGCATAAAGCTTTACTGCACTTCATTCATGTTAAATCTTTTTTTCATTGTCATCTCATTTTAATGGTAAACGGAGAAAAGTGTGCAAACGACAAAAGAGTTTATTTTTCTTTTTTTTTCTCTGCTGCACACTTTTCTCCTAGAACCATAAGATATAGAAAGAAAAAGTGTACATCTGTTTTTATAATAAATCAAAAACGTCAATTTCAGTGCATCTTTTTTCTGTCTATATATCTCCTTAAGGAACCGTTTGGAACCGGAATTTCCCGGTTTTATAAGTTTTTTTCGGTATCGATACCGGTTCCTAATTTTCGATACTTATGCAAACCCTAGCCCTCACCCACAAAGTTATACCCGTTATTATACATATGTACTTCTGTTTAAAAATGTTTTGCTACCTGTTTTAAATTGTGATTTCTGTTTTGTTTGTGTTCATCATTATAGTTGCCAACAATTATCTCGACTATATACTCCAATTTCCTACTAGATGAAGTGAATGTATAAAATGGAGGCAGTGTTTTTAAACCTTTTGTTAATTTCCACGTCCTTTTTATCTAATAATGATATGTAAAGCAAAATATGCCTCTTTTATATCATCTCTTCAAAATATATAACACAGAACTAGTCAATATTCTTTTCAAGTAAAATTTAATACAAAAAATGTAAAAGGAAATATAAATTTTTTTAGTCAAATTTGTGTTAATACAAAGATATCAATAGAAAAGGATTCATAAAATCAAAGTATCGAGTTAAATATATAATAATGCGCTTCTTTAAGTTTAGTAGAGATAGAGCGAAGCAGGAGCTTTTTCTATTTCAGATTCTTGAGGTGCAAAATTTAGTCATGTCTGAACATCCATGATGAGAATGTTTTATTATAGTGAACGTGGAAAATGTAGAGTATAGAACTTGATAGCACGCTTTACTAGATTTGATTTCATATAAATAAAATATAATAACCAAATATACTTTTTGAATGCCTTTTTTCAAATCAAAAGATAAATGATACTTTTAGTGTTATTTCTTCTTAGGATGAAATAAGTTAATGTTAGCAAAAATAGAAAAGATAGGACTGTTCATTTTTCTATCTAAAGCTTTTTCAGTAGCATGTTAGTAAAGTAAAATCAGTTATAGTTGGTAGCTATTTTAAACATCTTAATTTTAATCTCAAGTATTTGCATAGAAAATTAGAAGCGATAATTGTGACTATCTCAGAGGGTTGCACTGGTAAGCTTGTTATCTTCTAGAGCTAACTAAGAAAAAGCAAAGAGACTGGAAAAGATGTGTATGTTTTCCAAATTTGAGACTTTAAAAATGTGAAATGTTTTTTCAGAAAGGGATAAAATGACAGCCTGTGTTGAATTATGTGCAAGAAAATTGAGATGTTGGCGTCGATATCAAAATCTATTAATCTTACTTGAGCCATGTATTGAGTCATGGGATGCAATGGGTTACTAAGGATTGTCCTAAATTTTCCAAAATGTTCAGGGTTTATAACACAAATTTAGTTTAAAACCAGTGATCTTTTTTCAAGTCAGTATATGTTTAAGTTATTTTTCTCTTCAAACCATGATTCAAGTTAGAAAAGCGACAAAACAATGTAAGAAAAATTAATTTATTAGACCTTTATTATAGGTTCTGAATCTCTAGCAAGATCTGAAAATTTCTGAAAATACAATAATATGATATAAACTCAATAGTATCCTTTTTAAAATTAATAGAAGAGAGGCCTCAGGCCCTCCACTATTCTAGTTGGACCCCCACCCTCCCTCTACTTTAGGGGCGGATACAGAGGGGGGGGGGCTAAGGGGCCTCCAACCGCCTCCCCCCACTCATGAGCGGTTTCGAAAGTTTAGCTAAATAATTTTGATAAATTTGGCAGTATAAAAAATAATTTATAATTATATATTAAATAAATAATTAATATTTATGCCAAATGAACTCATATGAAAGAGAATTAAAACTTTATATACTATAAAATATTTTTAAAAATTTAGTGCTTAATCTACTGCAGCTAAAGAGGTTCTAAATTCGCTTCTATCTTCCCTGATTGAAAGAAATTTGCCCACATCTAAAAATATTGACACCGAAAAAATTATATAGTGATTTTACTACTTATATATAGTAAAAAAGTAGTTATGTTAATTTTTACTAAATATGATAAAGTTCCAATCCTATAAAGGTAAGGGTATATGAGTAGTAATATTACTATGTGAAAAGTAAATTATGTAGTAAAATTTTGGTGCAGTATTCATAATATCAGCTTAAAATTACAACGACAAATGAGAAATAAATTGTAGAAACAAATGATTTAAAATGCATTTTGAAAAAAGTTTATACAATAATAATTTTACCTTTTTTTTTAACTTTAACTACATAACTATCGTAAGATTTACTGTTTCAAACATCAAACAACTTTGAAATAGTATAAATAGGGTGGTAAATTTACTAAAATTCGTATACCTTTTTTCATGCTACTACTTTATATATTAGCAGTTATTACACTTTTTTAGTGTAATAAGTTAGGAAAAAGATATATGCATAATTATATATAATATATATACATATATTAGGAAAGAAATTTAATTGGTTGTATAATTTTTTCCCACAAAATTTTAACTTCTTTCTCTCTGCTTAAAGAAGTTGCACTTTCCAAGTTGCACAATAACATTTCATACAAATTTTATTAATGATAAAACTTTAGTTTTAAGAATTTTTTCTTTTGCCACACCCTCCCCCCTTTCAGCCCATTCAACTAACAAAACCATAAAAAAAGCCTTGAGTAGTATTGATTAAACAAAAATGACTTCTATTTGGAGCTTTTAAGAATATTTATTCATTATATATAAAAAAATTTGCTATTAATATGATTTTTCTTATTGCTCTAAATCATTTTTTACACTATACCTATAAAACTAAAAATATTAATAAATCTAAAATGTGAAAGTGTATAAATTCTACAATTACAATTTCACTCATATTTTTTTTATTAAAGTCCTAACGAATTTTAATTTGGTCTATTAAAACATACAAATACAAAAACGATGTAGAACAGAAGACGAAGCTGTAAAATAAACGTATTCAACGTAAAGAGTCTGAAATAAAGTTTCTCTAAAAATATGAACAATGCCAGGAACCCCTTCTTAAATTATATCAATGCTATCCTAGGTGTATGGGTTATTGGGAGGGGGAGGGGTGTAGGATCCTTGGAAAATGAGATGAAGGCTTCATACCTGTAGTAACGAAGTGTTGAAAGTGCATCGTGTGGAAGCTAAAGTGGAAAGTCACGGCATTGCAAGAGGTAAAACGCTAAATAAGAACTTGGGGCGATGACTGTACACTCAGACACACGCATTCACATTGGTCACATCTCTCATCAATTAGTCATGTTTAAGGTGGCCGTCTAGTTAGGCTGCTATCAGTAGTTTTGAATAAAAACCGAAATTTTATCCAGTTTCACCTGAGGCACATTGTTGGCAGCGTTTCGTTTGAGTGAAGAAGCGAGCACCTATACAAAACAACGACCCTACGCCAAGGATTAGAGAGCCTCGTCTACCATTTGGTGGTCATTGTTGCGGAAGCGTAGTAGATGAAACTGTTCAGCAGTGTCAAACCTGCAACGTAGAAGATCTTAGTGAAAAAAATATATTATATTTGTAATTTTAATAATATTTTTGGGTACAATTTATCACTCGTGAATCGTGAATTTGATTGATACTTTGAGACATTTTTACACCCAAATTGAGAAAACTGAGTCGAGAAATGAATTCAGGCATTGTTTATTTATTATAAAAAATATATTTTATTTAAATTTTGGATAGTATTATTGGAGACGATTGTAAGACATCAACCGCAAATTTGATTGACTTTTTCAGACATTTTAAGACGCTAATTACGAAAACGTAATCCAAAATGAAATCAATATGGTCGATTTAGTATTTTTGCCAATATTTATAGAATAAATGTTTTAGTTGAAGTCACCGAGAGAGTAAATATAAAAAAAATTTTAATTGTAACAATAAAGATTCTTTTCTATGTTTATTATATAATTAAACTTATTAAGCTTTTAAAAAGAAAAATAATTTATGTAAAAAGTATACTAGTTTAAAGATTATTAAAATTAGCTTTACGATAGTTTATTTTATATATTTATAATAACATTTAAAGGACGAAAAGTTGTACCTCGGGATAGAAGCTTAACAACGTTAAAAATAATCTTTTAATAGAGGTTGAAATTTCTTGACATATAGTTTCGTAAAACAGAAGTTGTGGCTCTTTCAAAAAATCAATGTCAGGGAGGGGGAAAATTTTTCATATATATACATATTACTAAGTTAATATTTGAATACGGTGTGTATATAATACACCTATAGCAAAAAAAGATAAAAGATATCGGTATATTTGAATAAATGAAGAATTCAAATATTGCTGTAGTTAAAAATGAGCATTCACCAAAACTCGGATAACAATAAAAATTTAAATAGGCGAATTTTTGCGAATGTTGTTGTTATTTTCTCATTAAAGTCGTTTTCTCGAGCTGCTTCAAATATCCCGGGAATTATTGAAAATTATCTCTCTAGATCTGCAATTCATCACGGAACTAATTAAAGCTTAGAGGTTGGATTAGAAAAACAATGCAGTGCCATGTGTGTTATCAAAAAATTTTAAAGAACAATTTTTTAGGATGACTGTTACGCAATAAAACCAGGTTTAATGGACTGGGTATCCTTGTTTGTTTCCTAATCCAAAATAAAGGCATCGGTATCAAAGGCCTAAAAATCCAGGAAAAAAACGGAGAAGACGGTCAATGTATCCCCTCCTAATAATGTGAGTCTGATACAAATTTATATCCCTTACAATTCTTTATTCTCGATTTCTGTTTCACCCTCGTAACATTAAGGTCTTCACCATCAAATACAATATATCTTGATCTAAAAATTCTAATTTCTTAAGCTTTATAATCAAAAAATTGAATTAAGTGAACAATCTTTGACTAAGAATGCTGGGCAGGTGTAATAGGAAATGTGAGGAATGGCGGTATTTTTTTGATCGGAGTCTTTAGATCTTTTAAAAACAGTTTTATATCTTGCGAATCTCAAAGGCTTTACTTCGAGTTTATTCTAAAGTTTCAGTTAACAAGAACGTTTTAAGTTGGTTTTTGTCAGAGGGTGAAAATGTTCCGCGAAAAACTGAAATTAATACATATTAGGTAGAGAAGGTGTATTTAGCTTAAAGATTACAACCTGGACAGAGTTTAAGTTCACAGCGAAGGCGGTAAAAATACATATGCGGGTGGACGCGCAAAATTTTAAATTAGCTTCAAAAAAGTTAGAAAGAAAAAAATAGTTTGGATTTGGAAAAATAGCGCTAAAAATAGAAATGAAAAAAATGGGTTGTATTTGGCAACAAAAATTTCATTGTAGAACAATTAATTTCGGATCGTGATCCGTCCTTTTTCAAGTTAGAAAGAAAGTATAATAAATTTTTGTTCATTCCAACTGTTTCTAACTGTTTCCACTGTTTTTCGTTGAATCAGAGAGCAAATTTTTATAGTCAAAGAGCCAAAATTGGCTAACGAGCCGTATAGTTTGCCGACCACTGTAATACTAGATTTGATAGGCCAAATGGCCAATGTTTCTGTTTTTATTCTTTGATTTTTGTCAAACGGTATGATAAACTGGGAAATGTGTATGAGTCTGTATCAATAAGAATTCTAAAGATTTTGTATGTGTGAAAAATATGTTAAATTTATAATCTTAATGATCTTGATTTATAACATCAAAGAATAAATGATCTTTGTACGTTTTCATACTGCATTTTACTTCATACAACATATAAATGTTGAACGAACTAAAAAAATAGCTAATAAAAAAACAAAAACTTTTAACTTTCAAACTTTACTACATAAACTTTACCAGACTTTACTGTCGCGCAACTTGATTGAACAGAAAAGTTTGTACACAGTACACAACTGTCGCACTAATGCCAGGCGTGACGTGTTACAAATATTATCGCTTTCGAACAAAGATGAGCTGGAATGAGATATATTATCAAATTGTAACTTAGTTATATAGTACATCTGTTGCATCTGGAAATAAGTTCGCTTTTATTCAATATCTGCTGGTGACTTGATTTCAGTTTTCTTTTTGGACATTAATTTTGCTTGAATGTTGCTAAATCTTTTCTAGTGTGTTTGTTTATACTTTATATAAAATACAAAGTATGTGCGCGTATGAATATGTGTTATAGTGTGAATGTGGGTTGTACAAGATGTCTGCACCAGTTACACCCGCACCAGCAGCAATTTATTATTTTAGAAGGAAAAAATGTTACTTTGGGTAGATGTTATACTTCAATTCCTTCAATCCTGTGGTAAGAGCAAATTACTTGTGTTGGAAGAATGATGAGTTGTAAAAGAGGCGTTACAGATGAAATTAAAAAGTGTTCCACAGAAGAATAATTGTTTATGACAGAAGCAATTGTTATATGATTCATATACAGAAAAAAAACATCTTAATACATTAAATTAGACCTTAGAGATTGGATGTTAACACTCAATATATTAAGATTATACAGATTTAGGTTACTATATAAGTAAGTAAATTTGGAAGAAAAAAGATCATGAAACATAGAGCGGTCTTTAAAATGGGAAGCATAAAAAATATCAATTTAGGATTTTTTAAAATAATTGTATTTTTCTGGTTTGAAAAAGTCAAGATTCATATTGATGGTGTTATTTATAACGAACTGTCTCTCCCTTACAACAAGAGGACATAGATAACTAAGAGAATTAGAGATATTATTGTGTTTAGCACAATTCGAACATTTCAATTTCAATGAATCATTTTTGTATACACAATCTTTGCGTCTATGCTCTCCCAAAAAAAATTAACAAACTGGCTTAGATTGATTCTTACAATGTTTAAAAGTGTCGTTGAAACGAGAAAAAAACCATAAAGCCAACTCCATAAAGCATGGAGATACTTCTAGAGTAAACGCCGAAACGGTTTTTTCTTAAAAATCCTGATCTTCGAAAAATTGATTCACCTGTGTTCGGACTTGAACTGGCAAAGTCATTCCTTACATAGAAAAAAATCCTTAAGTAGCTTGCCTTTTCATTTAGAAGAAAAAATCAATCTTTTTATTGAAAGCTTCAAAGAAGTATTTCAAGGCAAAGAACAGAACATTTTAGTTGTATTGGCAGAGCGAAACATTTCAAATCATGCCTCAGAAAAGTTTTTGTGAAAGATATAATTTGAAGAAAATAAAACAACAGCCTCAAAATTTTGGCGAATCCTGTTGTCAAGTGCCTTAAGTTTGCCAATGTTTAAATTGTTTTGATTTGAATACTGTAAATAATAATTGATCATTTTTATAAATATTTTTTTTTCATTTTTCATTGTTAAATATTTTGATGTTGTCTTTTCGATTATTTCGTAGAAAATAAATGACATCAAAAAATCTACATTCGTTTTTATATATTTTAGAATAGAAAAATCTTATATCACATATACCACTTTTTTACAGGTTTGGCCAAATTTGGTTGATGTTCTGGCATATCTACTAATTATTTCGTAAAAAATAAGTAAACCAATGAAATCAGTGCATCTGAAAATGCTAGTTTATATGCAAAGTATAATGATTTTGATTCAAGGAAAAACAACAATCCTAGATTGGGCTAGATCTTTAGGCTAGATGACTTCTGTTGGAGTCATCCCGATTAAGATCCATCTTCCTTTGATCTCTTTCAGAAATAAATTTATGTGATGCTACTTTTGATCGATAGACTATTCAATGCTTATCTTTTTTTCCTATTTTTATTAATAAATTTATTATTATTATTATTATATATCTAGCTCATTCACTCATCTTATACCTTATTTACAAGAACGAGCTAAAATTGCTTCAAAATTCAGATACTCAATGACTTAATTTTTTTGATAACTTGAACTAAACCTAACACAGCTTCACATGTTTCTTCACAAAAAAATGAATTATATATAAAATTTGAATGGAGATTTTTGCAAGCAATTTTATCGTCCATCAAAATTTTGATTAACATTTCGTGCAAAGTTGTCTAGCCTATTGAAAAAATAGGTGTATATAAGTGTCATGTGTTCCAATATATACATGATTGAAAATTTTCAACAGTTTTTCTTAGTTAAACCCTAAGTCATAAGTTAAAGACATTTTAATATTAAAATTTTATTGGAAAAAATGTATATTTGATTTTGATTGACAGTTTTTTTTTACATGAGAGGGTTTTTCAAATATCATAAAAATGATATTAAAAGATACAACTAGCGATTTTAAGAAAAGCCAGACTCTAGGTCTAGGGTTCGGAGGGCAAAACTAATTTTCATGGGGCCTGGACTATAAGAAATTGTGCATTTATATATTTCAAGGAAGTTCCAAGTCGCTTAACTTATCCACGGGCTTGGGAGAAGTTTGAAAGGATATAATTAAGCCAATGAAAAAGATTTAGTTGAGTTGAGGGAGGGGGGGGGTGCGTTAAAATGGCCCTTTGGCACGGATAGGGTATATCTATTTATTTAAAATTTCCATTAGGCTCTTAGATAGCAATATTTTAAACACAATTTTTGTACCAGATCTTGGAGTTATAAATATTTCCTATATAACTAAATTCTGAATACAATAAAATAAGCTTTCATTTGAAAGCGAGCATAGTTTATTCATCTTAATGTGAAACAAGAAGCAGTTTAACATGTAAAAGTAATGCAAATGAAATCTCGGTAGGCGAGCCCTTCAAAAACGGGAATGCAAGTGCCCCCTAAACAGGTATTTTCGCCAAACGGCGAGGGTATCATGTGAGCCAAATTACGCACACTCATTGTTGCTCACTTGTAAGGAAACCGCTGTGGAGTGCCTGCACAAAGAAGACGTAATTTGCAACTTTGGCATTGTGTATTAGAAATAGCAATAAAGCACACAGCATTTATAAAAAATAAATATAATCTGCAAAGGATATATACCTCGTACACACACAAAGAGTATCTTTTCTGGAGATGAGCTTCACTCAAAAATTCAAAAATTACACAAGGTCAAGGCAAAAAGTTACTACGCGCGTAATTTGATCATTATCATGACGAAATTAGTCATTATAATCAATGTCCTATTTATCTTTACAATAATAAGATACATCCTTATCTTCAATATCTCCATCCTTTATGTCTTTAACATCACTAAGTCCTATATAACTCCATATATTTTTCATTTTCTAAGTTCGAATATTTGATTTGCTTCGCATTGCAATCAAAACAGGCATCACGGCTTTCCAAGTATAAATGGAAGAAACAACCTTTTCTTCGAATCTAAAACAAAAGCTACCAAATTCATCGTCTTGTTCCAATTCCTGAATATACCTGCTCTTACTATTTCTATCATCACCTTTTTTGTTTCTACCAACACAACTTTGAATTTTTCCAAAACGACCAAAAGACATTTATTGACTTTTAGAAAGTATATATGGTCAAAACGGTCTAAACCGAATTTGAAATTTTTTTGATGAGAATAAAATATATCGAATTGCTAAATAACAATAATCTAAAAAAAAAGTTTTTCATTTTCAAAAATATCTGAACTATTTCTATTTTTCATAAAATGTATTCAAATTTTCATCTGCTAAAGTTTCAAAATGAAATTAGATGAGAATATAAATATTGTAAAAATAAAACTTTTACCAGCACAATTCATTATTGCTGCATTAAAAAAATCGAATCCAGGTTTTTAATTTTTTTTTGAATATTTTATCTTTCAATTTATTATTAATTATAAAATATTTACTGACGAGTATAAGGGTAAGTTTGTCGGGTATCATACGTGTCTTTTCATTGACGAAGCCCTAATGCACTCCATTGCCTAAGTATAAACAAACTGCTATCGACAAAAAATCAAATGAAAGATTTCTAGTTTCTGATCCAACTCTTCAATCAACTAGTCCAAATAAGTCTACTTGTTGAAAAGTTTAAAGTCATTTTATTAGATGTATTCAATATCAGTATGATACCTAATACAATTTTTAAAATATTTAAATTTTTTAATCATTCTAAAATAATATATTTTTTATATTTTAGAAAATGGGGGTTTTGAAACAGAAATAAATCAAACTTTAAACTTATGCTTTTATCAGACAAAAATGATAAAAAGCAATGTCTTTATCATAAATAATAAATAGGGAAAATTTTCAGTGTTGGGAAACTTTCCTAGAACCTATAGGTTTTCCCTCTTCTCTTTCTATATATCATATGTAAAAACTAACACACGCGACAACACCCTGTGTTACATTCAATACATACCCTAATAAATGTCAACATATATTACGTAGATGTGTATAAGATCTCTTTTCAGCATCTGTAATATTTAAGCATAGTTTTCTTATAATACTTTGTTGAAATATTTGTATATCAATATTATATATCTAGAAATTAGAAGTAAATAGAGCTTTCATACCATAAAATAATAAAAAGATCAGGAGAAAAAATTTTTCATATAAAATAATAAAAACATCAGGTTCTTCCTCTATCGATTAATCAAAGAAATGTATAAAAACTCAAAGACATGCATCAAAACGACCGAAGGATTGTCAAGGGAATTTGAAGTAAAAACAGGTTTACATCAAGGTTCAGCATTAAGTCCATTATTGTTTGCGCTGGTTATCGATGAGCTTTCAAAGCATTTAAGGAAAGAAGAACTATGGGAAATTTTATTCGCAGATGACTTGGCAATATTAGCGGATAGCGAAGCGGAGCTACAGAAGAGACTGATAAAATGGCAAGAAAGTTCAGAAAAGTTTGGATTAAAGATGAATGCTAGAAAAACAGAAACAATGATGTGTAGCAAGAATGAGGATATCAAAGTGAATGTGGAAGATAGACATGGAAACAAACTGAAGCAGGTGAATTATTTTAAATATTTGTGAGCGCAAGTTATGTGTAATGGAAGCTATGAAAGGGAAATACAATCAAGAATAAATGCGAGCTGGTTGAAATGGAAAGAAGTGAAAACCGTACTATGTGATAAAGCAATGCCGATGAAGTTAAAAGCAAAAATTTATACCACAATGGTTAGACCTGTAATGTCCTATGGGTGTGAATGCTGGAGTCTCAAAAAGAAAGAAGAGAAGAGATTGTTGACCACAGAAATGAAGATGCTGAGAATGATGCTGGGAAAAACTCTGAAAGACAAAATAAGAAATGAAGTAATTAGAAGAAGGACAGGAGTTGAGGTAAGCGTGTTGGCGGTAACAGAGCGAAGTAAGTTGCGATGGTACGGACATATTTTAAGGAAGAAAGATGAGGATCCAGTACGTCAGGTGATGGAAAAAGGAGTGGATGGCAAAAGAAGCAGAGGAAGACAGCGAAAAAGATGGAAAGATGGGCTAAAAGAAAAACTCTAGGAACTTGGGCTAGATGAAAAAGATGCACTCAACAGAAAATTGTGGAGAGAAAGGATCAAAGCCACCGACCCCCAACTAGGGGATAAGGTGTAGATGAAGAAGAAGAAGTTCTTCCTCTATCGAAAGGCATATGAGTAGATATGATTTCAGTTATCCAGTATTTATATTCAAGATAGTTTTCTCTGTCAATGTGTATATATAATATAAAGCTAGTAGTATTCGGCATATGTTCTTTCTTTTATGAACGTTGCACCTCGTGTAAAATCATAAGCCCAAATTTCAAATAAGCATAACTATCTTCATAAGTGTAAATTGTATGAATTAACTTCCTCATCTGAACTAAAGTCATTATGAACTATTTTATCATCTCTTGACTAAAATATTCATTATAATAATCAATGTCATACCTATCTTCACAATCATAAAATGCGCCCTTATCTTCAATATTTCTATCTTTTAAGTCTAACATCACTAAGTCCTGTAGCTTTATAATATTTTTCATTTTCTAAATTCGAAGATTTCATTTGCTTCTCATTCCTATCAAAATAAGCATCACGGCCTTCTCGAGTATAAATTGAAGAAATAAACTTAAAGACTAAATAATCAAATCGCTCACTAAATGGATGAATATTTACATAATATATGAATGGCTAAGAGTCTCAGAAGTATCGAAAGAAACTATTAAATCTTGGCCCTAACTTTTTAGAACCTTTTCAAGTACTCTGATAATCATCAGGAAAATTATCGTTAGATGATCTTAATTTGTTATATAGAAAAAGTCAAAGAAGGATGAGATGATAGAATAAACATTTAAATTTCAACTTTATTTTTAGAGAGGGGGCGGATTCCGACAGCCTACCAGCAAAAAGGATGCTATGAAGTTCTGTTGGTAGTAATCTTGATGTAATGCAAACTACTAAAATAAGACTTTTATATCATATGACAGAAAATTAAGCCAATTAGAAAACATATAGTCAAGTCAATCTCAGAATGTAGATTAAAAGCCTTATGATTAGTTAACATTACATGTCCATTAAGCTGGTTTACATGTTGGCGCATCAAAAACACCATTAAAATATCTTCATCGAAGCCAAGCCAAACAAACATGTTTCTTGTATGAAAGGCATTATATAGTCGATTACGTAAAAAAAACTTACCATTGTACAAATAAAAATTGTCAACAAATTTGTTATAAAAAATATGGAAAATTGAAAAATATTTTCAAACTAAAAAGTATATTCATAAAAAAACTAGTAATGTTTACTAAAAATGTTGTAGTAACTCTTGCTATCTTTAGAATTGTTATTAGTTATAGTAATCTTTATTAATTTTGATCTAGTAATTGAATAGTTAGTCCACTTTCTCAATCTACTAAATTATTATTATTAAACCAACAAATAGTTTTTTAACTAATGAATTTAACAAATTTTTTTGATCTTTGAAACTACTTTAAAATAGCAAATAATATTTTTGAAATCTATTATCAAATTTAAAAAAAACAATGATTATGTGAAGTTTAAGTGAAATTTATTTAAAACGAATTAAAAACTTTGATTAATTAAAAAAGCAGCATCTAAAATGATTTGATTTATCACAGTATGTGTAAATTATTTTTTTTGTAAAAAAAAGTAAAAGTTTTTTCATTATGATAGCAGAAATTTTCTTTATTTTCATGGTGAATGAAGCTTCAAGTAGAGGAGCTGTTTCAGCGAAACCAATTACAGGGGTAAATTTTTCTTTAAATACATGAAATTAAAATACAATATAACCAAACATCCGGTTACATATTGTAAATAGTTAATTATATTAAATTCAAAATTAAAAAATATCCTTCTACTTTTTATGAGTGATTAGGTGTCCTTTAACTTTCAATCATATATTTTAGTTCTTTATAAAGACAAGACTTTGTTTTGTTATAACAATGAGATAAAAGTATTCATTGATGGCGAATTTGTACATAAAAAACCTATTGATATTTTCAAAAAATATTAAAAATGCCTGTGATAGAGTCTTTAAATATGGATATTCTTTCAGTATTTCAGAAATGTCTTTTTTTCTACAATGGTGAAAAGAATTTCTTTTTGCTTGAAGTATAGTGATAAAAACACACAACATATACTATGAGCGACGAGACGTGTTTAGCGTATAGAAACTCATCAGCTATGCTTTATACATCTAACTCAAGAATCCACGTGGTTCTTAAGATCTTCACAGAGTTTGCGATAACTGCAAAGTATAAAATTATTTCAATATATCACCATCTCGAAAAATATTCTCTTTAATTTTACATAAAATATGGGTTTTTATACAAAATCAAACCATGCTAGTTTCATTTCTGAACTCAGTTTTGCACTTTGAGGATTTAAAATATTTGCAAGTGTTATCAAATGCGCGGCCTAATGAATACAGAAATATTTTTGGAATTCAAATAAATTATCTGCTTTGTGACAAATTAATGATGCTGGTTTCATTATTTGACTCAGGCTTAAAATATCTGAAAGCTTCAATAAAATTTGCGGTTTACGTCTAAAAACTGTCTCCAAAAATATTTTCAAAATTAAAAAAAAACATCTGTTTTTATATCAAATCGATTATGCTTATTTTATTTCTGTACTCCATTTTAGCTAATACCGTTAAAAAATATCTGGAAGTATTCATTGAATTAGTGTTGAATGCCTGAAAATCTTTATATATATAAATAAAGATGAAAAAAGATGCTGTCATATATAAATCAATTTTTTGACAAGTTTGATTGATTTTATCAAAAAAATGTACACCACTACTGAATTCAGAATAGTTGAAATATATATATCGCATTGAAAATATTTATAAAAACTTATTAATATCTGTGAAAAAGAGAAGAGTGGCGCTTTACATGCTCAGTACTTGAGCGAAAAAATTTAGACCAGCACTAATAGTGTTTATATATTAGAATTTCTTATTAAAAATGGAGAATAAAAAAACTATAATTAAAAATTGAGAATTTTCTTAAAAATAAATGTTTGTCCAAATTTATAAAATTAGATGAAGCTTCCTTGTAGAATAAATAGAAGGCGCAGACGTGGTTATTTGCAAAGTGGTTGATATATCTTTTTATTAATCAGTAAAAACAAATTGTATGTAACAATGTGCGATTATGCGCGTGCTCAACTTCGGCGATGATTTCATCCATGTCATTGTCCAAGTCTGTGGAGGAGTCCATCATTTCACACAATTCACGAATCACGATCGCTCCGATGATGGAGTCTTCGAGATTGTCGATGATTTCAACGTTGATCACATGCACGGGCTGATTCAGATTATTTCCTCGCTTCTCAAACGCATCCAAAACTTGATCGTAAACTTTTTCTTCACAAGTGAAGATGGCGTTGAATAGAACTGAACTATTTTGAAACCTTTCAGGACGCGCTTTGATGCGTCTATTGCGATCGAGAATGTTTAGTAAACCGGATTTTGTGTAGTACTCCTTATCTATGCTCACTAAATCGTCGTACATTTCGCCATACGTCGTATTAAAGTCGTAAACATTCGGTTTATCCGCGGACATTCCCGGAATCTTGACTTGATTTCCGATCCCAAATGACGTGATATTGAAGCCTTTTTTCGCGAGAATGTGGTGAGCCTCCATACTTCTGTTCATGTTACTGTAACAAACTACAGCTATTTTCATGTCAATAATATTTTTGTAGCAGAAGTAAGTTCGCGCCTTTAATTATTTTACATTATTGCCAGGTTGTTCGCTTCTACAAAATAGAATTTGAAAAGTATAAAATAAAAAACAAATTATGCAAAAATAGTTAAATAAATCATTTATACATGATTAATTTAAGGGAGAGAAAGTCAAGGAAGATCTTAAAATGTCATTTCGTTCCTCAAAAGGAGTTAGAAAAATTTGGAAACTAACTAGGGTTAGGATTTAATTATCTTGTAAAGAATTCATGAAGAATTATCAGCAAAAATCGAGATTTACTAATAATTGTTTTTAAAAATAGACCAATTAGTTTACTTAATTTTTAAAAAAGCATAATTTAAAGTTTAGTTTTTTTAACTGACAATAATTTCATCTTTGAAGTCCTTAAGGAACAACTTTTACATAACTCATTTAAAAAATGGATAAATTGATCAAAAAATTTCCAGTTAAAAACCATTGAAAAAATGTCCCCTTCTCCCCCCCCCCCTCCCAAATTTCACGCAAACCTAAAATAAGAATCTTTTTTATGGTTGTAAGTAAAAAATGTACAATGTACATATGTTTCTGGGGAAGAAATTTGCATTTGTGTTCTATAAAGTAGCTGTAGTAGATGATAATTGAATGAAGAAATGGCATTTTTGATAGATGCATTTTAAAATAAACCTCCAAACTACTCCCCAACAGATTTTGGTATTAGGGGAGACCCGTATATAAAAATGTTGAAAAAGATACATCGATTTTAATTTAACTGTAAGTCTGCCTTTTTTAATACAAATCTTCTGCTTTACATTAGACATCGTCTGATCATTCTGGTCATAAGCGGAATATATTCAAATGTTTAAATGCATTTTTTGTATTACTATATTTAGTGATTTTGTTTAATGTTTGTTAATCAATTAGTTAGGTTGTGATTTTGAGTTTAAATTTTAGCTAGATTTTTTTATAAGATGTGACGTAATATTCAACATCTTTAGTGAATACCTTATATAATCGAGTATCGTGCGATCTTCCATGATATATACGAACCTGAAAACATGATCTATACACCCAGTGTATTTCTATATTTGAAAAAGATAAACAAAATTTTGAAGAATAGTGAGTATGAAAGCGACTTTTGTCAACTTGCACTCAATAATTTCATGCACCCAATAGAAAATGCTTTCCTTCGTATACTTTATGTACAAAAGTAGAAATAAAAGTTTTAGAGAATTTTAACACAACAATTTCGTGTATTATGTGATCCCATAAAAATCAGGCTCAGAATTATGCCTTGGAATGTACGCGAGCAAGGACCTTGTTTTATTGAGAAATGTGAAGGGGACATATAAGACCCCATGCTGCGCCCCACGGCAATAATTCTAGTGAGCGCCAAAATAAAAGTTATAATTCCACCCAGGGAAAAAGTTTCAGTGACGCCTGCTTTACATACTATAACTGTCTTGTTCAATAGCCGCGCTCAGTGGTTTTATATCATTGGAGAAATTTTAAATACCATTTTCAAAGAATAAATAATAATCTTACAAAATCGATGACCACCGACAAATTTCCTCTCCATCAGATGCCATACCAATTATTAAGAGTTTTCTCTCATTCCTAACAATGGAGGCATATTTCATTTAATTTTTACATTTTCCACCCCCCTCCGTAAAATTTTGTTCTCGGGCATAAGATCTCTTTATCCCCTCTCTATGCGAGGGTCCTATGGACAAGTAAATTAAATTATTCTTATTTTTATCATGTTTTTTAAAATAAAATCTATCTTTCCTTAATAAACGATATAAAGACAAAATTCCAAGATAAAAAAGGTTGGAAGACGTGGCCCTAGTCCGCTACCCCGCCCTCCCCCTTTCTCGTCCTGAAATGAGGTTCTTGTGTACATACCCGAAGTTAAAAAATGACATTGTAGAATTTCAGGTATTCATTATGCAACGTATAACGCATACACAAGTAAAATATTTTGCGATGTATGCATTTTTTCATTTTCAATTTATATGAGTTGTAAGTTCTAATTTTATAATGGACAATTGTTCCAACTAAAAATTACAGTACGATCGTTGGTTGAAGTATGGTTATTTGAGTATTCTCTCGTAATTCAAGATTTTCAACCGTGTATCATCATGTTTGAGGAAAAAGAAAATGTCAAAATATCGTCATAAAATAAAAAAATCATTTCTTTTTTTGGATAGTTGTCTATACAATCTGTTTAGGTGGTATTATTATATCTTAGTGTTAGATAATTCAAAATTTGTTTTTAGCAAGTTTGACCATTAAAAAAATATTTTCATAAATTGAAAGTTTTTCATATTTCAACAAAAATATAAAATCAATACGCTACTGACTCTTACAATTAAAAAAGGGAGATAATAAGTTACTTCTAATAAATTCAGAATTAAGTACCGCACCTCTGATTTGGCAACAATTTTACAAAAAAAAATTTTTTTCATCTTATTACAAAGCATGTTGACTCAATCAACATTTCAATTAACTTTTTAATTGGATGGCTAATAGAGAAAAAATAATGACCCCTACAAGCAAAAGAAAAAAGGTGGATCTACCTACCATTTGCCAGTGGATCTTAGATTGTTGGAATAAGATCACAAAATCCATGATCCAATCTGCGTTTTTAAAGTGTGGTATCAGCAACTCTTTAGATGAAACCCAGGATGATTGCTTGTGGGATGAGCATGAGATGGAGAAGGAAGAATCTGTACTGGACTCTGATGAGTTCTATTTTGACTCAACCGGGGCTGTGGATGTGACCCAAGAGGAATGGGACAATATGTTTGGTAATGATACAAATGAAGATAGATGGCTTTGAAAGTTATTATTAAACAATGCAAATATGTAAAATATATAATTGATTGAAATTTTATAGCAACATAAATAAAAATTTTGAAACATGTTCACACGTCTTTATCATCGATTGTAACGATTCAAAGTTCACCCACGCATAAGCCGCACCTCCAATTTCCCATGAATTTCAGCGAAAAAAAAGAATAACGTTTTTCTTTGTTTTAATTAAATTACCGGAGAAAATAACATGAAACACTTCCAATATCTGAAAATAGATTTTCCAAAATGACAACAAATTTCAAAAACTTCCCATCATCGCAATAAACTGTACGAATAAGTTTGAGACCAAGAGGGCCATTTGTGAAAACTCACTCTATTAGAGATACCCTTTATCACGTAGAAATAGAAGTGGAAAACCAACATAATATCCATTTCAGTATACTCACTCAGATGCTAATGGATAGGTCGAATTCGCCATGCGGGTTGCGGTTTCGCTTACCTGGTCAATTTGATTTAAACTTTTTAGTATTATAAAATACTTATAAGCAACGGTCTATTTTTAGGTGGTCATGAAGAAAACTACTGGTTCACCAACCTGTGATTGAAGATGGACTTGCAGCTAACGAAATTCAATGTCACCATATGGAGAATCTCATTTAACTTTACTTCGTTTAAAACATTTTTTAATTTAATTATCTTTTAATGAATTCATGAAGAATTATTATCAGTCAAATCGAGATTTACTAATAATTGTTTGTAAAAAAGCACTAATTAGCTTGATTCATTTTTAATAAAGCCTAATTTTTTGTTTTGTAACTTTGCTATCGAGATCAATTTTCTAGCTACAACTCCAAAACATAATTCCACGAATAAATGAAGAATAACAATGCCTAAATATCGGGAGTGGATAGAGAGTTTCTTTAATTCTCTTTTCATTTTAGTTTTTAATTTGGCATAATTATTGTTTATTAAATATTTTTTATACTACTAATAGTATAATTTATCAAAATTATTAAGCTAATCTTTGGAAAGAGGTCAGGGGTGGGAGCTAAAGCCCCCTTATCCCGTCTCTGCATCCGCAACTGCGAAATAATTATGTATCAATTTAATTGTTTATAGAAGTTTTAGTATAAACTGAAAGAATGCATCGCGATTTGATTGAACAACTTCATTGACATTAGCACTTAAAAGAGTGAGAGATGAAAGAAAAATTAATTTTAATCGCTTTCCAAATTTTCCCGTTCTATTATATAAGGTAAAGGTACCGTGGATGTGTTTTCATTGACAAGGCACTAATGTACCGCTTATGTCAAACTATGAACAAATTGGTATCGATGAGGAATCGAACCCAGAGGCTTCCAATCATTTCAACCAACCTGCAATGCCACCCATCAAATATAGATTTGATGAAAACTATGATCTTGAAAATTCAATTACCAATTATTAGAAAAATTCTATTTCCATTTTATAAAGGATTAACAGCTAACGCAAGAATCAATTAAATACACTTGTATGCAATGATGATGATTTTTTATGGATCCCAGACTTGATAAATTTATGCTTCTCAGAAAATAGCACTACAGAAATGATTTTCATCTTTACATCATTCATAACTAAAAAGGAACGACCTAAATATTTTTGCCATCTAAGAGATATTGTACATCTACAAAAAATGAGCACAAATATGAGGGTGGACATTTATGACAACGGAATGAAGGTGCAGCGAATCAATATGCTAGTGAACATATAGTAAAGGATAACGAGTCTATACACTACCATATTGATATGGCAATGATTTGCGTAAAAAGAAACTTTTTAAAAATCTCGCATAAATCATTTTTAGAAAAAAAGGACTATACTAAATGAGATGATGGAGAATGTTTTTTAAATTTATTTTTTTCTTCCACAAAAATTAAAAATAATTGCAATGAAAATGTCTATAGGTTATTTTTAGGAAAAATAACTTATTTATTTTTCGGTTCTACATGCTTTTTGAAAATTCACCAAAATGTGGTTTGTTGATAAATGGAGAAATATTAGAAGAAACCTTTTGGATGGAGAAAGATACAAAAATCAAGTAAGTAGCGCTTATAATTTAAAAAGAATTAAGATTAATTACTCTTTCAGGATATATGATCAAACCAAAATTAAAGAGCTTCAGATTATAGACACGGGAATCTTTCCCCAGTTAAAATGTCCTATTGCAATTGTATGTATACCATCATATATGTGAATAATGAAAGAATTATTATTTATTAAAAGGTTTTTTATATAGGAAAACAATTAAAACATTCAAGAGGTAATAGACGAAAAAGATAGATGTGTAGAAGGTAGGACGTCTTCTTGGTTGGCAGACGGGGCGGGAATTTCAAACTGGGAAAAGTTTAAATTTTGTTGTAGAACTCCAGTCAAAATCAGCTCAGCGTTGTACACAGCGATGCTTTGCGCGAAAAAATCTTTACAACTGTTGCCTGCAACATCATCCACACAGGAAATGATGACGAGACGCACGCGATCTTTATTCTGCAAGGCGATTTGGCGGGAGGAAGGCCTCTGCTTTATAATGTTTCCGCCAGCACTCTCAACGACAGGCTTCAAAATGGCTGCTGGTGGATCAACTTTCTGGGTGAGGTAAAAACTCATGCCTTGGAAGAGCGGGTCTCTGTGCTGGGCGCGAAACAAACTCGTTCTCAAGCAAAAGTTAAAAACACTTTCAGCTGAAGCGTCTTTCAAGGAAAACAAGCTTTCGTCGAGGAGGTAGCCTTGGTTGTGGGATTGAATGATCCAAAAGGGATGCAAGACATATTTGCAATGACTGATAGCACACAGGAACTTGATAGTTCGTCTCACAGCATCCGTCACTAAGTGTGTACATATCAGCGGATTATCGACGCAAACACCGCCTAGGGCTGTCACCTTATTCACCAACTCTTCTCCAGCAGGCCTAGAAATTCCCGTTATCATGACTTTGATGTTGGATGTTTGATTCGTCTCCTTTCCACTCCCGAGACATGAAGTAGATGTGGCATTCGCACCATTATTGGTAGCGATTAGCATTTTCTTCGTTACACTCTGAGCCGACTCAACAAGTCTTTTTCTATCGAAGATTTCATTTGAAGAATGCCTGACCCCTTTCGAATTCGCAAGAATTTCAGAAGAATTCACGCAGATAGGTTCAAGCCAGGGAAATAAGACATCCTTGCAATAACAGTAATTGAGAGTTAAAGTAGCAACTTTATCATCGTTGAAAATTTGATAAATGTTCAATTTGTAGTCAGGAAGCGTTTCACGACTGCAGCAATTGAGAACGACGTCAACGAGCCACTTTGCATTCACTATAGGAATTTTGACTTGAGCCGCTTTACTAAACTTCTTGCCAGAAGATCGCTTGCTGATTAACAAAGTATTGGACAGGCTCAGGTATGAAGTGTACTGGCCACCAGAAAGCCAGATCATCACCTTGAGCTGATCTTTTTCAAATCGCTCAAAATTGGATAGACTGATAATTTGTCCATTCAACGGCTTCTGACTGAGGTTTTCATGCGAAAATTTGGTGGGGATGTGAGAAGGTAGCCAGGGAACACGAGCTTTCTTACTTTCTATGACATCGTTCAGCCAAAAAGCAGTGACCGGGCGAACGCCAGAAGAAAGGGCTAGCGCGTAAATAGGCGAAGAACGACTTGGGCAGAGCGCATGTGTTATTTTCTGCTTTTGAAGTGAGGTCCCGTGAAATCCTTCAACAGCACTTCCTCCAAATTCACAAATAACTCTTCGCCACTGGGAGAGTGTTTGTGCAGGTATCACACCTTCGTAGCCAGACAAAAGAAAGAAATGATTATGCAGGCATAGACTTTCAGGAATCGCTACATCGACAGAATCCCAAACTTTGTACTTAACGCTCAGGTCCATGCTTTTAACAACAGGGAGGCGTGCAATCTTGTTCAAAGTCTCTTTTATCTGTTCAACAGACGTTGTTGTGTATGGATTATTGACCTTGCTTGAATCAAAAGTACTAATGATGCCAGAACGCGGAGAGGTTGATGTTTCAGAACTGCCAAGGGGGCCAGGTTCATTCAGAAAGGCTGTTAAAAATGTTTTGGAAGAGTCTTCAATACTGGATGGAGAGACTGAGTCCAAGATGGTCATATCTACAGAATTCTCTTCGCATGTGTCACTACTCGCACTCACACCGACTAACATTCTTCCTCCTCCATCGCCATGTTTGTTAAATACGGAATACGATTCTGGAGGCTGTAGTGTTTTATAAACGACAGAGTCAATGACCCAGTCAGGTGTAACACAATGAATGCTATCATCAAGAGCATCATGTTTCATACCACTGAGTATGTGAGTAACAGAATCTGTAAACTTCAGACAAAATCTACCGCCATTAATCGTGACAAGAAGCCAAAGCAGTTTGACATCTCTTCCATCCAACTTACTTGGAAAAGCAGAGACACCCGTAAAGATGGCAGTGTTTTCCGGGCTAAATGGCGAAACTGGAAGTATTTGGGAGCAGTAGACGCTAAGATCGACCCATTCAGGAGTGACGGCGATCAAGTCGTACAAGTAGCATGCTTCTTCAACTTCCGTTAAGTTGTTTGGATTGGAGGAAGCTACCACGTGACTAAGTCTATCGGAAAGGTACGTCAGTTCTTTTGCGCCTCTTGCAACCAATTCATCAATTGTGCTTCTATACGTTTCACCAATAACGTAAAATGTGATACCTTCAAATAAACGAGACATTTTTGAGGTATCGCTAAAGCTACTTCTTTGTTTTACTTGTGAATCCTTGAAGTCTTTGATGAGCTTAAATTCTGACATACTTTTTACAGGAATAATGAACACATATGCACACTTTCAAACCCACAAAAATTATCCCTTCTGAACCATACCAATTTTGAAGATAATAACTTGTAAATGAAAAATTATAATAATTACTTTACAATTTCTTATGTAAACATGTAAAACATCTTTTGTATACTCAATAATGTAAAACACACATATCCCCAGAAAATGTTCAAGACATCTTTATTTTATATTTCCACAAAATCAATATATTCTGCAGCCAATATATAAAACAGTCCGTATTTTAGGGTAAGAGCGCGTCCCTATCATATATTTTTAAAATTTGCTACACTAAACGAATTTTCTCTATTCGGATCATTTCACTTTTTTATTATTATTTTATTAGATTTGAATTGGATTTAAATTGACTTTGGAAAATGTAAAGCCAAAGGTCATATCTAAATTTAATTTATATAAATTTAAAGAGTTTTGCCTAACAATTGAATCAAAAACTCACTAAACATCATCCTGCTCTCGTTTATCGTTGCTACGAAGATATTTTGCTTATGGCATTCGGAACTCAAATTCTAGAAGATAGAGTAACCCAACTTTTTAGTTTCCAAAACTCAAAAATTTGTTCGATAAGCTCTAGCCCGTACCCAAAGACAGCTGCCTTAAGAGTTAAAATGTGATCACATTCGTTTGATATGATGTTACTCTTGCTCTAAAGTCGAGTGGATCTCTCCATCCAAACATTTTTATGGCATCTTTAATCGTTAATATCTCTTTTATTCAACATAAATAGGAGGTTGCTCAAAAAGATATATTTTCATACTACTCAGTTAACTTGATATCAAATACTCCAGGCCACCAAAGCCAGGCTCTGTCGTGCAGCTCTGGTTATTTCAACGAAACATAGAGTTTCTTCAGGTGTACTTGGTATTTTTTTAAACATAGAGTTTCTTCAGGTGTACTTGGTATTTTTTTAGCAATCTTTAGCTTTGCACACCACCAGTAGATTCAAGCTTATATAGCAGTTGCGTGAACAGTTGTAAATCTTGTTCGCATATCATTGATGAGATGCACCAAAAAAGTCAAAAAGAAGCGGTGTTAGAAAAGGGCACACGATGTTTCGTTGAAAAGATATATATTTCATCGACAACCAAAACGAGATTTCGTTGATAACTAGAACGAAATTTCGTTGATAAGCTTAAAATGAAAAAATATTTTATGTATATAAATTTATATTTTGAATAAACTCGGGATTTTATACACTGATCTTTTATAACTTAAAAAATGTTTCTATTATTAGCAAATAACTATTAAAAATTCTAAGTTCCAAAATTTTACTAAGAAATTAACTTGGCAATTAAGTACTTAACTAAAAATAAAACTTTATTTGTAGAGTTCACTTGCTCTTATATACCCATTTAATGCAAAATTTGGATGTAAGCAGCAAAGTGTCGGAAGGGGGGATCTAGAAGAAAATTTACCAAAGGGCAAGAATTTTTAAGATGAATTTTTTCTGAATATTCAATTTAGGAAAGAATTGAAAAGAATGCTTACGGTGTTACTCCTATTACAAGAGTAATATTTACTCACGTCATCTTAAGGATCTGAATTACAAGTCTTCTTTCAGATAGTCGAACTAAACTTCATTGAAGCATAGACGGATATGCTTAAAATTAGGTGGAGAGTATACTGCTACGATGTGTCTGAGTATGATGAAAAACATCATTTTTATGCAAATTTTGAATTGTTATCATTTTTAGAAAAAGCTATTCATTAAGTTAGTGCTAGATTCTCTTCGCTTTCACTCTTCACGTCTATTTACCCAAAATGACTAAAAGATGCTAAAGAAAAGGCCACAGCGTCATTTTTAGCAAAATCTTCGGAAGTGGATAGACTCGACACTATGGAGAAAATGCTGGCAAGTATCACTACTCATCTGAGATTACAAGAAACATAACCCGAAGATGTGCTGGATACCAAAGAATCCGTTTCGAAGCACAACAATGGCCTATGCCTCTATAGATTATGACCACTCTGAAGTGATTGCAGCTTACACCCCTCAAGAGATTGCGCAAAGAAGAATTCGAAGATTTCTAGAAGCGTTACCTCCATTACAAAGGAAGACGATGTTCTCGTGAGTTTATTTTCTATTTTAGAAATAAACATTCATGCGCTCCCTCTAGAAGACATAGATCAAGTCAAGCAGTGCATCACAGGGGCTTGTCCGACAACCCAATCATCATGGGACGCAGCAGTAAGGGAGGTAGGCTCATTCAGACTATCAGCTCTCAACATTCCCACTCCGGATCCGAAGTTCTTTCGAGCAAGGCTCTCTTCCCAAGCGCCAGGAAAAAAAAGACTCTCAGCGCGATGTCAGACATTTCAAATTTATCGGACACTCTGGAGCTTAGTGGGCAGCTTACTTCTCGTATGGATCCATGGGCATCTTTCGTTCAAGAAAAACAACCCACACCTCCAAGGTTCTCTACTCCAATTTCGTCAATTGGAAGTGTGCCATCCTTATGGGAAGAAGGAATTCCTGAGGAGCAATGGGAAGAGACTCCGGACTGGCCAATAGTGGAGATGGTGGATGATGCTCTCCTAACCGAAGACAACATCGTTTTACCAGACCTGCTGCAAGAAACTAATGTACTGAAAAGAATCGTGGAAGAAATCAATCTCAATGGTTTGAAAGAAAAGCTAAAGCTCTCTCCGGGTGACTTTGTTGATTTTTTTCCAGAACGCAAGGTCTTCTCCTCTATGCTCTCAGAGAAACTGGAGGAGCTAGTCGGTGAATCGAGTCCCGCGGAAGCTACCTCTGGCAATGGTTAAGAAGATTGTGATGACGGCTCAATTTCCTCGGATTCTGGAGGCGCTATCGAATCTCCAAGCAACTTCACAATCTAGGCAGTCACGAAGAAATTCCTCCAAAATACACTGAAAATATCAGCTTTTAACTTGTCAAAAGATTATTCTTTGAACCACAAGTCCTGGATCGCGCCAATTGATATACGCTGCTCCAAAGCAAAGAAGATACTTAGGAATGGTTACGATCCAACCATCATTCTTTCGCTTCAATTCGGATCCTTCTCCAGATTCAGCAATTGCCGAAAAATCAAGGATGTTGCATCATAGAGAAGATCATTTCGGAACTCCTAAGGACGAATATAATCGCGGAAACTACAACTCCGAAGATCATCTCTCCAGTCTTTTGCGCGCCGAAGGGTAATGGCAGTCTGCGCTTCGTCCAGAACTTCGCCTTCACCAAGGAGTTGTTCAAGAACGAGGAATGTAGACTGTAGGCACCACTAAAGCTCTCACAACTGGAAAGGAAATGAAAGGTTGGAATTAAAATAAAATTTTCATCAGCTTTCTACGGGATCGAGCTAAACAAGCACTACCAGGACCTCTTTTGTCTCAGACTACAAATTCAAAGTTCTCCCTATGGTGGCAAACTTTGGTCCTGGAGTCCTTCAGCAAGACTTATCCAAAGTAATTGTGACATTCAAAGACTGCTGTAAGTACAAGAATAAAGGCTCCTATACATCGATCACCTTTTAATCCCAGAAGATAATGAAGAGGAGCAATTACTAATTTTTTATCTAACAATTACGAATATACCGTATATACCCGTGTAATGTTCTACCCCATGAAATGGTCGACCCCCATTTTTAACTGCATATTTTTGGATTTTAACATATACTCCATGTAATGTTCGAGTCTTGATTCTAACAATAGCCTAAGACTAGGCTATGTTAACATTCAGTGCTTGGCATTATGCCTAAATTTCATAAAAAAACAAACAGTCGGTACTGTAGCCTAGTCTAAGATTGACATTTACCGGTAATAACTATTAGCAATGTAATATCACAGGGAGCTATAAGAATTTTTGCCCTGAAGGAAGCTAAGAAAATTGGAATTTGAAAAAAAAATTGGAAAACTATACCCCATGTAATGGTCGACCTCTAAATTTTAGGCCATAAAATTGGTCTTCAAATATCGAACATTACATGGGTATATACAGTATTTTTAAAATCGAAGTCGCAATATTCATTACAACTCCGACTCCTTCTCAAAAAGTGCGACTCCACAACACTGTTTAATACAGATAAAATATTTCTAATCTTAATTGTTAAAAGTAGGGCATAAAATATGATATATCGTCAAAAAGTAAAAAAAGATTTTGTCAAGAGCCTAAATGATTTATACTTTTAATATGCATAAAATATGAAAAAATTTAAGTGTTATAGTTGTCAACGAAATCCCTTCAAGACTCTGAAATAGGTGTTAGGCCTATGCAGTGCTTATCTGTGGGATAAATTTCTCTGTATAACTGTCTGAGGCATTGAGGTGGAATGCTTAGATGAGTTCCAACAGCATAACAAAGTAAAGCAGCGCCTAAATTTAATCTGAAAATTTGACAATAGTCAGTGTATTTATTTAACTCTAAACTTATCAAGAATCTTTCAGTTTAGCTAGTGTTTTAAAGGATCCCAATCAAAGCAAAATCGAATCATGAGTTTCTCTTCATCATTCAATTTAGATCTTATATCGCCTATACGACTTTTACCTGTTGCCTGTTTTCCCAAGTTTAAATGCGTCTGAAACAGTTTATTGCTTCGATCCCAAGCTTCTTGAAATAATGGTAAAGCATTTCTCTCATTTGAGTCCTTCAACGACTCATTTTTTGAGTTAGTTGAAACTTTTTATACGAGTTCCTTACTCTGCTTCAGTGGGGGCAGAAGGCATGTTACGTTTGGAAATTACGATACTATAAGATAGCATTTTTGTATTAAAAAAAAGGATTAGAAATTAAGTAAGAAAAAACTAAACTAAGAAAAATATAGAAGTTCTGTACAATTTCGATATTTGGTATGTTTTATTTTATCGAAGTGGTGAGTTGTAAATAAATTTATCAAGTCCAAGCCCGTTACTTGAGTATCACTCAATACCAGGCCCGTAGCCAGCGAGGGCAGGAGGGGGTAAAGCTCCCCCCCTTCCCAACTTAGATTCAGAGCCCCCCCCCCTAACCTAACATATTTCGATATCAATAAAGGGTTCAAAAAATGGTTTCTTTTTAGACTATATATAAAAATTTGGTACTTATTAGTTATCTCCATCCTACTTTAAAAATTTTTTCAGTAATTTACTAAAAAAAATTTTTTGAATGGGGGAGAGATAACCCATAAGTAGCAAAAAAAATTTTGTGAAAATATTTAGCCCCCCCCCCCCCCCCCCCCCCAATTTTTTCCAGCCCTACCAATTGAAAAGTCCTAGCTACAGGCCTGCTCAATACTCCATTCAATGAGATTATTGATTATTTGTTCACCGCAAAGACAAGTAATAGCATCAATAAAGAATATCATATATTATATATATATATATATATATCACATATCAGTGATATAAAATCTAAGTAAACAAAAGATTGATTAGCAAATTTTTATTCAAACTATTTCTGCCATTTGAAATTATAAATTTTTCTGATCTGAAGGGATAAAAGTTTGATGGTAAAAGACAACACAATGGAGGGCACTCTTTATTACGTTGCAATAATTGAATTGTGAACAAACTTTTTCAACGTTTATCTAATTTTAAATTAATTTAAATTTTGCTTAACAAACTATATTATTTCAAACCTCCTCAAATCGTCTCTTTTTTAAATAAATAATAATATATAAAAAAAAAATCAAAAACATAATAGGTGGCATTTATTCGAAGGGTAAAAAAACATCAAACAAATCTCTTTGATCATGTTTGATTACGTCATTACTTTTCGATATTTTTCTTCAAACTTTTGATACGTTTTTAAATATCGTATTTGTTTTTACACGATTTTACTGTAGAAAAATAGTAGTGAAGTTTGAAAATACACATTTTTTTCCAAAAGATGTAAGCAAGACATATGCAAAACTATAATTAAAGAACGAAAAACACTATATACTGTTAAAACCGCTTAACAAACACCTCTAGACCATCTTTTAAAATGACCAGTTTCAATAAATCCCCAATTAATCCTGATGCAACACGAATTTAAAAAAGACGAGTTTTGATGGTACCATTGAGTGGTCTCTTAATATAGATTTGAATAATACCGTTTATTTTTTCTCGAGAAAAGAAATTAGGATTGTGTGCGCATTTTAGACTAAAAATTTTCATGGCAGCTGAATGATACAAAATATTTCATTTGTTATATTTGATACATATAACGATTTCAAAAGAAGCAATATGCATATAGTTTCCGTGACCAGACATTTAACCAAAGGACAGTTGGCCTTGAGACATTTAGCCTTCGGACATTTAGTCAAAATGAGATTTAAGAGAATTGACATTACACCTAAAATGTAAATACAATTTGAGAATTTTTGTAGGCATTTCTTTACTTCCAATAGGTTTGCAAGCGTATGCTCTATAGTCTATACAAATGTGAAGCGCAATTTTGTTTTCTTTTATTATTCTTAACTTCTATACACAAATTATGTGATGAATAATTTTATCTACAAGAAGTTACATGACAAACTGCCCATTTGGTAAAACGATCATTCGGCAAAATGTCTGGGGACCGAAGTTTGGATATATGAAGGAAAGGGCATTTATTCTGTGCATGAGATTGATATTTTTAATTATAATTTCTAAGATAAAAAGACACAACAAGAAGTAAGTATATACAGGGGCGTAGCAAGAAAATTCAGTTAAAGAGAAAAAAAAATGAACAAAATGTTTCCATAAAATTTAAATAAACGAATAATATTTAAAAAGGAAAGATTTTTTATTAAAAATTCAAACAAATTTGTTTATTTTTCAATAAATTTTAGAATTTAATTTTGTAACAATTTCTGTTAATTCTTGATTTAATTGATAATGATTTTTGCATAATTCTTGAAAGGATACATTATTAGATTTTTCAAAATGGAGCAAAGTCAAATGAGTTTCTGTGTAGCAGTGCTTATCAAGTAGTGGTCCATCAACCAGAAGTGGCGAATGATGCTTGATTTGAAGGTGGACATCAATAATGAACTACTATTAAATTTGTGAAGTATGATACGACTCTGGATTAGTGTTCAGTTAAAAGTATTGTATTTCATTTATGTCGGAGGAAATAAACTATAGCGTATAAAATATAATAATTAGATTGTGGCTTCTCTTTAAAGCAAAAGAAATAAAACAGGTTTATGCAAGCTATTCAAAAATAATGGGCAAGAGTTTGATTGGTAGCAATCTAAATATTTCAAAACTTTAAGTAATTTACATAACTTGCATGTGAGAAAGTTGATTTCTAAGTCTTTGATCATCAAGTTGAAACAGAGGAATCGGCTTCTAGTATAAAGTCATTGTTATGTACATTATCGAGTTCCACCTCTATTATTGAAAAGCTTGTCAGAGAAAATTTTTTTCAAAAGTATGGCTGCTAAAAAAAGCAAAATATTATTAACGTTTAAAATTATATTTCATTACAAGACATAAAATATTAAATGTCTTTTTAAAAAAACACATTTTCAGCCATAATTTAAAGATTCATTCTTTATAAATAAAAAATATAATCGTGTGCATAGTGTTTTTTAAGCATGGTCTAGTGGTCCATGCCCAAAAAGGAGTTGAGAACATTGAAGGTATAAACCATATTTTTAATCTTGTAGTTTAACCGATAGTTTTCTTTATGAACACCTAATGATAAAGCATTACTTATTAAGTATTTATGCAGGAAAACTTTTGTGTTTGGTTTGTAGCAAATTTGCTATGGTTTTTACTTATCCTTCACTACTCTTACTTTCCATCCAAACTGCCATTATTTGGAAATGCGTAAAAAATTCTGTTTTTAAAACTTTTTCCATTTTCCATAAACCTTTTTCAATTGCAAAAAACACTTTAAGTAATTATTCCTATTTCAGAATCATTTGAAAATTGTTTGCATGCAAAACTAAAAACCTGACTTTCAAGAAAGCATCCTAGACAAGCAAAAATTCCCAGTGCGCTATTCATCGTCAAGTCTAAATAATGAAAACCAAACATGATGGCTTGAAAAATGTTCTCAAATGAAGTCATTAAAACAGTATATTTAATTAAAGCAAATGCCTTTAACTCGTTTATGTTTTTAGAGTTATGCAAAGAAAATGATTTCGGATTTGAAAAATTCTTGCTGCACGCAAACGATAGGGGGCTTTCCAAAGCAAAAGTATTGAATCGATACTATGGAAAGAATAATGAGGCGGAGAGGGAGGGGGAGGGGGCTTTTTCACCACCTTGAAATCACATTCGGGTTTAAGTTAATCGATTCATCAAAAATCTTCGGACTAAGTTTCAGGACATCTTGAGATGTACTCTTATAAACGTACATTCTATTTAGACTGCAAAAAAGAGCGTCACAAATTGTTGTGCCTAGGCTGGCGAGAAAACCAGCAAAACTAGAGACCTTAGAGCTATCAGTCTTCTCACTTATGTGGTTCACTCAATACTCGGTGTAACACTCGATTATTCAAGAAACAGTTTGCTTTAAAAAAAGGTTGTTGAGGAATCATGCTCTGCTATAGTATGATATTTCAAAAAGATAAAGGATGGCCTCAAACGAGATATCATATCTAATGATCTTGAGATAGCTTTTAATACCGCTTTCTGTTCAAACTATTCAGCGTCTTTGTGACATCATGCATCTTCCAAGAAGTCTACAGCTTCCTTTCAAAACGATCATTGGAGGTAAAAAATAGAAGTTTATCAAGAGAGTAAGTATAGGAAATGGGATACCACAAGGATAGCTTTTGTACCCATATTAAAATCTCATATTTGACAAAGTGCACATTTCATAAATCTATCTATACTAATCTAATCTGTTTGAAAATGAGTGCATATATTTTTAAGTTATCCAAATATATAATATTGTAATGTAATAAAAAAATTCGTATACATACTATCAAAGATATTCAGAAGAGGGCACACCCTACTATTCTCCAACCCCTATCAATGCATAGATTTGCAATAAATAATATCAATGGAATGGAAATACGAGGTAGATTCAAAATTCAGAATTACTGCAGGAACATTGATATCCCCCAGAGTGGCTATCATACATGTCAAACATTATCTTACTTATTTCCTTTGAAATGCGGGGTCGCTGCATATTACATCTAAATCTTTTTCTGTATCATTTTTATCCTAATACAAAGCAGTGGAAATTTAAAATAAACATTGGACCTATTTCACTCAAGGATTGAGTAAAATTAAATTATACTAAAATGAATATAAATTAATGAAGTATAAAAGAAGGAAAAAACGATAAAAATTTAATACTTTTTTACAAGTAATAATCAATCTATTAACATATGTAAAGTAGACGATTATTGCCCATAATTTTAAATATTTAAATATCAAACTCTTACTATGACTTCTAAATTATATTAGATACCTACTCTTTTTGAGATCTCCAGCACTGCAACTAGTAATTCAGAAAGAAAAAATTTAAGTAATAATTCCGTTAAGATAAAGAAACAAAATCGAAAACTTTTCGAAAAGATTTAGAAAAAAATTTGGATAAAATGCTTGAAAAGGAAAGTTATTTTTAATATCGTGACGTTCCATGAAATGCCAAATAAAGAGAAACTTAAGGTAATCACCAATAAATAAGCACCTTTTTTTTAGTTACAGCTACTAGACAGAAACGTCAAACCATCTATTTGTAATATAGTACTAAGTGAAATAATATTTTATATACTAATAATGGACTATAAATACAAGAATACATATCAAATATATAATAAAAAAAATTTCAAAAATTCATTAAACCAATTTTTTTAATTTGAATTTAAAAGTATTCTGTAAGAATACGGGATACTGCTTAACCATAAAAAACGTATAGTCATAAAGGATAGCATTAAAACTTTATAAATAAAAAAGTTTTGTTTGAAATAAAAAATAATAGGGTGGTACATTCTAATCTGAAAATTAAACTAAATCAAATCAAAAGATTGAATAAACGAGGACAAAAAAAAATTAAAAATTTCAATTTAAATAAAAATTTTAAAATTGCCGTGATATAAAAATATTTTATTTCAATTTTTATATAATAGAAATAACAAATTGAGTTCTAAATCTAACTATAATTGAAATCTCTATCGAATAGCATAAATAATAAAAAATAATTTTGCTAATAATACATTATTAAATATAAATTTCCTATTTTCACATGAATTTAGGCATATAACTAAATAAATGCAAATGCTATTTCTAATAGAATACATTCTATGATAGGATACCAAATATATAAATAAGATTTTTTCTTATTAATACAATTTTTGGAATTTTTTAAATAAACCATAGTTAATCCTTATAAATGAAAAAGGCAACTTTGTGCGTTGTGTTGAATTGTTAAGATAAACAACATGCAATGATTGGAAAGAATAACCTTATGTCGAATTTTACTCTGATATGATGGGATCTAAAAGAAGTTGTAAACCTAAAAGTCTTCTAATGTATCATTTGCACCTCCTAACGTCTTGCTTATCTTTTATCTTAATCCTAACGTCTTGCTATTACATAGAAGTTTGTACATAAGAACATATAACCTCTTCTCTAGAAGCAGTTAGGATAGATTGGAGTTCACTAGACTATGTGAAGTTTTAGGAAGTTTATGAATTTAGACGGATCTTAAAGATCATTATTGCATTGTGCTCGATTACAGCCAAAAAGAATGATTCAATTCATTATTTGGAATTATATAGAACTTTAAGAGACTTTTTGAACATTTTTTGACTAAATAATAATATTGTTTGTTAATTTACGTTAGACTCTTTAAGAAGTCTTATATTAGTTGGTAAGCAAACCTAGCTAAAGAAGATGCGTGTTTAGAGATATGCTTTACAATAATTGAGACGAATTGATATAATTTAGAATCGCTCATGAAAATATAATAGAATGATCAAATTTTTTTCTACTCTTTGAAAATGTCACTCTATTCGTCTGCACTTATTTTCGTGCTTTTTAACCTTATCCTTCTTCCTTTAAAATGTGGAAAAAATATTTTAAAATTTATATTTCTTATGTGGAGAAGATATGTCCCCATTTTTTCCTGGTGAGAAATTAAGGAAAATTGCATTCTTGAAAATATTCAGTAATAGAAAGGGGTCTACATAAATTACGTACCTCCATATGTTAAAGAGGGTTGTTTATTTACTTTATAAAATGATACTTAAAAGGTAATATTCAAAAATTAAGATTTTTGAAAAGTTTTTTCCCACTACCAATACCATCAAAAATCGAATTATAAGTTGCATTTTTTTATGAAAATTACTAAATAGATCAAAATTGTTTTGTAAATGGTATCAAGAATGGCTATTGAGCCTATTATAAAGAAAATAATTAAATAAATAATTAATCATTGCCCAAATTGAATTTAAAAATAATGTATTCCAAAATGTTTATGAATCAAGGGTATTTATAGACTCAGTAAGGCAGCCCTATTAGTCATATAGAACACAGATACATTGATGGCCCAAAAACGTTAATTTTTTTTTGTAAATTTATTATTTAAACACATTAAGCTTTACCACATCAATTCACTTCGCAGATCAATTAATGAAGATCGTTTTAATGTGAGGGGGCGTGAGTAAGTTTGGTTAGGTAGTGGGTTTCGATAACACAAGGTCTTGGCTTCGATCCCGCATCAAGCCTACTTTCCTCATAGTTCGATACAAGCGGCGCAATTATGTCTTCTCGATGAAAACACCCCCGGTACCTTTACCTTTAATGCTCCCATTCTTCTTTTTGTTGACAGAGATATTCGATTGGATATTGACACCATTATTTATATGTATGCTAAAAAGTATCCTAGACGGATGATGCTCTTTAATTCTCTTAGTTCTTAATCTAGTTATTTCTTATAATAAACTTATAATTTTTTGATATAATATTATAATACTCTAAATTTTATGATAAAAATTCAATTTTCGCTTTTTATTAAACTATTACACAAAATAAGATAAAAATAGTTTAAAAATTTTGATAAAGCTTAAATTTATATGTTTCAAAATTGTTTTCTAGTTTAGTAAAATCCGCCCCCTAATGCCAATTTCTAGACCCGCCCCTGCATCATCTTCAAATTCGATATTTCTATATAAATCAAATGCATCTTTCATTGTAAGATTCAAAGATTACTTTTTCAAATTTTATTTATTAGAGAGAATGTAACAGTCAAAATTTTTTATCTATACTAAAAATGATCAGTCAAATAATTATATAAATGAAATAATCAATTTTTAGTTGCTTTATGAACTCTTCAGAATATAAAAGCAATTCAACAATTGTTATATACTTGCTCTTTAAATTTTACTTATCTATTAAAAGAGTTAACCTATTAATAAAAAGTTGACTTTGGTTGACATAATAAATTGGACTTCTTTTACATAAACTTTATAAAGTAAGACAATTTACGTATTTTAGAATAAGTGCTATTACAAATCAAAACTTGACTTTATTGACTTTTAACCTAATCATTATTATTATATAAGTTTGTCATTTACATACATTTAAATAAAATCATGTTTGTCCAATTTTAAGTTCGAGCTGCATTTTTTTACTAATTTACTAACATCATTTATTATTAGAGGGCGAGATAGAAAATTTATTGCAACAAAAATTATGGTTCACAAAAAAACAAAAAATATATATATTTCCACAATGAGTTACATGCGATTGCCTGTAAACCAGCATAGATGGCTTATGTATGGCGGCGCATCAAACAACTTACAATGAGTATAGCTATTTTAATAATTGTAGACAAGCATCAATGTAAAAAAAAATACCAAATATAGCCGTTATTCGATTATTAAGTAAAATATGTATGTAAATTTTCTGTTATTATTAGCAATACCATAAGAGTCCAAATTTGAGTAAAAAACAACTCATAATTATTCTAATATAATTTGAGACGATGTTATAAAAGTTATTACCTATATTTTTACGATTTTAAATAACACATTTATAAATTAATCAAAGAATAACAACATATTCTTTACATAAAGAAAGCCTAAAAGATTTTTTAACTTATGGTTAGGGTTAAATTTTGTTATTTTTATAATATATATTTAAAATGAAGAAGAGATTTTTCAGGTTAGGGTAAGGTAATATCATTTTTAAAATATATTTACATAAAGTGAAACTTTTTAATTTTGTTGTTTCGGTTATTAGCTTTTTATTTGTTCGTGATTTCCGTAATCTTTTGTTGTTTGATTATTGTGTTATGTGTTGGTTTTAGTTTTTTGTTTGATGGTCCAGAGATTGTTTTCCATATTTTGTGTCCGTTAGTTTTGTGTTTCCTTGCTTAAGTGATATGTTGTTTCCACTTGTGCTCTTTGTGTTGCTTTATATATTCTTGTTTATTTGCCTGATTTTATTTCTTTTTTCGATAAGTAATCTAATATTCTCAAAAATTAATTTGTGTTTATTGTGTATTTTGCCATGAGGAATGTGGTGTCTGTCTACTGTGTGTATTATATTTGTCAATATTCCTAGATCAGTGTGAACTTTATCTAGTTGATTTGTATTTTAGATTCCATTTTTAATCCCTTTAGTGTATGACTGACAATTGGCTTTGTGATAGTTTAGTACGAAATGGTTGCTCTAATCTGAAAGATGTTCTGGTGTGTATTGGAGAAGAATTGATGGGTGTCCGAATTAAAGTAGTCTAATATTTTCAATATGATATATTTGTTAAAGTTATTGATAATTAGGGTTATGTTTCGTGAAGTAGATTGTGGTCTTTGTTAGGGAGTATTTCGTGTAGGTGCGTTCGTATTGAATATTGTGTCGTCTGAATTTTCGATAAAATGTGATATTAAGGAATCTCTCTCGTTTTCTATCTTCAAGAACCAAAGTTTTGTATGGGCATTTATATGTTCATATATTATGTTATTTTTTAGAAATGTCCGACAGGTGAAATTATTTTTGATGTTGGGTAATTATACCCTTGAGTACAATGGTCAGCGGTTGAAGTGTTTTTTGGCCGAATATAAACATTTATGATTTGTAGTGTTTTTAAGGTGTATTTTGATTTTAAGTGTTTTTATTTTTTGTTGGTTGATGTGTGTTGGGTTTGCCAATGTCGTGAAAGTGATATCTTTAAGAATGAAAGTAGCTTGATTGTAATTTGGCAACATTTTTCGTTCAATGAATGTGATGTGGATGAGGTGCAGAGTAGAGAAGTGTAACGGCATGTAATTTGTTTGTCCCAGGTTTCACACATCAATATTTTTGCCTCTGAATTTTTCTCCACATCCCAAGATAGAAGAAGTAGTGCATTCATCCAGTTGTGAAGTATCAAAGTGTAAATAGCCGAAAAAACAGTGTTATTGGACCTCCCTTTAGGGAGACAGCGTCATTTCTCTTCATTTTGTTTCAAATTACGAAAGCGCTTCAATTGCGTGCAGGTTGGAATGATTTTGGATCAAGTTGTCAACTACGACATGTGTGTTTCCTACGCTGTTAAAATCATATTTGCTAAAGTTTTACAATTTTTTTCCTATTTTAATGCTTTTGTGATAAGGAAAAAAGGTTTAGAGGGCTTACAATAAGAACCCTGCCAAGTATGGAGTTAAACCTAGTTGTTGTTAGGGTTCATAAAGTTTTGAAAATTAAGAAAACAAAAGTAAGCACATAAAAAATAATATGATATTAAGATATTGTGAAAAATCCTAAACATTTTAATATATAGCAGCTCAATTTTGTTTGAAAAATGTGCCTGTAAATTAATTTTTTTAAATTTTATTTCCTCTATTTACTCTAACATATATAGTTGCCATTTTGTAAAAAGTTCAATAACGTATTTTACCAATCCCTATTTTAATTGAAAATTTAAGAAGATATTTTTTTATTAGGCTTTCTTTCTTCAAATGGGTGATGAATATATTGAATCTTTGTTAGAAGCTCCTTATAAAAATGCGGTTATTAATTTTTATTTTCTTACTTGTATTCTATAAGATTAATAGATATATAAAACTATAAACATTCTAAATTACATAATTGATATTAAATAATAAAATATTAAAGCTTACTATAATGATATTTTCTTTAATTTGAGGAAAGTATTAATAAAATGCTATATTTATAACTTAGGTCTTGCTTTGAAAAGTGACTCATTCGATCGAAGCATCTGCGAAATTCTTCAATTTTTTTTAATTTAGGTTCTGTCTTCCTATTTACTCATGCGTGTATCTCTAATCGAAATCACCGGCATATTCATAATCATTTTACTTTTTTAAAGTATCTTCATATATTTACATTTGTCGTATTTATTTTTTTAGATGCTTACCCTACCTTTTTCTTCCATTTTGTCTTCTTCGTATTCTTTTAATTCATTAAATTGTAGATATATACGTGATATGTTGCTTATCTATTAAATATATCTCATTTGTTATTGTACATTAACAGTCCATATTTTTAACTTATAAATAAGCAAATTGATCCATTAAGGATAATAAATTATTGTTTGTGGTATGTCTTGTTACACCAAGCTTTCAATTTTTTTTTAAATGTAAACCTAAAAATTTCATACACAGTCGAACTCCTTTGCAACGAATTTCAACGGCTAACTTTTTAAACACGGTAAATATTTTATTGTAAACAATCATATTCCTCAAATTAATGTTTTAATGAAAAAAATCGCTATTTTTGCACACATTAATTGGTTTATATTTTTTTCTGTAAAATTACAAAGAGAAATTATTCTTTTTATGACTTCATCTGTTGCTTCCTTGCTTAATACATAGCGATAAGTTTTTTTTAAATCAAATTACCCTCAGCGTAATTCACAAAATTCTTTTCTACACTATCATTTTCATCTTACATTCTTGATTTTTTACCTCTTCAATTTCCAAAAAAATGTTCTCATCTGTTTTTGCTTTATTTGTGGTTACATAATTGTCTACAGCAGTGGTTCTTAACATTTTTCAATGTTCGCACCCTTTTCAAATCAGTAGTCAGTTCTCGCACCCCATAGTTACTGAAATATTAAAAATCTATACACACAAAGTTGGTGTTATAACAAAAACATTTTTTTAGTTCAATTTTCATTCATACAGATTAAATTTTTTTCAAGACAAATATCTAGTTTTAGATCTAGGAGCATGCCATGTTCAGAATTTAGCCGATTTCTGTTTTTTGTTATAATGTGAAGACAAGAAAATCATTGCTCACACAAGTAAGTAGTTGCAAAATCTACCAGTACTTCCAGAGCTTTCTTTGCTAGTGCATGGTATGTTTCCACCTGAGAAGCCCAGAAGTGCTCTAGCTTACTATTTTGAACTCCATTTGAATTCTACGATTGTGTCTCAGGTCGATGAGATCTTCCTTTATGCTGCTGTCATCATCAACATCTTCCCATTTTTGCATAAAAAGGAATCCAGTCCGCACTGGGGTTTTAGCTCTCCAAGAGAGAAGTATCCTTCAAATGAAGTATACAGCATCTGCATATGGTTAACAATTTTTACACGCCCACAAGATAACAACCTCAAATCAGTGTGATACACAAGCACAGTGTGTTCCTGGCCCACTTCTTTACCAAACAATAAAAACAAACGATGCTTCAAACCACTGCGAATTAAGTTTGCAACACAAACATCCAGAGATTTCACGCAGCAAAGATTTCTTTGTTGGTTAAAATCCTCTAAAATGTTCATCGCGCTTTGATGGCTTTAAATTTGCATTTGAAAATAGCGTACTACACAGCATACACTTCGGACGTTATATCTCACCTTTTTCTGTAGCACAGGTAAAACTAAACTTAGCATATTCATCATTCCACTTTCGTTTCTTTGACATATTTCAATCAAATCAAAAAAATACGAATCATGCTTATGAATATGCGTTTCCTTCTTTTTATGTATTTTTACCAAAATATGCAATAAAAATTGAAATACGTGGTTTTAATCAGTAGATTTGTAAGCAACACCATACGTTTTATGAAAATATTGTAATGGCTGCATTCTACAGTTTTGATCTATGCTACATAAACAGTTCATTATCAACTCAAATATACAAGAAAAAACAAAATATACAGAAATAATACACAACCAATCTTCCACCTCATTGTATATGTATCAATAAAAAAATTATTAAAACAGAAAGACCATATCCCACTCAAACTGAAGATTACGTATTGATGACGCTGATGGGTGTCGTGATCTGAAATGTGATCTGTCGCCTACGTGTTTCAAACGCGTTCCTACCTCGTCCATCCAAATTACATACATGCACCCTGTACTTGAGTCGGTTGCAACTTTGCCACTTCGTTGGAAAATTAGGTTTAGGTTTATTGCTATTTCGTAACACTGCTAAAGCAAAAGTTTTTTTTCATGAAAAATATATATGCTTTAATTATTCATAAGCATCCTCACGCCCTTTGAAACCTGGTTAAGAACCCCTCGTCTACAGAAATATATTCTTTAAGACATTGGTGCCGGTTTTTTATCCTGCTTTTCTTCTTCTGAAGAATTCAAATGTTTTTACGGTTAGGTAGTCCTCTGTCGACCCAATTCTAACCCTGTTAGTAATCAAGCTATCACTAGACATTAAGATTGTTTCCCAAATTGAGAGCGTTCGCGTTAGGCTTGTATCGTTCACTTAGCTGTATTTATATATTTGTAGCATACGTTCTTGTAAAATTATATGCAGTATCAAGGGCCGGTAGGCGTTTAGTGGGATGGAAAGTCCAGGTAGGCCTGGACTCAGCATTCCTGGCGGGCCACTATATCCTAAAGCAGGGGTTCTCAACCTTTTTTCGGTGAAGTATCCCCTGAGTAATATATGTTGACAATTATTAAGGTATGTATTGAATTTAATAGAGTGTGTTGTGGTATGTGTTAGTTTTTGCATATGATACATAGAAAGAGAAGTAGTGAAAACTACTACTAGAATCGAGTTCTCAACCTTTTTTAGTTTAGACCATCTTTCCGAACCCCCAATAATCTGTCAATGAACAAAATGGTAATTTATTGTCTAACTCATTAGGATACATTGTACAAATTGAAGGAACAGACACTGCTAGCACAAACTTTTATATTCCGCAATTACTACTATTTAAAATACTTCTTTTGTCAGCCATCTAAGTACCTCTAAAATATTGTTGTGAAGCCCTGGAGGTTCGCGAACCCAGTTTGAGAACCCTTGTCCTAAAGGATGGGTGCGAAGGTCACAAACAAACTTAAATTAAAACATTGTTCATCAAAAATTTTTCTTGGCAAAGTGACATCAATGTTTGTTCTGAATTAAAAATATGGTTCCAGTTAATGCAATTTCTTCTTGAAGAGTGGATCTACCTTCACCAAAACAATTATTGTTTTTTGTTTCCAAGGAATTTCATGTCTTTATCACTAATCTAATAGCTTCATGTTAATGGAAATTTTTTTATCCGTATTGTCAGTAATAATGGATCTAATCAAGTTTGTACGATATTGAACGATCTTATGCCTTGATCAAGGAGCTGGCTAACTGTACACTATGTGAAAGACCGCTATCGTCTTCTGAAGACTCATCAGTTACACTTTGTATGTCCAAACCAACTTTGAGAATTTTTGAGGTTCTTTTTGTAAGATTTGATCTGCTCTTAGAGGGAAGCCTAATTCTAGTTATAAATGAAGGATATATTTCACGTTATTATTAGTTTAATATTTTGATTGACTGGTTATAACGAAACTGGCTTCAGCGTGCATGCCTTTATTTTCGTTGTAATGAGGATTTTAAAAGGCTAATTTTCAATGAAATGGGGTTATAGTGGAAGTGGGATTTAAAGTATACTTCGTTGTAATGGTGTTCGACTGTCGATAGTTTCATATTTTGTATTACGTTCTTACAAAGCAATATAATAGACAGTGTGATTTATTGTTTATATATACATTACGATGCAATATTAATATTATTACATATATTTAATAGGCTTTAATTTATATAAACATAATTTACAATTATTTTCTTTCTTTAGAGTGAATTTTGTCTCACTAAGAATTGTTTTAAAATATGGACTGTATTTTTGCTATTGTAGATTAAGTAGTTACATCATATTCACACATTAATTCTATCAATTTATATTCCATAGTTTCAAATTGTAATTATAACATCAATCTCTTTAAACAGAAAATTTTAACATTCCTTTTTTTTTGTACTTTTCTTAAAGTCAGAACACATAATATTCTTAATTTAAACTTTTATCTTTGACTATTTTAGAGTGGTGAAGAAGGCAAGGAAGAGAAGCATTCTACCAAGTATTTTTTCGCGTACATTCGTATATTCTTATTCTCTCCGATTGTACTCCAAATATAAGGCAAAAGTCAACATTTCTTTCAAACAAGATCGAATAGTCAATTTATACAAGATTACTTGTGTGTAACAATTCCTTTAGTTTGTATTATTTTGTTAATATTTCAGTAATATTATGGCATTATAATAACTCCGTAAGTCTTTTTTAAATGCTCTGTTTTGATTAACGAGACTATTAAATTAATTAAAATCCACTTATTTGATTAGTGGTGACCTTTTCTTATTTTTGAATTAAATGATTTTTTAAAAACATTTTTTTAAATCAAAATTAATTTTGTTTTCTAGAAATCCAAAGAATTCGAGGAAAGAAAAGAGACATTCTTCTGGCGATCGTAGTAGGGAATCGCGGAGTCAGGAAAAAAAAGTGAAGCGGTCTCGTAGTCGCGAAAGAAGAAGACATAGCTCACGTTCCCGTCATAAACGTTCTAGAAGTCCTCGCAGAAGTGGTCATGGTAGTAGCAGGCGAAGGTATTATGATTTTTATTTATATACCATTGAAAAGGGAAGTTCGCAATGCTAACATTCAAATATTTATTTCAAGATTAAAGATAGGAAATGTCATTGAAACAAATAAAATATTCTTTGAAAAACTAAATCTTTATATTCTTGCCAAAAAAAATTAAATAAACAACGCATTTATATATTTGGAGCGAGGTGCAATGGAGGTTTAAAGGAGCTACTGCCCTCCGAAAAATCTTAAAAATTCTCTTCTCAAAGGCTTAAAGATATGAATCCCATATTTATAAATTCATTCTATACGAATTCCTAGTAATCAAACACTAGTCAATTTTTCTCAGTGCCATAAAATAATCTTAATTTAATGGAAAAATAAGAAAAATGAAATGCACAAATTAAACATATGTTTCGATGCATATATTTTTTAAACTTTGTTTTATCTCTCAAAAAGAAGTATTTGTTACACTTGCATACTTATAAAATATGGCCTTAGCATTTTACATGAAAATTTCACCTTTTAAAGAAAACAGCTAATATAATCAGTATACTTCTATAATTATGCCTTAAAATTTGTTTCAATTGTAGCATATTTTTATCCTATTTTTAGCTTGAGGAGCGCAGGTGTAATGACAGACCTCAAGGATTTCATTTCAAAGGTCTCGGGTTCGATTTACGAAGTAGCCGAAATAGAATTTTTAGTTGTCTAATGAGATAACATCCGGTTGACGTGAGGAAGAGCAAGAAATGCACCACGGTCCAATAAAAAGCCCCACAAATTTGTGTTTGTGTGTGACGAACGTCCTACCCTGTGATTCGAGAACAAAAGACGTTAAACGAGGTTTTTTTTAGCTTGAAATTCATTTTGTAATATGTTTAATAATATGTGTTAATATTTCGTAATGTACTAAAAGAAAAAGTGTTTCAAAAAATTTTTGCGTCATCCATCAAGTAACTCTTGAAATCATGTTGTGTTCCTTCTTGTGTTCTTGAATCCCACTTTGAGAACCCCTGATTTAGATCCCAATGCTTGCTTATCGACAAATATTAGAAACGTTATGAAAATAAGTTTTAAACGACATTTTTGTTTTTCTTCACGGTATTAAAATCAGCCTTTAAATCTTCAACCTTTTTAAAAAAAAATAAAAGGATTGGAAGAAAACATAAAATCTAAACCATGGGTTCTTAAACTTTTTCAGTAACGGACCCCTTTGGGAATCTGGTAGAACTCGCGGACCCCTTACCTAGGAAAATACATATAAAAAGATGACCTTTCATAAAATGAGTTTATTTATTCATATCTAATGAAATTTATGAAATCAATATATGAACAGAAGAAACAATGTGAAAATGTAACATATTTGTATTTTGTAAATTAATTAAACCAAAAACCTTAATTTTGCTGGAAAGTTTTTTTAGTGAGACGAATGCTTTTGTTTGCCCTGAATAAAAAGAAGAAACTGTGGAGTGGCCTTCGATAATGTTACACGTATATAATCTCTTTTCTTTTTGTCTTGATAGAAATGAGTGAAGAAAAACCCGTCTCACATAGGCTTGATTTTTTTTACTTTACAGCTCTGTGGCTTAATTTTGTAAAGGTAAACCTCAGTTTTTAATTTGACCTTGACGGACCCCCTGATGCTCCTCCACGGACCCCCAAAGGGTCCATGGACCCCAGTTTAAGAACCCCTGATCTAAACAAAGAAACTCATTAATTTTTTAATCAACTTGGAAAAGTTTAATACAAAAAAAGACAAACAATTCAAAAAAAACAATAAAATCACATTTGCATGGATTTTTTCTTCGAAAATACTGTAAAATTCACCTTTATTTATTAAAATTAAAAAAATATCATCATATCTTCTACATTATCTGTAACAAATGTAATCTGTATTATATATTTAAAAAGTTGGGACTTTTTGTCAAAGAGAAGTACATAAACTCCTTGACCTTATTTCATAAAAAAAAAACTGAATAATTTCTATAGTTTTAACCGAAAAAATATCGAATCAAATATTTTGAAGATTTCTTGAATGAAATTCAAGTATTCAAACGAAACGCAAAAATATCCGATCTGATTGGCTGAAAAAAACATATGCATCGCTTCAGACATTTTTTCATATTCTTTAAATTCTTTCATTTTATATAAGCGCAATTTTTCCATGGTGCATAAAAATATTGTAGCACTCTCTCTTTCTTTCTTTTTTTTAGCGTTTCTTAGCAATTGCTTCCTTTAAAACATTGTTCATGTTTGTTACAAGAATCAAATTCCGTTTTGTTCCAAAACTTTTATATACTACGCATAGAGTTGGGAAATAGAGGCAATTTTTAGCGTTACCATACTCTTTAAACAAATTGCTTATTTCTCTTGAGTGGCTTGGAAACATTGAGTTTTAATGTTCAGAAATAATTTTTATACGTTCGGGTGTGTTGAGTCGACAAGCTCTCATTTCTGATTTTCTAAAATTCAATCATTTTCAACCATTCTCATATACTGTATCTAATATATACACGAGGAAAGTGATTTAATAATAAGAATGTATATCTGTTGCGCTGAATTAGCAAGCGGTGAAAAGAAATTTATTTAAAAATAAATAGGCGTAACGGAGAGCTTTCCGGTTCCCTCATTGGCTGATAGTTTAGCCTTGTTGCAGCTGATGGATAGCTTTGGGAGGGGCTTGAGAGGATCTTGAAGCAAGTGCACCTCCTTCGGTGATGCAGAAGCCTTGGTAAACGCAGACAAGAAGTAAAAGAAAAGGGTAGTTTTCGTTTGGTGCGTGTGTATATTTTATGTTAGTGTAATTGTCCTATAGTGCTTACAAATGTGCTGTAAGACGATTATAATTTGGATGCGAAAGCTTAAATTAAGAAAAGGCGTTGACGCGATACGTGTGAAGATTATAAAAATAATGTATGTGTATACAATGATTTGAATGCTACAATATCTAATTACACCACTTGAGGAACATGAGACTCACGTTCATTTCGTCGTTTAGTTTTATATTATTCCAAATTAAAACAGCAAAACTTGAGCAGCTTATAACTAATTCCCTTTTCTGTCTGAGTCTTTCTGCTTTTACTTAAATAGTTATTTTATAAAATTGTCTTAATTATATCCCTTGAAATGTTAAATTTCCTAAAATCGATAGTCGTATTTTTTTTCAAAAAATTTCTGTCAAATTTTTTGGAAAAGCTCTATTATAATTTAAAGTCTGAAATTTTTTATTACATTTCTTTAGACGAAGTCGATCAAATGCTTCTTCATCGGGCTCTGGGCCTCGTGGTGTACACCGAGAACGTCGGCATCATCATAGAAGTCGCTACTCCGGTGGTGGTAGGTCTCGCAGAAGCACAGAACGTGAAAATGGAAAGGCACAAAGTCCAAAAGTTGTTTCATCTCTGCCTCACTTAACTCCTGAAGAACGAGATCAGAGAACGATTCTTTTGATGCAACTTGCTTCTTCCGTCACAGAGAGAGATCTATATGAAAAATTTTCAAGTGTAGGAAAAGTAAGCACACTTTTCTATTTCTATTCTGACTAATGCTGACAGCAACATAATCACCACCTTCAATGTGACAAGGTTGACTGAGTTTTAGGCTTTCTTCAAACAAGTTATGTTAAAAGATTTAATCCTTTTGTGCAGAATGGATTTATTTCATTTATATGTAGATACTGAGTAAGAACATTGATCTTCATACGAAATAAGATGCTACTAGGCTTGCTTCGTCGTCTAATATAAGCTGTAGGCGCACCTATTCGCTCATATTTAATATTTAATTTTTATTTATAAGCAAAGGCTCTAACAAATTTTTGTATCTAAAATTGTAAATATATCTTTGCCATTATAAGTTTTTTTTAGAAACTATTTTATCCTTTCTTATTTTCTTTATAATTTATACTTTTAAAATGTTTCTTACATTATTTTATTGACTCAATTAATTTTTGTTTTACTTAATTTTAATTTGGATGTAAAGAATGTTCTTTTGTTAGAGGAAAAACATTTCAAGTATTATTTGTATTTAATTGCCATGAATCTGTATTTTAACAATTTTTTATTTTTCCTCTTTGAACAAATCTAAATTCTATTTTAGAAATGTTCTGTGTGTTAAACTCACATTATTGTATATTTTATACTTTACTGCGAAATGTTTTTTCGAAGAATTATGGCAAATTGTCTGACTACAATAAATTAATCTAAATATCTAAATAATTAAAAATGTTTAAATACGAAATCTGTGGGAATGCGTATTTAATTTTATAATAACTTTTAGATACGAGACATTCGCTTAATCATGGATTCTAGAAGTAGGAAGCACAAAGGTCTCGCTTATATCGAATTTGTTGATCCTGAACCAGTCTACAAAGTATGCATCCTTGTTTTTAATTTGTATACCTACGTTTTTTAAAAAATTTAAAGAAATATATGATATCTAGAAGAAAATTTATTTCAAAGTTGATTATATCGAAACATTAAGACAATTCTTAAAACAGAAAACTTGTTCATTGTAATGAGAAAATAAACCATTTTGTCATTCGCTTTCCCAGGCTTCGCATTCTTATAAAACAATGCTTGCTTACACTTAGACACATTTTTGCTTACACTCCTTCTCATCCAAATACAGGAAGATGTTAGTTTTGAACTACGCTTGCGATACTAAGAATTAGCTTGGAAATGTCAGAGTATACAGCTTCTCTATTCCTTTTTTATTTGGTAGATCAATTGTATAAATGTAGCAATAAAATCAGAATACCTGGGGGTAATTTTTTTCTTTCACCACGATTTATCATCATCATCAATTTTACAGATTATATTCAAATGCAAAAATATGTTTACATTCAACAAAAATGAAGGAGAAGTATTAATGAAAAAATCTCAAGTAAAATTTATGAAATAAATTTAAAAAAACAGAATAATAGTTTTACAAACATAATGTGAGAAATGAAACTATTTTTTTCTATAATAAGGAATTACTCAAACGTTCGGTTAAAAATATGCATTTTTTGAGAAAATGAAAAATTGGGAACGGAGAATTGGCCACCTCCGAAATTGGGACGAAAAAGTTGACACTCCTATAATACGATTAAGATGTATAAGAATCAATCAGACATTGGAGATAGAACGTAAAAGATAAGTGATATGTAAAATTGAGCGTCCAATTCAGGCCATAGATATATCTGTGGGTAATCTGGCCACGGATTAACGGGATTCTACAGTATGGTATAATAAAATGGATTGATATTTCAACTTTATCGATTACATTTATGTCTTTATAGGTAAAGTGAGGCGAGTAAGGTTGCTTGCTTGTAAACGCTTTTTCGACGAATAGCAGCAAATATTTTCCAAACAAACGATATAATTTATGTTATTGATTGAAGTAGCTTTCTGCGTAATTTTGGAAGAAATTTTTTAGCGTAATTCGTCTGTAATACCAAAGGTAATATCAATTCATCGCTATGTTAAAGTAAATCACGTTTATCACATTAATATTCTAGGCACTCGCCATGAATGGCCAAAAATTGAAGGACAGGCCAATCGTTGTGCAGCACTCGCACGCTGAGAAGAATCGCTGTGCCTCCGCCTCTGCCCCACCTTCCTTGCAAAAGAACAACGCAGGACCAATGAAGTTGTACGTCGGCTCCCTGCATGTAAACATCAATGAAGACATGCTCAACGGAATTTTCGAGCCGTTTGGAACTGTATGTCCCTTTTCTTTCTTTTTAAAAGTCATTGCATACTCCACCTGATTTAACGCCTAGAGCGCGCTTTTTCACTTTCATCTTTTTTGACAGCTGTGTCTTCATTCTTTCATATACATTTGATTTTATTTCCTCTCCAGAATTTTTAGCAAATTTTTGTTTTGTTGTGAACGAAAATCTTCATTCTTGGCTCTTAGTTTGAAAATCGTCGTCTTACGTGAACCCCATAAAAAATCGATTCTAGGAAATTGACATACTTTCATTTTTAAACGACTTCTCATATGTTTACCTACATAACCTATATCGACCATGGTGAATCAATATATATAGCGAATCTTTGTATGACTCTCTGTATCTTTGTATTCTATATATTGTATGAAAATAACAAATATTTCTCTCATACGTCTTCACTAATTGTATTTAAAAAAGACTATTAAACTTTTCTTATGCACTTGTGTTTTAAGAAAATATTTTAGGGATACAAAATTTGGATATTAGAAAAGTTAAACTTTTAATTAAATTTTTGTTTTGTAAAACTGAATAGGCTTTTTTCCGAATTTTATTAAGTGTAGTTGTTTGTATTTTGGGAAAATTTTGCACGTATACAAAATTTTAAGGTTAGAGAATTAAAAAATTTATTTTATGATTACGTTTTATAGGATTACTACCAAAAACATACTCCTTGTTATACCAAAGGGGTCAAATGACCCCATCAAAAGTTATTGCTATTTTAAAGATATAAATACAAATATATATTAGATATATAAAACAATTTTATATAGATATAAATGAAAGATATATATAATAATATACTTGAAATTTTCAGTTTGGATTTTATTATTATTCTACATACAAATAATTACATACAAACTTATTTGACACATGTGTATATAAATTTCATAATTGAAATCAATAAATTTTTTGAATGCACTTGACATTGCTGTCAATACTGACTTATTTATCCGTAAAGTTAGTGTTGTTTGCCAATTTTAAAAACAGTTCTTTATTTTTTCTTTCTTTATTTCATACAGTTTCTTTATTTTTTCTAACTCTTGCTTTTAGATTTTTTTTCAATGAACGCTCGTGAAGTTCTTGATTTTCTGGCCTGTGATACATATTCACAATCCTGTTCAGATGATAAAAAATCTTTCTTATTGTTCTTCATCTTCATTGACTTCTTCTTCATCAAATTCAGATAATAATTTATCATCTTTCGAATTTTCATATTTAAGTAAGGATGGAACTGAGTGGTGTAAGACACCTACTATACAAGGTGGTAGGCAAAAAACATCAAATATTTTAATAACTAAAGGTGGTACAAATAGATTTATTCAAGCAAGAATACAAAGTATTTTGGATGTTTTTTTTGAACTGTTTGACAAAAAAACTTTTGAAAGTATCATCAACTTCACTAAAAAAGAAGCTCAAAACAAAAATGATAAAGATTTCAACATGAAAGAAGATGATCTCCGCGCTTTTTTTGGTTTTTCTATTTTACGAGGAGTACTAAAGGGATGGAACGAGCCTTTATACTCATTTTGGTCAAAAAATTATGGCAGAAACATTTTCAATGAAACAATGCCAAGGAACAAATTTCAATGTATACAAAAAATACTTGAGATTTGATGACAAGGCTTCAAGAAGCGCAAGAAAGAAAAAGGATAAGTTTGCGGCCATTAGAAATATATGGGAAAGCGAAAATGAAAATTTCGAAAAAGCTTTTTTCCCTTTTGGAGAATTAACAGATGACGAACAACTATTCGCCTGCAAAACAAGATGTAACTTTTTCCAATATATGCCTCAAAAACCAGGAAAGTTTGGAATACAGTTTTGGGCTATTTGCGATAATAAGAAAGAAAGGAGAAAGATATAATAAGGAAAAGAAGAAAGAGTGCACAAGATTCTCGGAGAGCACGTAGTTTTACAGTTGATGAAGCCTTATTTCAAGACAGAAATGAACGTCACCACAGATCACTATTTTACTTTTCTTGAATTGGCTAAAAAATCAGACAAAGAAAAATGTTCTCTTGTTGGAACATTAAAATCCAACAAAAAAGAAATCCAGAATTTGTGAAAATGCTGAATTCACTCCTCTGTATCTAGTATTTTTGCTTTTAGTAAAGGGGAACATTTTTTGCTTCTTTCTTACAAAGCCAAAAAAAAATAAGTCCGTTTGTCTTCTTTCTTCAATGCACGATAAACCTGAGATCGATAATGAAAATTCGAAAAATAACCCAACTGCTGTTCTTTACTACAACAGTCAAAAAGGAGATGTTGATTGGGCAAATAGAAAACTAAGATATTTTTCAACTAAATCTTCAACGCATCGATGGCCATTGGCTGTTTTTTCAATCTTTTTTGGACTTAGTGTGTTTGAATACACATACATTATATGTAAAGATATTGGGATTTTTCCCGAAAATCGAAGATCTTTTTTGATGGCCCGCCCTGGGAGAAGATCTTTTTTGATGGCCCTGGGAGAAGAACTTTGCAAGAAAGGTAAAGACGAAGAATCACCTAAAAGAAAGAGATGCAAAAACAGAATGAAAATGAAGAAATACCTATACCTTCTAAAAGAGTAAAGTGTTTCTTTATAAGATTTATATTTATAAGAGTAATAAAAGCAAGAACCTTCTGAGGTCATAAATCAAAACATTCTAAAATAAAAAGTTTTTTAATAGTAAAAAATCAAAGTCCAAAAAATTCTAGAAAAAGACTTTCTGTTACTTGCGCTTTTAGTTTCCCAAAGGGGTCAATTGAACCCTCTAGTAGTTCTAGGGTTAAATAATTAAAAAAAAAAATTTCAGAAAGGTTTTGCTGGTTTTCATAATGTATGGATGGACATTTAAATATAATATCCTTAACAAAACATATGAACGAAATGTTAAGCGTTAATAAAATTAAATTCAATATACAAAATTTTCTATCCCTTTTTATATTCATTTCTTAGATCAACTTTATAACGCTGGTGCGTGATGAAAATGGAAAGTCTCGCGGTTATGGATACATTGAGGTTAGCCATTTTTCATATTCAAAAATATTTAATTTTCTTTCTTTTTCCTAGATAAAAATACTTACATTTAATTGTACTATTTTTGGCACGACGTATTTATTTCCGATGAAAGATTTTATTACCTTATCTCGTCTAATTTCATACCATATGGTCGGCCATCAGTGGCGGATCCAGAAATTTCTTATAGGGGGGGGGGCGAAATCTATTTAAATTTTTTTGCAATTTTGCTAAAAGTCTTCAGAGAATACGACAGCTGTTTTATGTCTTTTAGAATCACTAATTAACTATGTTTTCATATTTTTAACATTATTTTGCCATGAATAAATTGCAAAAATTTATTTTTTATACATGTAAGAGTATACATCAGTAAGGGTAATTTTCGAAGCCATTTTTCATAGGGGGGGGGGGGGCTAGGCCCGTGAGGTCCGCCCCTTGGACCCCCCACTGTCGGCCATATATAATTTTAGTTATGGCGGGGAGGAAGTTCCAAATAGGGCACATAAATCTACATCATTTAAATGTTCTTTCAATCAAAACACTAAATAAGATTAAATTCTCGTGTGAAATTGTATTATCTTCTAATATATAAAAAAGTTACAGTAAAATATTTTTAGGAATAAAAATTTATTCTCATAAAATCAAAAAAAAAATCATTACGAAAATTGAAGAAAAAAACAATATTGAATTTTTGCTGACTTCTTGAAACCTTAATTTCAATTTTAGAACTTTTCTAGATTTCAAATGTAATATTTCTAGTCAAACTATTCTCAAAGTGTAATAAAGTTGGCTCATATGTTATATGTGGAAAAAGGGCTCCTGAAAACAGCAATTTCACACACCATCCCATATGCAGTAAAGAGGGCATACACTCCCCAGTGTGGTTTGGTATACCCTGTGTTTATTTTCTTTTTATTTCTTTCTTTTTTTTTTCTTATTCCTTGTGAAGAAAATATAATATAAAATTTTAAATTAAAATAAAATAAAAAACAAAATTTAAATTAATTTAAATTGGGGGGGGGGGGGGGGGGTGGGGGGGGGGGGGGGGGGGTTCACCCTGGTTATAAATCTTTTCTTATCTATAACTTGGACAAATTTAAAAAATAGGTTCTTGAATAACTTTAATGATGAAATGTTCCTTTAAAATCATATGAATAAATCGTAAATCGCTAACTCTTTATTTTTTAGCCGAAATTTCGAGGCAACTTTTTATATTTTTCACCTGATTAAAATGCATAACTATTTTTTCATAAATGTAATAAAATACTGTTAAAAGTCTTTAATGCTTTGACGTTAGGTTGTTAGTTATCTATTCTATAAACATTAAAAGTTCTGTATTATGCTGAAATTCAAAAATGAGCTTTTCATTTTCGACGTTCTTTTAACGTTATTGCCTCTATTTATCATAGTTCAAGGATATCGAAGATGCTAAGCGTTCTCAGGAACAGCTGAATGGGTTTGAGTTAGCTGGAAAACCCCTACAAGTCACCTTCGCTTCCAACTTGGATTCCCTTGGTTTAAATCCAGATTCCATGCTTTCATCGACGTCCAACCTTGACACGGACATCATTGATCGCACCGGCGTCAATCTGGGAGCAATTGGCCGCGCGCATTTAATGGCCAAACTCGCTCAAGGTTCTTTTATTTATCTTTTTTCCAATTTCCTTCTGTAATCTCTTCGGTCCGATGCCATTCAAGGCTAAATCCCATTGGCATTGACTTAGTTTTAAATGGGAAATTTCTCCTGATTTATAAAAGCATTATTCCGTATACTTTTATACTAATAAAAATTTTGAAGTAAATTTTTTTCAATCCTAAATTTAATTTTTCCTTGCCGTGGTTATGATATTCGATGTTTTGATTTTCATTTTTAGCTAGTGTTAATAATTCATTTTTGCAACTTATTTACTCAATTTTGCTTTCTACAATGTTATTGATTTATTTTAGGAGCTGGAATGTCTATTGTTCCCGCTAAAATTCCTACATCAGCACCAGAAGCGGAAAAAAAGGTACACACGAATACTGTAGCTCCACCAATAGCCTCTTCTTGTTTCCTTCTAACAAATATGTTTAATCCACTTGAGTAAGTAAACTTCTTTAATAAGGGCTTTCAAATTCGATGATCAAAATTATAACTTTCAGGGCTTACCGATGAAGGCCCTAAATCTCACTAAAGATAAAAATGCTTACTTCTGTAAAACATGTCACTCGTGTGTTAAATACCCCTACTCGACTGTATCATTGATAATGGAAAACTATTAATATTTTTAGTATTCATTATGAAAAATAAGTATCTAATTATCTAAAATAAGCATATAGCGTGCCGTACAAAAATGTGATGATAGTGAAAATATATATCCTCAATCCTTATAGTATTAAGTATATTGAAAAGTGAATAAAGTCGTCGACTTCCGAGCTATGCGAGTTACGACCACGACAACAATACGGTAATATTTAATAGAGTAGCTGTGCCATATCTGGCAATGTAGAATAATTTTATTTTGTAGAATAATTCTACTGTGTTGTGTGTGCATTACAAAGGAGCATATTTTTTGTGTTGCAAACCCCATCGAGGTGCCAAAAAGAAAATGGTCTTTCGATATTCCCAAGCTTGCTAAGAAAGAAAGAAAGAAAGGCTATTGATATTTTGACACAAAAATGAAAGCGATAAAGCAGTATGAAGGTTGGAAAAAAGTAGATGTGATATCCCGTGAACTTCAATAATCACATTATACAGTGTCTACGATTTTGAAGGACAAGGAGAGGATTCGTGAAGCAGTGAAAGGTTCTGCATCTATAAGATCGACTGTAATAACGAAGCAACGGGTTGGACCTGACCCATCCATGAAATGGAGAAGTTGCTAAATATTTGGATGGAAAGCCAAATTTAAAAACGAATGCCTCTAAGCGTTTTTTTACAGTGCAGTCGAAGGCGTTAAGTATTTTCAATACGTTGAAGGATCGTGCAGGAAAAGACTACAATGTTGAATTTACAGCTAATACAGCTCGAGAGATTCAAGAAGGGGTTCGAACTACATAATGCTCGAATAACTGGCGAAGCAGTGAGTTCACATGTGGAAATGGCACAAATATTTGTTGAGAATTTTGATGAAATTATTAAAGAAGGAGAATATCCACATGAGCAGATTTTCAATATAGATGAAACTGGCTTATTTTGGAAACCCATGCCAGCACGCACTTATTTTCATAAAGAAGCAAAGACCATGCCTGGATTTAAAGATAGGCTGACTTTGATGTTTGGCGGTAACATTGCTGCATTTAAACTGAAGCCCATCTTAGTTTATCGTGCAGAAAACCCAAGAGCTTTTAAGAGTGTAAATAAACATCCTTACACTTATATTTTCGCTCCAACACAAAAGGACGGATGACTCAACCACTTTTCGAAGACTGATTTACTAACTCTTTCGTTCCCAAAGTTCGAGAATATTGTTTGCTAAACGAAATTCCATTTAAGATCTTATTAGTTTTAGATAACGCACCTGTACATCCACCTTATCTAGAAGATTTTCATGCCAGCGTAAAAGTGGTATTTTTACCCCCAAATACACTTTCACGTATCCAGCCTATGGTGGACCAAGGTTGCATTGCTGCATTCAAGGCTAATTATCTCAAAAGCACCTTTGCCCAAGCTACATATGCCGACCCAAATTTATCTTTGCGAGATTCTGACCTCTATATCGCTACTAGTGAGTAAACATTTCCGAATTTTTGATTACCGGTAAATTACCGTCTTCAAAATATCATTACTGGTTTTTTGCCGTTTTTATATTATTTAACGTATATTACTGATAAATTATAAAGTGATCAGAACAAACTAGTATATATATTTTTATAGCGTTTTTTAACTTGAGTTTCAAAAAACAACAATTTTTTGTGTGTTAGTAAAAATCAATGGTAACGGTAAAAGTAAATTGATTAATTATTTTTAAAAAAACAACTCAAAAAGCATAATGCATCTAATGTCTTTGGAGCTAATTAAGAACGAAGTTTGGTAATAAAATATCCAGCAGCAGAAAAGGCCCTTTCAGATTCTACACTGGTAGCTCTAATTGTTAGCAAAGACTGGTAGAGCAATTCAAGGTTTTCAGTTCTTTTTCCGGTCACTTCAAACAATTTCATTTCTTTACACAAATTGACTTAAGAAAGCTTCACTTTTTTGTTTTTGCTTGAAATTTCCTTTTGATATCTTTCAAGCATCTAAAGTTGTATTCATCAGAATAGCTGGAATTTACATTACAAGATTGTTCAATTTCAATTGAAGAAAGTTGCATATCTTGATCACCTACTTTTAATGGAAACAATCTTTTAAATATTTTGACAGCTAAAGTTTTTATACTTTAAAAAAGAATGAAAAATTAGAGCTGTTTCGATAAATTTTAGTCTTATTTCTGAGATGGGTATAACAATCACCATCTAAACACATGCTTTCTAAATATGTGAGATAAGATGGCTTGGAAACACTGTAAAGCGCCTAGTGTTTAGAAAACGAATTTTAGAACGAGTTTAGAACTCTAAACGAAAAAGACTTCTAAACGCACTTTTTACAGTGGCATAAACAAACAAGTTTGGTATTATAAATATAAAACAAAAAAATTTTTTTTTTCCTAATGGCAAAAGTACACAACACACTGCAATTTACCGGTACTGGAAAAATGTGTTAAACGTTACGTTTATACTTTTAATGAATTTGATAGTGACAGTGACCTTGAAAAGTTTTGAGAAAAAAATACTCGTTCTGGCTAAAAATCTTTCTTTGGAATGTGAAATGGAAGAAAACGGGGAGTTATTGGACCAAAATGAGGAAGAATTAACAGATGTGATCTAATTGCTTTGGAAGAAAGAGGAATGCAGCAAGAGAGAAGGAGGAAGAAGAACCACAAAGAATGTTCATCGTAAAGAGATGGTCGGAAGATTTATCTCAGGTGAATACACTTGTTTGACATTTTGAATCTATGGAGCCGAATATTGAAAGGTTTTCAAGGATTGAACGAATGGTACTAGATGCTTTTCGCCTGTATCGTGAAATTTATGAGGATAAAAAACGAACCATTCAAACAAAACTTAGCGTGTTTATGAGAAAAGAAACTTCTCCCCCTAACCCACTGAGGTAGCAGGCGATCCATAACTGAGCACAAGTCAAGAATAAGTTTTCTTTACAGTTAATTTTGTATTTTTTTATATGTTTTTCAAAGTCACATAAATCATGTAGTAAATTTAGAAAGTAACAGTAATGCTTTTTTTTATGCATAGTCTACCGTCTATACTCTATAAGAATATGTTCGGAACCGTAAATGATAAGAATGTGTCTTTTGAAAATAAATTATTCCTAATTTTGTATTGTCATTTTGTATTTTTATATGTTTTGCAAATAAATCAAATGTAAATTATACAATGATTTCATTTTAACTTAAAAAAGTATTTTTAAGAGTAGAAGCACGTGTAGCGTAGGCCTTTGCCTGTTGTCAATAAGAAACTCTAAACAAAAAATGAGTGTTGGAATAATTTGCATACGTTTCTCAAAGACCTAGAATATTGCTTAAAGAGATTTTATCCAAATGCTAAAAGATGGTAAGTCTAGCCTAGACTACGTTTCTCAAAGAAAATCTGATGATAAAATCATAAAAAGGTTACAACATATTAAAGAACACACCTCAAAGATGATAAGATTTTTCTGTATGCATACGTTTCCTAAGGAAAATCTGATGATAAAAGTTATAAAAAGGTTCAAAAATACAGTAATAATATATATATCACGCCCCTTGTTTGCAAAGAGTATTCAATTTCATATAGTTTGTTTATTAATAACTAAAATTCTTTTTAAATACTCCACTGTTGCATCTGTGCTTTTTGTTTTAGAGAAAGTAATTCCAACTGGGAGAAGGAGATTTATGATGACGTGATGACCGAAGCGAATAAGTACGGAAGCGTGATACATATGTTCATCGATAAAACTTCAGCAAGTGGAAATGTGTATGTGAAGTCCTCTTCTATCATGGCCGCCCAACAAACTGTCACCAGTTTGCATGGACGCTATTTCGCTGGTAAAATCATTAGCGCGGCCTACATTCCCATGGCAACCTATCATCAACTGTTTCCCGATTCTGTCAATCCTGCTCCTACAATTAATATCTAAAACTTTCATTTTTATCAATAAATTTTTAGCATCATGTTTTCCATTATCTCCCTTCTCACAACCATACAAGTTTTTCGCCTTTCTTATATAAGGGGCGTAAGTAAGATTGGTTAGATTCTTGGCTTTGATACTTCAAGATCTTGGGTTCAATCAGGAATTAACCCTTCTTTGGAGTAAAATTTTGCAAAAATATTGAATAACAAAAGAATTTTATATCTGATTAATCTTTTATTTAATTGTGTAGAATATAGAAAAGAAAAAACTAACAAAGATTCTGAATAGCACTTTCTAACACGACACGCTTTTTAAAATGTGCTTTTTAAGTGTATCATATATGATACATAAACAATTTTACCTTCGTCTGCTTTTTCAAATAGTTTTGTATATGAATCTTCTGCTTTTTTATGAAAGGAGGAAGATGGGGACGTCGCTGCAAATTCAAGGTCGACCTTGGCTCGCCGGGGCAAAGACCTGCTCATTAGAGCGAATGGATGATGATGATAGTATGATTTTTCTCGTCACGAAAGGGTAGACTTCCTACTATTTTCGAAATAGAAAAAACATTAGAGACGCCACTACTTTAAACACATTTTTACTTTCGTTAAAATTAGTTGATATATATTTTATAAAGACTAATTTAGAAACCTAAATAAAAATGACTCAAAATTTTTTTTAATCATATCTTCCGCAATTGGAATGTTAGCGTTCCACACAGCAAAAATATTGAAAAATTTTATTTTAAATTTCAAGCAAAATTTTTATTCATTAAAACTAAAAATTAGAGTGAAAAAGGTGCATACATCTTTGATGTAGACGCTTTTCGCATTTCCTCAATCTTTTAAGTATTTTTCTGACAAAAAACGCACCTGCTTTCTTTTGTTGCGCTTCGTCTTGTTTTTCCGAAAGTAAAAAATGAACAGATTGGGCCAACGCCCCCTCCCCTGTCTTGAAGCCTCTTTATTGATAAAACCGCAAAAAATAAGGAGAAAATAGATGCCAGAGACACTGTGGCAGAGCCTTTTATACGGTGTGTTGGCCATGGTATCTAAATAGTATCAGCGGGGTTTGGTCAAGGGTGAATATACCGGCTTTTATAGCGAAGAGATTGATTTGCAGTATGCTTTTTCTTTTCGAAGAATTCATGTTTGAAGTTTTTCTTACCACTATGTCAACCATATTATGCAAACATGGACTCGTCAATTGATAAAAATTTTGAAAAAACGCCATCTCTATTCGATGTTTATTCATATGGTCATATAAGGGTGTAATTTTTGCGTATTTGTTTTTAGTATCCAAGTTCAACGTTAGCATTCCACACCCCAAAAATATTGAAAAATTCAATTGTAAATTTTGTACAAAATTTTTATTCTTTAAACTAAAAATTAGAATGAAAAAGTTGCATACATCTTATTATTTGAAAAATGTAGAAACTTTTTCAGTTCCCTTTATCTCAGTCTACTCGTTGCATTTTGAACACTTTCACATCGAAAGAATATTCATCGAAGTTGACTAATATAACTATATCTTAGATAACTACTAAATATAATAATAGCAATAAAATAATAAATTTCTTTATATTTGGTTCTGTTTATGCGCATACTAAATAGTCAAATCAACTATTTCTTCAACGTATACTTGACTAAAAAATTTTTTTTAAATATCAAGTGTTTGTAAGAAAAGCATGACTGGATGGGCGTTCAATAATAATTTAGTTCCATCATCAAAAAAAACTTATGTTCTTTTTGCGCGATTTTGAACATATATAAATGCTAAACAGAAGCAAACAAAAAATTAATGAGAGATATTAAAATTCAAAACACGAATGAATAAAATTAGAGATAAAGTCATTCAAAGCCCGAATGAATAATGAGAAATAAAATTATCCAAAGCACAGATGTTAAAACTTGCAAGTAGTCTTGTAGAAAAAGGTCCAAATATACTTTTTCACGCAAAAAATTTTATTCAAATTGAATAAAAATGAATGTATTTTTATATATATTGTGGTCGAAACGACAACGTTGTTAGACAAGTTGAACATAAAAATATTCAATACAAATTTTTGATAAAACCTTTAAATTTCAAATCTATACTAAATAAATGGAACAGAGTTTATTTTATAGAGAATTACAATTTTGTTTATAAAAAATATTTCTAAAATGTTAAAATTTTTATTTTAAAATATTAAATAACTGTAAATTTGACAAATAAAAATCAAAAAGCAAAAAATATATTCAAGTTTTACATAAACTTTTCAGTCAAATATCTTATTAAATTTAATTAACAGTAAGCCTAAAATAACATGTTCCACAGATGGAACGTTTGCTCCTATATTTTGAAGGAATCCAAAAAAGCCCCACTGTGAGAAAGAGTTAATGAGAAGAAATATTGTGAGAATATCATGGAGGGAGGCACTTTAAAAATTAATTTTTAATGTTAGAAAATTTTGATATTTTCACCAATGTCGAAAGAACGGTTTTATGCTTTCTAAGAAACTAAGGTGTTATGTTCTGAATAAAAATATAATAGGGTGAAGATAGGAGAAGAGTATTAAAAATAGATTCTAATACAAAACATACGAACATCATGCCTGCCTGCCTGTCTACGTTATATGCGTATAAGTATTGTGTGTATATTAGGGTGTTTCACAATTAAAGGGGAAACATTTTAATTCAACTGAAAATTGTAAGCAACCTTTTATTTTGTTCTTTTTTAATAAAAAATCAAATATAAAAAATTTGAAGAGCATCGGCCAATGGTATAATGTCGCGCAATTCACTTCAACTTTTTCATAAGGCAGGATTTGGTCCGACTTGGAAATTCTTTCCGGTGGGCTTCGACTACATGAAGAAGAAACTGAAGTTGGTCTTCTGCCTTGGTCCTTCCACTGTTTGTGAATTCCTGAACCAGAGCCACTCCACACTCCGCTGCATCGTTGGTCACAACCAGTCCCTCTACTCGTTGGAGTCCAGCTTGATAAGAAGGGTTATCCTTCCATTTTGCCGGTTCCTCGTCAAAAAAAACTCGTGTCAATATTCATGAGTTCAAAGAATTTCTTGGTATTTTTAGTTACAAAGGAGGTCACTGTCTTGTCTTTTATTCCATCAGGAAGAGCCCTAGGAGGAGGAGAATTCTCTTCGGATCCGTCAGTTGCCTTCATGTTTGCGACGAACAATTTCTTCTCCTGAAGAGACAGTCCTTCATCAAAGAGTGCCATTCCAACGTTAATCTCAGACAGATACCACAGACCGCGTGCCAGCGTCTTCGTCCCAGTCTTCCTGACGATCTCGTTGTCTTCTTCTTCCAGAGCGTTGAAAAGGGCAATATCATGACGGGGAGCACTGACAGCTGAACGTGCCAAGAACCAGGCACGAACGTAATGCTTGGCGATAAAAATGCAGCAGATATCACTTAAATTCTCGAGAATACCTGATTATGCTACACGGGAAGAAGAGGGTCCTGGGGAAAGAAGATCCACATCTTCAAGCTATATATGCCCGAGATATCCATCGTGCTCGATTTAAAGCCCCGGGTTTTCGAAAAGTGATGCTTTCGCGTCCATGTGGCACCCCTCCAAGAAAGATAATGACCAACTCAAGAAGCTCTCTGTAGTCGTCGCGTGGATGATTAAAGTGCAGCTGATTTTGGCAAAAATTGAGGACATCAGTAGCCCACGATGTAATTCGAATTGCATCTTCGGCTGTTTGATAGTTTGTTCTATACACAGAAGGCCAAAACTCTTTGAATTGTTGAAAAATTGTGGTATCAGGGCTACGTGACACCTCTGGAACCAATGAAGAAAAGACTGCTTTTAGTAGAAGCTCCAAAACATGATGTCTACAAGCTAGAGTCAAGAGATCACGTCTAAGGATCTGCTGCAGACGCAGAGAGACACCGCCTTTGCGACCGGTGTTAGTGGCAGTCGTGTCGAAGCAAAGCGCTGCAATCCTCTCTTGAAGGTTCCATTCCTTAATTGTGGTGGCTGTCGGCTCAGCTTTACCATCCGAGAATGGAACAGCAAGCAGCTTGAGAACTCTTTCTCCAGAAACAATAATAGGAAGGCGATCCACTACTTCTCCATTAGTAAATGCAGGCATCAACTTTCCATCCCAGTGGACAGTCAGGGGAACAGTTGGAGAGAAAGACTCCTTTATTTCAGCGGCTCTTTCTTCACGATGTTTTTTACTGCGATGTCTGTGGATTGTGCTAGCACTTAGACTGAGTTCTTTCACGTTTGACCCGAGGACGGAGGCGAATGGAAGAAGTACCGTCATTGCTCCTCGACTGCTTACCTGACTTCGATCAAGAAAGAGCTGCAGCGACTTCTGGATTAATGACGGCGGCTTTCCTACTTCTGCAAAATTTTTTGTCTGGAGATTTATATGGACTTTCAACTATGGGACTCGATGAAGAAGACGACAACGATTCATACTTAGTTTTTGAAAATCTTTCCTCATATGCCTCTTTTTCTCTTTGCAATCTCTTCGTCTCCGTCATAATTCGTTTCCTTTTCCTTTCCTCTTTACTAACCCAATTTTGGTCCAATCCTTGCATCTTCCCTTCTCGTCGATGCTTCTTTGAGCCTCGAGGAAATCCCGATCTTCTTTGATTATCATCATCTGCATTGCATCCTGATGAGCTATGTCAAACAAATGTTTTAGCTTGACCTGAAAAGATTTTCGGTTCTCCAACGCTTTCCCAGATTCTCGGGATTTGGATTTCTTGAGCGCCGCGTACTCATCATGTAGCTTCTTCACTTTTTTGAGGATGTGACAATAATCTTTTATTGGAATATTGGCCTTTTCCCATTGCTCTTGAATTTTTATAGTGGTTTCTCGTATGGCCTTAGTCAAGCGTCTGGGATTCCTCTTGACATGCAATTCCAAAACCCTCAAAACTTCTCCAGTGAGGGGAAGCAAGTTTTGTGGTAACTCGTTCGTTGCTAATCCGTCAACCAGCCAGAGAGTATTCTTTGACCGCAACTCAGACATTTGAATAGGGGCAGTGGATCAACAAAGAGTGCAAACACTTATACGTATCTGATTTATTATAGTTTATCTTAAAGCAGGGTCTATTTTCTTTGAACTGCTATGACAGGAAAACGTGAATCTCGATTAACAATGGCAAACTAATGTATTTATGTTAGAAAATTGATGGAGATTATTTCCTATAATATTCATAACATGAGAGATTTATCACATACTATTGAACTAATTTATCAAAAATATAAAATACAGTGAATAATAGGAAACACCAACTTATCGATTAGATTATATGGTGTAGTCAACAAACATGCCATTCACGACGTAAGATGTATTTAATAATTCGTTGTAGTAGTGGTATACTTCTATATGTATTAATAAATTTTTGAAATTTTTATGATTATTAATGATAAATACGATCATTTAAAATGTTTTGTCACTTCACAAAGATGAATAGCGCACTGCTGTACAAGATAAGAGTGAACGACATGTTATGCCCCCATAACTTCTGTCTAGGTACTGACTTCTGTATAGCTCTGCGCGACATCAAGATGTGGACTTTACAGTATAAAATTTTGTCAAACTAGTTTTTTGATGAAAAGGAATGTAGCGACAGGTTGCTCATAAAAATCCAAAAAGTTTCATTTTTTTGAAAATGAAAATATTGTATATTTACACTTTAAAATCGGCTTTGAAAAAATTTTATATTAACAAAAGGATTGTGATTTTCGTTTATTTTTCAAACATAGTAACGAAAAACAAATAAATGAATAAAAACTGTAATTTAAACGATACTAAAATTGCTAATTAGGATGATTTTTCAAATATTTTAACATTACTTGCATCCGATTATTTTCCCGCGTTTTTGAAGCTCGAAAAAGTTAAGATCTTGTTTACAACATCAATAAAAGTACCAAAAATGGGGTTTAACCAATCAGGAGCCGAATCGGTTTAAACGGCGCTATTATTTTCATGATATTAAACGTGCACCTTCAACTCCCAATCGCACCACAATTCATATATTTTTCTATCATTATCTTATAATTTATTGATAAAATTAAGTTTTTTATTTATTTTAATAATTTGTTAATTATTATTTAAGGATTAAATAAGCCTACGGCATCTTCCTTAATATGGGCGTGAAAATCTCTTCGTAGTTAAGAGAAATAAAAAGTAATTTTGCCTTTGAATTATTTTGTGAAGTTTGATCACATCAAAATTAAAGATGAAGTTTCGTCCCTTACAATCAATTGCCTTCAAAATGCGACACAAAAAAATATGTAGAATAAGTGTGGATCAGAAAAATTTATCCATTTAAATTATTTGACATTGTGTTCTGAGCGGAATTTTTTGGGTTTTAAATGATTTAACATTTTGGATTTTACATTTGTTCACATGAAAAATGCAAAATTTCTTATTAAAAGAGAATAGATATGCACTGATCACTTTCTCTAACTTTCTTCATATAGGGGGCGTAGTTAGTCAGTCATATCCTCGATTCCATCATTCAAGGTCTTGGCTTCGATTTCGCATCAAGCCTGCCTTCCTCGATACAAACTGGGTATTTGTGCCTTTTCGATGAAAACACCGTGGGGTACATATTTACCTTACATTTACCTATTGAATATTCTTAAATTTTAAATAGTTTCACAAGAAAATGGAACATTGGGATAATATAAATATTAGAAGGGTTTGCTATGAAGAAAGTTAGTGTGTACAAAGTCAAGGAAAGAGAGGAGAGAAGAAGCAAATAATGAGTACATATAATCACAATTTCACACACATTTGTGATTAACGATTTTCTTAGACGAAATTTTATCCGATCATACCCGAATTTTTCTCCAAATGTTTGCTAAACCTTGGCCTCAATATCCATCTTTTCGCTCAAAATACTTTTGAAGTTATCCCCATCTCGGCTTAAAAAAGAGAAGTGTGTCTTTGTCCTGGTTTGTATGTTTGCCAGCTAATACTGATTTAATTCCTGAATTTTGAAAATTTCTATATATGATTAAAATTGATTTATAGATAAATCCTAATTCGATTAAATAGATATTTTATTTAAGGGGTGTAGGTAGAATCAATATATAATTTGGAAATAGGGAAGACCTGTAAAAATGCGAAGATCCACTTTTAAGCAATTCACAAAAATTTGAAAAAACCAATAGAACTCTTTCGATTATATTAAGATTGACGTCTTAATGTTTGCTAAAAAATTGAAGGTATTTCATCTTTTTCATTATACTTTTTGAAGGAACACAATTTAGCCTTGTTTTTTGGCTTGGTCTAGGAGAATTTAATTCAGAATGAAGTAGGAGTTAATTGAAACACTAAACTCTTTTGAAATCAACCTTTTGACTTGAACAAAAATTTAACATTTTGTCTATCTGTATCTTCAGTTTAAGACATGGCTTGATCTGATACTTTCGGGTATGGGGAGATTGATTCTTTAATAGTATAGGACTTTTAAATACAAAAAATGTAAACATCGTTTAAGAGCTTTTTTTCTTATTGACATTAGATGACATAACGAATAGGCAATCAACTTTTTTATTTTTTTGTGGGTGGCCAATAAAAACAGATAATTCTGATTGATGTATGCAAAGAGTTAGTCTTGGTGTGTTGTTGCATAGCACAGCTTTTTAATCTCTATTCAACCGTGCATACTATTATACATTGTATAGTCTATGCATGTATATAAATGGTTACAAAAAACATTTTAAATGAGATGCTCATAAAAGGGTTGGGATATCTTTTGTTGCGTTTCAACGAAGAAAAATGCTCCAAGCGTACAGAAGGCGTTGCTGATAAAGAAAAAACGAGACAAGCTTGAAGAGAGATGCGAGTTTTCTTGTAATGAATCTTAATAATACTACACCTTACACACCTTTCCATTTGTTCAAATACTTCTCCAATTTTTCCTATGAATTCGAAAAATAAAGATGTTTGTAAGTTTTGCAATTTTTTTCGTTTTTATAACACATTTGAGACGTAGAGACTAGACCGAAAAAAGGGCATATTTTTGAACCTTTGAAAGAAGAATTTTCCACTTGTTGTCGAGCCAAATTATCGAAGAAAGTTGTGAAAAAGAATAATATTTTAAAATTAGTGATTTGAATTACAATTTTTTAAAATGTAATTCTACTTATCGATCAAAGAGAGTGCTTTCGTTTTGAATCCTTTGAGCTGAGACTTCACGCGAAAGATAGGTGATTTAAATGAAGATAACTGAACTATGTTCGTTCGTTTTAACATCAACACCGAGCGTTACATCTAAAGTACTGCTTGAAATCGGTGGTGATCTAAAAATGTATGGTAGGATATATAGCAAATAAATCAATCTTTATTCATGATATACTGCAGTATAAAAGATATACTGATAACTTTAAGCAAAAATAAGTTGAAATCACATGCATTGCATATCACACTAATAGAACAGCTTCATTTTTGTAATTTTCCAAAATAATGAAAATTCAAGTTGAAATGGGAAATAGTAAATAGAAAATATTTCTACAAGGACTAAGTGATGCTTTCTGAAGTATTACAAATTTTACTGCATAGAAACAAAATTGTGATTTGTCGATTTGAATTAAGTGAATTCCAATGGCCATTACTTAGACATCTGATTGGCTATTTTTATCAATATGCGTTACAAAAGATGGATAAAAATGAGCTAAAACATCGACAAAATCATGCATACAATAGTGACATCTTCATGTTTGCCTTCAGTTACCATTTTGATATGATTTCAATAATAGCAATACAAAATAATTTTTTAAAACCATCTATCTTTTTTTATTTGAGTTTATTTGAGGACGAGAAATTAAAAAAAGTGAAAAAATTATAAATTCAAATAGCTAATAACATTTACAAATATTTTTATGCTCACGATTGCTTTCAAGGAAAGAATACTTTTCCATAAGCGCGGAACTAGAGATTCCAGATCGCAAATCCAATCAGTAAAAGAAGATCTTTGCTCTATGGACAATAGCAATAGTATGCTTCACTACAATTGCGTGTAATGTGAAGTTTGCACAAAGTTATATCTCTATCTATATCAATCACTTCACCAAATTCTAGAGTCAGTTTGGAATTTGGTGTTTTGAATTTTGTCATTTATAAGTATACGCTATATATCTTTAAACCTTTTGAGGCCAGAGTTGTTTAGCCAGACCACAGTAGACAAAAAAACGTAATAGATGTATAGGTAGCAAACAACAAAGTATGTTCTATTTCTTGTGCCTTTGTATTGTTAATTTTAAAAAATGCAATATTTATCAAATAAAGAAGGTTAAAGTAACTTTTTTGAATGCAAAAATGAGTTAATCGCATAACATTTTGGAATATAGGTAAAATATAGTATTCAGTAAAATTTTATAGTCAAGTATAGTTATCATCCCTTTTTAATTAGAAAATATTTGAAACTTTTTTGAAAAATGCTATATATCAATATTCCGAATGTCAAAGATAATTTTATATAAAAAGATGGAAAACATTGATATAAATATATACAATTTCATTGGAATAGGAGGAAAATGTTGCATTTTTGGAAAAATTGCAAAAATTTTAGTTTTAAACTCAATGACTTTCAATAGGCGAATATTTATGTTAGTTAGTTTAAACCTTTATTAAAATAAAGAGAGAAAAATATATCTATCTCAAAGAAATTGTTTGGAAAATATTGTAAGAGTTAAAAATTAAGCAAAAAATTCTTTAAATGAAGCAAAGCATACCTCTACAAAAGATTAGTTCACATTTTTCCAGGTTAAGCTTACATTGATTTTACCATGTAACAAAACGACGCGCGATGAATTTTACTTTGTGATAAAAACTTCTGTCACGTAAGCTTTAAATTTGTATGGCTGCTAGCTACTTTCGCCATTATTCTTGTATTGTGTCATGTATATCAAAAAATAAAGGTAGTATTTTAAAAATGATTTTTGTGTGTTGTATGCGAAGACTTTTTAAAGGAATGAAATCGCTCAAAATTAACAAGTTTGAATATTTTAGATCAATAAAATCTATGCAATGAAAAATTTATTTGCGAAAAATCAGGGTTTCCTTAATTGTCGGTATCGCATCCAAGGGAAAATATTCTTTCATAACTAGACAGATGATAGGAATGTCACAAGAAGGATCGAACCCGGCATGGCCATTTCAAGATCCTACGCTTCAACCACGAGCCCGCCATGCGCGTACACCTCTGATTAAAAATTAAGAAGGAAAGTTTTGTAAAAGTAAATGCATTTCGTTTATTGGATAAAATTTATCACAAATTTTTCACAACCTTGTATATGCATGAGTGGAGTGGGGTTGGAATGATGTACTTCCAAAATAAAAAGTTTTGAGCGGTCGTCAACAAACAACCTTTTGAACATGTGCAATCCTTTAACCCATTTAAGGCCAAGCAAAGCAGACGATATCTAAAAAAACACAGACGATTTATATTCAAAGTCATTGAAAAAAGCAGACGAAGATTAAATTACTTATGTTCCAAAATAGGAACATTGGCCTTAAATGGGTTAACATCACAATATCAAAAGTTGGATTGAAAGCTTTAATAATGCCTTTTTATTTGAAGTTGAACGATGTATTGTTTTGAAGAAATGACTTCTCAAGTAAAGATATTGTAGGTGCGAAAAGAAGGCAATAAAACGTTTATTTCAATGATGCAGTGAGCGTGAGAAAACAAATTTCAGTGGGAGCGCTAAGGTTGAAATGGTGGACACCGTTTTTTTGGAAGCCAGGCGTAAACGAAGAAACATATGACCTCATCTCATTTAAAAATCTTTGATTTAATAGTAATTGTGCTCTTGCTCAATAAATTTCATTACGCCTAAGAAGGGTTCTAATTTCTAGGAGTGAAGAAGGGGCCAGGGAACGGGACTTCATTATCTTGGAATTTTGTGTTTATATCCTTTGTTAAAATAATGCCATTTTTCATCATAAAAAGGATTTTATGCAAAAAGATATAATAAATATGTAAATAATAATTATTGCTAAAATTTATTTGAAACAAATCATAAATATTTACTCGCCCACTACGATTTCCGATATACGAAGGCCCGTGTCCATCCAAATTCTAAGAGTCTAAGAAATAGGGCGCATTCTAAATTATATTGGATTCGCAAACGATTATTCGGATATATTACGGTATGTCAAGAAATTTCGCGCAAGTTAAAAAAAGTTCACATTGTCAATCATATATCCTCAAAATTATCTTCATATGTGTTATACTTACTTTTCTCTGCAAGAGTTTGAATGAAAATAGCGCGAAAATTTGAATGATTTACTATATGAAAGTTAAAGCTTTATTTTCTTATAGATGTAATTGTGCACATTCATATTATATGAAAATGGAGGTAGATGGGATACGGCTGAGACAAAAATTCAAGTTATATAGAGAGAGATGACATCTACAAAAGATTATATCAAAGCAAAAAGCAAAAAAAGAGGTGTATCTATGCAAAAGATCTTAAAAAGCGGTACAAATTATTATTCATAACTTAGTAATAAAGTTCAGTTACTAGGGATCTCTCAGGTATCCCCTTTTTATAATTTTTTTTTATAAAATAGGAATGAGTTGTGCTGAAGCATATTTATACTCATTTATACATATTTATTATTTATTTTTTATTATTTATACATATTTTTTTATACTTTACTTTCCCCTGTGTTGAAGGATTTTTAATCCGAATTAATTTTCTGTTAATTAGTTGTTCTTTCTACAATTTTTTATAAAATGAACATTTTTTTGCTGATAATATCAGCTTCTGCGGTTGCGGTATCCGATACATCTCTAACTTGCACACGATGAATCTTAACACATGCCATATTGCAGATATAAAGTACAAATCTTTATTCAGGAAATATGACTAAATTTGAACAACCATACACTGATATGCTCTCTATTTGGGCCAAAATTCTATTAAATCCTTCTCTGTCCGATGTTTAGAATCGCTGGCATAGTGGGAAGAGTGTTGAGCGTAAAATGGGGGGAATGAGTGTTTAAGGAAAACAAAATAAACAATAATTTTTCATAAAAACTTGAAATAGGCGCATTCCAGCTAATTTCATGTTAATTTGAACAAGCACGGCAGACCATTCTCTCCTTTACCATATGACTAAACGGAAGAATACGTGAAAACTTTTGTTTTCATCCGACATTTTTATTGCTGTAAAAAGATAACATGGATTCTAAGCCTTTGTCTCCTCTACCTTGTCTCGCAACAAAAATAGTTTTTTAGATCACAATGTTTCGCCTTTAACACACGAAACATACGGTGGTTACACATGAAATATGATAGGCTTCGTTATAAATAATACATTTGTTAATCGACATTCCCAGTATTTTGTTTTCCTAAGATCACGTGGATATTGAATCGTTTCAGATCTTTTTGCATTTTTGTGGAAAAATCTTCGAGTGGGGCTTTAGAATCCACAAATCAAATTAGCAAAAAAACAATACATTTTTGTTTTTTGGAGTAAAAGAATTATTAAAAAATATCTATCAAAGAAAAGAAAATATTATAATAACAAGCTGTGCAGAAAGAGTAGGAAAAAATATGCTATAGTGCTTCATCACATAAGTTATTTATTTTGACGTAAATTTTTGATTCTGTCTTATTCTTTCATTTTTATGTATGAAAGCATATTTTCCACAATTTCAAGCACATAAATTTGTCAAAATATTGATTGAAATAATAATGATATACCTATTTTATAATTCTCAAGAGTACGTCTGTCTGCCGATTGTTTGATTCTCATTGGTTTAAATAGAGCAACCATATTCGAGTAAATATTACCACGACCGGCTATATTATATATTTTATTTTATGAATATTTATTAAAAATGTAATAATAGAGAGGGAGATATGTTTAGTAAAAAAATTTTGAATTCAAATAATAAATTTTGACGAAAAATGCGTGAATAAAAGACACTATGAATGCTGCACACACCAGCTCTGATGGGCAAAACCTATCAATTTAGGGAAAAACTCGTTTATATGCAACTTAGTTTATATACGAAAGTATGCACGCACCATTGGTATATAATTTCATTAATTAAAAGCCTTGCAGTGTAAGTAACACATTCAGGTAAAACAATGAATGGCGGGGGAAGCGAAAAGAATGAGATGCAATACAAACATGCATTCAATACCCTGAACGCGTTCTGCGTGTGTTTTTCATTAAATCATCGTCATTAATATGGCGTATTGTTTTTGCCGTGGATAAGAAGGTGATGATGAATCCGTGTCCCGAACTAGTTCAGAGAGGAAAGAAGAATGCCATCGCTGCACAATGCTGAAGGTTGTTTAGTAACAGGAGGCGTGTCACTAACCCACTTTCCTTAGCTATAAGTGTGTCATGTTAGGCAAGAAATGAGCGAAGCCCGGCTTAATAGCTTCCCACTGCCCTAATTACAGAAGGAGCGCTAACCACGTTAGAGTGGCGTAGAAGAGAAAAGCCGCACGCGTCTCTGCGAGAGAGAGATAGATAGATGATGCGCACACACTACTCTTCCAGCGCCGAGGCAGTAGGCATATTCTGAGCAGCAAACGCCATTTCACATAATATTACAGCGCCCACGCACGCACGCACGCACAACGACATACATACGCATGCACCGCGTCACGAACAAAAGAAAGCGAAAAGTGGAGCAAGCAATAAACCGTTGTGCGTTGGATAAGTGAGCCGGTTTAATAGTAATAATAATAATAATCAATTGTTCTGCAACTCACTCACTCACTCACTCACTCACTCATTCATTCATCTCCTTCCTAGCAGCGCCATATCTTCTTCCCCTTTGCAAATAACGTAGATGGAAATTGAATACACTACTACTATATAATGAAATGACGAATAGTAGAAAGAGTGTGTAATGTGTATGCATACGCGAAATCATATAATGAAATCATAATAATCAATGCGCGCGCGATACACATCGAAAGCCGATGTTTGTGCCGAGAAATTGAGGCACTGTGTTAAAGCGTTGTGATTAGCTGGTTCAGCTATATTTGCACTCGTCTGATTGGCTGTGTACTAATAAGTCCTTGATTTTCCCAACCATTATTATTTCTACAATTCACACAGATACGCGTTTATGCATTTTATATGTTTTCTATCTGTATAAATATAGCGCGTTTGATGATTGAAACCAAGATTAATGCATTTTAACGTTGGTGAGAGGAGAACGAAGAAGATATTATATAGAGGGGATTCTTTTCATCGTCATCTACACAACCACCTTCAGCATCACCAACTTCAAAACATCATCTCTATTTGTTTTTCTATTTGATATTATTTGCAATGGTAACCTAATTTTTAACATATTTCTGGCACATATATACATCTATATTCTTTTCTTCTCTACCCCGCGTCTCTCCAACTCTTCCACCAAACATTTCTCACGAAGTGCTTTTGCGCGCGCCTTCTCCTAACTCACGTAGAACCGAACTTGTCTTTGATAAATCATATCTCCAAATTCCTGACATTCTCTTATGCTTTTTCTCGTGATTCCCATTTCGTAAGTTACGCCCACTCTCCTCCCCACACTGAAATGGAGTAACGAAGAAGAGCCAGGTTGTTGTTTGAAAGACATGGGTAGTGAGACGTGTTTCTCTGCTCGCCCATATCTTCGTCTCTCTACTCGTTCTTTTAAACAACGAAGTGTGCCCTATACTTTTCCCGAATGCAACTTTTGGCGATTGTAACTGCGTAGGACTGTCGCGTGATTACGTCTTTTTGTGCGCCCAAACATTCGTATCACAGTCAGTTTTACGATGCTACCTTCAGTGAAATTGTTCCGGCCTTGATGTGAAACGTAAGTTGCTTTTTTCCTTACTATATCTTCTATAAGAGACTGCTTATCGTGAATTAGTCTGTATCGCAATCTCATATGTGCTTTCAAAAGAAGCCGACCAGTCTTAATCATTTTTTTGAAAGTGAGAACATTTTAGTAGATGTTTATTTCATAGCTTTTTAAAAACAACCTTAAATATAATTAAAATAGAAGCTAATCAACGAAGTATCAAAATATTCATTTCAACCAGTTTGGAAGAGTCTTGTTTGAATTTTCATTAAATGGCGTTTAAAAATATGTTGAATTATCATAAATTTTTAATAGTTTTGATGAAAAAAAGTAAAGTTTTGCAGAGTTTTGTTTTGGTATTTTTTAAGCATTATTCCATTAAAAGAAGGTATACAAAATTGGAATCATATGAAGAAAAAATGTATCTTATGAATAAAGTTCACCACTAACAAGTTCACGTGAAGAAAAAAATACCAAAATACTTTATGAAGAATTTTCATAAATCTGCTTTCATAAAAATAATTTATTTAAAATTTGAAAAAACGTGGAATTTATTTATATAAATAAATAAATAAAGGAGTTAAATGGAATAAATATCGTTTTTCTTCATGTAATGACAAAATTGTTCCAAAAACAAATTTTATTTAATACATAATGTTATTAAAATGTCTTGGAATTTTTGGTCCTCAGACATCCCTGCTACAGTTTGTCCATGGCTCAACCAGACTATCAAAAACGAATATAGCAATTTGTTTGGAAGGAGTTCATGTTGATTGACAAGTCATGTAAAATTTTCATACATTTATTTTTTTTAATTGAAGTTGTTGCGTATAATTTTATTCGTCTATTCGCTATAAAACGTTTTTTACATTTATTTTAATTAATACAATTTGAAGTTCGAGTAATAGTATCAGCAAGGATTTTTCATTACAATGCTTAAAAAAGTATCAAAATATTGTTAATATAAGTAGTTTATAAGCGAAGCTTTTTAAGTACAAATGGCCGATTCGAATTTTCAAAAGATCTGAAAAAACGGACCCACTGACTAATTGGAATTTTTGATTATAAATAATTCGTAATTTGGCCAGCTCATACACGCTAACGCACATTGCTCTAGTAGGGTTGGATCAAATCCTTTTTTTTTAAAGTCAAAACCAGTTGTGCTCTCTCAGGTGTGTAAATATTACCAGTCTTGCTAATGCCTGTGCTGATGTTGCACAACATAAAATATTTTTCGCAAATTGTTTTAAAATGTTAAAGCATTTTTTATCCTTCCAGTACTTCAGTGGATTGATATCAAAATGCAGAACACCTTTCAAATGTTCGGATCTGATAAAGATGAAATGGTCATGTAAGCGATAACTGATGGCGTAGCCAAAAAATGGAAGTTTGGGGGGGCATGTAAGGAATTTAAGAGGGGCTTGCAAGGAATTTAGGGGGGCAAGCATATTGGAAATAAAATTATTTGGGAGGGGGGGGGCAGAAAAGGTATTTGGAGGGGGGGGGGGCACTGCCCCCTTGCCCTCCTCTGGCTACGCCACTGATTCTCTTCTAAACTCTTTTTTTGTTCCTATTTTATTTCGTGAGCTCCAAATGTGGATTGTCTATAAACCTATAAATATATTTGTTTATATTATTATATTTTTTTCCTCATAAAGTTATTGTTTAAATTAACTTTTTACACTAATAAAACTTCGAAAAAAATTTTTAAGTGTGATATAATACATTTTTATAACAGTTAATAATTTCATTAGTCAAAAGTTTTGAAGCAACACATTTTATTATATCTGAAGTTAACAAAAGCTATTAAAATAATAAGTTTTGCTATCAGATATTTTTAAAATGATTTATTGTATGAAATACTTTCCTTAGAAATTCAACTAGCAGCCGTGGCGATAGTTTTTCAAGTTGATCCCCAAATGGTGCTCATAACAGGCAATATATTATTTATAGACTCATGGATCATTTGATATATCTCGTAAATCATGGTTCTCCTTCCTTTCCAGATAATGGCTCAAATAAGGGGTTTTATGCATCCCATGTTTTTGCTTTAAATTCGAAAAACTTTTGTTAATAATTCAAATACAAATACAAAACAATGTTACCCAAAATATCAATGATTGTTTAGGGGTGCATAGTATGTTCATACTAAATCTGAATTCGCTCTCTTTTGTGATTCGTCTTCAATAACCAATCAAAACAGCGAATCAGCCATCATTCAAAGAAGCTATTAATAGAAAAGGCTCTATTCATAAAATTAAAATTATAATTGGTTCGATATTCGCGTAATTAAATTGATTAGGTAAGACAAAAAAATATTTAAAATTTTTATCCATTCACATCAAAAGTTTTGTACTACTCCTTTCATTTATAAAAAGTGATCATAACTTTCTAAATATATAATATAAAGATAAATTACGTTTTTTTTCATTTTATTTTATTACATGAACGGGGTAAAATAGAGCCTTTTTTTATGCGTTTTGAAGTAGTATTTATTGCAAGTTAATTTGCTACTTTCTTAACTCATTAAGTCCCAATGCTCCCATTTGGGAACATAAGTAATTTCATCTTCGTCTGCTTCCTTCAATGACTTTGAATATAAATCGTCTGCGTTTTTTTTAAATATCGTCTGATTTCTATGCTACTTAATGGGTTAATGTTTCTATTTTCGTGAAGCCTACATATCTGCCATGTGGATAACATTTTTTTAAATTTTATTTTATAGTGCATATTTTGGTCATGTGACCAGCGATTAGAAAACCCTGCATTAGACCATAAAAGTAGAATGAATTCGGGAAATAGTATTAAAACTAAAATTGTCTGTCCACTCTTTTCAGAAATTGATAGGATACTTTTATCCTTTCGCACATATTGTATCGAAGACAATGAATGCGGTGTTGTTAATAAAATTCAAAGTAAAGAAAGAAACCGTATAGATGTACGTGAATGTAGTGATTTCAGAAAATAACGAGTCACATGGAGGGAGAGGTGATAAGTGTGTTGCGTAAAAAAATACTACATATGTTTATAAAAAATATGTTTTAAAAATTATTAAAAAATACTACATATGTTTATAATGTACATTATGAACTTTTTTTTATCAATTTTCTACGAATTTTTTTTTGTGAAAGTGATTATATTCTACTTGTTCTGATATTTTTTGGGGGCACACGTATTTTTAGATATTTAAAATGTTCCATGTGTTATTAAAGCATTACTTATTGATTGACGCATTTTTTTTTTGAAAAAGTTAAGATATTCTTATTATTGAAACATTTTTATAACTATTAATTGAAAGTAAATATATGTGCTTTTCAAAAGTGAAGCAAAAAACCGATATCAATTAAAATAATATTGATGTTTTTGACAAGCACTTATGTTGTATATGAAACATTTATGAATAACTATTAAGAAAATATTTCATTCATGTGATATTATGATGGCTTTTAAATGAAGATGAAAGTTCTTGCACTATCCGTCCCTCAAATTTCTATTCTTTGAATGATGCTTGATTCACTACTTTGATTGGTTGCTGAGGACAAATCACATAAGAGAGGGATTTCAGACTTGGTAAGGACTTTCTTGTACACCTCTGACCAATCAAGAAGTTATCAAAGAACAAAAAAATTTTGGCTTACTTTTTAGAGTTTCTTTTCAAACATGCTACCACATCTTCAGAAATTCTTCAGAAGGCCATTTGAGCAAGATCTAAAATCTATTTTTTGCTATATAAGTGGACAAAGATCATATTTGAATGAAGATATCTCATTAACATGCCTTGCATTTGAAAATAGAATATCACGGGTACTTCTTTTACTAAAATAAACGCTCTCTTGCTTTCAACGTTCTGTTTCCAAATACAAATGTTAAAATGCGATATCTTCACTTAATACAAAGTTAGCTAAAAAATATTTTTGTTGCAATTCAATATCAATGATTGTCCAGGGGTGCCTAAGTATGTTCTTTATACTAAATCTGAAGTTGCTTTCGTCTTCAATAACCAATCAAAACAGCGAATTAGTCATCATTCAAAGGAGCAAATTCCTTTTTCATAAATAGTCCTTTTTTATATCTTTTGACATAGTGTCTGAAACCTGTCTGTCATTCATTTTGTAGACGCGACATCGCTAAAATTTTGCCCCGGAGCGCCATATAGGCATGTGAGGGCGGCTGGGCCAACACCGTTGTATCAATGAAATTATCTCTCTTCAATCCACAATGCCTTTCGAGACTGTTAATAATGATTTTATTTTGCATTTAAATTATATGAAAAGATGCTCTCTGATGTAAAAAATGATATTTTGAAAAATAAAAAAATGTTTGCGTGTAAAGCGTTGGTTAGAAGAATTCCCAACATTTCAGCTTTTTTACTTATCACTTATTTTTTTTCATTTTCGATTATTGCTCTTTGATATTTTTTATTTTTTCCCCATTTTTATTTTTAGATTTTCAAGTCTTCACAAGCAGTTTGGATTTGACAGTAAGATCAAAAAAATTTGATCTCATATTTAACCCTATTAGGGCTGTGCTGGGCTGGGCTGGGCTGGGGCGTAAAACGCCCACATATTTTATTGTACAAAATTGGCTATATCATATCCCTTTAAATTGATACCATTTTCATGGTTGTCAAAATCTGTCAGTCAAAATCAAAAATTAAAATATTTCAGCAAATTTTTGACATTATCTGTAGTTTATCTTATAAGTTAACCTAATATCTATATTGTATGCTACCTTGAAAATTTATAATTATATACAGTTTTGGAACGCATAACCCTTAATTTTTCCAATAATCATGGTTACTTTTTAGAAAATGTCAATCAAAATTTTGATTGATCAGAAATACATCTAATAAAATATTACTTCAAATTTTACATTAAATATGTTTTATACTAAATCGGCCATGCTGGTTTCATTTCTGGACTCATTTTTTACATTTAGGATTTGAAAATACCTATAAGTGTTACATGAAATGTATGTTTTTATACAAAATAAACCATGCTAGTTTCACTTTTGAAATTAGCTTTTGCATTTAGAGGTTTTAAAAAATCTGTCAGTGTAAATCAAATTTGCGGTTTACGTCTGTAAACTATTTACATATATTCATTCTTATTTTAGATGAAATATATCTTTTATACCAAATCAGCCATGCTAGTTTCATTTATGGACTCAATTTTTGCATTTGGGTGAAAATACCTTTAAGTATCAATCAAATTTGCGTTTAGTTCAAAAATTTGTTTCCAAAAATATTGATTCAAATTTTACATGAAATCATAATATTTATACCAAATCGATCATGATGGTTTCATTTCTGGACGCTGTTTTCGCATTTAAAGGTTTTGCTGCTAGTGTCAATCAAATTTGCAGTTTATGTCTGAAAACTATATCCCAAAATATTCTCTCTAATTTTACATGAAATATATGTTTTTATACCAATTCGACCATGATAATTTTATTTCTGAAATCAGTAGTTTTTGCATTTAGAGGTTTTAAAATCTTTGAAAGTGTCAATCTAATTTTCGATTTACGTCTAATATCTACAGAAATATTTTTGAAATTTAAATAAAAGATCTGTTTTTATGCCAAATGGAAGATGCTGGTTTCATTTTTGGACTCAAGTATGGCATTTATGGTTTTAAAATGTCTGAAAGCTTCAATTGAGATTTGCGGTTTACTTCTAGATACTGTCTTAAAAAATATTTTCAAAAAAATATCTCAAATAAAATCTGTTTTTATAATAAATCTACTATGTTTATTTTATTTCTCTACTCCATTTTGGCTAATACGGTTAAGAAATAACTGGATGTGGCAATTGAATTAGTGATGCTTGCCTGAAAATCAGTTCTGTAAATTTTTTTCAAAAAATCGTTGTATTTAGTTTTTTTGTATATTTTAGATCATAGTACTTTCTACAACCATGAATTTATCCATCTTTTTCTTCATCTTTTAGATGAAGAAGGTTGACATCTTTTTGTAATTGAACAATAAACATCACGAATGATTCATCAGAAAAAAAAACCTTTGAATTGAGATTGGTTGACAAATATTCAGGCCTGATAATTACCTGACAATAAAATACAGAATACTGATAAAAAAAGCCTAAGATCATCAAGAAGATTCTTTAATCAGAATGCTTTGAGAGAGGACAAAATCTGTTCAAAAGTTTTTTCAAACACACATTGAAGAAAATAAATTTCTAATGAAAAAAGAGCTACCAAGAAAGGATCATCATAGAATGATACCTATATCTTTTTTAATAAGAGTTGGTTTATTAAATAAATTAAGAAAATAATTACCAGAGAAATACTGCAAGTAGAGTTTATTTTGAAGTTTATATATTTGACATTGATTTACAGGTTCAATCTATTCTTAACAGGTTTTATTGATTTCATAAAAAATGAACATCATTAAATTCTACATACTTGAAAATGGGTATATATTTATAAAAAAAATTTAATTTTGACGTGGGCTGTCATATTTAAATTCTTTTTTGTCAGGTTTGATTGATTTCCATAAAAAAGGAATATCACCAGTGAATACAGCGTACTTGAAAATGGGTATATATGTGTAAAAAACTTTATATAATTATTTAGATAAAAAGTTTCTTTTTTGAGATGAGCTGTCACATATAAATTAATTTTTGACAGGTTTGATTGATTTTGATCAAAAATGGACATCACCACTGAATTCTGCATAGTTGAAATATATATGTAACATTAAAAATAGGGGGAGGGGGGAACTTTACGCCCCTCTGCACTTGAGCGGACAAATTTAGCCCAGCACTAATAGGGTTAAAATTTGCTAAAATAATCATTTATAATTTGTTTCAACTAAAACCAAGGAAAGCAGCATTCAGGTAGATATTTCAAAGACAATGAACATGTAACAATATTGTAAGCAGTATTTATGTCATCCATGGCTTTTGTTCTTCTATCGTGTGTTCGTAATCACTGCGAACAGCACTGAGTATATAAGAAGAACCTATTTTTTCAAAATGGATAATCTCGCAAAATTCTGTATACCGAGCCGTATTTATGCTTAATCGCTCCAACCCTCGTAAAAGCGTTAATTTGTCTTAATCTTCGCAAATACAAAAAAATCTTGACTCTGCGAGAAGAAACTTTTTTATTACAAAAACTAAACTTTTTTAATTGGGGAAAGAAGTGCTTTGTCATGCAAATTTCTCAACAACAAAACGTTTGAAGGCATTTTAAATTTCATTTTGTTTTCACTAATTCCTCGAATGAAAGCAGAGAGAAGAAGTTCTAAGCTCTCCATTCTAAATTCAGAGGTTAGAAAATGTCTTGTTTACGAAGTTTGGCTGTCAGGTGATTTTGGTGTGAGAGCATCAAGGTTCATTCATCTCTCTCTCTCTCTCTCTAGATATCCGATAATTTATATTAGTCTTAGAAGGAGGTATATCATTTTCGAAGCGTTTGCCATGTAAAGCGTCATATGCATTTGTGTGTTAAAACTCCTTTTCTCTGTACTTTCTTTGACACACTTTTCCTCTTAAAATATAGGTCAAATTTTAGACAAACATGCAATAAAAAGTAAATTACTATTTCCCATTTTGATTGTTTCCACGTACACTTTTTTAACTTTAATTTTTCCAAAACTTTCCTAATTTTACATTTAATTAATTTTTATTTTGAAACTGAAAGACATTTTCCAACTTTTGCTGCATCTCAGAATCAAATGATTTATTTGTTTTGTATTGTCGGATTTGTGTGAGAGTTTGTAATTCAGTCAAAGAGATTGTGATTTGTAACATAAGATCCTCAATATCATATCACAGTCATCTTTGATGGATTATCCTCACAAATTTGTAACATATGGAGTTCGCTCAAACTTGATCTCCAGCCCTTGGCAATGGTATGTTAATTTTTTCTTTTTTTATACACATGTAAAAATCTTTTTAGACAAATATTTTTAAACCTATTAAATAGAAAGGTTTTGGAGATAAAGGACTCGCCTATTGTAAAATACAGTGAATATTTGTATTAAAAGCTCACTTAACTTCAACTCTAAAGCATTTATGGAATTTTTTTATCTTCCTCAACCTGTTATTTCCTTTTCTTCTAAAATGGCAGTTTTTTTCTTTCATTCAAAAAATGAAGCGGGCGCTGTTTTTTCTTCTAGAAAAGTCATGAAAGAACAAAATAGAAATTATAAAATAGAGATTAAAATTTTTCAACTTTTTTTCCATCCAAAAAAATCGCTCCTATCCTTTTCTCTGTTTCAACTTTGAACATCTGTCACTCAACATATTGGCGCGTAGTCAGCAAGTTACCTTTTTCACAAAGTTCCGTAATAAATAAAGTGGCTATCTTTTTTTTTGAAAAAAATTAGCCGAACTTAAAATACTACGTGTCTTTTTCTTTGATGAAAATTTCGAAACGACTTTCACACATCTGTTAATTCTATTCAAAATATTCAATCTTCTTCCGAACCTACTAAGTCAGTCTCATTATTTACAGTTATCATTTATATTTTAGAAAAAGAACAAAAAACAATCAATAGTGCACAGTTTTTCCAATTTTTATTTACCTATTTATAATTTTTTTAGTCATATTTCATCTTTATTTTTAAGCACAAATTTATAAAATGTGATACTTCCTTTTTTTTATAAGAGAGGCAAAAGCGATTTTTTTTTCTTTTTAAATAATATTTTTATTAAAAAAGATTTCTCTGTTTTAATCAAAAAATATGATGTAAAATTAGAAAAAATTTAAAATAGCTCTTTTTAAGCTTAACAATAGATGCCTCATTTATTTTTGTATGATGACATTTGAATACATTAAATCAATGAAGTATTTTTTTTATTATTTTTAAAAAATACGAAAATAATGTAGACTATTGGAAATTTGATATAGATGGATAGCTTTTTCAGTGAAAATTGTAATAATAATGAATAATAATTAATTACTGTTTTATATTTAACATTCGAATACATAATTTTCCTTAAATATCAATAGAAATGTTATTATATATATTATTTTAAAAATACTAAAAACAAATTTAAGCTCTTCCTAATTAAATTGTAAAAAATTGTGAAAATAATTTTCCAAAAAATACGAGATTTTGTTTATTTCTCTTCGTTGATAAAATTTCGTCACGAAATCTCTGAGTTGTCCACGAAATATCTTGCACCCATTCACAACGTCATAGATCAGATGAGGAACAAATAAGGAATTATAAATTTTTTCTAGCTTTTAAAAAAAGTTCTTACTTTTCTTAGGAATATCCAACCTTAAGCCTTCTGGCATCCTTTTCCTTTAGAAAAAGTATTTTCTCAATTTAATCTTTCCTCTTCTAGATCAGGTGGAATTCTTTCTTCGTATTTGCCTCATGAATCTACAAATTGTTTCAATTGGAAGATTTTGGACAGAAACTTCTTTATCTCTTGTCATTTTATAACTCAATTCTTGAAGTCATATATGGGGATAAATTTAAAAGATGATATTTAAACAATAACTGAGAAAAATAAAAAAATATAGAAACTTAAAAAAATAAATTGTTATTACTTTTTGCTTCCTATCTTTGACAAAATGTTTTTTTATTATTACAAGAACTAAACTTTTATGATTACATAATTTATAAATAACGCACTGTTAAAAAAAAGCTACTCTACTGGTCTAATCTTGTTTTATGGTTAGTTTATCTAACTCTACAATTCCTGACTAAAGAGAGAGCTTTGTGTTTAATGTCACAATTCGAAATCCGTTACTTTAGCACACCGGTTCGTCATCAGCTCTTAGTCTGTACATCAATTTCTCTCCACTTTCATTCTCACATCATCTTCATTCAATCGGGATCCTTCTTTATATTTTGAGGTTAGAACTTCAAATATGTTTTACAGAAATCGTTTTTCTGATGGAATCATAGATGATCCTCTTTTTTGAATAACGGGCAGTCGTGCATCTTCATTAGCTGAAAGTCACTCTCACTCCAAAAGATCTTGCGAGTTTTACCTTGGTAGAATTCCTAACAAAAATCACACAAAAGATTTTAGTCTTTAGTAAAAGCAGACCTCCTTCACCGGATAGCGACCTGGAAGCACGCTTCCAAGTTTCCATGGTGATCTGAATGAATCAAATTATCGTGAGAATTGAAGAGAATCCTCTTTATGATCTTAAGCTTTTTTATCACTTTCATTTGTAATATCACGTTATATGAACATTAACAACAGATATCACTCTGGATATTTGTTAATCAATCCTTCTTTAATATTCGTATGCTTCATAGAATCTTTCATGATCTTTTTGTTCAATTACAAAATGTTATCCAGCCTCATCATCTAAAATAATTTCTCTTGAATGCCAGAGGATAAAGATGGTCAATTTCGATTTTCATTATGAGATGTTGTTGTCAGTGACTATATTTTCACATATTGGCATCTGTCATAGTTAGGGTAACTCTAACCGTTTGAAAATTTTCTAATTTTGCAAATACAGATTCAAAACGTGGAAAAATTTATTGGATTGAATAAAAATTTAAAACATCTTAATTATTATGGGTAAAAGATATTTTCAAATATTAGTGTTTTTCTCTCTCTGTAACTTGAATCCTTTCATTTCAAAAAAACCTTTAGAGAAAAACAAAAGTTTTTATTATACTTGCTGGATAAAAAAGATTGAAAACATAATAAACAAATATGATTCCAGCAACAAATTCTACATAACTTGAACAAAAGTCATTTCTTTGTCGTCCATTTTTAAATGGAGTAAAATATCTTGAGCTATAAGTGCCGCCTCACAGAAGTAAAACCTATAAAATAAATTATCATATTAAAAAGATGCCATACTTATAAACATTATCATTTTGCTCCATTAGGAGGATCTTCGATACAAAGGCATTATCCCGCGTGAGTTAGAGTGAGGTTTCTCATGAATGTATAATAAGTTTATAAATTGAACTTGTGAATAAGTAGGAATCTTCTTTGATTTTTAAGCCAGAGCTTTGATATGTATATACTATTTATCTTAAAGCTCTTTATTATTTCATTTTACCTAGGGAGATGCAGATTTCGCTCCCCTCCCTAAAAATAAAATATAAAATTTTGTTAAACCATTTGTCCTAAAATCCTGCCCTTTCTTGACTTTTTCTAAAAAAAAAGAAATCTTTTCTAAAGATCATTTCGGTAAAAATTTATATTTATTTAATGATGAGTATAGTATTTAAAAAGTTCTAAAAAGTTAGGACTAATAGTTTATATGTTCTTTTATACTTCTGAATCTTTGGACCATGTTCTATGTAACTTTTTCGGAAAATTTTAACAGTTAAATTTAGTAAAAACATATTAAATTACTATCCCCGGATTAACTTTTTATTTCAGATCTTGGATGCCCATTGTTAATGAGAATGAAAAGATTTTACTTTCTAAATGAGCATTTGTGCTTGGAGCAGAGAACTTTCCAGCACAGAACAAAGGTTGAAATTTGATAGGTTTGCTGCATTCCTTAATGTTTTTGGATTCGTCAATTTAAATTGTAAATGGGTCAAACCAACTCCTTTTTTAAATATCCCTTCACATATCAAACTAGAGTTTATGCCAGTAAGCCAGTTTAAGGTGACAGACCTTTTTATGTAAATACTATTACAGATCTCATAAATAATGTTAAGCAACATTGTAACTTAGAAAGTAGTAATATTAATATAAGATATAGGTTCTATATTTCTTTACATCTAATTGAATGCTTATACAAAGAAAAGGTAACATGTAGTGGAACAATTTTGCCTGCAATGAAAGGTATCCCTATAGAAATGACCTCGATGGAAAGTAGAGAAAATTATTTGAAAGGAGTTTTCTGGGAAAAAACAACTTTAAAAACGTGAGTGCACACAGTCATGTAGTTAAAAGAAAAATTGGTGATAAAAATCGCTTAATTGTATCATCATTGCTTCCAATACTAGCATTAACTGAAGACGAAATTAAAAAACCGGCTTTGTTTACGAAAGGTGGAGTTGATATGCTTGTTCGAGGTATTTGTTATAGCTCCTGTGCGAGAAAAAGTAAAAAATTGAATACCAAGGCTTGGAGTTTTATATTAGATACTTCGGAGTTAAACAAATGCCGCGGGACTATTTATTGTTTGAAAAACTCATCTGATCCTAGAAACATGGATTCATTTTCGTATGAAATGGAACTTGTGAAATCGTTATAAAACAAAGCCTACTATTAGATTTTCTACTAAACTAAAGTTAAAAATAAATATCCTTTGGATGGTATGCATCCGACCTTGAAAAAGAGAGGAGGAACACTCAGGCGTTGTGAAAATGGTAGAAAGTTAATTTTTGGACATAATTACAAGAGCGCTAAAAAAATTAAAGCGCAATGCGAAGAGTGTAGAAAGGCGTGCCTTACACAACAAACTTACACAAAAAATTTAACTATCTGTATCTGTGTTCATTGGTTTGGTAAATCGTAACTCATTTATAATATAAGAGAAAATGAGAAAGTTGCATTTCTTTGCCCGTATATCCGATACTTATTGATCATCCAGTCCATTGTATCAACTCCACCCATATTGGTGTTGGATTCAACAATGCATTTTGGTTGTCCCACTATAACTTGCATTTTTTCAATTTGCTCTACCTTTTCAATTTTTGATCCTCGATAGTTAGACAGTGGCCTCAGGTTATTGTTATCTTTAGGGCGAATAAAGTCAATAAAATCACTCTAGGAAAATAAAATACGAAAAAACTTTTGATAGAAGTTTTAGACGTTTTTGACTACAAAGAACAAAAAAATTTTTTTTTAGGTCAATAAAGTCAATTTTTTTTCAGTTAAAGTCAATTTTTTTTATCTAAAAGTCCATTTTTTTAGTTAGCATTTTTTTTCATTTTATTTTTTAATTTGATTCCATTTTATTTTTTATCATGTAAGTACCATTATTTTTTTAAATCTTTTTTCACACTATCGACAGATGTTATTATAGTGCATTACATTAATTTTTTTAGAGTAAATACCCTTTTAATGCCTAAAATTGCTAAAGATAAAGCTACCAAGGTTGGATTAATAGTTAAAAAATACCCTCAAGGGTTCACCGTTTCCCGTTCAAATGAATTACTCTGCAAAATTTGTAATGTTATTGTGAAACATGGAAAGAATTTTTTTATTGAAAATCACAGAAGTTCTAAAAAAGATCAAAAATTTTTAGCTGAATCATCAAATAATGAAATTCAAAAGTATTTGGAATCAGTAGACAAAAAATTTTCAAAAAAATTGTTAAATGCTTCTTAGAAGCAAATATTCCGCTGCACAAGCTTTCACATCCCTCAATGAAAAATCTTTTTATCGATCTTGGCCACTCACTTCCTTCTGTTTCTAGCAGCCGCAACATAGTTCCGTATCTCTCTTTTGAATTAATGGCTAAAATCAAAGACAATATTGAAAATAAGGAAATTTTTCTAGTTGTTGATGAAAGCAAAGTTAAAGATTTTAGTTTTGTTAATGTTTTAATTGGCAGTGTCGATCATCCTGAAAGATATTGGCAAGTTAATTGCATACCATTAGAGGATAAGATCAATTCCAAAAAATTGGTTCAAATTTTAGATGATGTTCTAAAGAATTTTCAAGTATCAAAAAATCACTTTTTTTAAACTTTTGACCGATGCAGCCAGTTACAATATGGTGGCGGGTGATGTTTTGAAACACATTTACCCAAACCTTTTTCATGTCACGTGCTTTGCTCACCTTCTCGACAATAGCGCAATGCGAGTCAAATCTTTTTATAAAGAAGTTGACGAGCTAATAAGCAATCTCAAAATGGCAACAATCAAAAGAAAAGCAGGAAAGCTTCCTTTAAAACAATAGGATCTCCTTAAGCTCCGATTGTAAATAGATGAGCAAGTTGGCTAAATGTTACTTATCTGCTGTCAGAAAAATTGTACAAGACTTTCCTTAATTTCGACTACGGAGGAAGCGATAATGATCTTGAACCGGCAGAAAAAAAACTCCAAAAATATCATTCAGCTTCATCTGCTGCGAAACTGGTTAGTGAAGAGTCGTTATCGACAAAGAAAGCAGCCTCTGTTTGTAATTCACTTTCAGAAGAGGGTATAGAACTTCCATCACCCACACATTTTGGTGTTTGGAAACACATCAAAGGAAGCAGAACAAAAAAGGGTTAAAAATTAAGACCAAATCAATTTTACAAAAAGAGTTTTTCTGTCTTCATTTTGATGGGAAAATGATTTTGAAGAAAGAGTATCAAGTTGTTTGTCTCCAAAACGAACATCGTATTATAAACTTGGGAATTCTTTGTTGTAGAAGTGGTTCTTCTAAAGACATATTTGATGAAATTAGAGTCTTGATGAATACAACGCTTGGAAAAGTATAAAAATGATTATTTCCGATACAACAGCAGTTAATAAGGGTAAAGAAAATGGTGTTGTAGCTAAAATCCAAAAAGCCATGGCAAATAAAGGTTTTGAGTGTCCACAATTCATTTGGTTGCCAGCACCATATTCTTGACTTCGTATTAAGACATATAATGGATTTCCAAATCGGGGGCACCACCAAAAGCCCAGATCTTCACTACAGTTTCATAACTGAAATCTGTATTAATTACTAGTTACTATTTTTTTACAATCATATCATTTTAATGCGATATATTTCTGGAATTTGACTTCTTTTTTTTGAAAAATAAACTTTTCTGAATAATTTTCGAAATTTTGATTGATAAAATGAACAAATTCAAAATTTCATCAATATAATTTCATCAAAATTATCTATCAATCACTTAAAAACTATATAGTAGTTGATAGTCCTATTCAATGTATATATATTTAAACTTTGATCGAGGCGCGCGAGGTTTTATAGGTTAATCCATGTAAAATTGATTGTTTTCCGTTTATTTCAATATTATTCCTCAAAAAATTGCGCGGGGTTTCAAAGTTGAAAAAAGTTGTATGCCTAAAGTTTACAAGTTTTAGGAAAGTGTAAACTAGAAATTTAATCTTTAGCCAAGTGTAATAATAATAATAATGTTTAACCCTGTAAGTTCTAGGGGAGAGGGCGGGGCGTTTTATTCCTATTCACTAAAAAAATTAATTGTATAAAATTTTCAGTATCTTAGGAAGGCTTAGGCAATTTTTAAAAAAAACTTCTCCCATCTTTCATTTGTTCATGGTAGTTGAAAATTAGTATTTTCTTTTTCATCATTCGAAAAAAAATTAAATACATAAATTGAGCAAGTAATTTTAAATCATCTATTTTGATATTAAATCATTTAAAGATGAGCACATAAGAAAATTCAGACAATTTAGATTTTAGAAAAAAGACGCACATAATTTACTTGACTTTAAATTCCGCTTGGACTAAGATTTAAGAAGTCAGCTAATAGATATACCCCTATTCGACTAGTGAAGATGTTTGTGCATTGAAGAATTCAGTAAAAAGAAGTAACACAGACAAAGCAAAATACCTTCATAACAATTAAACTGTTTTTCAGATTGTAAAAAAACATTGATAATGTAGTAATCATTGTCTGTAAACAAAAAAGTTTTGGCCATATTTATCTATCTTGGCTTTTATAAATGCTTCAAGAGGATCTTTAATGAAAAAGACTTTTTAGAATTTCAGCCAAACAATTACTGAATTTTGCATCTGGAAACTTATATAATAAATAAATCTGTTGATTTGAACATAATTTATTAAATCTTAACATATGTAAAATTCAACACTTCGATAATCTTGTACTTTTTATAATTTTATATTTCCATTATCTTTCACTTCAGTGTGAGAAACTCAACCGTGCTTTATGTACAAACCAATTTTAATAAACCTCATATCAGGTATTGAGTTTAAGCAACGCCATCATGATCTTTGATATAGGCAATTTTTATAGAAATAGATATAGAAATTCTAACATGCTTAAGCTTTGTCAAGATGGAAACCAAAATACTGGTATCCTTTTACAAAGTATTTATTTTTCCACAAAAGATCAATAGAAACTTTTCATCAAGAAAAGTTTCTGTTCATAAATTTTGTATCAAAGGTTTAGTAAAAATTATCATTTCTACTTGTCATGGAGATTTCGCCAAAAAACAATTATGTTAAACTAAATCGTTTTGATGAACTGATACTCTTTCACTTTTAGAAGAAACGGAATATGTTATGTTAAACGAGCCCAAATTATTTAAGATAGGTAGGGAGATGTTGAATTAAGAAAAACATGAAGCGAACAGATAAATTAATACTAATAGGTAACTCATATATTGACCTGACCTTAGACGCCGTTATGCATCAACAAACAGACTTATACAAGTAAATTTACAAGAAAAAGTCTTTGAAATATGAAAGGAACAAAATAAAATTAATAGTAATAGATAAAGTAGTAGATAATCTGTCGGATATTGTATGAAGTTTCTCATATATATGAGAGCTTTTCCCTTTTTAATAATTCTACTATAGGAATATTTTATTCTCCCATAAGAGGGGACTTCGGATATATCGGATTTGTACGGACCACGAAAATTATCCGATATATTCGAATTTAAATACATGTTTGCATCATATGTTGATTACTTCATTACAAAATAATATTTATTTAAGAATATTTATATACTACACGATTGAAAAAAGTCTGTAATAATAGGCTGCTTTGATTTTAAGGCTGATTGTGTCAGGACCAGCTTATCAAACTGTCTGCCATTTGTATAATATACCTTCGTTATCATCGCAAGAGAGAGAGAGAGTAAAACTTCTAACACAGTCAATAGCATTAAGCGCATCTAATCTGGTTGGAACTGGGAAAGATTGAGATTCGATAGAAGTTCTAAATTATTCGAGACTGTGTCTTGATCAGAAATGGCATCAATTATTTCTGCATTAGTTAGCGTAGCTATATCAATTGTAATCATGCATTGATGATATATCACAAAGTTTCTTTTCAAGTTGATTCCATACATTTCTGAACTCTTTTTGTTCATTATCAAAAGTTTCTGAAACTTCTTCAATGTCAACATCAGTGGAAACAAAATCCACATTATGGTAACAATTAAGAACGGTTCAATTTTTTTATGAGATCAGATAAAGTTTGAGGTTTCATACTAAACTTTGTTTCTAAATCTAGCTGCTTTGTATTGAGATTCTTCTCATAGAACTTTATTATTTCATACTTTTCTTTTAATGTTATTGTTTGTCGCTTTCGTTTGACTTGCTTTGCCATTTTTTAAAAAAGAAACAAAAGTTATTGAAAAATAATAAAAATCAATACATGGAATTTTCAAATAGCTTTTATTTAAGACTTTTAATACAAACAATTATTTAACTCACAACAATATAAATAAACACGTAAAACAAAAAGTATAGTCTATGTAATTAATGCTATAAAAAATTTTTTAAATAAAAATAGATTATATACACTTTTGAAGTGTTTATAAAATATAGATGAAATTAAAAAAAAAGAAACTTATGAGTTAGAAAAGTAAGTTGTTAATCAAAAAGATAATAAACAAATTTTATGTTCAATAAGTTTAAGTTATGAATTCTAAAATTTAATCCGATATGCACGAATCATTTTTTCTATTGGGATTATAGAAGCTATCCGATATATTTAATAGCGGATCCGGTATACGCAGTTTTTTTAAGATGGAAAACAAAAAAAAGATTGGGACTGTTTCTTATATATAATCGATTATCCGATTTTTACTGTATAATTCTACGAGTGACACACATTTTGAGGTTGCAAATATACAATATATGATAAAAAAATTTTATTAAAATTTTACCATTTTACGTTGTTCGATTTATCGCTGTTTTGTGAGAAACCTACTGATATTCGGAAACAGATATATTACTCTTACATGCAATATTTCGCACAAAATAAGATTCATTAAAATTTTATCGTATGCGTTGCTCGAGTTTTTGTTATTTTGTGAGAAACCTAATGTTTATATTCAGAAACTTATATAAAATTAATAAAAGAATGACGCTTATTTTATAACTAATACACTGATCAACACCAAATTTATTGTTTAACCCGTTAACGGCCAGAATAATCAGACGATATCTAGTATAGAAAGGAATGCAAAATTTATGTTATATTGAAAGACTTCAAAATATTGACCTGCCTTCTTTATATTATCGAAGCCTGAGAAATGAAATGATATCAATATTTAATATCGTAAAAGGAAATATGAAGATTGATGAGAAAGTTTTGCCTGAATATTCGAAGAGAATTTCCAGATCACACTTGCTGAAGTTTGCACCTGAATCCTTTCAAAAGTATAGAAACAGATATTTAATCCAAAGAGCATACAATCACTGGAATGGCCTACCTAATGAAGTTGTTAACTCAATTACTGTGAAAGAATTTGAAAAAAAACTCGATGAATTTTGGAAAGACATAAGATTTGCCGTTCGTTGAAAAATACGCTATATTTGATGCAATTCTCATAGGCTGCTAGCCTCTTTAAATTGCTTAATAAACTTATGTTATGTTATGTTATGTTATAGAGCAGAAGATTTATATTAAAAAGCATTAATAAACGCAGACGATTCACATTTTTGTAAAGTCAACATATGTCGACTGTGGTCGATAACCGGTTTTAGCTGATTTAGAACAATTTTGCTAAGCTGAATCCTTAATCAGGTCAACTTTCTAAACTAAGCCACTTTTTGTTTTTTGCCGTTTTGTTTAAATATTCGGGTATTTTCAATACAACATTTTTTTATTTCTAGAAATAAAGAAGTCTAAAGAGAGTAGAGCTTACAAAAATAAGACTGATATATTCTGTTACATCTGCGGCAAATACACCATTGTTTCTAACAGGAAACCAGTCAAAAATTTTGTAAAACGTTCTTATTATGCATATTTTGGAATTAAATTTGGAGATCAGGATAAAGCTTGGGTGAGACACATGGTAGGCATAGCATGCACCTAGTATCTGCGTCAATGGACCAATGGCAATACGAGTTGTCTGAAGTTTGGAATTCCTATGGTTTGGTGTGAGGCGACAAATCATTCCCCTGACTTCTACTTCTGCACTATTCATGTAACTCAGATCAACAGAAAAACCGTAGGAACCTAATTTATCATGATCTTCCACGTCGTCATGTACCTCACTGTGATGAAATTCCAGATCCCTTCTTTAGAGAATTTTCTGACATTAGTGATGAATTCCTCTAGAGGTCAAGAAAATGAAGAAAAAGAGTGATTATTATTAACGATGATTCTCCACATTCTTTTTTCCAAAATGAGCTAAATGATCTTGTCGCGATCTCAGCTCGTCAGCCGAACTGATAGCATCCAGATTAAAGGAAAAAACATCCTCTCTGACACATTTTACCACAACAGACATCAAGAGTACCTACATTTTTTCTTTGAAGAGAAGGACTTGGTGTACAGTACAGATATTGTTCAGCTTTTGCACAAGCTTGGAGTGTCACAGTAGGAACTCAAAGATTGGAGACTGATCATTAACAGCAGCAAGCGATCGCTGAAATGTGTTCTGCTGCACAACGGTACCCAGTTTGCCTCTATACCCCTTGCTCACTCGACTATACTGAAGAAAAGTATGAATCGGTGAAATATGCGCCGGAGAAAATTTGTTATGATCAACATGAATAGTTTATTTGTCTTAATCCTAAGATGGTGAATTTTTGTTAGGATAGCACTCCAACTTCACCAAGTATCCACGCTTTATGCTCATGTGGGATTATAAGGACACTGCATAACATTACGCGAAAAAGGGCGGACCTGTACGAGAGGAATTGGTGACTTTCAACAACCCTCTTGTACACAGAGAGAGGATATCTTTCAACCGCTTCACATTAAGCTTGGCTTGATTAAACAGTTCAGGAAGGCTCTGGAGAAGGAATGTTATTGCTTTACTTACTTATGTAAGACTTTTTCATTTTAACCATAGAGAAGTTGAAAGCTGGCATCTTTGTTGGTTCACAAATCCGTCAGTTCATCAGAGATCTGAGTTGGAGAGTTTGTGAAAGATTTCTAGGCAACAAAGCTCTGCGGACAATGCAGAACTTGTCAGCAATATGTTGACTGCTTTCAGAAACCTCGGATGGAACATGAGCGTCAAAATGCATTTATTTTCACATATAAATCCGTTTCCTGAGAATCAGGGATCGATGAGCGACGAGCAAGGAGAGGGATTTCATCGGGACATAAATGAGATGGAGATCAGATATCAGGGAAGCTGGGATACAGTCGTGATAGCTGATTACTGTTGGATTCTGAAAAAGGACATCCTTGTCGGTGTGCATTCTAGGAATAAGAATAAACGGTAGTTCATGCCTTGAATTTTGAACAATGCTGACGTAATGTTCAATTTACATATACGTATATCTTTATCTAGATCTTTATCGTCTATTATTAAATTTACAGAAATTTAATTTTGTAACAATTAATTAATAAATTATGCTAAAAGACGCTTTTTTCTTAAAAATCAAGTAATAATGTCACAAAAATATAATCGATTTAGTCAGAAGATCGAATTTTTTAAAAATCATATTAGTATAAAAACCTAGCCTGATTGTAAGAAACGGATGTCATTTTTGGATTTAGCCTTGCAAAATTGCCCAAAATCAGTTGAAAAAATAGACAATTTTCAAAAAAATTTTGCAATAATTTTTTTAATTCTGTTTATTTATTTTTGAGAAAAATTTGAAATCTAAATATGATTTTCACTAGAGATGTATCGGATTGAAATTTTTTTACATCCGCGGATATCAAATTTGACATCCTAGCGAATGCGGATGTGAGAATTATTTTTTTTAGAGGATGCGGATTCATAATCGCTATTCTACTTTTATACTTTTTATAAATTTAGAGAGATGTCAATGTATATGTGTTAACATAAAGACGTACTTATCATAAAAATTTTGGATAAAGTTAAAATTGAAAAAATCCGAAAAAAACTTTACGATAAATAGAAAAATATTTGAAAATAGCGAATGTTGAAACTTAAATGATCCGCAGATAAGGATGTACAGTTTTTTCCGGTAAATCCGCTTCTGCGAATGTGGATATCGGATACATCTCTAATTTTCACAAATAATACAACAAAATTTTGCAGTTTCTTTCAAATATAGTTGTTATTGCAATCTTTTGCAAAAAGTTTAAATGTTTCATTAAGAAAATTTTCTAAAAGAATACTTCGATTTCATTTTATTTCGTATAGCTTTAGTTACGAATAGCCAATCAGAATTCTTTTCTAAGTAGAAAAGCAAATACACAATCAATAGTGCTACTAATTTTGTATTTTTTCTTCATTTGGTTAATTTAAATATTTTAAAAAAAATTCATAATTTATTTGACGTTTTTAAGAAGGTTAACGCTTATTAAGAAGGTAATTTGTTATTCAGACTTCGACTTCATTTCTAAAGAACTTTGGTTTGCATTAAATTTTTCTGAACCTTATGAGAACTATGATACACTCAACATTGGATTGGAACTACACTTTATAACTTTTTTTAAACCTAATGAAAAATCAATTCAACAGTACAATAAGAATACGGCCTTCTATCTAAAATCTAGATAGACATATATCCAGCGTTGTGGAGTGGTAAAAATATTTGACTACTCCGACTTCAACTCAGTGGCGTAGCCAGAGGGGGGGGGGGTGGGGGAAGGCGGGCAGTGCCCCCCCCCCCCCCAAATACCTTTTCTGCCCCCCCCCCCAAATAATTTTATTTCCAATATGCTTGCCCCCTAAATTCCTTGCATGCCCCCCCCCAACTTCCATTTTTTGGCTACGCCACTGCTTCAACTCCACTTATATATAATGATAATTTTGCGAATTATTATTTGACTTTAAAAATTTATAATTATGCAACATCAACTTCTCTCTTTCAAATATTATAAATCCCAAAAATGTGTGATGACATGTACCATATTTCAAGGTCATTTGTGAATGTCAATTTAGGAATGGTCATTGAAAGATTTCCTAAATTTTAGACATTTCTGCTTTATGCTACAAGGCAAAATGTTTGATCTATTTTCTTTAAAATAATTCATTAAAATGTTCTACTGATTTGTATTTGTAGTTTACTGTCTTTCTTGCATTGTCTTCAAAAAGATTTTCAAATTATTGTCTAAAACCTTTTTATCCAAGACAAAACAATACGATTCATAAACAGAATATGCCCTAAATTTTTTTCCTAAAAACTTTCTACTCATAAACTGAGTTTTGCTCTTTTACAAACTAATTTTAAGATAAAATAAAAAGTTCATTCTTTAATTTTATTAAATTTTCCAGCCCTTCCTTCTCTATGAGTTGCAAAAATACAAGGTTTGGTCTAAAATGATAAACATTTTTATGTCGCGTTTTTGTAATCTCGCACACTAAAGAGAATGAATATATATTCATAATAGAGTGGGTAGAAATCAAACAAATTTACAGTTGGAAATATGAAACATGTTTTTTTTAATATCCAAATTTTAAGACCTGTTCAATAATGTTATCATACTTTTTTTTCTCAATATTTTTCACTTCTTGCCTTGACAATTTCTTTTGGATAATAATTAATCAATGTCTTGTTTGATGACCCAAAACTCTTTTACTTGCTGAAGATACATCGTTTACCTCTTTTTCCACTACTTGTGAATGGCAAGGATCCTTTCAATATATTTTTAATTTGTAAAAGAGGAACTTCTTTTTCACAGTCAAAATCTTTTTTGAAGCATCTAATATTATATAATTAAACCACTTCCTAGTTCATTAGAACATTGTAGATCTTCCATTTAGTCAAGATACATATTTTTTTTAATTATTTGTTTTGATCACATGTTCTCTTTTCAATTAGTTTTCAACTTGGTTCCTTCTCTCATACAAATTTTCAAAAGATTTTATAATAGGTTTTATTTTTTTTAATAAATATTTCATACTCAAGATGATTGTAGAAAGTATTATAATTATGTACAATATTATAAAAAAGTATTAAATATTATAAAAGTATTATAATTATAATTATGTACAATATTATGGCAAGCATTATCGATAATCAGCAAACTCCAAAGGCTTTTCAGCATCAAAGCAATTTTGAAGAAAGGTTGGCATTGACATTAACTTTTTCCTTCCACTCAATCATTTCTAAACAGTTCTTTACTTCAAAATTTCCAATTATTTTCCTTTTATCACATCTCATAGATGTGTGACGACTTACCAGCTTAATTTTATTCAGAGCAAATAATCGTTTTTCTTTATCATCATCTGCTAGTTTTCAGGATGAGCAAAAAAACAGTTGTTTATAAAAACAGATCTGATTATACTTTGATCATGACTGTTAAGACCTTGATATAAATTTAACATATAGTAAAAAAATTTTGCTCCATTTTTAAAATTTCCAATCTTTCTTTATTTTGAACCAGACTGGAGCATGGAAATTTAAAATAAAAAACACAGTTTTTTTAAATTTTCTGTGAGACTTGTTTTGCTGATATAAAGTCGTAGAATGCGATTTGCAGTGGTCAACCATCTTGAATGATTTATCTATCCAGGTTACGAATTTTGCAGAAATTCTCTATATTTTTGATCTTCCTTTGCGTTTTGTATAAACAAACAAATTTTCAAAAAATATTTCTGCTCCATTAGACAAAGAATCGAGAAAAAAGGTGTTTTCTTCTTTAATTTTACCTTTCACCTTATCAAAACAAACAATCGGATTTGTTTTCAGATCAAAATTGAAACTGTTAAATAAATTTCCTTTTGTAGATTTAGAACCAGAAGTAGGTCCATCAAAGACTTGAATATATTTTCTTAAAAAAAAATCATTGGTGTGTAACATACAGACAAAAGTTTGTAAAGCTCTTTTCAATTTTTTGTCTAATTTTCTAACGATGCCATTATTTTACCAAAATTTGTATTTGCGCCATCACATAAAATAGCAACCAAACAACGTTGAGATTTTGTAGAACAAATTACAGATTAAATTTCCTTGGTAATGTTTTCAGATGAGTAGATTTTTGGCAATAAATGATCAATGTATTTTTGTTCTGGAAAACTGACTAAAACATAATGCCCTTCAGCTTTCAATTGAGAAGAATTATTTTCTTTAACTAACGTATTATCAATCTTTCAATCAAATCCCAAACAGGTAATTTCAAAAGGAGATCCTTCAGGTTTTTTGCTTCGATATTTCTCCATTAAATACTTTGGCGTCTAAGTTTAAATGGTAGCAGTGCTGCACTCGTGTCTAAAATATTTAAATCTTTTAATACAGCATTAATGTTTAAACATGCATCTCTATTGCTCACATTTGATCTGTTTTGCATAACTCGGAATATTTAATTCTAATTTGTATCAAATTTTTGCCCAACACATCTGCTTCCCTTTCTATTCATATATATTTAAGTACTTAGTTTTCTTTTTTTGTTTCGACTTTATCTAAATTTCCTAATTTCATTTTTCTTTCGGTGTTTTGATCAATCCAAAAAGTCCATTCCTTTAGTGTATTTTTTTAATCTTTTGAATATGTACAATTTTCTCTTGTTTTAACACCTTTTGAAAAACACTTGCAAGAGCAAATATCGAAAAGCTTGTTAAAATTTTCTATGCTACTTTTATATTTCAATGAAGTTTTTAAAATTCACTTTTTCTTAGAAGGATATTTAGAAAGTATTTGAAGATTAGAAATAACTCTTTTTATCTTAACAATCACACTTTATTTTGTGATATGAGGTATTGATGCTTTTAAGCAAATTTGAATAATTTGATCAGCTAAACATAAAATGGCGTTCGCTATATTTGAGTTAAATTCTCTTCCTTTCAAATATAATTATATGCTAAAAGTACATCTTTAAAAGTTGGTAGTTTATTCCTTGCAAGTTCATGTGACATTCCAAAAATCGAATCGTTTTTTGCAAATAAAAGCCATTTTAATTAAAAGACAAAACAAAATACATATAAAATTATTTGTAGTCAATAAAAATAAACTTTTCATTTCAATAAAATATAAAAACATTGTATTTAAAATATTTTTTATTAAAATTTTGATATGAAAAATATACGCTTTAGTTTTCAATTTTGTCAGCTTATTATAAAGTCGCAAATGTTTAATCAAATTTTTTGAAATTTTTATTCATTGCCTCTTTTTATTGACACGAACGAACAATTATTTTTGCCCCTCTCTAATAAATAACCACATAGTGGTAGAACTATAGAGGCATTTTTATGTGTTACTCCCATTTGTGTGTTTAAAGTAGATGAGAGTAATTTTAAGGAGGCATACTGTAGAGATAGTTGGCATTTGTGTGCTTAGAACAGATGATATTAATGTGAAGGAGGCATAGACTACTCTTATGAAATAAATTTCAACAAGTAAAATTCTTCCTCCTTTGAAACCCGAATTTAAACTAAAAAGCTAAAATTTAATAGTACATACAACTCGTTATAGACCAAAGACTGTTGCATGCATATACAAATTTTGTAACTGCATCACTATTTTTCGCAAATGCGAATAGGTGTGGTGTATACACTTACTATGGTAATAGCTAAGCGCTTCTTTGATAAAGGTATAATATATAGCCAAAGGATGTAAAGGTGCAAAAAGTTCTGATGAGTTGTGAAATTTTGTATATAAATCTGATGAGTTTAATATTTTTAACTAATAAATTTTGCTAATAAATTTGGAGATATGCAATATACATAACTATTGTAAGCTATCTATGCAAAATTTTAAAAATGTTGTTTTGTAGTTTTTTTGCAAATGACCAGCTAAAAAAGGGGTACCTCAAAAAACTATATATATATACATATATCACTTTTTTTCGAAAATTTTAATGTTAATAACCTTTTCAAAATTATTTCAATTTTTATGAAATTTTGAAACAGGGTTTCCTTGGTCTATATTAACAGTTATGTAAAGTTTGGTGAGCTTACATTATGTAGAAAAAAAGTTATAAGCGCTTAAAATTTATTACATTGATGTATACAAGCTGGCTTTTGCTTCTTAAGCATATAAAATTCCTCCAAAGCGTTGCCAAGCTATCGAAAACTATTTATGAAATCGCAATAATATTACGACTCCAACTCTTTCTCAAAAGGTGCGACTCCGTGCGACTCCGACTACACAACCATACATCTATCAATATTTTTATTGCAGAGATGACCACTGACCAGTATTGCATTGTTATTAAAATTTTATTGATTGTGTAGGAGTCGGCATAGTTTTGTCGACTTTGACAGCTACGAGTTCTTGAGTGCCATTGACTCCAACTCCGTATTCAAAAATTGATGGTTTTCAAAAAATGAAGGTGATAAAAAATTCCCTTGAATGCTTATAAAAATATTTTAGAGTCAAAACAAACACAAATTTTACATTAATTTTTAAACAGTTCATTATTATTCGGGTTTTGCATTCAGATAATATTATATTTTATTTCAATGTATTTGTTTACTCGTTCTATTAAAAATGGGCATTCAAAAAATTAAGTGTGCGTTTAAATTTTATAGCTGAGATCTTTTTTTAACCTGCTTTGCTTTATGCCAATGCCTTTTTAATTTTATTCAAATTTTGTTTTCAAAAAATTCAGCCATCGAATAATTACATTAAAAAACAGAATCACGAAGCAAAAAAGTTGAAATCTTGGGTTCGATACAAGCGGAGGAATTGTGCCTTCTCAATGAAAACACGCCACAGTACCTTTACATTTACGATAAAGAAAGGAAACCCATTTTGTAATCCAAATATCTTGGATTAAAAAAAATTATATAAGAAAAGAAAAATTTTAATATGCTTACATTTATGTGAAGCAAAAATTCTACTTAAGCATGGGTTCTTTCTTAATTCTTATCCATTTGTAGATTCGATTTGCTAGACATTTTGAACAAAAAAACATTAAATACTATTTTTATTAAAAACAATTTATAAAAATGAATCTTTGACAATCGAAATGAAAGTTTCAACAAGAAAATCTGTACACAAATAAAATATATATACTTTATATGTATGTATCTATATTCATACATGTATAGCATCCATACATATACATACGATTATATATATATATATAATCTAAGTATCTTAATTCGATAAATTACAAATGAGTTAAGCCAGTCTGTTTACTTCGAAGAAGCGGCGAAGGTAGTACACTTGACCAACTGTCATTAGTAAGAGAATAAAAGCTTCAAAGAAAGACCAAATAACAATTTTGAAATTCGTACTCTCATTAACTAAAAAGAAAAAAGCAACAATTTCATTTTAGAAGGCGTGTACAAGCATTTTGTCCACAATAATAAAACGTAATATATATGATCTACAGGGGGCAGGGGTAGGGTACGTTCATCGCCCCAAAATTTTGAAATTCTTCTTACTTTTTTCGTGTTGTGTATTGGTCTAAAAAACGCATCTCCAAGATTCTACAAAATTCAAAATCAAGTGAAAGAAATTTGTTGTAGATGGCGTTAATTTTTTAATTAAAGCATTTTTAAAAACGCATCTCCAAGATTCTACAAAATTCAAAATCAAGTGAAAGAAATTTGTTGTAGATGGCGTTTTCAAAAAATATTTATAAATTTTATAAAGATTATAAATGATTTATTAAAAGTTTCCATAATAAAATTTTAATTTGTATTTTTCTTAAGACACCATATTTTTTCAAGTTTATCAAATAAAAAATGAGTTATATTTTACATAAAACATTAAGGTATAAAAAGTAATACAGAAATGGCATATATCTCTTAATTTTTCGATTTTGTGTTTTTTATTAATGATGTTCCTGTACCTGAATACTTGCAAATTAAAGATTGAAAACTTCCTACCTTCTCACAAGTTCTATTATGCTACTTAAGGCACATGAATAGGTTAAAAAATGAAGATTCTTCGAAACAATGAAAGATTAGTGTGCTTAGTTTAAAAATCGTTGTTGAAGAAATAAAAAAGTACTATCAAAAAGCAAACATATCTACAATAGATGATAACAAAATTTACCAAACTGAGTATGCTAAAATGGAAAAAATAAATCCCCAAAAGCAACAAGTTAGCAAAAAAATCGGAGATTTTAAAGAAAAATAGGAAAAAACGATGCCTTTTTGGCCATGGGATGTTTTGAAAAGGCTAGAAGATATGAAATTTAGAAGAAAAAAAAATGAAATTGATATTTTTTTTTCAAAAAATGATGGAAAATAGAAAAGAGGCTTGATATGGAAGTACCTATATTCAAATTTTTTAATAAATGAAAAAAAGGGTAAAAGAAAAAAATGCATGTCTTGAAAATAAACAGCAAATAAAATTTTAAGCAATTGATGGAAAAAAGTTGGAAAGAGGTTATGATGAAGAAAGTTTACAAGATGAAAATACACAAGTTGTGTACAAAAGATGTAGGAAAATTGAACCTAATATATTTGTACCCCACGATATATTAAAAAATGAAAGAATAGTTTCAACGTTACCTAGAAACAATGTTCACTCACTGCATCTTTTGCTATTTTTCAATCATTATTAGAAGCCTTTGAGGGCGATGCAAACAAAATAAATATTCATCCTACTCATGTTTATAAATATAAATTTGCATTTGTAGTAAAAATTGCAAGCAAAATAAAAGACGCATGGATTTCATCAAGCTAGATTAATCCACATTGGGACGAAAAGCTATTATCTGCATTAAAAAATAAGTTTCACTATGAAGAAAGAATACCAGTTATTGTTTCAAATAATAACATGGTTGAAGTACTTGGCGTGTCATTGATCAGTCCTTATGCTATCAAGTTCTTCGGTGAATTTACTCGAAGAATGGAATTATAAAGATTTTGTAAAAACAATGATTTTTAACACAACTAGCTATAACACCGGACAATTAGCTGCAACATGTATTTGCAGTCAAAAAAAGTTAAGGAAACCTCTTCTTTGGTTGGTGTCTTTGTCGACATCACATCGCTGAACTAATACTAAAAAAGAGTGGGAAGACTTAAAAATATATACGGCATCTGGACCAGAGTATGAGTTTTTAAATAAATTAAGAAAAGAATTCATAAAGTTATCTTCAAGTGACAGAACAAATCATAATTTTTATGAAGGTGAAAACGATAAAATTAAAGCTTTATTTTTTTTAAATGTCAAAAGAAAAGTACATTAGGACAGATCATAAAGAAATACTCCTTTTAAGTCTTATGTACCTTGATGGTGGGATATTAAATTTAGATCACCACGCTCTGAATAAAGTTATACTGAATAAAGTTATACTGAAAAAAAATTTCAGAGGATACCTAAAAAAAATTTAACGGTAGAAAAATGTAAAAAATACACAAATTTTTGTGTTTTAATTATTGCCATGGTAGTTTTCCGCAAACATTACTGCAGATACAGTTATTAATGATTTAAATCTTATCAATTCATTTTTGGGAGAAGAAAACTCAATGAATACTTCTGCTAAAATGGTTTTTATGAATCATCTTGGGTATTTAACTAAAGATTTCATATTAATATCTCTTTTCAATAAGAAAATCGATCTTTATCAATACCAAAAAAATTGTTGAAAGTATAAAATATTTTTAAAAGGAAAGGAAGGACTTTTTTTAATATTTTTTTTAAAATTTGTATGAAACTCAAGAGTAAAATAAGTAAAGTAAAATGAAAAGTCTACTCACATCACAAGCCAAACAAGTCAAGATATAAAATTAATTTTTTTTTTAATTATTGATGGAGCGAAAGGCTTTTAACCCCCTTTAAATCACATTGGGAGGGGGCATCGCTACCCTCCTCTCTCAAAAGTGCAACCCTGCCTTACATACGTTTCGAAAGCAAAATAACAATCATCTTATACTATACATACTGTTGAGTGCTTTATATTCATTTATGAAAGTTGTAAGGTGAAGACTGAAGGTAGTAGTCTACTGTTTTATAAAACAACACATAAAATCAAATATAAATTGCATATGTAGACAAAGATCATTGAACATATATATGGTAGTCATTCACTTGCACCATCTTACACTTGCCCCATCTTACACTTGCACCATCTTACAGGTTCTTAATCTTTTACTTGAAACATCTTATTATTATAAGTTTCAAGGCAGGAACGTAGGCTGCAAACTTTCAAGAGACAAGTTATTTAAAGGGGCGATCTCCCTAGTCATAACTTTAAAATTGTTCAAACAATATCAAATACTCTTACGCATTTTTTACGAACATTTTCTCCTTTTCTACGATCTTTTAGATATAAACTTTATATGTATTTTAGAACTTGAAGATTTATAATAATTTAATTTATATAGAATAATATTGCACATATATTAAGGCAGGTAGTTGAAAATTAAAAATGTAAATAATTTAGACTTATCTGCTTTGTTTTAACAAGTAAAAATATATTATTAGTGGATAGCAGGCCCATAACCAGATGGAGCGAGAGGGGGCAGCTGACTCCCCTAATTTTTTCAGATTAATAATAATTCTAATAAAATTTCGAAAATATTTACATCCAATATCAAGGACATATGAATTGTCTCTTTTACAAATGACTAATATAAGGATAAAGAGGACACAGGATATAGATACTCTGATCGTAATCTTTTTTAGATTTAGTCTCTCCTAAAAAAATTTAGGTTACGGGCTTGATGGGCAGGGTCAGATTAACATAGGGGCTATTGGGCCTGCAGCCCCAGGTCCACGGCCCACTGCAAAAAATAGGCCCTGAGTTATTGAAAAGACTCATACATATGCAAAATATACAATCGGGTTAATATATAATCCATGTCATTTTTTAGTTTTTTTCTTTAAACAACATACGTAACAATTAATACTGGTATATTATACATTGTTTTATAAAATAACCTTTTCTTAGAGAAATCATAGGGCCGAGGATCTATACTTAGGGGGAGGGGGCTAACGTTTTCTTTAAATCATATAGGGCCACAACAAGCTACAGCTCCAGGCCCCACGTTCCCCTAATCCGCCCCTTGGTGGGTAGCTATTACCTACTTTGCAGAATAGCGTGTAGAGTTTTAAAACGGTAGAAGGCCAGGCATCGAAAGTCCAATCACAAAAAACACTTCACTGTTGAACAATTTATTTCTTTTCTTACACTTTTTTGAAGTAAACTTGAAAATGCTAATTTGCACATGTGTGTTGAAGAAAAATTTTCAGCATTGCTTCAGATAAATTTAGATATTGAAGTATTTTTTTGTCCAAAAGTCACTAAGCTTCAAGTATTCAAAATCAACTTTGCAACAACTATCATTAAACTCATCTTGATAACATTTGGGAACGTTTTCAATTTTTGTTTCAAATGGGTTTTTGAGTAAAGTATGGAATGTTTGACATTTGTTTGGAAAATATGAAACCAATTGGTTTTTTAAAGTCTTCAAATGTTCTATCAACAAACTTCGAAGTTAGCGGTTGAACAAAGCCTCAGTTTGTTTTTCCTCAATGATTAAGTTCAATGTAGGAAGCATGTATATATTTTTTAATTATATTTTCCCAGTAGTGAATCATCGTTCATTTAAAAAGACGATATTTTTTCTTCAAAATTATAAATACATACATTTTCGCCTTGAATTAAGAGATTGTAGGATAGTAAAAAAATCAGCCAAATATGCTAGTATTTTGTCATTCAAAACTTATAGTTCGATTTTATTTTATAATGACATTTATGGTCAAAGGGCTTATTATTAAAATTCAAAAAATATCTTATTTCTGCTTGAAACAAAGGACATAAAATAAGCTTGGATTAAAAAAGAAATTTTTCATAATTTAAAAATATTAAGCATAATAACCTGACCCCAAAAATTTATTTCGACCCCAGTTGGGGTCGCCACCCCTAGGTTGAAAACCACTGCTCTAAGCAATTTTACAGTAACGCGATTTCACTGGATATAATTTTTATGAATAAAGACAAGGATCGCGCCAATGAATGAATATGAAATACGGTATAAAGATTTATAAGCCATACTAATGTGTAAATATCTACTTAAACTAAAAAATTAAGTATATATTTTAAAATATATAAATCTCATATGAAATAGAGGGATGGATGGAAAAAAACAAAAAGAAAATTCAATTACGACACGAAAAAACAGACGATATGTAGTGTAAAGCGGATTTGTAAAGCATTTATAAAAGTAGTCGTTCTTTATTTTTGTAAAGTCGAAAATTGTTGACTCACGGTCTTAACCGGTTAATTATAATGTCCCAATTTAAATGAATGTGATCAGTGAAATTGGAAAATAATTCCAATGTAAACAAAGCTACAAAAATGAATGTCGAATATACAGAAAATGCTATAAAGTAGGAAATTTTTTTTACTTTTTTTGTGAAGTCTATCATTAACATTGAGCATTCTTTGCGTTTCAATTATATTGTTTAGACCTTCATTCAATTGTATCACACCATCTATTAACTTCTTATGGTTTTCGTCAAAAGCTTAAATAAATTAGAATTCAACATTATACAAATCAGGCCTTATGCGAACGGAGCTTTAACACGACAGACAAGTTGTTGTACCCACTTGACAGGCATCATATATGATAACATATGAATGCCGGTGTGAAAATTCGGATAAAGATTATTTGATAAATTTTGATTATTTTGCAAAATAAAAATTTTTCTTGTTATTCATTTCTTTTTAATCACCTGTTTGTTTGAAGAAAAAATACCTTAAAATATTTTTTGTAACACAGTTTTTTACAAGAGTGAAGAAGTGATGTTGTAAATGTGGAACATTGGTAATATATATAGATAAAATGGCGCTGAGAATACGTTGTCAAAAAATGGAAACTTTAACAAAGTTAAATTTTCATTAAAAATTTATAAAATGAAAAAAACAATAGAGAAGAAATCGATCAAAGAAAAACATGTTTACATTATATAAAGGAAAACAGTTTGATGGGGTGCAACAATTTTTTTGGAGTAATGGAGGATGAGAGGAAAAAAATAAAAAAATGTGAAAATGAAGAAAACTTTCCGTTATTTGTTTTAAGTGAATAATACTTTTATTTCCTGATAAATATATGCTTTATTGTGCATTGTAAATTTAAAATAACTTGAATACGTTTTAAGCTTCCAACATTCTCTTTCAGTTATAACATAAATATATGTCATTTAGAAATTCTTTATTATAGTCTCTTTCTAAATGAAAATATAGTAAATTTATTTAGGCAACATATACATTTTAGGATCAAAATAATCCTTTGATGATATAGATTGACGTATATACTTGGAGTTGAAAGTTCTAACCGTTGCTTCATAGCACACTTTGTTACTTCTTGTCTAATTTCTATAAGTATTTGTTCTCAGATTTTGTTTACTCTAATAATGTCACAAATAATTAATTGATAAATGTAAGCCTAAAGCCATAAAATTTCTTAGCTCACTTCAAAAAGGCAAGTCTTTAAAATCAGCACATGGTTTATTTTCAGCTCTAGCAATTAAGAATACCCAGTTTAGCTCATCTATAATTTAAGTTAAAGAGCTTCAATCTACGAATCATACTTTGTTGCAAAAAAAGTTCCGAGAATCTAGTTATGCCTTGCACATCTAAGGAATGGCTAAGAATGAATCCAAGAAACTTAGTGCCATATCTCTATCAAAAAACACAAAGGATGAGTAGATGACATGGCAACACATATTCTATATCTATAATATTGAAACCGTTAGAATTATTATTTCGAAATATTGGAAATGTTTTAGTATCAACAATTGTTACTTAGTCTTTGAGATATTAACTTATCAGCTTTTTATATCTTAAAAAAATTTATTATTAAAAATCATTTTTGTCTTGTTAATCGATACTGACAGATATCAAGGAGATGAAAATACCACTTTAAGGTTTAAATATACTAATTCATATCTAATCAAGGCCAATTTTTTAAATCTAAAGTCAATTTTTCCTCTCTGATGATAAATTACTTGTTTCATTGTTGGAAGACGCATCAAGTTGGCGACGTAATTCTTCTGGGTTCTGAATGTCAAGGCCAAAAAAGACCACTTTTGTCGTCATAGTGGACATTTTGTTATCTAGGCAGAAGAAGTAGAATCCATCCTTAGTAGAAGTGAACATGAATTCGCCATGCGTTTGCTTTTCGATAGCATGCTTTAAGTCATTGTCCGGGCCGATAATCTAAAATAATACTATATATCAAATCATCTTATAAGAATATTATAATCTAAGGTTTCACAAGAGCTGACTAGTCTCCCCGACGATATTCAAATCACTCCCCAGAATTATGCATGTTCATTACGATATTTAATTTTTTCTTGTTACAAATAGATTTAGTTTTCGTAAATCACTGCATGTAAGGAGTTTACTATTAAGCTTAGTGACGAACGCGGTGTTGAAGCTGAGAAAAATGCTGACAAAGCTAAGACTGAGACTTTGCACGAACAGTACAAAAAATTGTACAAAGATCAAAGTTAATAGTGATAGTAAAGCCTGTAATGCAAGACTTTAATCTTGACTCGAATATATTTCAAGCAAATGAAGTTGAAATATTATACATCTTTGATGGAAGAATACCCACTAGACCAGACTGACTGTATTCATTGCTACTCAAAGAATTGGCACCTATAATCAGCCAAGCTGCAACCATTCTGATTATGAAGTCAATCGATGAACGAAAAGTGCGTATTACATAGACACAAGATGCCATAACCCCATATACTTCGTGTATCATTCGATGATCGGCGAAAGCTAGAGAATATTGGTGTAATAGAAGAAGCATGCAGGCAAGATGTGGTCTTCATAGATTTCTCAAGGGCATTTAATAACGCGGATCACGGCCGCCTGAAGATGAAGAAGACTGCGAAATGGTCAAGTGTACTACTCCTTTGTTTTTTATCGGTTATATGACCAATCTTCGGGCTGAAATACGACCCAAAATTTCAATGTATACTCATGATGTGAAAATATAAGGCTCTTGAACTTGTGATGGCGATGAAAATCGACAACTTAGACTTTATAAGATACAAGCGACGTCAAAAGATAGCACAATGCCAATATATAACAACAAATACGGTATAATGTGATTTGGTAGGAGAATCTTATATGAAAGACCTTGGTTAAATTTTGAAATCGAATTTTTTAATTTTATATTCAAACTTCTGTTGCTAAGGCATCTGAATAGGAAAGCTTTATGTACTCATGTTTGCCAACTTGAAACAACCAAACTCAAAATTATTCAATTCATACATTTTTCTTAGATAATATAACACACCGGCATCGATGCCCTATACTAGAAATTGCGCAATCAATCTTGAAACAGTTTACGGGATATGGACTAGAATGGTCAAAGGGCTGCGATGTCTACCATACCAACATTGATTTAGGATGAAAATCTAAACGATAGAAAATAGACATAGACGAAAAAAATTTCTACGTTACCTGAAGTTAGAAAAACTTTTCGTACCAAGTTGAAATTTTAAAAATAAAAATTTCTTTTATCATTTTGATAAATAATTTTGTTACAACAATCCTTATTTCACTCATATTTTAAAAACTGGTATAAATTTGATTAGAATCGTTTTAAATATTCCAATTATAGACTAATGTAAATATTAGACAATTACTTAATTGAATAAAAATAATTTTATTTTACGATTAGTATCTATTCAAAAACTGAAAATAGATATAAACAAAAAAAATAAAAATATAGTTTGAGACAGTTTAGGAAAATTAAAACAATAATATTTTCATATATATATATAAATTTAAACTTTAAAAAAAAAAATAAAATAACCTTTGCATTAATATCCAGAAAACCACCATTTAGGACTTCATAATAAAATGAAACTTTTGAATTTAGTGGTGCAAAATCATGTACACATTTAACCTCATTTGCTTCAATACTTACATAAACACAGGTAAAGAATTTAATATTTAAAATTGTAATAATTAGCAGAAACATTTCAAAACACGTTACACAGAAAATAGAATATTAAAAGGAAAAAAAATTAAATAACACAAAAAATAAATTTTTATTTAATATATAGTTTTTTAACAAATAAAGATAAAAGATATATGCTTAGGTAGATAGAAAGATAAGGATATTTGAAAGATACTTGATTTTAAGCTAGACCTTTCAAAATAGAAATCAAAGATGTAAAAGAAAGAAACCATAGAACTGAGCATATAGTGATATTATGATTGATGAGAATATATCTCTATTAAAATTTTGTAATTTTGAATAGTTAGAATAATGAATTAGTGAGGCTATGGGATAATTCATTAAATTTTTACGAAAAGACATAGAGTATTGCCGCAGGAATTATAGAGGTTGTAGCATTTGAGGATAAATAATAGTCTTATCAAAGCTAAGTGATGTTTTTGAGATTTTACAGAAATTTAACAAATATTTTACATCTTTGTCTTCATTACAATCGTCTACAAACTCTCAGTAAGTCTTTCACCTAGCATTCTTATAATGGAATATTTTCATTTAAACTTACAAATCCTGGTCAAATTTCCCCATTATCGACGCGATGAAGAACAATAGTTGTCAGGGTATATTTGATATTTCTATTACCAATCATCTCATCTGCCTCAAATTGCAGAAAGCATAATTCTCTCTATTTCTACAAGAATATATCCAAAGAACCACAAAGTTCACAAGTTTTTTTTCCTATTTTGAATAAAACGAAGATTCCCATATTATCAAAAATTTTCAAGAATTTTCAAATTTCTCAACTATTCGAATACTCCGTAAAACAGAACAGAATAAATAATCTGCAATTTACTTTTCGTGAAAAATATTCAACTGAGATATTGCACTCTCACTTAATAAATGGGATTGTTGAACCCCTGGAAAAAATATGTTGAAATTCTATTCTTTGATTTATCAAAAGCATTTTATACGGATAATAATCATTCCATTTTGATTGATAAACTTTCTTGTTTTGGTTTAATTGACAACACTCTAAAGATGATTTCTTTGTATTTAATGAACAGAAAACTTATGTGAATTTTGTTTTATCAGATGCTATGTGTGACGACCCTCAAGGTTCTGTCTTAGGCTCTTCGCTTTTCAACCTTTATGTAAATGACATATTTTTAACCTTCACATTTTTGGAGTCTTACTTTATGCTGATGGTATTTGTGGTTTAGTCTTTTTCGCTAAACATAATCATGATAATTTTTCAAAATTTGATATATTGAAAGAAAATTTGAGCATATTGGATAAATGGTGCCCTATCAACAAATTATCGATCACTATGAGTAAATATAAAGCAATGATTGTTTCTTTTAAGACTTATGTCGATTCTGAATTTTTATCAAAACTGGTTTCGAAATAGTAAATTCTCATAATATTTTTGGATTATCAATAGATGATAAATTCAACTTTTCGTCACACACAAATTAGCAAGCATTTAAATTAAATCAAGTAATATGTTTACTTCGCCATAGTAAGCATATATCCCCTACTAAGATAAAGTTACTTCTCTATAAATATTTCTCAGTTCAGTATTTAAGTTTCAGTATTGGTATCCAAAAAATTAATTAAAAATTACTATTTTAAAAAAGGCGTTAATAACTGTTCTTAATTTAAAATTTTGTCTCAAATTTATTATTTGTTTGACTTACTTGATCTTGATGATATTTATAATCACAAAATGGGAATTTTTTAATTTAACTATTTACATGGAAACTATAATATTCTTTTCGAAAACCTAATAAACTATAAATCATGTCATGTATTCAGAACACGGCTTTCGCATATTATGTCATGTGTATTTTATCGTCTATTTCATTCAGAATTCTCAATTTATTATAAAACTTATAAATTTCTACAAAAATTCAATTATTTATTTAATAATATTGATGTTTCTTTGTTATCATTTAGAAATTTTGTAAAAAAACACTTACTTTAACGCTACATTATTTCTATTTTTTGTTGTGAAACAAATTGTTTTTTTGTAAATATAGTTTCATTATTTCCTCTTAATTTATAAGTGTATTTATATTATATGATATGTTTTTTCAGCATAAAGTATCTTACTCGCTGCTTTCTGAATTTGGATCTTTGAAATTTTTTTATTAGATTATACATTGCATATTTTTTTGTGAACTCATCAATTCCCTTGAATTTACATATCTGTTGTGATGTGAATTATTGTCTCTTTTTTGATTAAATTTTTTTCTTTTTCTTTGAGCAAAAATCCTAATAAATATATTAAATTATATAATTTTTTGATCAAATACTTTCTAAATTTTATTGTATACTTTCTAATTGTAAATATATTAAAAAAAAATTTATGTATGCAAATTACAAACTTAATAATGATTTATAACTTCTTAAAATTAATTATTGATTTCATTTCATTTAGCCCTATTAAATCTTCCTCTTAAATATTGTACAAATCTGCCTTTGAGCGATTAGTGAAAGAAAGAGAGATATAATTTATATTTAAATAGTAAAAGATAATGAAGACAGTTTATTTATAAATTTTTGAGAGGGCTCAATTTTTCAAGTTAATTAATTGATGTTTGATTGATAGGGCACATGTGAAAGGTTAATGTAAAGTTTTTGCAACAAGTTGAATTTTTGAGAATAACATCCAGATATGAAGAGATGTTATAATTTAAGAATAAGTTAAGTACAATGTTTAGGTAGTCTGTAAAGAAATGTATGTCGTTAAAAAAAGTGGGTTATCAAAAATGTAGTAAGAAGCGTTAGATAAGGAATTGCATTTGTATTCATAAATATGAGTTAAATTGCTAAGAGGAACAAATAGTACAATATAAAATTGAAAGTGACGGATCTTTGAAAAATGCAAATGACAAAGAGGTTGTATCCGTTGTATGATATGTATTCAAAAAAAATTTTCATGATAGTTTGTGATTCTTGATAGAACTTATTCTCTATTTCTATGAGGAAGGTAGACAAATTAGGAGTAATTAGTTACATTGCAAAGAGCAATATACTAGATTAGTCTTTAAAGCATGTTTTTTTAAGATTTTCATTATGTAAGATAGAAGAGTAATGGGTCTCCAATTTTTGAGAAATTAAGTTCTTTGTGAGTTTTTGGGAAAAGTATCTATTTCTAAATTTTAAATATAGATAATAAGGGAGAGTGTTTCATACATTCCTTCAAAAGAATAAGTAAGTAATATTTAAAAATTTTAAAATGAAAGAATTTCTGTTTGTTTTGAAGATTTCTAAATTTTAAATATAGATAATAAGGGAGAGTGTTTCATACATTCCTTCAAAAGAATAAGTAAGTAATATCAAAAATTTTTAAATGAAAGAATTTCTGTATATGTTTTGAAGACTTCATTGGGGCGCTAATTTTTGAACTATTAGATTAATCTGCTTCAAGATGAAAGGAAAACATATGTTGTATTTGTCAAGCCATATCTATACAGATTACATTTTCATGAAAGAAATTATCATGAATGCTAGATGTTTTACATATTTTTTTAGGGTAATGAACCTTTTTTTAGGGGAGCTTGAAAATTAGCTAGGGGCTTAAGAAATAATGGGGGGGAGGGCTTGTGCCCCAAAATTTAATAGGAAGCGCGGGCTCTTGTTAGTATAGATCTAAATATTTTACAGATTCTTGAGGGTATCTTAGATTGTTAAGGAACCTTTAATCATGTATTGTCAGGGGGAATTCAAAAAAAAAGTATTTTTACCATGTTTTATGCTAGGATTAACAAGAATTAAAACAAGCAGTAATTCCTAGTTTAATGATGTTGTGTTGACTTATGTCAACGAGGAATAAGTGGTGACTCAAGAGATATCATTTATAATATTGACTATATATCTGTTATATCAACGTAGTTATATTTAGAAAAATGGAGAATATAGCTATTTTCTGAAATAAAGATAAATTTTAACATCTAGCAAAAAACTTGAAAAATACATTGGTTATCAATTTATGAAGAAAAAAATTAATTTCTTTAATTTTAGAAATAGTTCTAAGTTGATTGCTCAATAAAATCTTAAAAAATTTTTTTTGATATGCATCTAGTATATAAAATCTTAGTTTTACAGGAATTAAACATGTAAAGATATTCAATTCTCATATGAGTATATAATATTTGGCAATTTTAAAATATTCATTTGTTTAAAAATAAGGTTCGTGTACGTAATTAAACAAGTAAATAGATGTTAACAAAGTATTAACGATTAATAAAAGTGGGTGAGACCCTGACGAGCTTTAAGATTTGGTACGGATGCATTTGATTGAGTTAAAAAATTAAATCATTATAAGGGTAAACTTGAAAAAAGTTTACGGTAATGGGACTGTATGCGTCTTATATTATTTTGCAAAATAAGAAAACAAAAATATTTTTATGCATTAAAAAAATAGCAATGATACGAATGTAACTGAATAAAAAGAGAACAAAAATACTTTCTTACAAATTAAAATATTTTAAAATTTTTTCAAATATCTTTGAAATACATTAAATAAAAATATGTTAATTATATTGAGAAAAAATTTCAAATTGTTAAAATTTATTTTAAAGACTTTAAATATCAAAAAATGTTATTTATCAAATCCTATTAAAGTATTTTATTAAACCAAAATATTTTTTTAGTTAAAAGGAGTTTTTTTAATTTTTTTTACAACACCTTTCACATAAATATTTTAATGAAGTTCAATTATTTTAAATATTTTTTTCATTTGTTTTGGCATTTTCAATAATCTTATTGAATAATTACGCTCAACTCAGTATGCAGTCAAACCTGTATTAAGAAACCTCTCAAGAGAACCATTAAAAGTTGTCTTTCTGGACATCACTTAATCGAGGTCAAATGAGGGATTTTTCAACGCGAACTGGTGGGGGGGGGGGGGGGGGGGCTGTACCTAAAAGTTGACAAAGGATGATGGAATAGGGAGGTAATGATATGTTGACTTCATTTTCCATGAAAAATAAAACTAAAAAATCATGTTTTATCTTTTGCATTTATCCTATATATTTTAATACACTTTGTATTATACATTTACAGCTGTTGTGATGTGAAGGATGGATTTGGTTGTTTACCACTCTTAGTCAGCTTTCTTACATTGCTTTTTACATTTACAGCTGTTGTGATGTGAAGGATGGATTTGGTTGTTTACCACTCTTAGTCAGCTTTCTTACATTGCTTTTAACTAGCTTTCTTAGGATAAATCTGTGGAAGTTAAACTTCTTTCTCTGGCAGGAGAAAGTTTTTATGGATAGATTGGTTGGAAATGACTCTTATTAAACTTATTCATTAAAAAATTAGTAAACAGCCCCTTCCTTAGTTAAAAAATTTTCCTAACGACATTGGACATTTAAATGTTTTTTCTTGGCAACCTTAAAAATTTTGTTATAAATGTAAGAATTTATTTTAATTGATGTGTTTTTTAAACTTGTTTTTTTTATCGTGAAAATGCTTAGATTTTACCCTAAGACCTTACACTCTAAGAACATCAATTTGAGGCTTGGATGACTCAAAAATTTGAAAGTCAAATATGAAAGAAGTAATGACTTCATCAAAATATTCGAGGCTAAAAATTCGAAAATTCGCCTGAACGCGAAAACATTTTGTTTACAAAAAAGTGTAATAGATAGAGGTAAGAGTTACACCAAATTGAGGAAATTAGGTATTTCAGATGTAATAGAATTATTTATTTATAGTATAATAAACTATCGCAAAAGTTATTTTAAGACTCAAGTCATACCCGCACAACTCTAGTTTGAAGTTTAGAAGGAATGCAATGCACACTGAGGTGGTGTGAAAGCCTTCGACAGCAAATATGAACTAAGAATCCGGGAGTTAGTAATTGATGGTTTAACAAAATGTATTAAGCATAACGCTACGATGATACTACAGCGGAAAAATATACTGTTACTTCTTTTATTATTTAGATTCTTAACTGCGATCCAAAGGCACCTGCACAGATAAATCGAAGCAGGGGATAGCAAGCATCAATCAAAAACTAGCCAGTTATATCTAAATTGCATAGAAAATGTTTTAGTGAGTAATGCAAAAATCGCACCAATGAGTTAAAGAATACGAATCATATAGATATGATAATGAAACGAAAGATCATTGACCTGACCAAAGATAGAGAATTTTCAGCTTACATAGGAGTCCTTAGCACACCTCCTGTTGAAGACACCGCGATAGGTCTAGATCGCACAATTCTAAAGATTGTTATTCCCGAATTTGGAGCGGATGAGATTAGAAATTTACCAAACTATCTCTTGATGAGTGCGGTTAAGAGGCTACAATATGAAGTGAACTACTGGTTGACCATCTCGAAGAAGCTCTTGTTGTCTACGTTACGTAGATTAGCTATGTTTACCAATCACAGTGCCAACGGGGATTTTTGAAGTTAAATTTAAAAAGAATTAAATTAAAGTTCTTTCTCGATACATAAATACTTCAATTGCATGATAACTTGCTTTGTTACGCAAATATTTATAAAAGACTATGTTTGCGATGATAAATTCAGAATGACCTAATTTGCATGAAATACATAGGACTATTTATTGGCAAAAACATGTTGCCTTTGCCCCACTATTCTTAGCTCTACAATGAAGTTATTTGGCTAGAGTCGTGGATATTTAACGAATTCTGCAGTTCTTTTTTAGGGGAAGGATTCAAAGGGCAATACAGTAGTGAGGGATGCCAGTCTGAAATGTAATCAATATCATTGATCATCAAATGGATAACTACACACAAGAGAGTTCGTGGTACAGATGTCGGCAATGTTTCGAAAGATACGCATGATAATGAAGACAAAGATCAACAGTAGATTGAAATTATTCAATTAAATATTATATAAACAGGAAATGGAAGATATATTTGGATTCCTCTACCTGATATTTATTTTTTATGCAAATGTTTTTTCTCGTTTTATCTTGATTAAATAAATAATAACAAAACAAAATATATATTAAAAATTAAATTACTAGTGCAGTATATAAGAACAGGGCACTCAAATATTAAAATTTTCGATTGACGGAAGACAAAATAATGTCAAATTAGCAGGGAGGGGTATGGTGATTTTGTTAAAAATTGACAAGATGGGTATCAAAAATAGCTGAAAATTGGTTGATATCATTAGTAAACGCTTTTTAAGCTCAATTATGATGAAATGAAATGGAAAGTTATAGACAGTTGGTAGAGTTGGCCGTTAAAGCAGTTTTCAGTGTGTTTTCAAATTTATTTTTTTTAACTTTTAAAGTACATATTACTAACAATATTTAAGAAGATTAAAAATTAATAAGTGCAAAAATGCTTTTGAAATTCTTCGTTTTGCTTTCTTCAAAAATCTCTTTTGTAAATATTTAGGGAACAAAATTCTTGATTGATTCGGTGCACTATTTTGTGTTTCAAGGGTCAAATGCCTCTTTCTTTTTACAATGTTTATTTTATTAACTGTAATTCTTAAAAAAGAGTAAGTATACAATTACTTATAATTTAAGTTTTTAGTCTTTTTTATTTTGAAAAACTTTTTCTTTATTTAAAAAGTTATAGGTTGGAATTTTTTTGAGGGAAATTTTTAAAATTATTTCAACTATCAAATATTTTCGGTCAATGTATTTATATTTTATTTGAATTATATAAAAAAAAAGTATCCTAAATTTTCACTTCCTTAAAATTTAGCGAGATTTATTTTTGATTTTCAAGAAATGATAATTATATATAAAAAACTAAAAAAAGTGAAAAAGAAAAGTTGAAAGTTAATATTACCTTTTATATTTGTTTCTTATAAATAGGAAAAACGTAAAATAAACTTGAAACCAATGTTCAAATTCTTTCCTTCGTTACTGTTAAAAGATGTAAAAGCTTCGATCAGTCTACTTTGACATTTTTTGAATAAAAATTCTGATAAATCTTTGGATTCTAGTTTTGATCTTGATTGACAGGTAAAAAAATCTAGTTTAAAAGTTGTTGCCTTTGTTGATTCACATATTACGCTATCCCATTATTTGCTTAATATATCAGTCAAAAATAATTTTATTTAGTATTTCTTTTTCAAGGAAGTGATCACAGTGAAAGCATAGGATCTTTTTAGACTCTTGCAGAAGCAGCGATAAAAGTGCAAATTCAGCTAACATACATAAAAGAACTGTTAAGTGCTGCTGGTTTCAGTCTTTATAGTTTTTGTATCCAAGAGTGAGCCAATTTGTTTCATAACTTTGTTAGTAAGTTTACCATTTGTCACGGGTTGTACCATAAATATATGGGATCTAGTGTTATATTTGTCTTAAACCAAGACATTTCGTACCCAAAAGTTAAAAAAACATGATACAAAACGTCTAGAACTAGGTACTATATGTGTCGGGTACGAAATGTCCTTTATTGATTTTGTGTACGCGTGGACAATTGAAGAGATCGTGTGTGTTGTGTATGTGTTGATTGCAGAGTGGGCATAGTGGTTTGGCGTTTCAGATCGATTTTGGGGGAAAATTTGCAAAGAAGCGGAGATTCATTGGTTCTAAGTTGTGGAAATATGTGTCTTGTTTTGATGGGCAGTGTTTGCTCTGATGCATCAATTTGCGCGCCGAATTGATTATAACCTTATTAGGTTTTAGTGTAGAGATATAATTTGTGATAGCTTGTGTGTGCATAATTTTATTTGTGTCAGGACCTAAATTCTAGTTATCTTTTCAGATCTTGCAGCTTTGCTGTTTTTAGTGCTATGAAGTACTGCTGTGCGTCTTTATCATGTATCATTAGGGCTATTTTGGTGGTTTTTTTATAGTTCCTTTTTATGTATTTTATTAGATTGCCTTGATACTATGTTTGTTGAATGCTTTTCCTTATTATTAGTTTTTGTTTTCCGTTAAAACTTATGCTTCGAATGACATCTGCTTCAGACTTTTTGATCGAGTTCCAGTATGGGTGCTTGTTGGTCTTAAGTGACCAGTCAGATGTAATACGATGATTCATTAATTGATTTTGTTTATTTTTAGGACATAACGAAGCTTCTAAAGTTTAAATGGAGCCAGATCTAGGGTCTATACCTGTAAGAAACACAACCTTCCTTTGTATACTTCATATTTCTTGCATTGCGTCCTCATTGTAAAACTGCCATCTTTCTAATCAGTCGTCAGAAACGGATTTAGTTCATCAATCCTCTTAAAAATTATTGTGTATGTCTATATATGCGCACTGATTAATTTTTCATTGATTTCAATCGGCTCTTTTTATATTTTTAAAATTTCCCTCTCTCTTTCATTTATTATATTAATTTTTTCATTGTTATAAATTTGTATCCATCAGTGACGCTTCGAGGTTAGCCTTCATCTGTAATTTTTAAAATTTGTCAAATCCGATCATTTGAATTTTTATTGTATTGAATGGACTATTTAAAGCTTAGTGTAAATAATTATAAATGTGACATTCTTGAGAAATTAAACTTTCAACCAAAAAATTAGTATCCGAAATTCTATGAAGCAAATTATATAACTTTTAGAATATAAAATTGGTAAGCGAGATAATAACGGAGAAATATCAAAATATTTCAGGAAATTGTTTGATTTGTCATGTCATTTATATCTATCGAAAACATCCTCTCATCTAAATATGAGTGGAAACTGAGTAGCGAATATTCACTACACTGCATAATATAAGAAAGGCGTGCTATTATTTTACACAAATCCTAATAAAATAGAAGTCATCATTTTTTATGCCTCTACCGACATATGACATTAAGCTATATTTTTAGCAGATTCGCAGTTAGATAGGATTTGAAAAGGATAAAGCATATTTGTGTAGAATGGTTGTTGTACAGCCAGTTACAATTAAGAGAATTTTTGGATAAGAACACCCCTTTGATTGACTACATTCCTTGAGAGATACTATCGAGCACTATCTCTGGATATAGACACGGTTGCCTGCCACTGCTTTAAGAGATGCCTTACATCAATAGACTGTGTTTTGGTAGAATGACTTGAAGTTTGTATGATCAATATAACCTAATTTCAAATGCCAACTTTCTTTTTAGACGGTGACTCGCAATATTTCATTTGAAGGCATAAAAAGAACAAGCTCGCACTTTTTAGCGAATCAAGTGAAGGATATTTTGAAAGCGACAAACTTTCAAGAAGTAAGTCCTTTTATTTCTAAATATTTTTTAGCATCATTGATCAAATGTTTTCAAATATTTCGGTGCATTCTGGTTCATACGCATATTTTTTTAATACTCTGCAATATGCTCTTATTATTTTTTCCTTCTTTAGCTGATAAATAGATGCACGTCATCAAATGAAAAGTTTAAAGATGCCGAAGTTTTCAAAGAATGTACGGTTTTTATCGACCGATCAGGTATACTTTAAATATGATGCTATATTATACTATTTATGAAAACGATATTGAAGTAAAAACTTATTGATAAAAAGTAAGAATTTTGTAATAGTTTGCTTCCTTAAGGCTTCATATACAAACTCAAGAGAACATAGGAGAGAGTAGGAGAAAGACGAATCTATGAAAGTGTATATTGATTATATAATAATATAGAACTGCTTTTCTCTCGCCTCTTACGAGATGCAGCATCAGAATAGTTTTATTCCTACTCCTGGAAACTATACGGAAATCTATGTTTCTTGAAATCTTCCGCCAAAAGATTTTTCGCTCTCAACCACATAATTGGCTGTTTAATAGCATTCCCATATCGAATATATTCATCCTATATATATATTTCCTTTTCAATTTTTTCTATTTTAAAATTTAAGAAAGTTTTGCAATTATAGATTTATTTTTATTTTCCTATTTTATTTATTTATGTTTGCAATCTGCAATAATGGTGCACAATGTGTTACTGATGCTAAAATTTTATTTTAAGGAGATAAGAAAGAGCCACCATCCTACGATGTGAGATTCGACGTGAAAGAGACGAATCGCGTCTTACTCGAACTCAAATCCCAATTTTCTGATCAAAAAATGCAAATGGTATAAATACCTTTTCAAATTCTTAATTTTCCTCATGTATATTAAAGATATGGTTTAGCGGCAAACACTTTCTTTGCTGTGTTACAAAGTCTTTGGGGTGCCTAATTCTAAAACTTTTTTGAGACACCGCGCTTTTTATTAACTGGGCGTGCCCTTTCTGTCGGTGAACAATAATGATCGATTAACCTTGAACTTTATTTCCCCGGTTCCCAGTTTGAATCCAATACCTCTAATCCATAAAGCTAGGTTCTAACCAGTCCATAATGCCATACATTCCTTTTTATATTATATACCAGCGCATACTGCATGCACTGGCATAGCCTTTTATAATAGTATTTTTAACCATAGTATTTTTGAACCAGAATGGATGAACAAAAATTTTCAGAATTTTTTTATGTCACATAGCAATATAAAATATTTTTTTGCTTGGCCACTGTTCTTCTTTGACTAGGCCTCTGACTGCATAATATCGTTTTTACTATTTTTGTCGTGGAAATGGTATCTGAGAAGTAGAAGCGGAATGGCGTTATTCATTTTTATTTTATGCATTTTAGGTTGGAAGCCTCAATTTGCCTAATGCTTTTGGCCGCGCTGAAAAAGCGAATTTGGACTTTTCTTATTCTTCAACGAATGTCTTTGGCTTCTCATCCACTATGATGCGTCCATTTTTCCCCTTCCAAAATTCTTTGTAATTGCTCAGAGCAGGCTTCTTACTTTTCTTTTTTAAATTCGCGAAAATTGCTAGAAATTCCTTGTCAAAATTGTTTGATAAATTTATCTAAAAAATTATTTTAAATATAATTAATAAAATATTAACTAATTTTTTGATTACCATTTACCTAATTAACTAGGTCACTAACAGAAAGCAAAAAAGAATAAGATGGTCGATTTGAAAGATAAAAGTGACAGAAGGAAGGTGGGCGCATAAACATCAAGACTAATAATAAATATTGATAATCTAGCTATATACGCATAAATCAGAAATTTTGTACAGCTTAATAGAATAGCATAAGAAATTTGATTTGTAGAGAACGGGTTGTTGAGAAATACGTTTTAGTATTCTTTTTTGTAATATAATAATAAATTATCAATTCAACAAACTATAATTTTTGTGTGCAAGTTAAAATGATATATACATTATTAACAATGGTTTGTGTAGTTTGTTTTTACTGGCGTTAACAATGGCTTAAAGCATGGGTGCAAAAATTATTTAAATCTTTAAAAATTTAATCGCACATGCTTTTGGTAGTTAAGTAAGGGGTATTAACCTGTGTATACTCTATAAAAGTTTGAGTACATACAGTTAGTGTTTTAAAATAAAAAGTTTAATTATTTTTTATTACACTACAACATCAAATAGTAAATCAAAAATAAACTACTCTATTTAAATTAGACCTAATGTCTACGTGAAGAGTGCCAAAGTTTTAGACTTTCTGTGGGATCAAACTCATCAATTGAAACTCCAGATAGACCAATTAGCATTAGAGAATCTAAGTTTTCACAGGTAATTTTGCTCCTTAAATTTGTTTTGATATAGTTCATTCTACTGAACCCTCTTTCACATCCTGCAGATGAACAAGGCAAATTAAGAACAATTGATAATAATTTTGACAAAAGCGAACATCTTTCTGAATTTAAGATGACATATTTGGAAATTTGTTGAAAACACTGTTCCTTACATTTGGTTTTCAATAAAAACCATTCATCAACAATCATTTGCTCATCAAAGTTAAAACTTAGATTCCCCATTGATAATAATAATAGAGGACTTTCAAAGTGCTTGGCTAGTTTTCTAATTTCATAATCACCAAAATCAGACAACTTTTTTTCCATCAGGCCATGTTAGTGTATCAAATATTGACATGTGACTCACTACACTTCCTTGTAGGGTTTCAAATCTTTCCATAAGCGAAGTCCCTGCGTCAATAATTATATTTTTTCTGTCTTCTTGATAGTTGATTTCTCCTGTGTCTACACTCTCCAACTGTATTTCTTTAAACATACCTGAATTTGAAACATTTTTTGTGAAGGCTGCTTCTTCATTGCCAAAATTATTTTTTAAATTATTCAGAAGACTGATTATTTTTTCAACAAAAGGTTTTATATCACTTATAAGGAGCGACTCTTTTTGAAATAGCAAAGAAAGGGGCTTGAGAATTATCAAAAAATCATAGAAGAAATGACAAAGTTTTAAAAATCTATACTCGCAAATAGATTTCAGGATCAATTTCGATTCGAAGCAATGTGATTTTTTAATAGAAGCAGTGCTTTGTAAATGCAGGTCAATTGGCTGCCAATTTTTCAAAAAAGCGCGCAAAGCTTGTTCTTTACTTGCTATCCAACGAACAGAATTAATATCTTTTAATTTTAAAATCTCTACTTCTAAATCACTTGCGACTTCTTTTAATTGAGACAAACGCTGAGGAGAAGAGTTATAAAAAACATATAATTTTCTAAGGATTGATTCAACTTTGGTGATGAAGAACACGGATTTCAAAGAATCAAGAACTGCAAGCTGAAGTCTATGAGCAACACAATGTGTTACAATTAAATGTGGAATGTCCTTTGCTATTTTAGCAGCAACCCCATTGTAGTTACCAAGCATTGTTCTTGCTCCATCTGTTGCAAGCCCCACTAATCTTTTTTTTGTCTAAAATGTTAAATCCTAATCTTTTGGAAAGGTATCTCAAAGCTGTCATGTATCCATCAGCACTTTGATTAGGCAATTTTTTCAGACTTAAGTATGATTCTTTGATTTCCCCTTGAAGTATAAATCGCACATAAACAATTAAAGAAGAAGTGGTTGAAACATCCGTTAATCCATCGAGTAATAAGCTGAAGCATGGGGATTTTGAAATATCTCTCAAAAGATTTTTGCGCATTGTTTCGGAGATGTAATGGATAAACTCAGTACACATTGTTCTGTTCATGTATTGTTTAGATGAGTTATCGGCTTGGTTTTTAAAATAAGAGCAATATTTACAAAAAACTTTCACTACTTCATTTTTCCCTCCTCTTTCAATTTCTATCCATTCTGCAAACTGACTTGCATAAGAAAAAAGAAGCTTACAAGGACGCTGCATTCTTTTTCTTTCGTCTAAGCGAACCTCGTTTTCATTGAAGATTATTTGATTTACAGAAGTACTTGTGCTTGGTTGGGAAACAGTAGTAATATCTTCAACATCAATCTTCTGTTTTTTTTTCAAAAAAGTTGAGAATGGTTTGTCCACGTTTACTAGATGAACTCATTACAATCAGATATAAACTTATTTTGATTTGTAAAACTTCCACTAATTTTCAATAGAGTTAATATAACTGTTTATAATTGGCTGTATCAAAAAATAGCACTTGTACACTTATAACAACCTAAAATTAATAATAAAAATTGATAACACTTCATATATAACAAACATACAACAAAATTAATCACGTTAGTTTTTAAGAACCGATTTAATTGTAAGATGAAAAAAAGCCTCATAAAATTAAAACAAATTTTTGTGTTGAGTGCGTAGCATGAAATTATACAGATTATATCGTTTTAAATATAGTCTATTTTCAAAGATAAAATCCTACAAATATACAAATCAAAAAATGCTTTAAAGTTTATTCAAGGTGTTAAAAACGCATTTAATTATTTTTAGAAAAAGAAACAATTTTTATTACTAAACAAAAAAAAAAGAATATATAATTTACTTCAGTTTTCTGAAATATCTTCAGTCAAAATATTCAGACTAACATAAAATATCATCAAACATAAGACTATTTAAATAACTTTTATGGACGAGACTTGGAGTGTGAAGAAGTAAAGAAATGATGATGAGAATAAGTGAATAGATTACATACCCACATACAATGAACTGAGTTAATATCACACAATTACCATCATTGCTGATAAATATGACAAAAAATAGCAAGAAAGTGACTTTATTATGCCTTATGTGTTAACCAAAACTAATTTTATAATAGCGGTTATTGTAGGTATATCTAATATAAATTATAAAAAACTTCATTCGTAAGTGTAGTGCAACAGCAACATAGTTTATACATAATGTACTACTATACTAGGTAAATCACATTATAATATATATAAACATAGAACTCCTAATTGGGCTTCTATTATTTTCCCTGACTTAAAGGATAAAAAATATAAAATTCTGAATATCGAAATAAAATTCTTTAATCAAAGATCGAAAAATATTCAAATTAAAAAATATTTATTCTTTTTAAATATATCGCTTGCTTCCTTTACTTTTTGAGTAGAAAGATAAACGTGGTTTCTCTAATCATTTTTATCAAATCATGCATATACGAAACTAAAAGTGAGAGGAGCCAACGATATAAAGAATAAATATTTTTTGATTCTTTGATTACAGAATTTTATTTTGATTATTTGACAAATATATTATTTGAAACGTCGAATAGAATTTTTGGAAAAAATTGGGTACCTGTTTTGTTACTAGATCCTTATCAATAATATTAGTATTGATTTTTGAAAGAGATGCATTAGTATTTTTTGTTTGAAAAATTAGAATTGAGTTTTTTTAACTCAAATAATTTTCTTACATTGAAAGTTTCAAATTTAAAAAAGATATCACCATTTTAGTTTTTTTAATCAAAAATAAGAATTATAGAAAGTGGAAAATTTTGGAAAGAAAGTTATTCCTAATGCTAAGTCTACTTTCATTTATATCGAAGAATTTTTTTATAAATTACATGGGTGTGTGCTTTTGAAGTTTGTAAAGTGTTATACTTGTAATTATCTGTATGTGAGAGAATCATTCGGTGCTTTTTCTAAAACGATTCAGATTTTTTCCTAAAATTCTTTAGAGTCAAGTTTAACCTCTTTCACGCAACCAAAGATTTGTATTGGTCAGGTTTGCTGTGTACAAAGCGTGGAGCATCTGTTACCTTTAAGCATCAAATCTCTCCAGCCATTCAATACCTTCTCAGTTATCAATTGACGTGGCGATCGTCAAGGATCTCTTCCAAGATTCTCCCGCAATCCCTTTCTTTCATTATACGACAAAATCTTGGTCACTCACTCAAGTCCTCTTTAAAAGTACGTTGTGCCTTCTCTTACGCCCCCTCTCAACTAAAACTAATATTGTATAAAATTGGTTGAATTATATCCCTTAAAACTTTGTGACTTCCCCTAAACTCGTTAGGTGCATATTTTGAAAACATTTTCATGGTGGAATGACCCTGTCATGTCAAAAACTGTCAATCAAAATCAAATATACATTTTTTATTATAATGTCTATGACTTATAACTTAGTGTTTACATTAGATACACTCTTGAAACTTTATAATCATATTTAACATTTCAACTTTGTAGTAAATGTCAATCAAAAATTTGATTGATGATAAAATTACTTACAAAAACATTCATTCAAAATTTAAAAGTTAATTTTTATACCACAAATCAACCATGCTGGTTTCATTTCTGGATTCAATTTTTACAATGAATTCTGAAAGTGTCAATGAATTTTGAGGTTTACGTCTCAAAATTTTTACCCAAGAATATTATTTAAATTTTAAATAAAATATATTTTATAATATATCGAACATGCCGATTTCTCGGCTCATTTGTCAAAATTATTTATGTTTTTGATTGAAAATTATTCATGAAAATTTAATTGAGGATCAAATTCCCCTATTTAGAATACATTTTTAATACAATATCGACCTTGCTTATTTCATTTCTGTATTCCTTTTTGGACACGCGCGACTATAAGATAAATGAAATAGTAACTCGTTTAATAAAGTGCTTTTCTATTCTCAATATAGTAGTCCTTTGAGGGGCCATCTAGTTTTAAGAAACAAGTATGTAATTTATCTACACGAAAGATATAGTGTTTTCCAATAAAATAGGGGTTGGTGTAAAAATCAACTATTGAGATTTTCAAAAAAAACAACTTGAACGTGAAGATGAAGCTGTTCGCTTGTGAATGAATAATCATTGAACCTTAATCTTATCAACTAAGATTACAAAAGAAATCGGAAAATTTTCTAACGTTATAGTTACGAAAACTATGACAGATGCCAATATTTGAAGATATAGTCATTGTCAAAAATTTTTATGTGAATCGAATTTCACCATTTTTTTCTTTTGGCGTGAAAGATGAATGTCAACAAATTTTCGTAATTAAAAAAAGAGGATTATGAATGATTTCTTCAGGAACACGAATTTTGAAAAAGATTGGTTAACAATAATCGAGATCCATGTCAGTTCATATCACCTGATACTACAACACATGATATTGATAAAAACCGAAGATCAATATGGAGATTCTCTCCAATAAAAGAGCTCTGAGATTGGGTGAATTGTATACTATCTCTAAAAAAAAATTTCGATCACAGATTGCACAAAATGAATTTCTGATGAAAGTAGAGTTACCAAGGTGGTCCCCGCTCAGAATTAAGAGCAAAATTAGACATCATACGAAGTATAGGAGAAATGAAGTTCGGACTGTGATGATGAATTTGTAGATACAAAATGGAGGTCCTATTGTTTCTTTAGATTATACACGAAGTGAAAGATAAACTGAGGAAAAATGATCGAACAAAGAAGTGTCAACCGTAACATTTTTAAAATTTTATAAAAATTTTATGGCTGAATGATTATTTATCATAAATATATTATAAAATTAGGGCCATCTATAAATTTAAATTTTGCTTGCTTTTTGCAAACATGATCGTATGTCGTCGACAAAAATTATTCAAATGATAAAATATATATATGTATATATGATCACAAAATAACACCAGAGATAAACATTAACCGAAATTTAAATCTAGAGTGACAAAAATATTTTCAGAATTAAATTATAACTCATTTAAGGCCAAGCAAAGCAGGCGATATCTAAAAAACGCAGACGATTTATATTCAAAGTCATTGAAAAAAGCAGACGAAGATGAAATTACTTATGTTCCAAAATAGGAACATTGGCTGTAAATGGGTTAGCATGCTCGATGAACTCTGTATAGATAAGTTTATTATAAAATAATGAGAAATATGTTTGGTGTTAAGTCACCTGTGAAAGCTATTTACTGACAGGCGAAATATTTATAGTGAATTATTCACCGAAAGCTGGTTTATTAAACAAATTGGATCAGGTAAAGACAATCCCTTTGGGGTTACACAAGTAAAGGCGATCCCTCTTGAAATCTATCAAGTAAAGATGATCCCTCTGAAAGTGCATCAAAGAAAGATAAAACCCTGTGATTATTAAAGAATAATTTTAAATATTTATGCATCAAAACTGATTTATTTTTGATATTTAAAATTTTTAACTTATTGAATAAAAATGATGCGTGTAAAGATGATCCTAATATCTTAAAATAAAAAGGATTGTCTTTACTGGTTGCAATAAATTAACCCGTTAACGACCAGAATAATCAGACGATATTTAGTATAAAGCAGAAGATTTGTATTAAAAGCTTTAATAAATGCAGACGATTCACATTTTAGTAAAGTCGACTGTGGTGGATAACTGGTTATTAAAGCATATTAAACTCAGATATGAATTTATGTGTGATGGAATTTACTCTCACAGAGTGATATGATGAATTTAACCCTTTTGTGCCCAGAAAAATCAGACGATATTTATTAAAAAGCAGAAGATTCATATACAAAACTATTTGAAAAAGCAGATGAAGATAAAATTGTTTATGTATCATATATGATACACTGGTCATGAAAGGGTTAACATTAAACATAATTAAATGCATATCACGTATATAAAAAACAACATACAATTAATTTAATCATTGTGTAATTTGATTGGTTTAAAAGTAAACATTTATTTTATTGGTTAATTAAACAAAACATTGCTATTCTACATATTTTTTAAATATCTTCATTATACCAAATTACAACTTACCCATTTCATAATCGTGCAAATGGTGAAGTTGAAGTAAATTGAGAAATTAAATAAGAAAGGAAAATTGAATGATAATAATGAAAGTAAACTTGAAAGAAAGAAAATTGAAAAACAAAGAGTGTTAGAAAAAATGAAATTACAAAATTACCCAAAAAGAAAAAAAAGGATAAAAATTACAAAAAAAATGAAAGTAAAAAATAAAGAAAAGAACAAAAGACAAAAAGATATAACAAACAGAGCGATTATAATAAGATAAATTCCTTTTGCCTGGGTGGGGAAAACAGGCAACAATGAGTGAATTTTGGTTCACATGACACCCACGCCTTTGAGTGGACAATACCTTCGTGGAGGGACCTGTATTCCAGAAATCAAACTAGCTTTTTTGGGCCTAGCTGCTTTGTACTTAGCCCTTTTGGATCGCACCCCAAAAATTTATATATATTTTTTATACGAAAGAAATAAAATTTTTATTGATATATAATAATTTTCAAAGGCAAAATAAATTATGTAAATTTTTCAAAACTAAAATTATCTTCACAAATTTCATTCAGCCTTGTTAAAGAGGTTTTTTGTTAGACCAAACAGACCAACAACACTATTCATGTTAAAAGGCCCTGAAATATTGTACAAAATACTACTTTCTTTTCCTAATTTAACTATGACAACTTTTTGCTTTCCTTAGATCTATCCTTTTTTTTATACTAAATTGATTAAGTTTTTTGACAATATTATACGAACATATATTATTTTAATGTTCGTAAATCAAATATTATTTTTTAAAACTAAAGGGTTTGATTTTACGTTTCTATGAATCTAGGTAATCCTTAGTGGTATAGATATCTCTCTCTTTATATCACAGCAATGAACAGTATTCCAACAGGATTATAAGGTGTCTAATACCCATTTGTATCTTTTTTCGAACTCCTCGCATATGAATCTTGGACTTTGACTTTGAACGTGTTCATATCTAAAAATGAAATATTCAAAAAATTTAAAAATATTGCTTATCGGTCAGGGAATGTACATAACTTATGGATTTGTTGTCAGCAAATCTTTTGTTATAAAAAGCGTTTCACAAGAAAAGATCAGTTTTGTTCTTCAAGTTGTCAAATTTCATATAAGATGTAGAATAGAAAGATGATTTTTAAACATTTATTGATATTCATAATGGAGACCCTAGATTTCTCATTCTAAAAGGTTTTTAACCTTTTTAAATGCCACAATTACTCCCCTTCAATACTTTGTCTCAAACTCCACTTAAAATATATCCACTTAAAAACAAACAAATAAAACACGGTTGTATGAGTAGAATGTTGATTGTTCGCATCTAGGGACGTATTGTAGTTAGAAGGGTAAAGTCAAAATTGGAAAGTGATAAAATAAAAATTCTGTATTCAGGAATTGTGATGAGAAGTAAAGAATTTCGCATGCTAACGTTTGCTGCACATTTTGTAAAATGTGCGCACTCATATAATGTTATAAATAGAACTTTTATCTTAAAGCATGAAATCACATACAATACGCAGAGCAATGACTTTCTCCCAACTTCTAAGGGCTTCAGACTTTCTTTGAAACAAGAGTACGCTGCCCTTTGCGGAGATACGAACTTCTTAAAGTCCATTCTAGATGTGAAAAAGAGTTTTTCCTTGAAGGCCCACAACACAGTATTCTCTCATATCCTACTATTTTTTCATGAACTAATTCCCATTTTCTTTAGATTTTGCAATTTTGTGCCCAAACTGGCCTACTAGTGTCTCTACAACCGGTAAATCTGATTGACAGATTCTTCATTGGAGGCCCACTGAATTTTCGAGGCTTTGAACTAAATGGATTGGGACCACATGCTTGCGGTATTTTTCTAAAACGCGCACTTATTATTATTTGTACTGTTTCATTAAAGGTAGATAAATTTCTTTGTTATTTCGAAACCATGACAAACAATTTAGCGCGCTTTAGAAAATATTCGAGTAATACCGCGGCTATGGAGTAGATAAGTAATTTTTAATAGACGGAGTATTTAATATGGAATATTCAAATGCTGGGAATCAAAATTCTGTTTTGTCTTTTTTCATATCTTTAGAAAAGTTATATCAGCCTGTGAAAATATAAAAACCCATGTGAGCGACATTAATGGCAATCCTATTTTTATACTCTATGAAACAAGCCAACAAATGGAGAATTATTTCATCCCCCACTTTTTGCAGCTCTTTATAAACATCAGCAGTTCCTTACCTTATATGGTAGTTAGAGTTAATTACTTATTCAAGCATCATATTTTTTGTATAACTTCAAATTGAATTTGATTGGAATAAATAATGATAAAATAAAAAATTAAGTTCGCAATTTGGCAACCAGCCAACTGGCATTAATCCCATTATATATATATATATTCTAGTAAATACTTCATACAAGATTTCAGTTTTCTCACGTTCCTTTTGATATAAGATAATTAATTAATATTATAATTAGTCAGTTCATGTGAAAAAACGAAGGATAGTCTATAACAAATCGAAATAAAGTGATTTTTTAGACAAAAAGAATTACTTAGTTAAAATTAAAAAGAAAAACGATAATACGAATAGATAATTGAATGGTGAATATTGAAATAGTTACTAGAAATAATTCCTAGTATTGTTTGAAATGTACATATTACTTCAATACACTGTAAAAATTTATACTTTAACCAAAAATCATTGAGAATCAGCATAAAAAACAAAAAAAAGATTTAGTTTTCCTTGGAAAAACATCTCAAACGGTTAATAATTATTAGATGAGCAACTTTTATAGAATTATTTAGAATAGATGAAAAAATAATTTTGGATACATTTTGAAAAGGAATTGAATAATTTTATCCTAATACAAACAGTGAAGTCATGGTCAGAAAGCTTTAACTTTCTAATTTAACTTCTATGAATTTTCAGTGATATTTAGAACCTAGTTTCAGCCAAATAACATTTTTCAAAAATTCTAATAAATAAAACCCTTCAAAACTCGCAAATAAAAAGTTTTTCTCACCTATTTTTCACTTTAATTTTCTCTAGTTGTAAATTTGTATTTTATATTTCTAGAGCCAATTATCTTATATCTATAAGATGTGTGTTGACCGTAGCACATATGTCCAAGCCCGTAAGTGTAAATATTTTCTAAATTTTATTAGAATTATTATTAATCTGAAAATTTTAGGGAGGTCAACTGCCCCTCTTACCCTCGCCTGCGCATGTCTATCCTAGATGCGTACATTTGAAAGTAAATGTGTACTACATCATTTAAATTTTTGCATTTTGATTTAGGTCAAGCAACAGGTTCAATGTCATATTCCCTTGTAGCACTTCACGCCTACACCACCCTTCCCTTTTTCAAGCCGAGTTTCTTCGACAACTTACGACTGCATTCCTTCGTTAATTGTGGTTGCGTTGGAGATCTTCTCACAAGTATTCTACACATACTTTATCATTTTCATTATGTACGCCCATTTGCAAATATAGCAACAGGTATCCCACCTTTGTTTGTGGTAGAAGGAATTTTCAAATAGGTCTATGCTGTTGGCTACTATGTTCACTATATTTATACATCAACATTTATAAGACAAAAAGTGAAATAATATGAAGACCTAAGCCAGTATATAATGAAGTGAAAAATGCAAAATTTCAATTTGAGTCTAAACTCGTCTACTTTTTGAGCTGATGAGAATCGTTAAACTTTTACATCTTTCACATTTCTGAAATGACTGCTAGAAACCAGACAATGGCGACTTTATGAGAGTATATTTTGTGGTTTAGTGAACGTGTAGCTAGCTGCAATATCCATAAAATGAATGAAAATTGTTATATCTTCCTGAAGCTTAAAACACGTGAGTTTTCAGGCCATTTTCTTCATACGTCAACACCAGACTTTTGTTTATTTTAGTCCACAATAGTTTGGGGTTTTATTTTATTATCAACTATTTTTATCGCCTGTTGACTAGAATTTTTATGAACTTCTTCTTTGAAAAAACTTAGGTGTGTATGTGTTTTTGAAAAGATAAATAACTCTTTCCAAATTTTATTATATTTGCAAGCATTTTTTTTCGAATTTTTGTTTTTTATAAAAAGTGATAAAATAATTTTTTATCTTGAGTTTTGATATAAGAATGTGAGCAATCTACGGGTTGTCCATAACCGAATAGAATCTCTATAATCGTGATTTTCATGATTCGCAATGAGGATTTGGAATCTCTTTTTTTGTGCAATATTTTATAACTCTAATAAACTGTTTTTAGTGAATGTCTTTGCAATGAGTATTGACTGACGGGTTGATTGTAGACTGCATATTGGGGTTTTCAAATAATCTATTTTTGCGCCTGTGGGTTTCTCGCTGAAAATTTTAAAATCATAGAAGTAAATTGCAAATATCTGTCTCATTCAATGTAATATAGTTTTTACATCTTCCCCAGTTTACATGATTATAATATTCTCGAAGAGTGTGCAAAATATCATTCAGATTCCTTTTAAATTTTATCGCTTTAGTGAATAAGATATAATAGTTTGTGTTCCTTGTGTTATTTCTAAGCGTAGCTAATTAATTTGTTCCTGAAAAAATCCGTTAAGTGAGAATTTGGTAAAGTGAGGTATCACCATCGCTCGCTAAAACTAATAGAATGTAACAAATTAAACATTTTAATCTCTAATTATAATGCGTTATTCATAGGTAATGTCGAAGAAATAAATTGTGGTAAAATGGGAATTATCATCTTTTTGTCAGAAAACTATCTAGAGTTTTCTGTTTAAGAAATTTTTTATTCCGTAGTAAATTTCTTTTGCTTTTGTTAATTTTGTAGCAACAATTTAACTTCTTTCTAGATTAGCATCTTGCCGTTGAAAGATGTTAATTGCTTCTTCAATATGAAAAAAGCTTCATTTAACTGTTTTGTAGAATTTTTTTTGGCAATTTCCTCATCCTCACCTTTTTCATTTCTAATAACTCTGCATTTGTAATTGGGATTTCGTAAAACGAGGTATGGCTGTGCTAATATTTGATTATTTTGTTGTGTCACGTCGTCTTGTTACATAACTGATATATATTCGTGTTTTAATTAATTGTTTATATGTTGAAGAACCTTTTTGAAATTATCGTGCAGCAGAGTTGCTTTTAATCGTGTAACATTAGATCGCTTTAATCTGGATGCGTTAATATTAAATCCTTTTTTGACTGTTTTATTAGCGTAACTCTATTATAGTGATACATCTTTTCGATAAAGCGACGACACACAAGATAGAGAATTTTTTATATGTAATTTTATATTTTAACCCGTTAACGACCAGAATAATCAGACGATATCTAATGTAAAGCAGAAGATTTGTATTAAAGAGCTTTGATAAACGCAGACGATTTTATTTTTGTAAAGTCGACTATAGTCGACATGGGTGTTAACGGGTTAATCTAAATATTTTAGACTCCATTTTGGGATATTCGTGTTTGAGAAATATGCAAGATGGATTTCGATTCACATATGGTTTAGGACTTGTTGTTAATGCACTGGGCTCTCTTCGCTTTGAATTAAATTACTGCTTCCCTTACGCTTTTAAAAGCTGTGATAAGTAAGCATTGATACAATTATGTTTTTTGTTAAAATATTTTATTTTTATTCTTGCAGACTGTGTCAAGGTTTTCAATTCGGCTTCGGAGTGGATTATCTATAAGTTTTTGTTACTCCATTTTTTATTTTTTATAAAGATAAATCTTGTTTCAGTGATGCCTTTATACAAATAAAATTTATTAAAAAGAACTTTCATTTCAATTTCAAAGAATTTTGATCATTTTTTATGGGTGTGAGCAAACTTCGGTGATAGTTGCGCGCAGTTTTGTCCACAACACTGATGATGAAATAAAGAATGAGGAGTGTGTATATAGTGTACCAAAATGCGTTTCCGGATTCCTAAAGAGAGGAAGGGTATAATTTGTATCTAAAATCACTCTTTCGATCTCACTGATATCCTTTTGTTGTGCATCTTTGACTTTTGATTTTCTAAATAACCTTCTAACCACTCCTCCAAGTTTAAACCGATATACGGAAGTAATCTGAAAAGGGAAACAAATTATTCAAATAAAGATATTTTTAGGAGAACCAAAAGTAGTAGCTAACATCTGTTGAAATAAAAAATTCGATTTTTGACATTTTAGCCTTAGTAATGTATATATAAAAAATTAAGAGCCAATGTGCAAGTTTGTATTAAATATTATTCTTAAAAAAATATTGGCCTCAAGCTACTCATACCGCTTCTTTCTACACCACACAATCCATAATTTTCATTATCGTGCTCTACGCCATATATCCCCTTTATTTCTATTCTTGTAAGTTGTTAGCACATGTATATATATATATATATATTATATATAATCACACCACTGCACCATCGATTTTATTCTTGAAAAAGACCGTAAGGTCGAAATATCGAGTGTTTATTCCTACATTTAAATTTGAAAAGTCTAGATTATAAATTTACTCTTTGAATTTGCTTTATTACTTTAATGTCTACCGACTTCGCCATATCAATTGTTAATATATTATTTATTATATCTAAGAAATAGAAGCTCTTAGTACACCAATTCAGGAAATATAAATATTCTTATGACAGAAACTCTTTCACAAGAGCAAAAGCTTCTTTTTCTAAAAAAAGCGGAAGTTAAAAGATGATAACTTCCAAGGTTTCAAATACTTGCTACATAACTAAAATAATTGCACTAGGTACAAATAAAAAAACGTTGCTATTTTATTTTCCTATTTAGCTCATCAGATTATCATAATGCGGGGAGGAAACTTACTTTCCAAATTTTGTATTACAAAAATTTTATTGCAAATATTTAGTAGCAAAAGTAGATGCTTCGTACCCGTTTTTTATTTAAAGGTTTATCATCGACAGGCTCGTTACCAGACTCTAAACACAATGGGGAATGATTCTAAGATGGCGCCGCTATTTGAAATAGTATAAACACACACATTTTATACTTGATAATCTCAAAAGAGTTTCCAGAAGAGGGGCTAAAAACTAGTAGTACCTCCTAGTATTACGAAAATTCAAAAAGCTGAGTTATAGGCAAAATTTATTTCGAAGTTTTAAAACTTTCAGCAAAAAGTTAATTGGAGAGAATCGAAATATCATTCTATTTCTTCATAATGACGCAGTAGGGTGAGTAGAGAAACTTTTTTTTCAAACGTAAAAAGTTGCTTTATAAGATACTTTTGGAGAAAAATGGAAATACCAAAGAGAAATATTAGCAAAAAAACGTCTGTATTTTGAAAGTTTGACACTAATGAATGAAAGTGATTCCAAACGTTCTATCAGTGATATATGTTGGAACACGATTTAAAAATGCTATTATCAGAAAAATATAGTTATTTGAAAAAATCATTGCAATATTTAGTATGTTTCTTGCATACAAATGAAATTTTTTAAGTATATCAATGCATTATATAGTTCCATTTCTGGTCCAAGGACGTCTAAAGTCTCCGTTTTTAATAGTCTCACTTTTGATCCTAGAAACATTCCAATCTCTTCGTTTAAATAAAAGGCAAAATCTATTAAATTAAAATATTAATTTTTTAAACTCCTTATCAAAAATATTTTATCAATATGTGCTTGTTAATTTAAAAGAGTGAAACAAGTTCAGTCAAATCCAAAAAAAAATTTAACAATTTTATTTTTAACTTTTATGCTTCTTGGTTTAAATAAACGAAAACTTGGAGTAAATTTTTTTACCACACACTGAATCAAAACCTAAAAAGTCTGACCAAGAGCTAATAATACATGTTTTTAGAACAATTCACTTTTATCACGCAGAACACAATTTTATCGCGGCAGCCATAGATGAGAAAAAATTAATGCCTAAAATTGTTGTTAAAATGAAAATAAAGTTTTCAACTAAAAAAAGAGAATGCTTCAGTTGGAAACTTTGATAAAAATAAGTATTGTAATAAATTTTGAAGCAAAATGTTACATGAAATTGATTGCTTGCAAAAAAAGTAGAATTAACAATACCTCCATTACTTCACATTTTAATTTTAGAAAATATTGATAATATTTTTTAATTTTCCATTTCATTATGAAGGAGAGTAGATGGAAATGTTAGCGCCATTTCTACTGCATGTAAAAAGGCTTTTTGGTCATGAATTCTAGCATGGGAAAAAATAAAGAGAAAGAGAAAAGTAAATTTTTTGCATTTCTACATTCGTATTTAAAAAAGAATCTTATACAAGGGCATAAATAAGTTTACACTCATAAATTGAAATAAAAGTTTCAACATGTTAACAATCAATAAAAAGATCAATTTTTTTTCAAGTGAACTTTTTTTCTGATATTTTTTTAATGTTTTGCAAGTTAAATATTTTATGTTTCATGTTTGTACCTTTTTCGATTTTATCAAATGAAGAAAATAATGTTTTAAAAAATTTGTTGAAATACTTCTACATTTTCAAACGACTATTTTCTTCAAAAGATGATTCAATTTTAAGAAGACAATTCCATGAAATTTATTTCAAGAGTTAACATATGTTGGCTAAAAAATTTAGGGATAAATTACATGAACGATCTTTCACTCAAAAATTGTCAAACATAATCTGATATTTAGAAAATCCCAAGTTTTTGAAAATTTTTATATTGGATGTGAACTTCAGGTTTCTTTACTTAGTTCAAAAAGCGTTAAAAAACTGGCTGAAGAAATATTTGTTATACTTTTTAAATCTTACAAAAATGATAAAAGTTACAAAATTCAGAAAAGTTTTTGTTTATTAAATGTACTGAAAAAACTTTATAAAAACTTGATCCAATGCTCAAGGGATACTTTGAAGAATTTTCAAATACTACAAATAAACTAAATCAAAGTTTTTCTTCACCGCTTTCACAACGCGAGGAAGTGAAACTTTTTCAAGTTTCAGGAAAGAAAACTCAATACTTGGAAAACACTACTTACCTTAAATCCGAACTTTTTATCCAGGAGATTTTGTGTTCAAAATACAATCTCTCTCTCTCTCTCTTACAGAACATGGAATGGGTTGCGTTTTTAAAGTCATATTTTAATAAAATATAAAAAAATTTAATTTTTATATGAGTTTACCCGTTTTTATCGAAGATTTTTTGCTGTTTCATTACGGAAAAACAATCTTCCAGTAAATTTTAACCCCCAGACAAAAAATCAACATAAAAGAAAAATGAATGTTACCGTAGAAAAGAAAGAACTTTTTCAAAGAGGTGATCACTGAAGAGGAAAATTACAAAAGTGACCTAAGAAAAGGCAAAAATTTACTTTACAGAAAAATTATTTACATAATATAAAGGGTAAAGAATTAATCAATCAAGATTGGTCAAATCGAAATAAACGGTTATGTTAAGCCCGTATTTGACCAATCTTCACTTTCATATATATAAAGTTTTAGTTAAAATATGCGTTATATGTCAGTGTATGGGTGTCTAATGTCAATATGTATGTATGTATCTATCTATGCATGCATTCTTATTTCGTATGTATGTATGTCTAGATGTTTTTGTGTCAGAATAAATAGGAAGGTTTGTGTCAAGAATGTCAAAAATGTATGTATGTACGAGTGCGCTAACACTAGAACGAAAACCTCGACACCACAACTAATTGTAATACTAATGCTAATTCTGGCCCATCTAGAAATTGGTTGAGCACTTGTCAATCAAATATTATGCAAATTGAGACAAAAATTTGAATAGCCAAAATCAGCGGTAGAGTGATTTATGATTAGCAGAAAAAGTGTACCTGTTTGTTTTAATAAGCTTTGTTTAATAGATGCAGTTATGCGCTTTCTTTCGAATAATAAGATATCTACGCGAAATAAAAATGATGTTTGGCAAAAATGAGTCTATCACTATTTCAAGAAAAGGATTGATTTATTTTGACGGGAAGATTTTCGTTGAAAGTCGTGCAGCAATGAGATGATATTTTAGCAAAAATTACAGAAATCTCTCACAAAATTAAAAGCCAGCAATACTTGCTTAAATGACATATTTTGTTAATTGAAGAAAGGTAGAAGATTCAAAAACCTTAGTAAATACCAAGTCACCATCACACGACACTTTTAGACTCATTTTTACAAAACAAGATCTAAAAGTTAAATACCTGATGATTCAAACACGTCTAAAGCATCCTATTAAAGTTTGTTACGAGAGAACTTTATATTTGCTGGTTTATTTGCCAGAAGAATTACAAAATGAAAGTTGAAAAATAGGAAATTCATACAAGATAATATCTAAAGTGGGGTTCTTAACATGTGTGTTGGCATCATCCATTAAGACATTTTATTAAATTAACCACAATTTCGTATGAAAAAACTTAGAATTTTAATTTAAAATGAAATAAGAAAAATATGAAAGTAAACACAAAAAATAACATAACAACAACAATGCAATGAAATAAATATATGATACTTAGTTGAGACTTCTTAAATGTATAATATAAATAGGAAAAGCCTACGTAAATCGGAATCAAAAGATTCAAGCACGCTTTCGTCTATAAAATAAAAAAGTATGCATGTATCTCTCCCTTAAAGGGGGAAAAAGTCAGAACAAAATTTTTGTGAGGTCAATGTCAATATTTTTTATGGAGGTAGAAAGATGCTGAAAAAATCGACAAGGATATCTCTGCCCATGACATTACTTAGAATTCCATGCGTCGGATGTGAGGTGCGAATGTATATAAAGCTACAAAGACCTTGAGTTACCGAATTGAGCATCTAACCAAGCCTACTCACGCCCATCATACATCACTATATAAAGAGAGCATGGCTCGAATAATATAAAGAATGAGTTTGAAGAAGATAGCAAGATCTATCCTCCACTTAAAGTGTAACGAACTTTGAGCGAACAAATAAGTGGAAGACATTGTTTTACAATTCTCAAAGGTTTTCTTATTTTGGTGTTGTCCAGCTGGCGAATGTTATTAATTGTTGATTTGAAAGTGAGCATGTCAAACCTGCTTACCGTTTTTTAAAGTGTCGTTAAATAATAATTAACGTCTCTTTAAAAAAAGAAAAAAATCTAAAATTATTTACACATTTAAAACGATTAAAAAGTGCTATACCTGACAAAAAATCTTGATAATGGATTTTCCTATCAGGGTGGCAGTGAAGAATTTAAAAAAGGAAACGCCTGAATAACCACAAAGAAATCCAGCAAAGTCAAACAACGGATTTGGAATCTAAGAAATATATAAAGCACGTTATCGTTTAGAATTAGATGACGGAATGATTGATCTGCATTCTTAAAATGATGCGGTAAAGCCGGTGCTCAGTATTCTTACGGAGAAGACAGAACTCAAAACTGTGTGTCTCAAATGATGAATAAGGAGAGGCGGATGTGATTAGAAAACAAGAGTATCAATGCCTGACAACTAGCAACACACTAAAGTGAGCTGTGAAAAAATCTGGTATTTATATACAGTGGCCAACCTGTACAAAGTTAGCCATTCTCGAAATTATATTGCAAGGTTATATGAAAAATCTTTTTTTATAAAGAAAATGTTTATTAGAGAGCATAAAATGAAAATGTGAAGCATTTGTTTTTTGCTTTATAATTTATCATTCATTGTCCATGTTTGAAATAAATACTATTCTAGCAAAGTTGTAAGTGTATTTTAAAAAAATTGCACCGACTAGAAAGACAAATGGAAAATTGTTATGTCATTGTTGAAGTACAAGAAAAAAAAAGATTTTAGAAATTTAAAAAATTAAAATTACTGAAAGAAAAATAATACGAATTTTAAAGTGAAAAGGAAGATTAAACTTTTTAGCTAATACATTCAAAGTGATGAAATAGACATTTTTAATAAAAGCTTACATAAGAACAAATAAAAATCAGGATTAAGATAGATAAAATAAGAAACATAAAGGATTCGACAACTTACCGAAGCACAAATCAGAATTCCCCAGAAGCCAAACTTCTCAACGTTTAATTCGACATAGTGACGAAGCTTTTGTATAATATCCTGTGAAATGAAAAGAATTATATAAACACTCACCTTGTAAAAAGCAAAGATTGTATTTAAACGCAAGACAAAGCAAAACAAGCTAATTGCAAATCGCTTTGCTTGAAAGGCGCAGAAGTAGAATCGTTTATTGTAAAGAATGAGCATAAACAAAGCTCATATTTGAATGAATACATGCGGCATTTTGCAATTACTCCTAACGTTGACAAATTACCTGAACAAGTGACGACTCGCATTAGCAATGCCATAGGGAGCCACTCAGAAGAGTGACAAATCAAAAAAGTGACAAAAAATGGCTAAATTCAAAAGAATGATATAATAAATCAGCAACAAAAAATTCCACTCTTTTGATTTGTCGCCCTTTTGAGCGACAAATTTGTCATTCTTTTGATAGTAACCCAGTTTCATGATATGCAATTTTTGCTATTTTTTTTGCATATCCTTCCAGAATATTTTTCTGGAAATCCTTCTTACAGCGAGGAATACATTCTTAAAAAGATGGTATTTATGGAAGTGTTTTGTTTAGCCTAATAACAACTCAATCAAGCAATTACGTGTACGCATGGAAGTCCACGATGAACTCAATAATTAACGAGAATGTATTATTCATAAACAGCATGCACGCAGCCATCTCTTACGATGAAATTTGATTAAATAGTCTAGTGCAGTGGTTCCCAACTGCGGGTGCATGGAAGAATTTGAAGGGGTCCATGGAAATTCTACTTCAAACTACTTATGCTGAATCTCCTTTAATATACTTCTATTTTCCAAATCAATATAAATATATATATTTAGAGCTTTTTTAAATAAATATTTTCTTCCCTTTTCTAAAGTTTTATATTTGAATGTTTATATATGCTTCTTATTAGTTACAATATTTTTGAAAAATTTATATTTTAATTGAAAAAAAATTTTATTCACATTTTATGTCAGGCTTTACGATTTCTCTGATTTCATATGAATAAGCATACGATTTAATCAGATGACAACAATCATTTTTTGCATAAAAATCTTTGATTAATTTTGTTGGCTCAAACTATTCAGTTATAGGGGTCCACAGGTAAAAAAAGTGACTAAAAAGGGGGGAACGGGATAAAAAAGGTTGGGACCACTGGTCTAGTGAAGGAGGGATATGTTTGGCAACAAGTCAATCAATCATTTGTTATACACAATATCTTATTTCTTCAGCTTATTTGTCAGCCTATTATTTTCAAAATTCAAATGGATGTTCTTCTTAACCGCATCTACAATGAATTTAACAGTTTTATGTTTATAAGTTAGCTTTAAAATAAGAACTTTTATGAATGTTATTTTACTGAATTTTACAAATTAATAATGTATAAAAATGAAATATTTTTCTAAATTTTCTTTCTTGATTGTTAAAAAATGAAAGATTGTAATCGACAATGAATTATTAGGAGTTATTTTGCCAATAAGCGCTCCTCCTTGTTATATATATTTTATCCTGGTCTTGAGAGAGGAATGTACTTTTTTTGTTAGGAAAAATGGATTAACCAGCCACCATACACGTAGTTAAGTCTGGACCTCAATCCACCATACCTCAAATAGATAGTTGAGTCAGCCAATCATATTAAGAGAATTTAATCTTATATATTGATTTTTCCTATCCCACATAACTTTACTTCATTAACCCTTTCGTGATCAGTGTATCATATATGATACATAAACAATTTTACCCTCGTCTGCTTTTTCAAATAGTTTTGTATATGAATCGTCTGCTTTTTAATAAATATCGTCTTTTTTTCTGGTCACGAAAGGGTTAATATACTTCTACAAAATATATATGAAGAGCTATTCTTTGGATTTTTTAACAAAGAATTCATTCAAATGACATTATTAATAACTTCATGGATACCATTTTTTTCGTATTTTAATTTACATTATCTGCCATTTTATATTAACCCGTTATCGACCAGAATAATCAGACGATATCTAGTATAAAGCAGAAGATTTGTATTAAAAAGCATTAAAAAACGTAGACGATTCATATTTTTGTAAAGTCGACATATGTCGATAACCGGTTAAAAAAAGAAGGAAAACTTCCACTTTGAAAATCTTTTTCCATTACTTGGGAGACAATAAAATTGAATTTTTTTCTTAAATATAAACCAAAACTTTTAAAGTTGTGTATTTAAAATGCTCATGAAAATATAGAAGTTTTCTAAATAAACACAAAAAATTTACTGAAAGTACTTTGGTCAAAAAGGAAAAGAATCAATTCTAGTTGACATATGCCAATCAAAATACAAAAGTGATGAAGAAAACGAACGATACTTCAATAAACGATAGGAAGTATATAATAATATATTAAATCCAAGTGAACCCAATCTACCTTATACATTTATGCACAATACATAACATAGCTACCTTCAAAAAATATGATAATATAGTAGCAGCTATCATGAATGTAAATCGAATAATTTATTTAATCATAATCAGCTATATTTATTTAACAACATGAACAAGAAAGAGAGAAAATTTATATAATTAGAGAAATAATATTATATTTAAAAAGAGAAAATTCAACTGCTCATTCTTACACCAGTTGATCTAAGGACATTTTAGAATTTCTATCATTCATTTTATGATACGTTGTGGTCTTAAATAAATGTTAGTTGTAAAATCTTAACTATTTTCCTTACTAAAAAAAGGCTACTAAGGATTTCAATTGGCAGAGAAAAAAACAAATCTTACGCTGTTTTCCGTAGAATGTGTTAAGCTGAAGGAAGCAATTCCTAAAAACATTGAATAATAAAAAAGGTTTTACCATTTTACAAATCCAAATCCTTATATTTTCAAAATCACAAATAAAGTTTTTACAAAAATAAATGGCATGGTTAATTAATCGTTCATATACTGTCATCACATTCTCAAAGTTACCTTAAACTTCAGCATTAATGACTTTCAGAAAAGAGTAAATTAAAACATTAAATGTTAACAGTAAGGTTGAAAATTAGGTTTAGAAAAATGATCTGAAAGGAAGGAAAAGAAAGGAAGTAGAGATAAAAGGAAGAAAGAAACGATAATAAAGGAATTAGAAATGAAAAGGAGGGAAGGATTCAAATAGGAATTACTAGAATAATATTAGACTATCTGCTATCATATTATTTCACACTTGAAATAATCCTGCGTGTTTCTATCCTACAGTTTAAGTATCCAAAAACAACAACTAGCGCAACGTACACTGAACAAATGAGTGTTGCCAACTAATACTACGATTGGTCGAATATTTAATACAAATGGAATGAAAAAATGACTCTAATTCAACTTTTTTCTAATATTATTTTTCTAACGTTTTTGTAAACATTGGTTTACTATGATTGTTCTATGAGCTCCTTTTTCTCTTTTAAAATCGTGCTCCATTCTCTACCGATACTATCGCAGTTCTTTGACATCCGCTCGTGGTTCCGCAGTCAATGATGCGTGGTCCGTGTAAAAGGTTATTGACCCCCGGTTGAGAAACGCTGGTCTAGTTCATCCATGATTTATCGCATTTATTTCATTTTTGCAATAAAAGGAATTTACTTTTTTTTAACCCATTAAGTACCATAGAAATCAGACGATATCTAAAAAACGCAGATGATTTATATTCAAAGTCATTGAAAAAAGCAGACGAAGATGAAATTACTTATGTTCCCAAATGGAAGCTTAATGCTTAATTAAACTTAATGGGTTAAATTAAAAATAACAAAAAAGGTACTCTTATTTTTAAAAAATATTATGAGCTTATGTTTTTCAACTTATGAATTTTTTGACATCGAGAGCAATACAATACATGCCTTTTTTAAACTATATTTACTAATAATAGGATTCACAAACGTTTATTCATGAGAATGTAGTGAGAATAACCTTTGGTCTAGTTTACAATTTTTGAAACTACGAAAAATCTTCATTAGTGGATACCTTTTAAAAAGTCTCAGTTCATTCGTGTAAATTATACTCATTGACTTATATATAAAAACACTTTCAGTACTCAAAATTTGATTTTCCTACTTGGTTTTTTTTCAGTTTTTTATTTCTAGCATGAAATTTTCGACCTAACACACTTCAATCAATCTTGACACTCTTCATCAATCTTCATGACAGTCATGAAGGTTTATCCTCTCTCTCTCTCCCTAACTCTTTGAGCTTACCGCTCTTTTCTTCTTTCATGTGTTACTATACTACACATGTGATACAAATAAATTTCCGCATCACTGTTTACTCAACTGCTACGACTCAAAAGCTCTTTTTGGCTACCTTCATATTCATCAATTCCTGTCTATATAGAGCAATTATTATTCAGATAATTTTCGTATATTCCTAAGATATTGGTAAAAAAGCACACACCTTTTCATTGTTTCAATATTCCTTCCTATATTTCCACACATGACTTCCATGTGGTGATGATGAGAAAAATTTGTATTGCTATTACGCGCGTAGTTGTGAAGCGGTAAGTCCATAGAGATAGAGAGAACAACAATTCTTCACAGATGTCATATAAAGTGGTACGATTGTCGCAGTAGCCATTCGGTACCCGAGTATCCCTGCATCTTCTGCTCCTGTGGAACGCCTTTTCTCACTCGCTGGCAAAATTATCAATGCCGTCTGTCCGATTCCAGATTTGAGGAATTAATGTTCCTCAGGTGTAATTCACAGCTGGAGTGATTTTAAATTTTAATAAAACTTTCATGAAAGTTAAGCAACCTCAGGAGGGGTTGACAGTGGGGTGGGTGACTCGCGAAGAGTCTTAAGTGTTCGGGACATATCAGTGAGCCCTACTTATCAAAGGCTGGGTAGTGTACATTGTCGAAATTGGCTTGTGCACCTTAAAGATCCCTAAGAAATATTCGAAAAGAGTAGGGGAATTTCCCTGTTCTCAGGTTTCCTTCCTTCGGTGCCCATCTCGATAGATATGAGTCTCCTTTGGGTTGCCTAGCCCTAGGGCTGAAGAGAATGGATAAAAAAAATTGTAATTGTAATTGAGGAGAAAATCAATTATATAATTGTAATTGAAATTGAAAAAAAATGGCGACATAATTGCAATTATAATTTATAATTGACCCCAACCCTGCCTTTCAGGCGGTTCCCAGTGAAACAAAAAAATTAATAGTCTGGATTAATTTATATATAGATTTACTTAAAAGGAAAATCATGAAGATTAATTTTAGAAAACGAATGTCTAAAAGGGTTAATGTTCATTGTAAACCGCATATTTAATGTACAAGTAAATATACGCAGATTTAGAAGCACAAAAATACCTGCTTTTGCAACAAAATAGGGTGGTAATTCACCAATAGCAGTTCCTACGGCCTAAAAATAAAATTTGACTATGAAGTAAGTGTAAGAGTTATCTCCAAAAAACAGGTTATTATTTAGCGACTTATTTTTAAATTTAGAAAAGGAAATTGTAAAAAATATATAATATAAATCCTTATTAAATATTGAAGGAATTATTACCCATACGAAGGATTCCAAGAAAATTTTTTTAAAGATATGAAAAAACTTGATTCGGTGAAATGACTTTGAAGGCAAAATTGTTGAGTTAGACGGACAAAGAATTCTACAAAAGAACACATATTAAAAAATTTATGAAAAAAAAATCACAAACATATCTGGATAAGGAGGAGACGGAAAGTTGAGAGACTGGCATTCATAGGCTGCTATTGTAACAGAAGCAATGAAAGGAAACTAGAAAAAATTATAAATATTTCAACATGAAAAAAGAATCCTTCAATGCATTAAAATTTTTTAAACAAAAACATTCAAAAATTACTAAATATAGAATAAAGGTGTGCAAACCACAACCTAATCCACACGATGAAAGAATTCCAAGGACTAGCCAGTAAAAATACCATAAAAACTTCCTTTTGTATAGTGAAAGGTACTATAAAAAGTTTGCAAATATATGAATTATTTAAACGCATTTATTTACCCTGTGATGTGGACCTTTCACTTTATAAATAAGATAGAAAGAGACAAAAATAAAAATTAAAGTCTTGATATTGTCCAATAATCTAAAAAGGAAAAAATAAACAAAGGAGAAAAATTAATATCAAATTTTACCTTCTAAATATTCTTTTAAATTTTAATTTGCAATCTAAGAAGAAGTATTTAAATGTCAAAAGTGGACATATATAAATACTTATATCCTGATTATTGTTTATTAGTTCTGGTTCAGGATATGACATATGGTGGAAGTCTGTAAATGACATGTAAGAGAGATAACAAAAACTAAGTTAAAAAATCTTAAAAGAGTTGAATAAAATGTTAAATTAGACTAGAATATTGGAAAGTATTGTAAAAGGCAACAAAAAAATTTTAAGGTAAATCTATGCCATTGATTAAAAATTTAAGAAAAAAATAATTAGTCATTTTAAAACTACTTAAAACCTAGAGCATAAAGCAAAAATTAAAATTTTCCACTGATATTTTATTTAGTAAAATATTAAATAGACCTATTTAAAATTTTTAGAACAAAAATCTTTTATCTAATTCAATCATCTAGATTTCTCCCTTCCTATGTAAGATTTTTATTAAGAAGAATAAAAAGAATCTTTTAATTTTAAAAAACTTTTTAGCATATTCAAAAGAAAATTCCAGTTTGTTTTAACATCTAAAATTAAATTCAAACGCTGACCCTGAAATTGGTCTGAAACAAAATCTTGTAAATAATCATTTTTAAGTGGCGACTTTCTGAAGGTTCGACAAATTTTTCTACTTTGACAATTAATTTATCGTGAACTTTTATTTCTATATTAGAAGATTTCAATTCAACTACATTTTCTTCTTCCTCTTGTTCCTTATCATCATCTTCATTTAACATGGAATTTTGATTGTTTGGTGCTTTGTCACTTTGAAATTTGCTAATCTTAGTATATAAAATATCACAAACGCCTAGATTAATAGTATGCGCTAAACACAACTGATGAAGTGGCTGGATATCCTTGCCAAACTTTAACATAACTGAAGCCCCATCTGTAGTACAAGCTTTAATTACTTCAGGAGATTCCTAACAGGGGATCTGAACTATTGCTTTTCTAGGTGTTCTCACTTTAAAAACAATAACTAACTTGAAAAAAAAACTTAATAATAAAACCAATATGATACAAAAATTAGAAATAAAGACTTAAAACAATTAAAAGACTAGGCACAAATAAATTAAAAAAAACAAATGAGTAGATTTCCATTTAAATTTTATCTTACTTTAGTTAGACGAAATGCGCAGCAAAGAAAATAATGATGAAGAATTTTTTTAAGGTTCTTTTTTTCAAAAGGAAAAAATTCGCCACTTTTTTCTGCATCTCGCGTTAAATAGTCAAAAAATGGCGATTTCTATAGAAAAGTATAGGTTCGCCTTTTATAGTTAGACCGATATCATTATCATTAAAATGGTTCTTGACAATGAAAAAGAGATTTTATATGAATGAAGTGCAGTAAAGTTTTATGCAAAGAATTGCATAGTGAAATAATTCAATTACAACTAAGTTATTCTCAGAACCGAGAATACTTTTCGGTTTCGAGACGGTTCCCTAATTTTTAGAACAGGAAACGTCCCGGTATTTCAGAAATGGGAGCAAACTATAGTATATAGGAAACGATACGCTTTCAAATGATATATATCATGAAAAAGAAATATTAAAAAACAGTTAAATTTTTCTTTAAAACAAATAAATAAAAATTTCCAAAAAAAGCGTTATATTATAATTATATATTACATAAACATTTCAACCAATAATATTGTTTTCATGAAATATAACCGCACTACTTATAAGTTTTATCAATAAAAATTTCAAAGAAAGTCTAAAAGCATTGAAAACTAAAGCCAATTTTGAAAAAAAAACTAAATTAATAAAAAGTAATATTTCAAAATAAAGTTGCTATAAATTTGAATTCACTAATAAAAGGTTTTATTGTTTTAATTACATTTAGCCAATATAATCAAGGCATTTATATTAGCTTGTACCACGTTAATTTAACATTTTCAGTTATCGTATTTAATATGCATAAATCTTTTAAGCTTAAAATTAAAGATTGCTCTAAAGAAAAAGTATCTTATATAGTTATGTGCTATAAAAAATTCATGGCCGCTTCCTTAAAATTTGTAGGCCATTGTTCAAATTTCAGACTTAGTTCTCACTAATTTTTTTGTTGTTTGGGCAAAAATAAAATCATCTGTGCAAAAAATATTTAAACCAAAAATAACTGCGCAATTTTTTAAAGAAATATTTAATATTTAGTTATATCTTATCAGGAAAAAAATAATTTTATAAAGTTTATTATTTAACAATGAACTTTAAAAAGTATTGGAAAAAACATAGAAATTAAATTTAAGAATAAAATCAAGAATATCATTCACAAACTTTTTCACGTATATCTTTTGTTTTTTTCCATTCCTTGTAAACTTATCCAAGTTGATTTGTTCTTCACTAATTAAAAACATTTTGATTCTCATGAAATAATTTAAGTCATCATCTCCATTCTTGAAATTATTGTGAGATTGACGTATGATAGCACCATTTCATAATTAAAATGGTTTTTCATCAATTCACGGATAGTGCAACATTACCCAAATTTTTTTTCGTGATTAGTTGCTGCGCAAAAGTCAAAACTGCTGCGTAAATATTACGACCTCTGATCAAGTATGGCTCAATATCGGATGAAATATTATATCAAATTAACGCGAAATTAATTAAGTCTTTTGTATGAAAATATTAAATAGAGAAAATTCAAATTTATTGGGAGGAGGAAGTCTTCACCCAGCCCTTGCCCGTATGTGCGCCTCTGATAAGGAGGAAAGTAACACTAAAGAGCATTTGATGAATTTGAAAATTAAGTTCGCGATAACAAGTCAATTTATGTTTTTAAACATGATATAGCATTTGAGATTTTAGGAAATGACGAGAAAAAGTATTGGAAGAAAGTAGTTTTGTCGTTCAAAGCAATGGATTTTTGAATAATTGCAGATTCTGAAGGGTATACATTTAAAAAGCTCAATTTTACTTCAATGAACTCTCAAAAACCAATAATAATGTCTGGAAAACTCTTAATAAGATTATCACCTTCAAACCTAGGCCAATAATGCCCTTGTGATTTCTCTAGATTTTTGTCATCATCGCAAGAAGCCCCTTTTGCTGAATGATATGCTTTTATTGATAGCAATTCCTATAAATCTCCTTGGCCATTTTTTATTGATGAATTAACTACGGAAGATCTAGAAATCGCAATTTTACCCTTAAAAATCTAATAGACTTGATTGTATTAACCTGAAACTAATTAGCCTGTCTCTTCCATTCATCGGACATGTTCTCCTTCATATTTATAATTGACCTCTTTCTTAGGGTGTTTTTCCAGAAATATTGAAGATTGGTAAAGTAGTTCCTGTTTCGAAAAATAATAAATCTGTTTCAATTGATAACTTTGGCCCCATCCGAATTTTGTATAATTTTTGAAAAAATGCAATCATTTTGTGATAAGTATAATCTCATAAGTTCGAAACAATTCGCTTTTCTCCCTGGATCTTCAACTGAGAAAGCTCTTTCCTCCTTTCTGTACGAATCACTTTTATAGATCCAACTACACTATTGCCTTTTCCTTCATTTTGCCAAAGCTTTCGACACTTTCAATCATGATCTTATTCACAAACTTTTTAGATTAGGCTTCATATCTACCTTTCTTTCTTTTCTTAGAAGCTACTTGACCGATCGGCAATTCTATATTTACTTCAATCACACCTGATCCCCATTGCAAACATTATCCTCTGGCGTTTGGCAAGGCTCAATTTTATGGACTCTCCTTTCTTTTATACATAAACGATCTTGCTCAGTTATCTGAAGTTTTCCTTTACGCTGATGATGTTACAGTGCTCTTCAAATGACCGGTGAAATAGAACTCGTCCAATCATGTCTTGTTATGCTTTGTAACAATATCAGTCCTCATTTTGATCGAAATATACAGTAATTCTATAAAGATCCTTCATATCATATTGTTAAAACAAAAAGTTGCATTAATGAAGATGTCGATCAGTTAGTTGTTTTATAGATTATTTAAATTTGAAAATTAGGAAAATCTTTGAAAATTCATAGTTAAATCATATATAAAAATAAAGTAAATTATCAATTGTAATCTACCTTTTTTATTTGTTGTTTTCATAAATGATATTGTTAGGTATCAATCTTCACCTTTCAAATTCATTCTTTATGCTGATGATGTTTTAATCACATATCCTTTTGAATACATCAGCGCGTTAGAAATTGAAAAAGTGAATTGTTTTTTGAATTTGATATAAAATTGAACATTAGTCAACAAACTTCCTTTAAATGTGTCTAAATGTTATTATTTGACTTTTTCTAATAAAACTGCTGTTAAAAATCAACAATGAAACTTTGAAACAGGTCTATCAAACTCAATATTTGGGAGTTGTAATTGATTGTAATCTAAAATGGAAAAACCATGTTAAGCACGTCATTACAAAAGTTTTCCGAATTTATGGAATTATGTTCAAGTTCAAATCATATTTCAATAATATTACACGTATTAAAATTTTTAATCGATTAATATATCATCATTTGTTGTATGCCACGATTCTTTGGCAAAACTCGGATAGAAAACCTATGAATATGCTTGAATCTTCTATAAAAAAGTTACTTAATTTTGTTAATCATTCTTCATTGGAAAAGTATCACGTTTCTATTGATCAAATTGTTTCCTATTCTCTTTGTACATTTGCTTACAAAAACTTTTATTTAAACGGGCACTTTAGTTTCTTGTATTTTGCTAATAATGAGGTGCATGATCATTCGACAAGGCAGAATAATGATTTACATATGCCATACTTTAAAAAGAAATCAGTTTTTTGCAAAATTTTTACTAAAAGCATAAAGACTTTCAATTCCCTCCATCTTTATTCGGAGTGTTCGAGTTACCAAGGGTACACAAAGAAGCTGAAAGAGAAGACTGGCTTAAAGGCTTATTTTTTTGTTGCTTTGTGTAACTTTTCTTCTAATTTTTTAAAATCTTATTTTTTTTCAACGTTTCATTTTCATGTTTATATTGTTTGCGCTTTCCTTCTTTTAATTCATGTTTTCAATAAATACTTACTTACTAAAAAAAATTGTAAAATTTAGTTAATTTAATTTGATGAATATTATAAATGTTTTTTAGGTACTTTTTTCACTTGAAAATTTTTTTTTTAACTAGTTAATTTAACTGATTTTTGAATTAGTATAATTTTATGATGAACACAAGTAAAAAAACTCTTTTCACTGCATGTTATTTCAACACAAAACATATTCACCGTTTTGAAATTATTTTTTTATAAAAAATTCTGTTAAAAGCATATTTATCAACATAAATTTTTTTGATAACATCTGAAGAAGACGATATATCGGGTGATGCGAATAATATTATGTAAGTTATGCCCAAAAGTGAAGTTTTAATATTGAGGAAGTTTGATGTACTATTTTTATCTTTGAAATTCTCAAAATAGAAGTTGAATATATGGATAAATGAAATATATTAAGAAAGTTTTTGAAACTTTCAAACAAGTCATGTTCCATCACTGATAATTTTATTATCTAATGATTTTTTATCGGAAAAATTTAAGATCGCAGTTTCTATTCCAAAAAACTCCACTTATTTGTCACCAAGAATACAAAATGAAATAGTTGCATCTTTAAAAAGTTTTGTTCTACAAAAAATAATACTTGAAATCAATAACTCAACATATCTGTCATTGAAAGCTGATGGAACAAAAGATATAAGTGGAAAAGAATGCCTGTCAATTGTAAATAGTTAATGGGGGGCTGATTTCTATTGATTCCTTTTCTTTTATGTAAAGTGTTAAGATTTTTGAAAGGAAAGAATGTAAAGGAAGCATTAATTAGCATGGTCTATATGAAAGAATGTGATGCATCTTCTATCAGCACCGCAATTCTTGATGAGTGTAAAATTCAAAAACACAAAATTATGAATCAATGCTATGATGGCGATTACGTGATGTCAGGTAATATTTTTCTAGATGAAAAATGATATAATGACCAGGCTTTGCAAGTTAACGAAAAAGGTTAAAGATAAAACTTTTTTCAATAAACAATTCAAAAAATTTATTCCAACAAGATGGACATCACATTATGAAGTCAGTAATTCATTGATAAAAAATTATAGAAAAATAATATCTTCTTTGTAAAAAGTAAAACATAGTTATGATCTAGATGTTTCTTTCGAAGCAAGGGGTCTACTTAATGCTTTAAAAGACGTTTCTTCAATATTTGTAATGCCTGCTAATGACTACCTCCAAGTAAACTAAATTTTCAAAGTTAGATGAATAGTGCACTATACTACTTGATTTAGAAAGAAGATAATAATATCATTATTGGAATAAGTTTGATAGAAGATTTGGTGAAATTTTTGTTATAATTCAAAGATGACGAAAACGAATTTGATTCATTAATCAAGAAAATGAGATTTTATGTTGACAATTAAAGTTCCACAGAAATTTTTTTTGATATTTTCGATGATAACACAGAAAAAAACAGAACATTTCGTATTCTCTACGATGAAACCTTACAATAGATTCTAGAGGAATTTAACAACAGGTTTGGTTTTCGACAAATGTTCATCCTTTTAATTGTTTTTTCAGGTTTAATGAAAAAAACTGCACAATAATAAAAGTACTTTCATATTTATCCCCTGAAAGTGTAGGATTTTTTGAATATGAAAAACTGAAGCCTTTTATATCCCATCTACAAAATATATCTCAGCAGATTTTTTCGGAACTTAAAATTAGAAAAGAATATATTAAAAAAAAGATACAGAAAGAATCTAACGCTATTGATGTTTTTGAAGTACTCGAACCAGTTAAAGAAGTATTTCCTAACATATATAAACTATATGAAGGTATTTTAAAACAAGTTTGTATGTACTCGGACATTTCAGCGAACGGACATTTGACCGAACAGAATAGACAATTGATCTTTCGGCCAAATTTCCGGAAACGGTAAAGATGCGTATGTTATCTTACGCTATTTATAACACAATTTTGTATATCCTTTCGTGCCACCAATGAAATGTATTCGTCTACAGAGCCCAAGTTTCACGCTTATAACTGCATTCGGATCTTCGTTCATCGAGTATTAAGCATCTATGTAATCAATCACTCTTGCTCACTCAGGACTAATTTGCTATATTTTTGTAGATTATAAGTGTCTAACTAATTACTGACCCACAATATTCCATTTTATGGTTGGATTTGAAAATATGATATACTATACTAACATCGACTCTAAGACTAACAATATTCTAACTATGGTAAACCTAACTCTAAAACTAACAATATTCTAACTATGCTAAATCTAACTCTAAAACTAACAACATTCTAACTATACTAAATGTTTATTCTAAATTCTAAAATCTATTCTAAATGTTTATTCGTCTGTTCGGTCAAATGTCCGTTTGGTGAAATGTCGGTTAGGTCAAATGTCTGTTCGGACAAATGTACGTCGGCTAAATGTCAATTCGGTCAGTGATATCTGTACTCTCATCAAGAGCAATTGAATATGCACTGAAAAGTTTTACCTTTTCTAAAAGTTGCCTATATATGTCATATGACATGTCACAAATCCGCTGTCCTAGTGTGTTGGCTGAGAGACTTATGTTGGTAAACTGACTCTTTTTTTCTGGACATACTATACTAGCTGCTTGTAACATACATTCTTTTATAAATTCACCATCTTTTGAAGACTTTTCTGTTTTTGCAATCATTTCACTGACTACATAGCTAGAGCTTCAACTGCTGCAGCACTCTCTTTGCCCGCGTTTGTGAAAAAATTTTGTTGCTTAAGTAAATTTGTTTTAAGAGTGCCACTTTGTCTTCTCGCTCAATTCCTTTAAATTCAGCATGTCTAGTGAAGTAATGTCGTTTGACATTATATTCTTTGACCACTGTAAGTTTTTCTGTACATATGAGACAGGTTGGATTGCCCCTCTGCTCAATGAAAAAATATTTGATTTCCCATTTCTGTTGAAATTTTCTGTGTTCAACGTCAATTTTTCTTTTTGTTTGGAAAAGACATAATGCAAACTCCAAATTAAACTAAATAAAAAAGTTCATTAATATAGAAATAAAAGAATAGATTAAAGCATAAATTTTACATTTATAATGAGATTTTACACGGAAACATAGCTCAAATTTACAGTATAGTATAATAAGTATTTAATTAATTTTAAAAATACATAAAAAATATTGCAGTTTTATTTAAAAATTAAATATTTTATAATTTTGAAACTTAAAAAGTAAAATCTAAAATTTTAAGCTAAAATCTTAAAACAAAATAATCATAAAAAGTTTTTCAGCCATATTAATAAATTGGAAATAGTAAAATTAAAACTAATTTGTTAAAGCTGGTGTGATGTTTTCATCGATAAGGCACTAAGATCCAAGGACATGTGCTCTAACCGAACGCCTATACAACCACAAAATTTTTCATGCAAAAAATTTTTCATTCGTTAAAATGAACACATTATATTTGAAAAATAAGTAAGTTAAGCATAAGCAGACTGACTTGGACTAATATTAGTCTGCTAACAGGTTTACAAATTACAATGCGAATTAGGGTTACTTACGCTTAGAATTTCGATTGAAGTTGAGGGCCACAAAATATTATTCGGAGGGCCGCAGTTGGCCCGCGGGGCGTATCTTTGAGACCCCTGATCTAAATACTTTGGTCAATATTTTTGGTTAATATTTTTGGTTATTTTTAAATTTAACCGTTGATCGGAAAAATAAAAAAAATTGGGAAAATTTTAGCTTTGCACTAAAGTATGCAATTCTACTTTATTTTTAAAGAGCACTTTTTTGGAAGTATAGGTTTTCCATATCCTGTTCCAAATTTTTTACTGAAGTAGTAGTCTTTTTAAAATATTTTATACTTTTAACAATTTTTTGTTATTGATATAGGTCGATTTTTTTTATTGAAAAGAGATATTAATATGAAATCTTCAGTTAAATACTAAAGATGATTCATAAAAACCATTTTAGCAGAAGTATTCATTGAGTTTTCTTTTCCCAAAAATGAATTGATAAGATTTAAATCATTAATAACTGTATCTGCTGTAATGTTTGCGGAAAACTACCATGGCAATAATTAAAACACAAAAATATGTGCATTTTTTTTCATTTTTCTACCGTTAAAATTTTTTTTAGGTATCTTCTGAAATTTCATCTGGCTTTATTCAGAGCGTGGTGAACTACATTTAAACCAAAAATGTTTAGAATGAGGAAGTGATACCCAGATAGAATCAAAATACCAAAAAACTTTTTCAAACAATTGACTGAAAGAAAAAATTTATGATTGGCATAAATTTTGGATTGATGGACTATAAATTCGTAGAGCTTATCTGTAAAATATAATTCAAATATTTGGAGAGTTGACATATTCGATATTTCAAGTTGTATTTTGCTCGAATCTGCCTCAATATTTTTTGTACTACTTTGACTGTCACAAAACATCTTTTTTCAGTCCAATCAATTGCATGACTTTTTTACTTTTATGGAAATCAGAAAAAATCTATAACTTCAAATGATCCAACAACATTATTGGGTAGAACTTGTGAAATAAAAGGTTCATCATCAGCATCATTCACTTCACTTCCTTCATCTGTTAAATCATAAACAGATGGAGGAATTTCAAAAATATCAATTGCTTCTTCGTTTTCACAAAATGTGACTTCTTCCAGATATCGTAAAGCATTTTTTAAATTATCGAAAGATTCCAGGTCTCAAGGCTGTTCAGTTAAATTTTTAGATAAGAAAAATCAAAATTTTAAAAATATAATAAAAAAATTTAGTAAATTGAAAATAAATTTTTTTTTAAATAATTTACTAAAAAATTATATATAATCTTCCTTTTTGATTAAATATATAATTTGTTTAATTTAAAAAAAATAATAGTTTCAATTAAAAAGGTAAATTAATATACTACGTTTTTAGGTTTTCCTATGGTCCTCAAATGAGGACTAATCTTAAAACCTAAAAATTATAATATAAAAAAATGAATTTTTCATTTTTCTAAAACGCAACCTTGTTATGAACGGGTATAAAATTCAAATTGATCTTTCTATAACATACTTACTTTGCTGCAAATTAATTTTTTTTCAATTAAATGAATATTTAATAGTCTTTTTCTCAAATATGTAAGCGCTTAAAATCATTTATAATATAGGAAAAGGAAAGGTCGATATTTTTCTAAAACGATGTTTTTATAAAGTCCTTTTGTGGACCACGGTAAATAATGGGTTAAAATAAAGAGAAATTTCTTGGCATGCTACACGGTGTTTTATGGCCTTCAGGACATTTTTATTAATGAAAATCAAATTTTCATCAACAAATATGTTCGAAAATCGAGTAAAATTTGCCAAAGAATGCAATTTCAAGCTTCATTTCAAAAACTGTCATTTTTTTATTACAATGTACTCTGATCTCTTTTCCTCGCAGCGCAAGGTTAAAGGAATTCACATATTCAAATATGTTCACTAAATATGATAGAAATATAGGAAAATGGAGATCAGAAAATTCTACATGCATGTCTAGTTTGCCTTCCAGAAATTGCTGGATTTCTTTCCATAGTATCGCTTGGAAAATTTTCCTTTGGAAAGCCACTTCACGTTTGAGTCGCGTGAAGAGTTTTTCAAATCTGAAAATAAACAGGATTTGAAGCATTTACTTTAATGAAATACACTGTTTTAATTGACTTCATTGAAAATATTTTTCAACTAATCGGGTAAGGTTTTATGGCTCGGCGCAATGGGTGCCAATTACATCTGGAGATTTTTGCTTAGCCAGATTCCGCCTTAATGCCATGTGCTGTAAAAAAATTTTTATCACATTGCAAATGTTTCTCTTACAGTTGTTCTATTGCTGAGTTTTGCAAAATAAAAAATGAGATAAGTTTGCAGCATCCATCGTTTTATCAATCTGAGCGTTGAAAATCGAATCAATAAAACCACGTCTGACATGTCATCAGACAACTCTCCTATTAGCCTTCTAACAGTATCGTTTGACAGGAAGATATGCTTCAACTTTACAACCTCAGTACTTCTTAGAACATTCAATATATCTTTGCAACAAGGTAATATCAACTGTTCGGTTATGTTGTGGGACTTTTTGACAACAGATATTTTTTGAAACTTTTCAAACCATATTTGATATTTTGCAAAAACATTCATATGTTATTTATCAAACATGAATTTGTGCAATCGAGCTAACACAAAGGACACTTATGTATGTTCCTCTTCCCCACCAGACTTTAATGCAGTAAAACGAAATTTCAAGTGTGAGACGTCATATTTTATTTTTTTAGCCATAGAAAAATGCACTTTCACAAATTAGGCCTGAAAAGCAATAAAAGAAAAAATAGTACTCAATCAAAGACCAACTTATTTATTCTTTTTAAATTTGATTTATTGGCAAAAATGGCAAATGACACAATATGGGTGCAATATTTTGCGAAAAAAACGATTCACTCAATGTCCCCTTATCAATACCCATGGAATTTCTTCGCGGCACACGGACTCCAGATTGAAAACCACTGAGCTAGAAGGTTGATGCAATCAGAATTACAAACAAGGTTATTTGACTTCATAAAATCTGTACAGTTGTGGCGGGATTGAGAACTTACAGTGGAAGTATATGGGGTAATAATGGTGGTGTGTTCATTGTACAAAAATTCTTTTATATTAATTTTTAAAATTATAAAAAAAAAAGTTCGCCCCCCAAAATTTTGAGGATGTGAACCCATGAACAATACATATACGAATTGGTTTATTAAAAAATTCCTTTTGGGCTCTGGTAGCAAATTTTCCGCGTTATTTAGTTATTGATGGAAAATGTCACTCAAAAATATAAGCCATTACACAATAATCGTGGCCTTTTATAAAATGTTTGCCTTATATGAAAAAATTTTTTTTAATTACAGGAAAAAACACGAATCTGACTCAATATAGGCAGCGATATAAAAGTGAGGCACCTTCATAAGGATTTAATATAACTTTGTGTGCTTTAAATTATATACAACAAGATTGCGTTATTATGATTCGACAATTCTAATATTTTAAACGCATATAACTTCAATCTTAGCACAGTACAAAAATGATCTATAGAACTGATATTCATTTTAAAACGAAGATCATACATAAACGCCAAAAAGAATAATTATGTTTTTGACCACAGTCCGTTCTTGACGTAGACAGAAAACATGCAAAGCATAGGTAAAATTAGGTAAGGTTTCAAAAATCGAAATAGATCACGCACAGAGAATTTTCATCGCACATTTATATAAATTGGCTCATGTGACAATTGTGCCATTCTCATAAATTCGAAAAGATTGCCGAAGTTAGGCTACCCTGACGCGTGATAGCAACTAGTTGAAAAAACATTTTTAATTGCAATCCAAATGTCGAGTGTCTTGAATAAGTGTTCATAGGTAAGCATCTTCTAAAGCAGAGATGAGCAAACTCGCAGTTAAGAATTTACACTTTAAAGGGGCAGCATGTAGTAAAATAAGCAAGATAAAAGTTAAGAAAAAACAAACATTTTTTGTCAATAATTTTAATTTTAAATCTTTTGGGCATACAAACAAACTTTCATCATCAAAATTTTAATTTTTAAGGTAAATTTATTTAAACATATGTAATTAGATGCAATCTTAGCACTTTAGTTGAAACACTTTTAAATATAATAATCAATGATCGTGTAGTATGAATATCTCCAATCTTTCAATCAAGTCACTTTTTTGACATCAATGATAGTAAACTAATGGTGAATGAGCTTAAATAACTTTAGATTGTAACAATATTCTAGTGAGCCACATAAAAATATTTAGCGGGCTGCATGTGGCCCGTAGTTTTATTAGCAATATGAGTGCATTTTTTTGCTAAAAAGTAAGATGTACAGGTTTCCTTATTCTTTAGAATAAAGATTAAGTGGAAAAATGGAAAAAATCCAATCACGATTTGATAGACAAGTACAACTTTTTATTCAAATGTATGATAAACAGATGATGCAGAACTCAACCATAAAACAATTAGAAAAATTAACAATGGGTTATATGGTATATATTTTTATATCATTTATATTTTTAATTAAAACATATCTCAAAGAGGATCAGTTCTTAAAAAAATTTGTATTGTCTTCAAAAGTATATTAACCAAATTTGAAAGAAAGAATCCAAAATGAATACCTTACATCAAAATTTACTAAAGCGAAATTTGCGTCAATTTTCACTTACTCAGATATAAGAATTATAGAAATGAAATATTTAGGTGATTTTCTATTTCTTCACACTAAGTAAGCATATGATAATTAACTACTTAACCCATTAACGTCCAGAATAATCAGACGATATATAATGTAAAGCAGAAGATTTGTATTAAAGAGGATTGATAAAAGCAGACGATTTTATTTTTGTAAAGTCGACATATGTCGATTGTGGTCGATAACTCGTTAAACAAGTAAAAATTAAAAGCAAATACCTTTATTCTTATGTCAAAATAAACTTTAGTATGATAAACGAGATAGCTTACAAAAAACCAGATTATTTCTTGGATTTGACTTTCGATTTGAAGTTTGTTTCGTGTTCCTCAATGAGAGCGTCTTGTTTAAAAGGAGGAATTGGACTATGAGAAAGATACTCCATAGAAAACTCTCCCAGGCCTCGAGTGATTGAACGCAATTCACTTGTGTAATTGAACATCGCCATCAAGGGAACATCAATAGTCAGCATGAAATAGTCATCGCTAGATGAGGTATTGTGAATAATGGCTGATTTCTTCATCATAGATTGCATGACTTCGTTCTGGTAATCTTTTGTACAGATGATCTCAGCACGGGTAATTGGTTCCAATATCATCCATTTACCAAACTCAAATGCTGTAATAAAGGCTCCCCTCACAGCTGAACTAAAAGCTAAATCACTTGAATCTACAGAGTGATTGTCTCCGTTAAGAAGTCGAAAACGAATTCCGGTGATAGGCCTACCTATTAAAGGCCCTTTTAAACAACAACTGTAAACACTCTTCTTAATGCCAGAGATGAATTTGCTAGGAATGTTGTTTCCAACGGTTTCATCAGAAAATTCAACACGTAAACACTTTTCAATGGGCAACGGCTCAATCACGCCAATCACTTTGGCGAACTGACCAGCACCTCCCGTTTGCTTTTTGTGCAAGTAAGAGAATTCAAAAGGCTCACAAATCATTTCCTTATAGGAAACTTTTGGCTTCCCTAGAGTACAAGGAGTGTTGTACTCCCGCTCCATTCTTTGAGCATATATCTCCAAATGCAACTCGCCCATGCCTTCTACAATGAATTGTTTATTTTCATTATCAAACGATGTATGAAAAGTTGGATCTTCTTGACAAAATCGTTTAAGAGCTTTATTGAATAGTTCTACATTGGTGGATTGGGTCGGCATGATTGACATAGATACTACAGGATCCGGCACATACAAAGATTCCATAGATAAGTTGGAGCAACTGCTGTGATTGGTCAACGTATCACCCGAAGCGCAATCAAGACCGAGTAAAGCAAAAATGTCTCCTGCTAGAACTCGTTCAACATCAATCATTTTATCTGAATGCATTCTAACAATGCGATTTATTTTGAAGCGTTTATTCGTTCGCGTATTCACTACTGTGTCACCTTTTAAGAGAGAGCCTTGATAGATGCGGACATAAGTTAGGTCACCATTAGCCCTAGTTTCTAGTTTGAAAATGAGGGCTACCAACGGTGAATTTGATAATCTATCCGAATCCAAGGAAACTTTCACGGGAGAACTTTCTTCGCCAGTGTTCCTTAGAGCATAATTACTAATTTCAGTGGGATCCGGTAGATACGAAACTACGGCATCCAGCAATGGCTGAACCCCTTTATTTTTAAGAGCAGAACCAACGAAAACGGGGAAAAAGGTTCGAGCGATGCATGTTCTGCGAATCGCCGAGCGCAAGTCCTCTTCACTAATATTCTTATCCTCTATATACAATTCAGAAAACGTTTCATCAACATTGGCTAAGCACTCAACCAGTTGCTTTCGAAGCTGAGAAGCGAGCTCTGCGCATCCAGCGGGAATAGCCTCCACTAAGACATTTTCGCCGTGTGTTCCTTGGAAAGTGAGCGACTTCAAGGATACAATATCAAGGAATTTATTAGAGTCGGGAGTGATAGGTACAGTGAGGAAAGCGCAGTTATAATTCAATTTTGTGCCCAGCTCTTGAAAAGCGCGCTTATAGTTCGAGCCTTGGCGATCAACTTTGTTGATAAAAATGAGGGTCGGAACGGAATATCGAGCGAGTTGGCGATTCACAGTCAACGTTTGACTCTGTACACCCCCAACGGCGCAAATTACAAGAATACCCGCATCCAAAACTCGCAAGGCCCTTTCCACCTCTATCGTGAAGTCTACGTGACCAGGCGTGTCAATAATGTTGATCTCGTGATTCTTCCACATGACATATGTAGCAGCGGACTTAATCGTTATACCTCGCTGCCGCTCTAGCTCCATAGAATCCATGGTGGCGCCCACTTTATCTTTTCCCTTGACTTCATGCATTTCATGGATTTTTCCGGCATAAAATAGAACTCGTTCAGTTAGTGTTGTTTTGCCAGAATCGATATGTGCAGAAATTCCGATATTTCGAATGCGAGAAGAATCTTTCAAAGATTGGGATGTGTAAACACCAAAATTTCTACGTAGACAAATAAAACTTCTTAAAAAATGTTTACACAATACCATCACTAACTTAAATAAATGAATGAACCATTAGTATATAGCCTATGTCATTCTTAATAAAAATCATGATCACTGTTGTTTGCATGTGAAGTTGAAACAATAATGTGGCTGTAGTGCAAAATGCCTTTCACCAATTATAATCAAGAAGCTAATTTCGATAGAGATTTAGATGTAGTGATACTGAAAAAGTGTCATGTAAAAAAGACTCGATTACTCCAATAAACTAAATTTCTAAGAGCATTTAACGTGTTTCACAGATTACAAGCTATCCTTCTAATATAAGCAAGTAAAAATTTATAACTGTTTTATTACAATTAGAAAAAGCGTTAGGAAAGTTAAGAGCTTTATTAAAATATTAACTGTAATTTTTATCTAATTTTAGGCCATACTTGCTCCATTAACCCGTTAACGACCAGAATAATCAGACGATATTTTATAGCATAAGATTTGTATTGATAAACGCAGACGATTTTATTTTTGTAAAGTCGACCGTGGTCGATAAAAGGGTAAACTACAAATCCTTCAATAGAACTGAAAACTTCTGGAATAGAAATTGAAAACATGATTAATAAAGGAAAAAAGTCAGTTTTTATAGAGCATTATTTATGATGCGTTAGTTCAATCGAGTTAAATGGAAGGGGGAGCGTGAGTAAGGTTGGTTAGGTACTGGGGTTCGATCCTGCACCAAGCCTACTTTCTCATAGTTCGATAAAAGCAGCGAAATTGTGCCTTCTCGATGAAAACACCCAAGGTAACTTTACCTTAAATGAGCAAATATCCACACTACGTTTAAAAAGCAAAGTAAAAATTGAATGGAAGAGTGCTAGCTAAGGCAAAGGATGAATTCTTTCATTGGTCTATTTCTAAGAAGATAAAAATTATTTGCTGCATTCGGAATATGTGAACATATGAAGGAGGAATGTGTAGCAAATATGTTGTAGTATGATTCAGTATCACTCCCCGCTACCGTATTTAGCAAATGGATCATTTCAATATTCAAACCATCATGACACGACTAGATATCACCTTTCTCTAAGTTTTATGATGTAGAAATTGCCCTGGTTCTAGAGGTATCTTTTTTTTGAAGATTTTAGTTGAGATACATCTGTCTGCCCCTTAAATATCTCTCTGACTGGTCAATGTTATGCGCATCTTAAGATCAATCAGATAACTTTTGTCAAACCACACTACAGTAGTTAGACCATAAACACAGAAGGATATGAAGGGGCTGAGCCAATTCTAGGAAGAAATTATCCAGATCATCCTAATTTTGAAAAAAATCACCACCAAAAATCAATATGGCTTCACGATATTTAAATACTCATCGAATCGAAGTGAGCACAACTCTACTGAATATTTTGAGGCCTCGATTGCTTTAATGCAAATTAAAAAAGGTTGAGTTTTTCAAGTATTTGGTTAATCGCCCACTGAGATTTAAAAAAAAAGTTGAAAATATAAAATTCTCTTACCTTTTTTTCAAACTTAAATTTGTATTATTCTTTCCATATAAGTTCAAAAAAAAATAAACTCTTCCTAAATTCTGAGATTGTAATTAGAAAAAATATTCAAATATTTCTTTATACAAGGCGAAATCATTTCCTAAAAAAATGCACGCTTTAATTCTATTTTCGCAAAGAAGTGATTCGCCTAAAGTTGAGACATAATGCTAATAAAATTTTAAAGATCTATCAGCAAAATAAAAATGATTTATTTGTTTATTTCAGGCATTTATAATATCAACGTATTTATAAATACTTTAAAATTACAATAAAACTGTTTTTCTTGTTTTTTAATGGGAAGTTTTCTTCACGTGATACTATCAAATAACATACGCGAAGAAAGATTACTTTGTGATGAAAGTATAGCTAGTGGGTTCAGTCATTTTTAAGTCAGAGTTGCGCAAGTCAGTTTAATGCAGAGATCGGGACACATTCTAAACAGATTACACAAAACTTTTCTGAATCAAGCTTTTATCGAATGCATTAAAGCTGCCCCAATAACTTCTCTCCCTCATTTCTTTTGCGCTTTTAAAGTTGATCCCAAATTTTCAGCTACATTACAGAGTCAGAGAGATACCTCTAACTTCCACTTGGGATAAAAACTTGATTCTGACTAAAGCTTTTTAAAAGTCCTACTTCGACTGAAAAAACAGACTAAGAATTTACAAAAAAATAAGAAAAAGGAAAAAATGAAATTTCAAGTTATCATAAGTTTATTGTAAATCCGAAAAGTAAACTAAATCCGACATGGTTTCTTGTTTCTTCAAAATCTTCAACTCCACTAAATCTCAAATCCTAAATCATGGAAAATATCTATGGTTTAAAAATTCTTCGATTTTTGACAATAAAAACTAAAAATATGAAATATAAAAAATCAAATCTTCTATTTAAAAAAGCTTTTCAAAGAGTTTTGCATTTTATGATTTGCAAAACTATTGTTACATTGATTTTATAATAATTACATCAAAGTTAGGTGACTGATGTCACAGCAATTCGAAGGCAGACTTCAGGAAGTAATATTTTGATGGCTTGTGCACTTGCAAATCATCAAAAAGCATGACAAATTAATTTTATTTTCAAATTCAATACAAACTTCGAAGTGACTCAATCAGATTCTTCTGCTATAATATTTTTAAAAGATGTAAGCGATCAAAATTTCGAAGGAATAAACTCCTATTTGTATAATTAAGTCTATAAATACATAAAAATGATTTTTTTTCCCCATCAGCTTCTGGATAATGGGTACAAAAAGTTTCAAAATTGGAAAAAATGGAAATGTTAATTTGAATCCAAAAACTTTTTTTGGGGTGGAAATTTTTAAAACAGTTTTCATGTAAAGAAACATTAGAATGTGTAATATTTTTTAGCCTTTTTTTACAGAAGTTGCACAGATGTGGAGTATTTCTTGAAGTAATACAATGATTTCCAGGTGCAAATTGGATTTCATCTGGAACTTTACTCTGTATTACTTTGTTTTTTATTTGCAATATTAGAAGAAAAATAGATTATATAATGTTATTAATGTTATATAGTTTTAAGATAACTCAAAAATATCGACCAAATAGGCTAGATTTGCTAACCATACAGAATTTTTAAATTTATTAACTAAAAGACTATTTTGTTCTGCAAGAAAAATTTGAGGTTCGGTTTTGAGTGAGCATACTCTATTTAAAACGCTTCCATATGAGAGCCACCTTATTTCCGTGGGATACAGTAGTTACGTGTATTCAGCTTGAAAATCTTTACATAATTCCCGAAATATTCGAGTGCTCAGTGGACTTCCTTTAACAAAATTCACAATTTTAACGGGATCATGCATAACGGTTTTTAAAAGTGTTTTTTTAAACAATTAGCACTTGTCTGTGAATCATTCAGTGATCCACTTCGATTTTTTTTGCTCTAACTAAAGCTACAAATCCATGAACAGGACCCAACATCGATAGGAATCCATCAAGAGACAGGGCAATACAGATTTCCCAGTTATTTATTGAATATATCAATTCCACGATATCGCAACTCAAATGGAGAACACATGAATGAATCTTCTTCATAGGTATGTAAACCTGTTATACCATCAGCTATGAAGTATTACACATATCAATAGTTTCGTCAAGTTGAATAGCAAAATATACTTTCGCAGACAAAGTTATAAGTTTTAGCTTCATAGCTTCCTTTTGACCACCCATCTCAACCGTTTTCAGAGCTGAAAGCTTCACTAATTGTTCTGCGATTGTATATGCTTTCTTGCTACCCAGTATTTGTCTTTTGTCTGAATTCTCCAAATTTTCAAAATACTCCTTTTTAGAAGATAAAACAGGATGCATATTTTCAAGTGTTTTTTCAATTGATTCTCCTTAGATGTTCGGCCCTCAGCACTTTTAGACAGACAACACACTGTGGTTTCATCACTCCATTATCTCCTATTTGTGTAAAATCATAATTAAGAAAGTCATTTAAACCAGGAACAAACAATAATCTAAAACCATCCATGAACAACTGTATGAGATCTCTAAACAATTTGAAGAAAAAATATAAGTTTCCGGTAATTGGAGAATACAGTATCCATTATCGTTTGAATTTTTAACGTTTCGTCTTCTAACATGAACATTTTCCTTTATAAGTCAGCAAATACAACTGCATACAACGGTTTTGAAGCTTTTTATCGTTGTGATTTTGACAATACTTTTTCTATCCAAAAATCAATATCAAAATCTGTGAGCAATGTTTTCTATTGTCCAGGATTGTGGGAAAATAAAACTTTATAGGGAGTAGAGAGTAAACTTTTTCGCTTTGTTAAGCTTGGGTTCGTTTTGTTCTAAAGGTTCAATAACTTATCTTGAAGAAGAAGGATCTTTTGATATCTTGTTCACGAAATCAGCAAAATTATTTCACCTAATTTTTTCAAAAAATCAGTAATTAAAGGAAACGAATTACTACTTTTATTAAGATTTGAGATCATTCTTCTATGATTTCATTCTTTAATTTGTTTTGTGAATCAACTTTAGATCTTCTAGTAAATGTAATGATTTATAACAAAATAAATAAGGGAATATAGTATGAGTTTTATCCAAAATTTATATTATTTTAATTTTTATAAAAAGTAAAATTGTTTGAATTAAATATAAATAATTTTTATTAATTTTCATATATTTTATTCCATTTATATTTTGTAGGCTATGGACCCACGAGCATGTAGACTTTATGCAATGATGTTAATCTGGCAGAAGATCCACAGGAGGCAAAACATTTCAAAAGGCCTCAGCTCCCAAACTATCCAGCAAAGGAACTGTCTAACAAAACATTTTAAATACATGATGAAAAATATCGCCCATAAGCCAAGAATGAGAAAGGCGTTAATGGTACTATAGTAGATAGCCAATTAGGAGACAAGCTCAGATTAGTAAGGAAACGAAAAAGGCCTTTAGCCACTTGCGAATAAGACTAGTGGTGCTGCCGCATAGGTATCATCTTTTTTATTTGCATTTGTCGAGCATAGATACGAGAAACTTCTGAATCCATTTAGTTTATATCAAAGATGTTGACCGTCCAGTTTCTCTTCGCCAAATTTCACACGCTCTGTTTGAAATGCTTCTAGAGAAAAAATTATATGATGCTCTACACTGTACACAAAACTTCAACTTTCGGAATAAACACTTTGATTCTCGAAATCTAACATGGTAAACAAAATTAGCAAAGTTCAGAATTCCAAAGTTCAGAAAGAGCTTTAGTTTTTTTGTGCTTTTCGTACTGGTATTTGTAGTTTGTCGATTTTTAAAACAAAGCTTTATATTTATGATTTAAATAAAATCATATTTTACTCATTCTATCACACACATGTAGAAAGCGTTTTATATAGAAAATAAATTGACTAAGATTTTTAAAACTTATTGAAATCATTTGAGCATTTGAAATCACGTCAATAGAGATTGCAAGCAACAGAATTAGCAGCCGTAATAATACTGAAATAAATATACTTCTGATGGTTAATCCATTTAGCAATAAACCTAATGGCGCATCTCTTGGTTCTATATCATTCCCCCATGTGTTTCATGGGGAAAAATGGTGAGAATAGCCATATAAGGATGCTAGTTCAGCCGAAATGTTCTGGGTCCTTATTGATGTAAATATGGAAAAGGGTTACGTAAAGAGACGAATTTCGCAAAATTTTGATATTCCGTTTATAATGTGACATTTCACATTTTATTAAGCTTTGATTGATACAACTGTAATTTATCTAAGATGCGCCCACATCTTAAATGTTCGTTTCTATTGCGTTTGTCTTTATTCTTGTTTCAATAATAACAGAGACTTAAGCATTGGAGCAGGTTGTACTTAAAAATTAAAAAAAATGTCTATACAGTGCACCCTCGATATACCCCCACTATTGGGGTTATCATCAATTGGCAGTATATCGGGGGTATCGAAAATGTAGCTGTCTTATTTGCTTTGATTACAATGTATTGTAAAGTACGGAATTTAATTAAAGTAAGAAATTCAAAAATTTATTTATTTTTTGAAGTTAAAATCCAGGATTTCTTTTTGTTTACACTTTGAGTTCTAAACCTCATTTGAGCATTTTTCTTATTATAATATCACTTTCTAGATTTGTTACTAGTAGCCCGAAATATTTTCTTGCGTGAATTTCCTTTAACAACAGTAACTAAAAATGCCTAATGAGTACAAAAGTGTCACTAAAACATAAATAGAAAGAAAATTATGGCAAAGGCTATTATTTTTGAATAAATAAAAGTAAATATTATTATAGTTAATTTGACAGCAATACATGATATAAAATCGGCGCTAAATTTGACGACAAAAAGCATATCCGTTCTGTAAATAAATATGGCGGACGGCTGACAAAAGTGGCGTTATATTGGCGGAGTTATAAAAGAGAGAAATTTGATCTATATAATTTTATGGCATTAAGCGGGAGGCATTGAAACGGGGTGGCGTTTGTGCGAGGGATCAAACAACTCATTAATCACTGCTAAAATTGCATCAACAACGCATGGCGTTAAATCGAGGGTTATTTCAATGAAGTAAAGTGTGCTTGTTCTATCAATGTTATTGGCGGATGGTAGATAGCGAGGGGCGTTAAATCGGGGGAATTATAATGGAAAGAAATCAGGTCTTCATAATTGTATGGCGATAAATCGGGGTGGCGGTAAAGCGAGGGAGCAGTGTATATTGTCATAAGGCTTCTTTAGAAGAACTGCGTATGGGTAAATCTGAAGGAACACAGCTCTAAGACTTGGAGTGGAAGTGTTAACGGAAAGATGTCAATCTAGACGATTTTTAAAGTTTCTCTATAAATAAGTCTTATGGAAATCATTAAGTATTCAAGATAATCATAATTATAATTACGTCATTGGTACATCATTACAACCCACTTCACCCCCTCCCATCTGATGAGTTTTTTGAGAAATGGATTTAAATAATTAAAAAAACAATTACATGGCAAAAAATCGGTTCTACTAATTTTAGCAATATTTTTATACTGCAACAAAAAGTTTTATTTTTCAATTTTATCTTTTATTACTGAAAGTTTTACTTTTTTTTTAATTTTAAATGCATGTTGGGAACAAGATTAGCAATGTTTAATTAAATAAAAAAATAGGATTTCTAGATATTTAATATGGATAACCCAGTGGATACTCATACAATTCTTTTTAGATCTTTCTCAAAAAATTTTGCAATTAAAATTTATGAAATTTATTTTTCTATAGGCTGAGTATTCATATAGATAGCATACTTGACTTTAAAAAAGTAGTAGAAAAAAACTATCAAAGACTTAAAAAAATGCAATCCAGTCAAAAAATTTCTGAAATAAAAGCGAGATACGCCTCTTGTATCGAAGTGACATCAATTTGAACAAGTGAAAGATTTTTTCAATAATTTATATTTAATTATTGTATTTTAGGTACCATGACCTCAATTGAATATGTTCGATTCTATCAGTGCTAAATCATCTATGCTGGTTCAGAAAATGATATTCACGTAGTAATTATCTACATTAACAAATAAAACTTTTTATTTTGAGCTGGAGCTTTCTCGTTCACCCTATCCAAGTGATTTTATGTTTAATGTGGTGCACTTAGATCAAAAGGTTTCTCTTTAATTAACTTGATAAATGTAATGAAAATTTTTTAGATATGAAAACTAAGCTTTTTGATCAAGGAAAAGTCTTGTTGACTTTATATAAAATTTTTTGCTAAATGATCCAATTGTATTTTGTTTACAAAACGGTGATATTCTATTATCACAGGGTGAATTTCAATAAATTTTTCTAGTTTTCTTTTAAATCATATTTTCTTATATAAATTCTATGTTTTGGATCATTAATTTTTTTTTAGATTTAATTTTTATTAAAAAAATTAATTTAATCTGTAAATTAAATTAAACTCAAGATTTTAAAGTTAACAAAATTCCTATTGAACCCCATTTTGTATATTTTTGCTAACCGAAAAATTCAGCTTTATTAGAAAGAAGTGATGTTCTATGCTGCAACTTGTTCCTTTTTTATATATTTTGAGCTTGTAAATAAATAACTGTTTGCTACTTTCAGATTCTGGGTTTGTTTTTACAATTTTACTGATTAGATTAAAATTACTAGTAACATGCTTTGGGGTTTATTCTGATATCTTCGGTTTCGTCCACCTGTCAATTGCCCGTCTGTGAGTGAGCATAGCTGTTGAAGCGGACGTTACGTATTTTTTCACTCCCTTAATAACTAAATTGGTGCCCCAAAATTTTTATGCGTGCCTCCCCCCCCCCCTGGACAAGTGTCCTGGCGACGGGCCTGGGCAGAAGTCTAGTACGCATGTCCTTTAGTGTTTGCAGTTATTACGAACAACAATATTTAAAAAATTTAGAATCGGAATCAAAATCATTATCTAAAAATCGGCCTGAAACTGGTATGAACATGCACGATAACGAATAGCCCATTATATTAGACTAAATATTTATACTTGAAAACAAATTATTCATAGCAGTGTGAGAAATTTATTTTGAAAGATAAGGAGGAAAAACAAATGAATAAGCTATATTGTGTTTGACACTCCTGAGCTAGACAGACGCTTAAATTTTACAGAGGATTACGATGTTTATGAGAAATAAGCATACTGATCCTTTAATTTATTAAATCGTGAGGGATAAACAATATAATTTGAAGGTAAATTTTTCATGTTTTTTAACAGAAGATTAGTGAATGAAAAACTGGGATGGGGGATACAGGAAATTCAGATAAAAATTTAGAAAAGTTATGTAATTCGATTAACTTTTAACTATAAAAATTATAGTTATCATAAAAAAAATAAATTTTAAATACTATTCTATATTATTTTACATTATTAATTAATACGAACCCAGATATTTAATTATATTTCAAATAATACTTCAAAAAATATAGAGGTATCGCTATAATATATAGTTTTGCAAGATTTAGTATAAATTCAAACTAACTTCATATTTTAAAGTATTTATGTATTGTTTTATTTCAATAATTAATACATAAACTCTTTAAAATAAGAAATTAAGTAAATATTAAGATAATATATAAATAAAGAGTTATATTATAACTAGATCTTTAAAAATATTATAATAAATTTAGTACAAATTTAAACATAATTATAATTATTTATTTAAACAAAAAAATCAATGTTTTTTACAAGAATTCGCTTTAAAATACCAGTTTGCCGAATTAAATGAGACTAGTTAATAAAACTAAGGATTCCATTTTAATACTGAAGTAAAACATTTTGAAAAATTTAATAACTTTTTTTTTTATTATAATGAATATTTTAAATGCATTAGTTCTATTTTCATTTTATTTCATTTTTAAATTTAAAATAAATATAATATCATTCGCATTTATATCAAATTTAATATATTTTAAAACTTTAGTATAATGGCGAATTGATTCGTTGTATTTGTTTACACAATGACGTGCCTTTGTTATATTGTTTACACTTCTATGGTATAGATTCATGAAGAGAGAAATAATTGTAAAAATCTACCTTGTCAGTAAGATATCATTTACATTAACTAATACTTTTTGTTTTAATCCTACCCTATCCTACATATGCTAGACCCACGTCAGTGAATAGATGAGATATTTATGGATAGGGTCATAGCCATATTTATTATTTATCGATTAGTATTGTATATTTGAATAAAAAAAAATAGAAACTTATAAAACATTTGTTTATTCAAGTGATGTTTTATACTTATAATTAGGAAAAAATACATAGCCTTAGTTATTAAAACATGATTATCAGATTACAATAAGGTATTTTAGAAGAGAAAAGGGACCAATGCAGTAACCGCGCTAAAAAATTTTTTAGGGGGGGGGGCTGTGAAGGGGCAACAAAAATTTACATTATGGAATAAATTTATTATCTCATCAGAAGAGGGCGCTAAAAGTACTATATAAATTACAAAAACAAATTGTTATAAAGGCATTTAATCATTTTCAAACAGTTTTGTTTCCAATATATTGCATAAATGTTTTCAAAGTTACTTGCACAGCTATATGTTTTTATAATTTTTTCTTAAGTTAAGACACTTGGAGCAAGTTGAAAATTTTGAGGGGAAGCAAAAAATAAAACTAGGGGGGGGGGGCATTTGCCCCAAAAATATATAGGTAGCGCAGGCTCTGGGCCAGTAAGAAGGGCGTATTAGAATTTTGATACTAAAGTTTATAATCAATATTTTTAATAAATATTTTCAACTAATATTTTGAATACATAGTACTACTTATTTATTGAAAGCATAGATAATATTTTTATCTTAGTTAAAAATATGGATATTAACTATATTTTAGGTCATTTTTCTCTTTAGATAGTGACAATATTCTGTCCTTTAACTCAAGTTGATTAGTGCAGGTTCAGCAGCTTGCTGTTAGTGGTAAATGAAAAACAGTCTGGTTTATACAACTTTTAGTTTTGTAATATATAATTGTGGTTATAAATATTATTGAATATTATATTTGCAAAGTTTATAATTTTCGATTAAAATTTCAACGTTTTGGGAATTAATATCATTATATTCTTAATTAATCGGGCTATTATATAAAATATTATAATGCAAAAAAAAAATAATTCATTTCCTCACACATTGATACTTTGATTAGTAAACCAAATCATAATAATTTTTGTAGTTATTTTTGTGATGACCATTACACTTTGATAATATATTTATGAAAATTAAAACAATATTTATAATGCTATATTAATTTGGTTAAATTTCGCAAAAAAATCTCTTACTTTTATATAAAAGAAGTATTATGATTACTCTTACAAACTAAGTTTTTCAAATTTGAGGTGAAAAAAGAGATTAAATCTAACAGCATATATTGTGTTTTGTTTAATTTATTTTTTTTTAACATTTAGGTGTTTGATAATGAAGATTTTCATTTTTCCAAAAAGAGTGTGTTTCGCTATTTTAAGCTTCTTTGGATTTTGCCTTTTTGTCTCTATTCGCGTTAACCTCTTTATAGTTGAACCTATCATGAATATTCAAGAATACAATCCAGTAGGAACAAATACTACCTTCCGATGCGCAGTTTCAAACATAAAATTTTACCAACATGTTAATCCTTCCAAAAAAAATACAATTAAAAATGTAAACATATAATTATATTTAAAAAAAATTGTTTCATGAAATCATCATCGCTCTAATAATATAACTGACATCATCATAATCATAATCATTATCATCAATATTATCATTTACGTCATGATTATTACTCACATAATAAACATCATGATCATTATTATCATCATCATCATTATTATTATTTTTATTATTAACAACAACATTATCATCATTAGGTAATTAAATTATTCCAACAACATTACCATCATATTTAGTGTTATTTTTATTATGATCGTCAACCTATTCATCATTATAACAATTTTCATCATCGCTTTATTTTTATATAGAATAAAAAAAGTCTGTGGTCTTCACAAGAGGAAGGACAAATTTTATCCGCCGTATTTTATGGAATAATTACAGCACAAATTTTCCCAGGATTCTTTTACACGCCCTACAACTTAAAACAAACCATTGGCTGTGCACTTTTACTCGGAGCAATAGGATCTCTACTGTCTCCTTGGTCTTCGCAACACAATGTCTTAATTTTCTTCATGTGTAGGTTCCTTTCAGGTTTTGGCGAAGTAAATCTCTAATACCCTATTTTCAATAATCATATAACAAAATTTTTTAATTTAATTATTTTTACATTTCTAAAAACATTAAAATAAGGTATTTTATCGTTTATTTTTGTTAGGATTAGCATAAGTTCAAAAAGTTTGTTTTGACTTGGTTTATTCATCCTTTTTTTTCTTTTATTCCATATATTTTTTAGCACAAACCATAATAAGTGCGCTGTTTCAAATGAGTCAGACTATTTCTTGCCAACGCCTTAAAAAGTCAAAAATTTAAAACATACATATTTTAGCAAGAAATTATTCAAATTTCATTGGAATTAACAAAAACATCATAAATTGCGATATTATTAGCCTGTAAATCATAAATATTAATATTGAATGTGTTAACATTTCTTTTGAAATAATAAAGAAAAATATCACTAAAATAAGTATGATCTTTTTAAAATTCGAAATTTGCGCTGCTTGCCAAAACTGCATGCAACAATGTGGAGCAAGTTGTTGAGAAGATAAAAGAAAAAATACGACATAAAATGAAAATGAATGATAATAAAAGTGTTGAAATGATTTCTGCAGACTATGACAATTACAAAAACATTATGTATGTCTTGTTGAAAAAAGAGCTATTTGCATTATAAAACTGATGAAATGATCCGATTAATTCCATATATTTTTGTTTAAATATAAAGTTAATCTTTATATGTAATTATATTCAATAAATATTTTCGAAAAGTCATAAACTTTGAAAAAAAATTAAAACTCACTCACAAACATTTTTTGTGTTTATTGTGAACGTTGTTCTTGCATTTAGAAATAACATGCGAAATCCTTCTGATTTTTGCTTAAATAATTTCTTTGCACAATTGCCTCTCGTAGGTTCAGATATATTTGCGTAATCTTTCTGATAACGATAAATTTGAAGCAAGGATCTCACTTAGTTTGGTATATCGAGTTTTGGGCAGAGATATTCATAGGGTTTTGAGAAAGAAATAGAGATGGATTTTTTATGCCTCCTTTCTTACCACTTTCTTTTATAGAAAATTAAGTGTTATTCACACCATTACACAAGTGTTCAGAGCAGACATGTGAAGATAATTACTGAAGACAACCGTTGGATAAGGTCTTGAGATTTTGTATAGCACTCATCATCTTATTAAAATTATTACACCTGATTTTAAACAATTGTAGCACAAGAACGGCTCTGGTTTATTTCTCGACCCTATTTTTCTCAAGTAAAGTTTCTAATTTTGCTCTCGATTGGTGAAGTCTTCTAAATTACATCGGACAGTCCACTAGGATATGTTATTTTTATTGGCTATAGGTTTCTCATTCAACCAGTAATGAGTTTTATTGCCTGAAATAGTGATATGAAAAACCTAGAAAGAAGGTTGATATACAAATAAAACGATCTTATAGAGACTTGAAATATTGTGCATATAAACTGCAAGGAGTGAATACTCGTTGTAAATAAGACTTATTACAGCTTGAATCGTCAGTATGTAATCAAAATAGAAATGCAAAGATAGCGGTGCAAAGTGTATTCGAAGGATATGTTCATTTGAAAATTTAAAATTAAGAAAAATTGACGAAGAGTAACTAAAATCCAAATTTGATTGTTCTTATTCAAAATTACGTTTGTTTTAATTGAAAAAGAAGTGTAAGCGTAGAGTTCCAAGATGGCCTTTCACAGTAGTAAAAATGGTATGGCGATGCCAGGGTTAAAAACTAATGAGAAAATATAAAACCGCATTATAAACATAAAATTTCAAATCACCAAAAAATGCGTATTCTGGTTATATACTTAAATATTTAGGCGAAAATCAAAATCAAAACTTTTATTTTGCAAACTTAATTTATTAATTTAGTGAAAATGAAATAACTACTTTAAAACGACTTAATAATTAGAGAAGTAGAAACCTCAAAATAAGAAGTAAAATGGAAATAAATATAACTTTAATCATTTTATTATAGTGTAGATAACAAAATGATTATGTATATTCATATTTTGTAAAAGTTAATTAATGTATTTTCATAACACAACAAATTTTCTAATTTATAATCATCTTCTTCAAATAAATAATTGTTTTAACTTACAACTTACCCACAAACAAAAGAAAATCGCACAAAAAATCTTTTTGTTTGAATTAAACTTAACCATAAACAAAAGAGTACACCACAAAAATAAATGATGTCAAACATGTGAACAGATTTTAACGATTTTTGTGTATTATCATTTATTTGGAAATATTTAAAGTTATTTCTGCTAATACATTAAATAATCCGCGTAGTTTTCTAATCGAGATTTCATTAAACTTTCATACTTTTTTAGATTTTTAAAACAACATATTTTCATCATATATAATAATTGAGTCGCATTGTTCAGATACATCTATATTCGCATAGTTAGCATAAAATGGGGGACCCATAAATTTAGTTGGGGGGGGGGGGGGGGTGTGAGTACGGTTGGTTAGATGGTGGATTCGATAACTCAAGGTATTGGGTTCGATCCCGCATCAACCCTGCTTTGCTCATATTTCGATACAAGCGACGCAATTGTGCCTTCTCGATGAAAACACCGTATGGATTACCTTTACCTAAATGAAAACGGACAAATCAATAGTTATTATTATTATTGCAAGTGTGTTCACGCATTCGTTTGTCGATTTGCTTGAAACGGACGGGATCATTCAAGGTGGAATAGTAGGTGGCCTTTGGATCATTGGTTGTTTGAAAATTTGGCATATTGAAAAAATTTGAAAATATTATAGCATTAATATGTAGAGAAGAGAATGTTTTATAATAGAGTAAAATGAATTGATTGCCGCATTCTTTTCTCACTTCGATCGAAACAGACGCGATCATTTAAGGTATTTCGTTGGTTAATTAACGGGTTTTATAGATAGGAGCATGAATCCATAAAAGTGTTTTTTGAAATTCCCTATTTTAGATTTTCTTAAAGGGATTTATTTTTCAAAATTCCCGCTCCAAATTACAAGGGACTTATTGATAATGGTATAAATCCTATATAAGTATTTATCTCAAATTTTTAAAACTGGATTTTATCCATAAATTTATAAATTGTAACGGGATATTTATCTATGAAGGAAGATCTTGTAGAAATCCATGTTAAAAAATTTTTGAAGAGAAAATTCTCTTTTTTCTAAATATGGCAAAATAAATAAACCATTAAAATAAATTAATAGAATGATAAGAGATTTCTAAAAATGTATAATACTTGTATAATTGTTTAGTATATGTGAAACTCAAATTTTACAATTTTTCACATTTTTTCAGCATTAAAAAAATTTGTTGATAAATAAAATGTTATTTTTTTACATTTTTTTAATCAGTATAAAATTTTCTTAAAGATGAGGTTATAACATTGGATAAGTTACAAAAATTTTCAAAAATCATTCATGGGTAAATTTTTTTAGAGGTTTTTTAGGCTTATGGTTAGGGTTAGATGATGTCATTTTTAAAATATATTTGAAAAACAGAATTAGAGATTTTCTAAGCTTAAAATTAGGGTAGATAGTGTTATTTTTAGAATATATTTTCAAAAAGAAAACTTTTTAATTTTGTTGGCTCCAACATTACCTGTAATAAATTGAAATTTAGTAGATTCGACTAAAACTCTTCTTTGTTTTTACTAAATTGCTGGAGCCAAAAAATATCAAAAAGTTTCAGTTTTTCAAAATTTATTTTAAAAATGACATTATCTTACCCTAATCATAAACCTAAAATCTTTTATTCTTAGCAGGTTTATATTAGTAAATATACTATGATGCTTTTTTAACCCTATTAGTGCTGGGCAAAATTTGCCAGCTCAAGTGCTGGGGGGCGTAAAGTGCCCCCCCCCCTATTTTTCTCAGATATTAATAAGTTTTTATAAATATTTTTAATGTTAGATATATATTTCATCTATGCTGAATTCAGTGGTGATATTTATTTTTTATGAAAATCAATCAATTCTGTCAAAAAATTGATCTAAATGTGGCAGCTCATCCTAAAAAGGAACTTTTTATCTAAATAAGTATATAAAGTTTTTTACACATTTATACCCATTTTCAAATATGCTGAATTCAGTGGTGATATTCATTTTTTATGAAAATCAATCAAACCTGTCAAAAAATTGATCTAAAAGTGACAGCTCATCTCAAAAAGGAACTTTTTATCTAGATAAGTATATAAAGTTTTTTACAAATGTATACCCATTTTCAAATATGCTGAATTCAGTGGTGATATTCATTTTTTATGAAAATCATTCAAACCTGTCAAAAAAGTGATTTACATATGACAGCTCATCTCAAAAAAGAAACTTTTTATCTAAATAATTATATAATGTTTTTACACATATACACCCATTTTTAAGCATGCGTAATTCAGTGGTGATATTCATTTTTTTTATAAAAATCAATCAAAACTCAAAAAATTGATTTATCCCAAAAAGAAAGGATCAGGCACGGTTTTTTGAATTAGAGAATTACGTTTAATAGAAAGTATAGGGAGGTGATGAAGTTTACCGTGCATGGCATTTTACACACATATACCCATTTTCAAGTAGGCTGTGTTTACTGGTTATATTCCTTTTTTTTTATAAATATTAGTCAAACCTGACAAAATAATTTAAATATGACAGCCCATGTCAAAATTAAAATTTTAATTCTTTTAAAGTTTTTTTTATACATTTCAAGTATGGAAATTTAATGGTGATGTTCATTTTTTATGAAATCAATAAAACCTGTCAAAAAATCGATTAAACCTGTAAATCAATGTCAAATATATAAACATAAAAATAACTTCTACTTGCAGTTTTCTCTGGTAATTATTTTCTTAATTTATTTAATAAACCAACTTTAGGTGTTTAATTCACTCAAAATATTTCATTCTACAGTAACTTATGTAACTCGATAGGATCTCCATCTTTTTGGCTACAAATTCATTATCGGCTCGTAGTCTCTACGTCATATTATAATTTACAGTATGTAATTTTGGTATTCATTCTATGATGATCCTTTCTTGGTAGCTCTTTTTTCATTAGAAATTTATATTCTTCAATGTGTGTTCGAAAATTTTTTTATAAGGATAAAATTCCTTTTTTCCTCTCAGGCCTGAATATTTGTCAACCAATCTCATTTCAAAGGTTTTTTTCTGATGAATCATTCGTGATGTTGATTGTTCAATTACAAAAAGTTGTCAACGTTCTTCATCTAAAAAATTACTTCTTTGACACAAAAGGAAAAAGATGAACAAATTCAATTTAAATTAAAAATATCTTGATAGTGACTAAATTCTCACATAGGGGGGGGAGATTTTTTGGAGGGTTGGCATCTGTACCATTTTTGATAAATCTGACCTATTCTAAATTTTCAGATTTCCTACACATCTTAGCTAAATGTTAACTGTAATCCTAGATGATAAGCTATAGAATTAAATATTTTTCATTTGTAAAAGAGGAACTTCTTTTTCACAGTCAAAATCTTTTTTGAAGTATATAATTAAACCACTTCCTAGTTCATTAGAACATCGTAGATCCTTTAAATTTAGTAAAGATACATATTTTTTTTTAATTATTTGTTTTGATCACATGTTCTCTTTTCAATTAGTTTTCAACTTGGTTCCTTCTCTCATACAAATTTTCAAACGATTTTATAATACGTTTTATTTTTTTTAATAAATATTTCATACTTAAGATGATTGTAGAAAGTATTATAAGCCAAAATATACAAAAAAAAAAGTATATTTTTACTATATACCTAATATGCAGCCATTTTTTGAAATTTTTTTACAGAACTGATTTTTAGGCATACATTACTAATTCAATTGCCACTTCGAGATATTTTTTAACCGTATTATCCAAAATCCAGTACAGAAATAAAATAAGCATAGTCGATTTGGTATAAAATAGATATTTTATTTTTTTGAAAATATTTTTGAAGACAGTATCTAGAAGTAAACCGCAAATCTGATTCAAGCTTTCAGATACTTTAAAACCATAAATGCCAAAACTGAGTCCAAAAATGAAACCAGCATCTTCCATTTGGCATAAAAACAGATATTTTATTTAAATTTCAAAAATATTTCTGTAGACATTAGACGTAAATCGAAAATTTGATTGACAGTTTCAGACATTTAAAACCTCTAAATGTAAAAAATGATTTCAGAAATAAAAATTATCATGGTCGAATTGGTATAAAAACATATATTTCATGTAAAATTAGAGAGAATATTTTGGGATATAGTTTTCAGACATAAACAGCAAATTTGATTGACACTAGTAGTAAAACCTCTAAATGCGAAAACTGTGTTCAGAAATGAAATCATCATGATCTATTTGCTATAAAAACATATATTTCATGTAAAATTTGAATCAATATTTTTGGAAACAAATTTTAGAACTAAACGCAAATTTGATTGATACTTATAGGTATTTTCAAATTCAAACTGCAAAAATTGAGTCCATAAATGAAACTAGCATGGTTGATTTGGTATAAAAACATATATTTTATTGAAAAATTTGAATGAATGTTTTTGGAGACAATTTTTAGAAGTAAGCCGCTAATTTAAAACACTTATAGGTATTTTCACATTCTAAATGTAAATAATGAGTTCAGAAATGAAAACAGCATGATTGAGTTGGTATAAAAACATATATTTCAGTGTAAAATTTGAATGAATGTTTTTGGAGATAATTTTTAGAAGTAAACCGCAAATTTGATTAACACTTATAGGTATTTTCAGATCCTAAACGTTAAAAATGAGTCCAGAAATGAAACCAGCATGGTCGATTTAGTATAACGCATATATTTTATGTAAAATGTGAAGGAATGTTTTTGGAGACAATTTTTAGAAGTAAACCGCAAATTTGATTAACACTTATAGGTATTTTCAAATCCTAAATGTAAAAAATGAGTCCAGAAATGAAAACAGCATGACCGATTTAGTATAAAAACATATATTTTATGTAAAATTTGAAGGTATATTTTATTAGATATATTTTTGATCAATCAAAATTTTAATTGACATTTTCTAAAAAATAGTCATGATTATTGAAAAAATTAAATATATAAAGTGTTATGCGTTCCAAACTGTATATAATTATAAATTTTCAGGGTATTATATAATATAGATCCTAAGTTATAAGGTTAAGTACAGATAATGTCAAAATTTTGCTGAAAAATTTTAATTTTTGATTTTGATTGACAGTTTTGAACATGAAGGGGTCATTCAACTACCATGAAAATGGTTTCAAAAGATGCAGCTAGCGATTTTAGGAAAAGTCACCAAATTTGAAGGGATATGATTCAGCCAATTTTCTACAATTAATTTTTTAGTGAAGGGGGGGGGGGGGGGGCGTTTTACGCCCCCCAGCACTAATAGGGTTAACCCATTAGTGCCCAGCATAATAAAAAGTATGGAAAAAAGTGTTTAAACTTGTGAAGTAGACTAGTTTTATTGAACTAAAATAACAAAAATTTAGACATCAAAACTTAAATAAGAAACACACAGGATGTTCCTGTAGAGGAACAATGGGCACGTGCATACATTTTTAAAAAGATAGACATTATAGTTTTGATAAACTAGTTTACGTAACACACTAATCTTCAATTTATCAAAAATGACACAAGTGTTTTTCAAGCACATCAATCACTTTGTTTGCTCTCCTTTATAAAATTTATTTTTCCTCTTCATTATTTTGATTTTGTTTCATTATCCTCACAATGTCTTACTCTGAAAGTGATAAAGACAATGAAAATGAGGAGATCGTTTCAATGCTTACTCTTTCAGAAGCTATTGATACCGTATTAGAGTGTGACGATGAAAATGATACAAGTATAGTAATTCTACCACCTAAAACAGGTGATGGAATTTTGACTGACATGGAGGAAGAAGATGAATGATTCAACAACAAAACTTTTACCAAACGATGTTTCAGGCAGACTGGATGTTTTTTTGACTCCTAAAAACAAATGTGAAAGTCTCTCGTCATGTTCTATAAAAGTGAAGGAAGAACTACCCAAATGGAAAAAATCAAAATATTTAGAGCCACTTAGACATGAAAGTATGACTCCCATAAAGTTTTAAAATTCTGAATTGAAAGACAAATCACCAGCTGAACTGTTCAAGTTGTTTTATAATGATGATATATTGAAAATGATATTGGAAGAATCAAATAGATATGCTGCACAGAAAAATCATGTATTGGATGTGAATGAAATGGAGCTACACAAGTTTATTGGGATAGTTTTGTTGACAGGCTACAACACCAGACCTCGTCAGAGAATGTATTGGAAGAAAGATGATGATGTTTGTTGTGAACTTGTAGCAAAACAGATTCGAAGAGATAAAAGCATACATCCATTTTGCAGATAATGAAAATTTAGAAAAAAAATAATAAAATTTCGAAAATTCAAAAGTTACAGAACCTTTTAAACAAGGCTTTACAACAGTTTGGCGTTTTTAGCGAAAAACTTTGCATTGACGAGCAGATGGTACCTTTTTTTGGAAAACATTCCGCTAAAATGTTTTTGAAAGGAAAGCCAATCAAATTTGGGTTCAAAAATTGGGTCCTTGCTTTATCAACAGGTTATCATTTTTGTTTTGAAACATACACCGGTTCTTCGAGCAATCACAAGTTTCATAGCTTGGGAAGAAATGTTGTTATAAATCTTTTGTCACAAGTTATTGAAAATCCTTCTTCCCATTATCTTTTTTTCGACAACTTTTTCACTTCGTATGATCTTTTAAAAGAACTTAAAAGAAAAGAATTTAAAGCCATTGGTACTCTTAGAGAAAACCGTATTAAAAAGTGCCCCTGATACCATCAAAAAAAAAAAAAAAAAATAAAAAAGGGGGTTTTTAGATTGTTTATAGGGAGGGGGAGGTGCCATTGTAAAGGAAAGATAGCAAAGTTGAATTGATTGGATCAAACTATCTTACAATCGATCCAATATTTGCAACAAAAAGATACAGCAAGAAAATGAAAAAAAGAGTAGAAATTTCTCAGCCAGCATGCTTTCACGAATATAATATTGGAATGGGAGGTGTGGATTTACTAGATCGTTTTGTTAGTCTGTACCGCCCAATTATCAAATCCAAAAAGTGGTATTGGCCACTTTTTATAAACACACTTAGTATTGCAACTGTAGCAGCTTGGAGACTCTACGTTGAACTTGATTGCTTTCCAAATAAAGATCTTTTAACATTCACTCGAGATATAATCCATGAGTTATTCACTAAAACGAGAAATCACAATACATCAGGGCCAAGTGGAAGAAGATTGACTACCTTGAAAGTTGGTTTACATCATCGTATTTCAGCGAAAAGCCAAGGAAGATGCATGCTATGTAAAAAAATACAGTAAAAATGCGTGCTACTTGTAACGTTAGATTGCATCCTAATTGTTATTTCAATTATCATAATAAAAAGTTAAGTTTCTCATTTTTATACTTTCCAAGTGTGATAACTAGACAAAGTTCCATATATGCCCAATGTTCCTCTATAGGAACATGATAGATTTTCACAATTCTATAAGATAAAAAATGAAGACAAATGTTTTTCCGTTGTAATTTTACAAAAATACTTTATTTAAAATGTTTTCTTACATATGGTTTTATAAGATGAATGTTATACACAAATAATCTAAAAATTGAAATTTTGAGGGTTCGGAAGATAATGACTAAAAATATATATAAATATGTATAAATGGTTCGCTTACAATCGTTATATATATATGATTTTATTATCGTTAACTAATATAGAGATAGGGTAAAACTAACATTATCACTCTTCACAAAGTTCTTTCGAGATCTTTTACAAAGTTTCATTTTGGCTATAATAAATTTTTTAAGATTATATAGGTCACTTTTATAACTCTAATTTTTTGCATTGATAAAATCACAACTTTAGAATGGTTAAAATAAAACTTTAACTGATGAGATTGACTATCAATTACAATCGGAAATTTCAGTCAGGTGTAATTCAGCGTATATTTCAGGGATTAGCAATGCCAGCGTTTCAAACGATGATATCACGTTGGATTCCTCCAAATGAACGTGGATCACTCACAGCTTTTATTTTCTCAGGTACTTCTTATTTTCATCATCAACACATTTTTCTTGCTTCCCGCTCTTTTGGAAAATTCTATTTTACTTATCTAATCATCACTAAAAATCCTTCGCTGCCATTTTAACAAGAAATATTCATCCATCTTTTATTTTAATTTTTTTTATTTAAAGTCTAGACCTTTACCCTCGAACTTCATTTTATACAATTTTGTTGGTAATATTAAAATTGCGTGGTACACAAAACACCATTTTTAAACTAGCAAACATTCAAAACTCTCTTATCAGATTCTCCTTCTTAAAAAACTCTCAAACAGGATTATAAAATAACAATAAGAGATAGATGAGATCAATAAATTATTTTTTTCAAAATTGTATTGGCCTTTTTGATAATAATAATTTAAGGGTTCTTGAAATTAATAAGAAAAGGGTTTAATCACAATAGGAAAGAAAACAATTAAAATCTGCTAGGAAAATCTGTCTAAGAAAACTCGTTTTTGGTATATTTGGTTTTAAATTAACATTAAATTTTAAAGTCTGAAAATGTAGAAAAATTATCATGTCCTCTAAAAGAGCATCAGAAAGTAAAATAAAATGTATAATTGCTTAACTAAGATTAATTGAGATATAATATTTAGATTAAGTATACAATTATTAACTCGGTCTCAAAAAATTCGTTCTCAGAAAACTGGGTTTCTCAGTTGTCTTTACATGTCGACTATTAACTGGTTTGAGAGTCAGTTTTCTGAAATTGAATTTCTTTAATTGAACTTTCTTAAATTTCTTTTTGATTAAGGGTCCTTTTTCGCGAAGTTTGTCACTTATATGGGCTCAGCATACATAAGCCAGTTTTCCTTGCTTGAGGGCTGGAAGTGGACATTCTACATCATTGGTATTCTTTTATTTATAAATTATAGGCAACTTCATTCAATCTAAAAAATTTGAGTTTGTTTTTTCTAATCCGATTTTAAAGAGTGAGAGTAAACATCAAACCAGAATTGAATCATACCAGTTGTGCCTTATTTTTTAAAAGTAACAAATTTTAATTCTTTAAAAATAGGCATTTCTATTTACTCGACATTTCAGTTGTGAGAAAATTCTCAGTTAGATAAAAAATTATTTAAAAAAGTTTCATCAAAATATGTCGCGAATACTAAAGTATACATTTAAAAACAAAAATACCGCATTTTAACAACAAAAAAACGAAAAGGTGGTGTCCAAATTTTACTAATTTTAAGAAGTAAATTATTGAAGTCAATAGTTCTTAATTTAAAATTTCGCATTTTTCTAAAAAAACAAATTATCCTAGCTCCAAATAATAAGTTTTTAAAAGGTATGTAGAGTTAAAAATTTAAGTTTTTTTTTCTTTTTGTAGGTTATTTTTAAATCTGTCCTTCGATTTTATGTTTGCATCACGCTTAACTGTATATATATATATTGATTGATTAAAAAAATGATAGATTCTAGTCTAGTTATTGTAGAGCTTTAGCTTGAACAATAATAAAAATATAAATTTTGTTATAATAAAAAATAAGTTAAGTGAAGATATAAATAGTGTATTTTTTCCCGAAAACATTTTTGGCTCTTAGATGTGGTAGGTATATGATCATTTTAAAAGATTGATCAATGTATTTAAAATATATGCACAAAAGGTATCTTTGGAATCTTGTGGTGGGTTTTCTGGCAATTTTTGATATATGACGATCCAAATCAACATCCATTTATCACACAGGAAGAAGTGAAAAAGATTGAAAACTCTTTAGAAGATCATGAACACTCCAACTTTAATGTACATAATTTTTTTAACTATAAAAATGTTTCTGCTTCATTAAAGTGTTTTTTGTGCTTTAGAGTTGGCATATTTGTCGCAGTATTTTACTCTCTCCGCCATTTTGGGCAGCAACAGCAGCAAACATCGCTTCATCATGGGGCTATTTCACATTGGTCATTCTCTTCCCCATTTTCTTTGAAGAGTACTTGCATGTTTTTATGGATTATGTAAATTCTTTTTTTACATCCACCCACCCACCCATACAAACACACACAGACTTTTATAAATGGTGAACAAAGGATAAAGGCGTGCTCTTTTTTTGATAGAACGGAATTATTCTTGCTTTTCCTTTCTTACTGCAATGGTTAGTAACATGTCTCGCCGGACTAATCAGTGATGTCTCAATAAATTACGACATTTTCTCCAAAATTAGTGTTCGAAGATTTGGAGTTTTTTTTGGTGAGGTGATATTTTTCAATCAATTTCTATTTACATATATAGTAATTCTCTAGTCAAAGCATGTACAAATTAATCTTATGGAAATCCAAAATTCAAATTTTATCAATAAAGTACTTTACTTTATTATCTTATTTGTACTTAAAATTGTTTACTTACACAATAATTTATAGTTTGTAGATTCTTTGATAAGACTCATTGAAATAGATATAATACTGAATATAAATTTTAAATGAACATTTAATAATAGAGATTATCCAAAAACCGTTTAATTTATCTGAAAAGTCATCTTATATTTTTTCAAGCTTTTAATCTAATAAAATTTTGAAGTCTATATCTCTTGTAAAAATTTCTAACAAGAAATAAAAGCTTAGTGCGAAATTTAAGAAGGAATCAGCGTTCTCAACAAATTAACACTTTTAGATGAAGAGTGATATGTTCAAATCGTGGAACAACTTCTCGTGAGACAAAGTGTATGGGCAGCAGATTGTTCAGATTATATTTATTGAGGGTTAACCATTGAATATATCCGTACATTAGTAAATATTAAATGATATAACAAAAGTTTTTTATTCATTGTATTAAAGTACAAAATTTTTGTCAAATTTTTTCAAACATATCAAATAAAAACAAAAAACTTATAGACAAAATAGAGCAGCACTTTTCAACTTTTTACCTTTGCGTAACCTTTAAAACAAAATTACATGTTTGAAAGAACATTCGCATCAAAAATTAGCTGTACCATTTTTTTTATACTTTTTTTCATTGTATTCGCATGGCAAGCATTTTATCGTTTTGAGTTTCCCCCCATCACTAATTTCTTTTTTCTTTCTATTTTCTTTATCATCATGGTGATCAAAATACTAGTGTTACTTTATTACAAAAAAAATTATTTAAACACACTAAAATAATCCAACTTGAAATATGAAATACACGCATAAGTAACCAATATTATATACTTATCATAGCGTAGGCAAGACTAAGCATGAATACTGTATACATAATGATCTTCAAAAAATTGCTGTTTGCACTACCCTAAGTGGGAAGGACAAAAAATTCGACTACTTTTTAGAGTAAATAAAATAATTTTAAAATTGAGGATAATCTGAGCATCACTTATGTTTTTCAAGGATTCGATTTGAGTGTCGAAGAAGTCATAGACAATTAATAAGTTTCAAATTGAAATTTTAATGTTAAACTTGATCAATTTTTCTTGTATTGATCTTTGAGATCACTCTCTCGGAATTAATATTATAATTTTAAAATACTTAACGGCATACAAACTCGTCTTCATAATTATGTCTCCCCGTATTACGATATCACTTCACTAAAAGGCCTAATTGTGTGTACTTGAATACATATTAGTCGTTAAGATTCTTTCTAAGGATATCAATGCTTTTCGGTTTTCCAATATCTCTCGCGTAATATAATTTGTCTCCCCATGTCTTGTCAAGGCTTCAGAAAGTTATAAAAGAAGTACGATTTTATGTTCAAGAATTGTGTGTAAACGAACATTTTGAATTTTATCTGCCTCAAGAAATAAATCAAAAAAGATTATATCGATATGCAAAGACAACTTTACTTCAATTGTTTCAACACTATATAAATAGGAAAACTTTTATTTGAGATACTTTAATTTAACAAATAAGTATAATAATCAATGAAAGCTATGTGGTATAGTCACAAAGTTCTGTTGCGATGATCTCAAATCTGCCCTCTAGAATGTGAAAAGTAACTATACTTATAATTTACATTAAGATTAATGGATTTTTGGACTGAGATGGTACTCAGATAAATATCATGACTAAAAACTTTTTTTCTCAGTTTAGACAAAATCCTATTCGAATAGTGTCAATAAGATTAAACCATTTTTATATTTAGTTCAGTTTTATTATGTGATATAAAATTTTACTGTGGATTGATTGGGGTTGCTTTGTTTACTTAGGTCTTGTTTTTCCTGCTTTTTTGTCATGTGGCATTGGCTACTTCATGTGTCACACCAAAACCGTCATTGTCTTGTACACGTTGAGTATTGCGACATATGGCTTGGCGTTTTGCAGTTACGTCGTTTCTCTAATTGAAATCTCTCCGAAATATAGTGGTATTCTTTTCCTTATCTTTTATTTCACATATGGAAAATTTAGATTACTACTAAATCATTTTTATTTTTAGATAAAATACAATTAAAAAAAATTTTAGACTAAAATTTGGAAAAAAGTTTAATCTTCTCCAAGACCAAATCTTAAATACAAAAAATAAACAATATGATTTGAAAGTTTTTAAGGGTAGTAAAGTAAGTACAATTTTTTTAAGAAATTAGTAATGAACTTGGTCCGTGACTAGGCTTTCAACACTTAATTTGGCCGATAGTTGAATAAATGTTTTCCATGCCTGTTCGACCTGCTTTGAAATGAGAACTGTCAACGCTGTTCTCTCAAATCTAACCGTATCTACATTATATATTTAAAAAGTTACGATGTTTCTATTCTAAAGAAAAAGCGCAAATTCGTTGATTTGTATGGTTAAAAATTTTTTGAAGATTTATTTGTTTTAACCAATCAAATTACTTGAGAATTCAATTGAATTTTTTTCAATAAATTTTGACTTTTCAAATAAACTGTGTAAAAATCTTGGATTTGATTGGCGGAATTTTAATCATTTTCAACCATTCCCATTTATCATATACTAAGGGGCAAAAGTGGGGCTATAGCCTCAAATTTTCATCCAAGTTAGGGAAAAAGAATTACTCTTTGTAATATTAAAAAAATTATAATTGTAATTTAATTGAATAAATAATGAATATGCATAATGTATAAATTAATTTCAAGTAAATAACTAAAGCATAGTTGGTTCGTATTTCTGCTATTTTTAATTGAATTGTTGCAATTCTACCTTTTTAAGGATTTATGACCGCAATAAGCAATACATTGGCCACAATTCCTGGTTTTATGGTGCCTGGCATTGCAGAATACATAACGAGGGGAAAAGTAAGAACAACATTACTTCATTATCATCTGTAGCAGACTCAGGTATAGAATAAGATTGAACGAATACCTGAACCTTATAATCAAATGTCTAAGTTTCCAATTTAGAATCTCTTTTTCATGTATAAACACCATTGAACATATTGTGTACTGTCACTGAAAACACACCAAATTATCTCATCTCTGCTTCTCTTTAGGTTATTTTCTCATTTGTCAATTATAGTTTATTCTGTTAAAAAGATGCATATTAAAACTTTTTATTTGAGCGGGCAATTGGTAGAAAGAGAAGTCATGAAATGGGATAATAACAGCCCCAATATTTTTGTTTGAAATGTGCTTTAATATATTCACGACTTATTTAAGTTTTTCAAATTATTTTTTTCGCTCAATTATCCTTCAAATTAAATGTTAAGTAGATAAAAATTCATATTGTTAGAATCAAAATTGGACTTTAAACTTAAACCCAAAAAATTTCTTTACCTTTAAAGATTCTGCGCAAAAAAATAGATGTATTTAGGATGATTTTTACATATATCTTTTTACCATTTGTTTGCATTTGCAAGTGGACAGCAGGACATTATAAATAAAAGAATAGTTGTTTTAATGTTATATAAATGAGAAAAATTCCTCAAATTATATTATTTGGGCCACAGAAAGTTTGATAAAATGACCTAAGATTTTGCTTACTTTCGAAATTTAAAAAGAATAAAGATATGTACAATTCTATTCATGAAAAATCTATTAAATCAAATCCGTTTCTCACTTACAGTAAAAAAAAATATCAAACATAAAATTCGGAATTGATATTTCATCTTTGTACCTACTTTAAATTTTTTTAATTTTTGTTCTTTACAATCAATATTACAGGATTTAGAGTATTTTCAAAATTGGTTTACTGATTTTTCGATATAATAAACATGGTGCTAAAAATGTTGTTCAACAAAAACAGATAGCTCCAAAAAGTTTATTTAGTGCCAATTTGAAAGTACCTTATTATATGTTAGAATACTTAACTAAAATTTAGCAATCTTTCAAAACGAATGTTTTAACTAGAGTTAATCAATCAATGTGAACTTTTCTCGAAATTAATATTCCAATTAAGAATAGTTTATGAACGCATATTTCCTTCTCAACGTTAAAATTTAAAAGTTATTTATGGAATTTTAATTCAAGGAGATTCAAATGATAAGATATAAAATTTAAAATTAAATCCTTTGAATTCTATAACTGTAAACATTTGTAAGGAGTCATTTTGAAATTTACTTAAACTGAGATGTATAAATCATCAATTTTTTTAAAAATATCGGATAGGAAATACTGTTTTAAAATAGATAATTAATTATCAACAAAATCATATTTTGTTCAGTTAAAAAATAATTTCCCATTTAAAGAAGCGATCAATTAGACTTTGTCCTGTAGAAACAAAGTTTTACAATCCGAATTCATGTCTTTTACAAACCAATTGAATTTTGAATGAACTAATGATTTCTCATAAAATCGTAGATGTCAATCTTGTGCTTCTGAAGTCTTTTGGGGACTCAAAATTGTATTTTTTGGAAAATTTTTAAAACTCCACAGAATTAAGTGACATTCTTTGGTTACAGAACCCGTTTAATTCCAACTTTGATGACGTGAATATAAAACTACAGTAATAGCTTATTAGTTCGAAAGTTTAACACTTGCAAAAGAGAAAGGAAAAGCTGTGAATTTTATCGATTTTTCTTCTTTGTCAACATCTTATCCCCAAGTTGGGGGTCGGTGGTTGAATGTTTTCTTCATATGTTTTGTTTCTATAACAGTCCCGTACAAGCAATTTGTGTTGGCTGAAAATTTAACTACCAGGAATAGCCTTACAATCTTCTAAATTTTTTGCATCTTTTTGTCTCACCAAGATAAAGTCTATACTTGACTTTTCTTACCACCACTTGTGTATGTAATCCCATTTATTAGTCAGATGATATATCTTCTTTTTGTATTTTTTGTTGCACAGTGTTAATTCATTTCTCTCAGCCATTTGTAAAATTCTTTCACCATCTTCATTCCTTTTTCCATACCCATGTCCTCCATGTATTTCTTTGAAGCGATCACAATTTTCTCCAACGTGTCCATTCAAATCCCCTCCAATTAACAATGCTTTATCTTCTTTTTCTTCCTCAATCATTTCTTCTAAAGTAACCATGAAATTTTATTTTTCTTCTTCCTTGTATCCATTCTGCGGTGCGTATGCCCATATAAGGTTTACCAGCTTATCTCCTCCTGCCAGCTTGACTCGAATTAATCTATCTCCCTTTCTTTTCACTTCCATTACCTTGTTCTTCCACTTAGATGAGAGTATAATCCCTACTCCATTCTTTTTGTTCGAGCTTCCAGTGTTAATAATTTTATATCCTTCCCCTATTTTCTTAGTACCTCCCCATCTTGTTTCCTGCAAACACATTACTTCAATACTTCTCTTCTTCATTTATTCTATCAACTCTAAAGCCTTACCTGTCATCAATCCTACATTCCATGTAGAAAACCTCCAGTCTTTCTCCCTTTTCCCACAAGTTTTTCGAACATTCTTTTTGATGTAGGCAGTTGGACACGCCCACGGAGTACTTTGAGCTGTCTCTTCGTTTGTATGGATCATAGCATTGTTTGAATAGAGCTGAGTTTTTATAGCCGGATGCCCTTCCTGGCGCCAATCATTTTGTTTTCAAGTTTGAAAACCTTTAGCCTTTGCTCTTCTTTGAGCTCAACCCCAAGGCAGGGGCCATTTTGTGATCAGAGTTGTTTTCTCCTAGAACATTTGCCTTTCCGGGCTATAGTTAAAAACAACTCCGCCACGAGAAGGCAGATCTAAATATTTACTGCTAGAGGCTTATTGAGACATTTCTAGGAGTATAGGAGCTTATCATTAGCATTTGGAGTTAGGGAAAAAGTCGCTGCTTCCTTGAAAAAAGTTGAAGAGATTTGTTTCCGATATGGTATCAGTGATTATAAAAATACATTTTCATAAATGAAATATGTGAAATCAGAATTTGAAAAGTTTTTTATAGCATAAATAATGAGTACATATATTTTCGGAAAAAAATAAAAAAAGATTTTTTTCTTAATATTTTTATCATGGACACATCTCAGCCAAAATATGAAAAATATTATACTATGATTAAAATTCTTTACACTCGCAAGCAATTTTATAGTTGGAACACATTTCGAAACAAATATTCACAAATTTAAGAAAACATTTTGTTCCGTAGTCTTTTTGTTGTAAATTCTTATATTTTAACTTTTAGGTTAAATAAATGAGATTATTTTCTTTATTCTTTGTGCATTGGTATATTCTGATTATTGTCTTTATTCTTTGAGCATTGCCATTCTGCGTTATTTCTAAAAAGTTACATAATTAAATTTTTATTACTGAAAGTAAAACTTCAAGAAAAATAATCAGTGAGACTTCTGACCCTGAACTTCCTGTCAAGAAGAGCGGGTCCACTAAATGATGTGATTTAATCTTGAATATGTGAGAGATAAATCTTTCAATTTAGCAGCCAATTCAGTGCTTATTGAAATATAGTTGAGTTTGTCTTCTTCTGAAAGTAAGAGAGCATTATCATGAAAATTAACAAGAGGAATTTCAATCCACAAATTTTGGTACAAATATTTTCTGCATCCTATTTATTTAAGGGTGATTTAATGAGTAAATCTGTTGTTGAAACTTTAAAAGATATCACTAAGTTAAGTTTTGCTAACCAAAATTGTTCACTCAAAACTTTTTACTAAAGCTGATTTTTTTATACAAAAAAGTAGCTCTTCTGTACTGCGTTGTAGAAGTTCATAGCGGGATGTATGTTTCAAACCCATTTCTTCGCATAACAATGAGAATACACATGAGTTTGTAGCATTTGCAATAAAGTTCATACTTAATACAGCATCTGAAAGTGCATATTCAAATCAAATGTCCATTTCTTTAGAAACAAGAAATTTCGCAGTGTAATCCAAGATACACCTCCTAAATGTGTACCAATCTTTGTTTGTGCACAATCAATGCAAATGCTAGCCATTTTTCTGCATTTTGAATTTCCTTTTTAAGATACACTATCAGTTTCTTTGTAATTTTTTTATTCCAATACTGTAGGTAAGTGAAAAAGGATGGAAGATTGTATTCTTTCTTCCAGTCCCCATATGCATCATAGGAAGTTTGATCTACATCATTTTCATTTCCGTGGAAGAAGAAGAGTGGAGTAAAGAGGCTTTCGAAGCAAAGCCAACACAGGCATCGCCCTTACTGAAGAATAAATGAATTGAAAGAGAATGGCTCAAAATTTTACGACTTCATCTACTACTTACAAAAGAGATTATCATTTGACATATGTGTTTAATATTTCTGAATATTTAGAAATCTTATTGAATCCTGTTATCAATATAATCATTCAAATATCTTCCTTGCTTTTCAAATAAATTTTCATTTGAATCCAACAACTATACAAAATCAATAAAGAAAAAAACATATAGACGTATACATATATTATTATATGTTTTAAAAAACATAGACGAGTTTGTATTCATACTCTTTATCATTATTCTTTCCAAATGATAAATGGATAAAAAAAAATTTTATCCAATAATCAAATCATAGCCTCAAAATTAGAAAATGAATGAGTATTTATTAATAAAAGAATTAGAATGAAAATTAAAAATAAGCATTCAACTATGAGCAAAGAAGGTTGCTGAAGGATCGAACCGGAGATCTTGTGGTATGGAAGCTAAGTATCCTAATCAACCTCACCCGCGTCCACTATATAGGTGTAGGGATGAGGGTAAAGTTTTTAGATTTAAACTAGAAAGGCTTTGCCCGATCAGAAAGTTATTGATGCTATTGAAATAAACTAAAATAAGATTGGCTCCACTTTTGAAGGAAAGAAAAAAAATTAACTTGCAACATGGAAGAAATGAAAGTACAAAATAAGGTAAAAACTCTTCCATTACTTCTTTATATAATGAGAAAATTGCTTGAAATGGCTAACTTTAATTTTGCATCTTTATATTCAGTATTGACAACTAGAAAACGGTCAGTGCAAAAAAAGATATTTTTATTTTTGGGACATTCTAACTTAACATACGCGTTCATTCAATGTTTTTGCCTCTAGATACTTGTAGTTTCTTCTAACCTAAACAAAAGAGAAGTATTTGGAAAGTCTATATGTGAATCTTTTGATTATCTAACTTCAATGTAGAGTGTTTCCATTCAATTTTTATCATCAATTCAGCTACATGGAAACAGAGCTAATTCCTTTATATTTTCTAAAACTTTCAGAAATTTTTATTTTATTAGATTCACACCTTTTTTCTTGAAATATGCAATATTTTTACAAAATTTTCGAACAGGCGCAAAATTGGTTACAAATTTGACGAAAAATCAATCAAATCCAATCAATATCAAATAAATATACTTTAAGTAAATTCTACATGAATTATTTTTTATATTAATGTTTAGCTTTCTTTGAGGCAAAGATGATTTTGAATATTTTAGTGTAAATGTTTTCATATTGATTAAATCAGTCAATCTTCCTGATTCCAATATTATTTTGAGTAAACCTATCTTTGAGCACTGTTTTTAAGGGCATAGCTCGACAGAAGCAATGTTGTAACTTTCACACAAGGTAAATAAGGTAGCTTGAATATTTTGATGAAAATACTGCACTATGCTCAAGTTATATTTTATTACTCGTAACAACGATTTAGAATAATGTTTAGCTATTGTAGTAATCAGCCACGGTTTTAAGCCTATTTGAGACATTTTATCAATTTAGGCCCCGTACCTCAACCATATTAGTGATCGGAATTTGCAGTAACATTTAATCTTATTTGATGGGAATAGTCAGGGATGGATTGAAGAAATAAAAAATTCATTGTACAAAATTGGCTGAACCATATCCCTTCAAATTTCGTGACTTTTTCTATAATAATCGCTATGGCTCCATCCTTTGATGCCATTTTCATGGTAGTTCATTGACAATCCTCTCATGTCAAAAACTGTAACAAACAAAAAAAATTAAAATTTTTCAACAAATTTTTGATATTAGCTGTAGTTAACCTCATAACTTGGGGTCTATATTAGATGCTCCCTTGAATATTTATAGTTATAGTTTTGAACGCATAACACTTATGTATATTTAATTTTATCAATAAACATGGATATTTTTAGAAAATGTAAATCAAAATTTTGATTGATGATAAATATATCTAATAAAATATTCATTCAAATTTTACATAAAATAACTAAATCGGCCATGCTCGTTTTATTTCTCGTCACAGTTCTTACATTTAGGATTTGAAAATACGTATACGTGTTAATTAAATTTGCGGTTAACATCTAAAAATTGTCGCCAAAAAATTCATTCAAATTTTACATCAAATGTATGTTTTAATATTAAAGCGGTCATGTTGTTTCATTTCTGGACTCAGTTTTTGCATTTAAGGTTTGAAAATATCCGCCAGTGTCAATCAAAATTGCGATTTACGTCTGAAAACTGTCTCCAAAAATATTCTTTCCAATTTTACAAGAAATATAAGTCTTCAATGCCAAATCAACCATTTTGGTTTCATTTCAGTTTTGTTTTCGCAATTTGAGTTTGAAAATATTTCAAAGTTTCAATTCAATTTCCTGTTTATGTCTAAAAACCGTTTATAAAAATATAAAATATCTGTTTTCTATATCAAATTCACCATGTTGGTTAATTAAAAGCTTAGCGCCATTTTAAATATATCTCAAAAATTTCTATTTCTATACAGTTTCAACAGCATAACGCTTTTATATCTAAAAATTTATTTATAAAAATGAATACCTATTTGAAAATCGTGAATCAAAATTTTGATTAGGGATAAAATTCTCTAAAAATTATCCTTAAAATTAAAAACAATTTTTTTTACTAAATCGATTATGCTTATTTCATTTTCTACTTCATTTTGGTAAGTAAGTACCATTAAAAAAATATCCAGAAGTAACATTTGAATTAGTGATGTATGTGTGAAAATCTATTTTTTCTAAATCATTTTTGTCAAATTTTTTAGGAAAATCGTTATATGTTGGTTATATAGTACACATGTAATTTTTTTTAATATATTTTAGCTTATTATACTTTCTTGAATCATGGTGAGTATGAAATATTTATTTAGAAAAAAGAAAAACAAAACGCAATATTTATAATACTTTTTGAAGATGAGTATGAGATAAGGAAGCGACCTGAAAACAAATCAAAGAAAGAAAATGTGATCAAAAGTAAATTTTACCTGGATTATAATTGGTCAACGTAGTAGACTTATGGAGAGCATAATTTTAAAAAAGAAATTTGACTAAATGGAATATCTACGATGTCCCAATGATATAGAAAGTAGTGTAAAGATTTAATATTGAGTCCTTCAAAAAAGATTTTGACCGTGAAAAAGTAAAGAAAATGAAATTTTACAAATGTATTGACCAAGAAAGTCTATCTAACTTTTCGTATTTTATATATAAGTATTTAATTTCGTTTTTTATTTATTTTATTTCTTCGTTTCAAAGACGAACACACTGCATGAAATATAGACATGCATGCATTCTTACTCTTTTGGAGTAGGAGCCGCACTATCCGTTATCTAATTAGGTCCCGAAATGCTTAGCGCCTGCACTACAATTAATAAATACTCATAAATTCAGCAAAGGATTCTCCACAAAAGCATTTATCAATCAAAATTAACCAAGTGTAAAACCGGACTAACTTCCTCACTTCAAAACGAACGAATAATAAATTAATCATTGAGTAAGTAAAAAATTCACAAATCCTATATTGACTTCAATCTTCCATTCTATAAAAAAATTTTACAACTATAACCATAGGGGCTCACATTCTCGTTTTTCAAATTTATATTAGCTTTAGGTATGCATTTTTAAGCAAAATTATCATATAATAATAATATATAAAAAGCTATATCTGTCCAAAATTATTGAGAAGGACAGTCACTAGACGTCAGATGTGAGCCTCTGAAATAGCCTCCACTATCAGGTAAATCACATCCACTGTTTAATTATAGCACAGTAAATACTACATTTTGAAGTATGATAAAAATGAAATTAATAAAAACTTATAAATGCAGGTTGAAATATATCATAACAATGCATGATGCCAAGAGATCAGATGCGCCTCCCTTATATGATTTTTCATCATCTTTTGAGAATGTTCAGATAGATAGACTGAGAATAAAGAGGTGTATTCTAGAACCAAATGATCAAAGATCAGAAATTTTATTTAACCCTTATAAGATCCTAGGGCTCATTTAAATCTAATTTTTTAAAAAATTATCTTTTATTAAAAATTTCAAAATTATCATAGCCTTAAGTTTTTAGTATTTGTTACATATAATATAAAAATCACAAAATAATTTTTAAAACACAATAAAATGTTTAACTTAATAGGATATATTTTTTTTATACATTTGAGACCCTTGGGTTCAAAAGAGTCCAAGCAAGAAAAAATTAGGATAATTAATTTTTTCCTTTCATAATTTAAGTTTTTTTTATTTTTTTTAGTACTAAATTGTTACATTTTTTATAAAGGCATGTACAGCGACTCTTCCCCTTCCATTAGCGAGTTTCCTGAGGTAGAAGATCATGTTTCATTATGTGAGACTGAAGAATGTTATAGTGATTTTTCCGATGGAATGCTTTCTAATTTAGAAGATGAGGAAACTCATGAGTATAGTCTTTCGAAAGATGGGGAGACAAAATGGTATCATGACGATTTTAATTATTCAAGTAATAATAGCATATCAATGAAGCCAGGTCCAACAAGTTATGCTTGCTCAAGGATAGAAGATGAGTACACAGCTTTTATGCAATTTTTTCCACCAAAAATTTTGAATACAATAATGAAGTGGACTAACATTGAAGGCAAAGTTGTGATGGGTGATAGCTGGGTGGAGCTTGATACCGTAAAGTTTGAAGCTTATTTAGGCCTGTTGATTCTTGCTGGAGTTTTCAAATCCAAAAACGAGTCCACTGCCAGCTTATGGGATGATGATACTGGGAGAAGTATTTTTAGAGCTACAATGTCTCTGAAAAACTTCAAAATGATTTCAAGAGTTTTACGATTTGATGACAAAAAAACAAGAGAAAATAGAAGAGAAAAAAACAAGTTTGCTCCAATTCAAGAAATTTGGGATGAATGTCTACCAAAACTTTTCAATCCCGGTTTTCAAGTAACAGTAGATGAGCAGCTCAGAGGGTTCAGGGGAAATTGTCCTTTTAGACAGTACATTCCTACAAAACCAGATAAATATGGATTAAAGTTTTGGATTTTAGCAGATGTTGAGAGTTTTTACGTATGGAACATCCAGCCATATTTGGGAAAGCAACCTAGAAATGCAGCTGAAAAAAATCAAGGAGAGCGTGTTGTGATGAAGGACTAAAGGGTCACAACGTGACGTGTGACAATTTTTTTACATCTTTGAATCTGTCTAAAAGACTCTTAAAAGAGAGAAAAATGACTTTGCTTGGTACAGTTCGTAAAAACAAAAAGTTTATACCACCAGCAATACTTGATATAAAAAAGCGCCATGTATTTTCTTCTGTGTTCTTGTTCACCGAAGAAAACATGCTTGTTTCGTATATGCCTAAAAAAACAAAAACGTCTTCCTTTTATCTTCTTTTCATAAATCTAAAAGAATCGACGACTCTGAAGCAAAAAAAACCAGAAGTGATTATACATTACAACAAAACGAAAGTTGCTGTTGATGTAGTTGATCAAATGGTATCAAATTATTCGGTCAAAAGAAAACAAAGCGCTGGCCCATTGTGGTTTTTAGTAACATAATTGATATTTCCGCACTTAATAGTTTTATTTTGTCAAAAGAGATTTTCATAAAAAACAAAAATTGTTGTGATGTCAGGCGAAAATATTTGGTTACACTAGGAAAAAAACTTATAGAACCACTGATTAGGGCAAGGCCAAAACTGCCTAGAACTTTATCAAGCAAAAATTTGGTACTTAATATAAAAAAAAGAAATAATCAAGAAGTTGAAGAAGAAATTTTTCATGGGCCAAAAAAAGCAAGGTGTCATCTTTGCATAAACACAAAAAATAAAATACCTCTGAAATGCTCTATTTGTGACTACTTTGCATGTAAAAATCATTTGAAATATGTTTGTATAAATTGTTCTATTCAATGTTTTTATATTTTTGTGCCATTTTAATAAATTTTTCAGGTGAATTAAAATTTTGAAAAAAAAGGTTGAAAACAGCCCAAGGAACCTATAAAGTTGGGAAAATAAGGGTACCATAAGGGTTAATGCAAAAAAAGTACAAATATTTATGAAGTAACTCTTCCGTTTAACGCCATCTTTTATACGAATGTATAAAATTGAAGTGAAGCGCATAGAAGACTTTATCTCTTTATATTCGCTATATATTTAAACGCGTTTTTTTGGATATCATAGAGAAGCTAAAGAAAAGGAAGGTAAAAAGTTTTAAATGACATAAAAGCGAAAATGCTTACATATGTAGGACCAATAATTCCATTACTAGCTGAGAGGATAAAGAAAGACTTCCTAGAAAATGTACATGCTTTCATCCAATGTTTGTTGTTGTGTGGTTTATTGAAGGAAAAAGTTCTTATTTTGATAAAATTGAAAAAATAGTATTATTTTAATCAAAATAATCAAGTTTTTTTCTCATTTTTTAGATAGAGCAAATTTCATAAAGGTTAGAACAATAAATAGAGTCTACAAAATTCAACCATGTAAATGGCTGACAGAAATTTTGCATACAGAAGTAAACATATAATTTTAGCCATGCTTGTCATAAAAACAAATCTCCAAACAAAGAAACAATTCCAAATTTTTGCATATCTTAACCTAAATTAAACAGTTTTAATTCCATAGGTCATCAAAAAAACGAAATATCCATCTCACCTTCAGAACAGAAGGTAGGCAGAGCATGGTAGGAAGACTAATCATCTTGTTCGCTTCTCCACGTATTCAAAGCAGAAGCAGAGGATGTCAATAGGAAGTATTCACTTGGGTGACTAGCAATACAAGAAATGATGGAATGGGCGTCCTGTACTTTTTCATGGGATAATATGGCGACGATGCTTCCATCTAGAACATTCCAGACATACGCTGAATTACGATCTTCAGAGCCAGAGAAGACAAACATGTCATCGTAGCTCAGGCAAGCATCAATGCTGTACTTCGTGTTTAGATGGCCAACGTACTCACCCAGCAACTCCCCGTTCGTTAAATCAAGCAAGCGAATAACGTTGTCTAGGGTGCTGGCCAATAGACAAAGACCATCCTTCGTCAGTGAAATGCGGGTAACAGCACTTCCAAGAAAATCGGAAAAGACCAAGCCCTTTCTAATATCGTATGTGCGAAGGTATTTATCTGCGCATGCGCTAGAAATCACAACGTCATTGCAACAAACGTCCAAAATGCTATCTCTGCCTTCTTCCAGGCTCTGAATGGGTTTGTACTCTGTGCGCGTCCTGCAATCCCAAAGCTTCACTGAATTGTCGATGGAGCCTGAGAGCAGAAGAGAGGAGTCTTGATTCATACTTACACAATTGACTTGGCCAAGATGCCCTTTAAACTTTTTAACTACTTTTCCCGCCAAAACATCCCACATGCTGACGTTCTTGTCTTCTCCACAACTTACAAACTTGGCGTTGTCATGCGTTATTTTGGTTTTAAGGGCGTTGTAGCCATGACCGGAGTAGCTCTTCACGTGAAGTCGTTTGTGGGGATTCCAAAGTTGGATTGATTTATTACTTCCACAAGTTAAGCAGTAGACGCCATCAAAACTAAATTCAACATTTCGAATGGTCCCTTGGCCACAAGCGATACTAGATTCAAGGATGAAGGAACACTTCTTAGACATCTTCTATAATTACATAAGAAACAAACTTCAAATCTATAAAATAAAAAAATTAATCATAGAATAAAAATTTGCAAAGATCATTGAATCATTTTTTTCCTAAGAACTTGAAATACCTGTTTTTTATATGATGCGCAAATCATAATTGATAGCAGAATAGATGGACAAATTGTGCTAACACTTGAAGCAATGAATTAATGGAGATCTATGCACTTTCTCGGATGCCTTACCTGCTCTAATTAATTAAAAAGTATTGAAATTTGATTTAAAGTAGTACAATCTTCCTTTTACCATTCTGACGAAAAAATCAGCAAAGGTTTATCTTTCCACATTAGTGAGGCAGGAAATTAACTTTCTCGGTTCCCGCTGGTCATTGATAATAATTTGGGAAATTAAAAATTAAAACAAAAATGTGTCATATCTAACAGTCAAAAATTTAGTGAAAATTGATATAAAAATAGCATAATATATTGTTTTTTTTTCTGTGAGATTTTTAAGAAGATTTGTCATTACAAACATTTTTTATATGTTGCATAAAAGATTTCATCCGCCAGTATTAATAATTACAGTGAAAAGTATATACAGTATATCTTACCAATATCCGAACACCTCGGGTTTCAGCACCGTTTCGGATAAGGGAAATGTTAAAGTATCTAGAAATTTTTTTCAGACCATTTTTACCAGTATCTGAGGTAAATGAAATGTTATTAGGAGGCATTTATTTATTGCTTAATAATAAAAAAAACGAAAAAATCTTTGATATTATTTTGCTTCAAGGTACACTTAAGCGTTTCTTAGCAACAAGTTCTTTCCTTGAGAGTAAAAACTGCAAACTACTTGCAGTAAACTCTTGCTGCTTGAGTGACATCATGCAATGCATGTTTCAAATACTGCTACCGACGATGAGTGTCTTACGCCGTCTTCTTCATATTCTTCTTCACTTAATTCTGCGTGTGGTTCATTTGTTTTGCTTACTGTATTCAAAAGCATCAAGAATTTTCTATCATCAAGAAGTTAAGGTCATTTTGAAAAACTTTTTCTTTTTGTTGGCTTCTGCAATTTAGTTAAAACAACAAGAAAGAAGTCTATGTATGTACTTAGTTTTTTTCCATGCAACATATGATCAACTTCTTCTTAGTTGCAGTAGTCAACAAAAATAAAAAATGTCTCACTTTCTCAAAATGGCATTTGGTTCTTGATGATAACAAAATATCTAAACAGACTAATTTTGACTTGCCTAACATCGATTTAAACGGACAGAAAAATTCATCGTTACAATTCGATATAACAGAAATTTAAACCTTCAAATTCAAATACGTCTCAAAGACATTGTTAGAAATTATCCTTATCAAAAACAAAATTTTACACTAATTTCTCCACATTTATTTATATCAAAATCAAACACAGAGCAAGTTGTCTACCTTTTATATTAATCAAATCATAAACAAAGATAAATAATTCAAATTCCAGGGGTAGATTGTTCCTAACATAACACGCCCTAAATTGTGTATACCTTTCTCAACCGTTATAACATGTATCCAATATTATTTATTAATAACATATAAGATATTGCATATCTCCTAACTCTTGTATTTTTGTAGAATATACCTTTTATAAGCATATTCTTTTATTTAGGAACAAGCTACATTCCGTGGTGCCGGATTTTATCCTGGTTTTCTTCCTCTGAAGAATTCAAAGGTTTTTACGGTTAGGTAGTGCTCTGGCGACCCGATTCTAACCTTGTTAGTAATCAAGCTATCACTAGACATTAAGATTGTTTCCAAAATTGGCAGCGTTCGTGTAAGGATTGTATCGTTTGATCAGGTGTATTTTTATATTTGTAACATACATTCTTATAAAATAATATATATAACAATATATTTAAGCTATGCAGTAACATAAATAGTAACACATGTAATTTCGTATAGCGAAACAAGATTTGTTGCTCAACATGATGCCATCATGATTTTTAAGACTAACTTTCTATCGATTATTATCAACACATTAGAAGATATAATTGAATCAATGAAAAAGAAAATCTCAGATAAAGCAACTTCACTAATGAAAAGTTTGTTGGACCCTGCTTTGATAGTGTCAATAGCATGTGTAAAAAAAGTTATGACTCTAACTCATCATCTCTCCAAAACACTACAGTTAGTAAATGCAGACTTGATTGGTTGCCTCCAAAATATTGAATTTGTAAAAGAAACTTCATTTCAATGGAGAAAATCATCAGACGAATGGGAAAACCAAAGTCATGGTGTATTTCCATCTTGTGAAAAATTAGCTGCTAGTGTTGGAGTCGAAATTAAACTTCCAAGGCTAACCTCAAGTCAAAAAAAACCGCAAAAATGTTCCAGCAGAGTCGGTAAGCGAATACTTCAAAAGAGCAGTATGGTTTCCGTATCTCCATCATTCAAATGCTGGAACAAAAATGTCCGCCGCACACAGCATTGATTAATAAAAAGGCCGTACTGTTCCCCTCATAAGTCACAAATAAGAGTTGACGTGATATTTATGACACCATCGAATTTTATATTAATCTTTTAGGTTGTTCTGACATTTAAATGATTAGAATACCGTTTTTAGAGTGGCAAAATTTTTGTATAAAATTGAAAGAAAAGCCACCTACAGCACTCGAAACACTTGATATTATTCCTGATCGTATGCATTTGATAAAAAGTTTAATTACAATTTTCTACACAATACCAATTACAACTTGTACGGCTGAAAGAGCTTTTAGCTGAATGAAATTTTTGAAAAACTATCTCAGAAACCGAATGAATGACGATAGGCTCACCGGTCTCGCTTTAATGTACATTCACCCGGAGATCGAAATTGAAGTTGAAAAAGTAATTGACAGATATGCCAAGAAGAAAAATAGAAGAAAGGATTTTATTATTTGATTTATTTTAAATAAAACGTGTATTAAAATTTAATTTGAAAATTTCAATCATACGTTTTTTAGTTCGTTTTTCACATACTTCAACTTTAAAAAATACTTTTTAGCTTGTCATTTTGTATATATATTTTCTTCATACATCTGGCATCAAGGCTTCAACAATGTAATATTCTTAAAAAGGGTGTAAAAATAACAATGTTTAAACGGCGCACAGAAAATTTGCTTACATTATTCACTATGCAAGATGACTTGTCATTTTGTAATGACATCAATGAACTTTTAAAGCATCTAGAATTATCATATGATAGCTGTAAATGGAGACTTTTCATAGGCTCATCAAAAGAAAGCATCAAAGCTGTTGTGCTACACAATACTAACTTTACCCTTCTGTTCCTATAGCTTATAGTAAGACAATGAAGGACTCCTATGAAAACATAAAAGCAATTCTTTCAAGAATAAATTATGATTGTCATAACTGGGATATTTGCGCTGACTTAAAATTATGGCTCTGCTGACTGGTCTTCAACTTGGCTATACTAAATTTTGTTACTTTATTTGCTTGTGGAATTCTAGAGATAGAAAAGATGTTCAAACAGTTTGTCAAAGCGTTAGTCAAGCAATCCCCCCCCTCAGAAGATTCTTTTTTACCTTTAAATTCAATAAAGTGAATTTTGGTTAACATTGTATCATTTGCTAGAATTAAAGTGAATTTTTTTAAATATGTACTAAAAAACAAAGTTAAGTAATATACATGCTCAATTATGCTATGATTTTGCGGGGGGAAAGAGAGGGGTTGTCCTCTATCTCATTCTGAAGGGAGGGATTTTGTCAGATAGGGCTTTTGTCTTTACACGTCCTTTTTGTGTTTTGTTAACACTAATTCCAATATTTAAATCAAGTTTTTGTATTACTCTAATATTAAAATCAAATTTAGGGCTTGTGTTAACTCTAATATTAAAATCAAGTTTTTGTATTTAAAAGAGAGAGAGGGATTCTGTCCTCTTTCTCATTTTGAAAGAAGGGATTTTGTCCAGGGGGTTGCCCAGACCCCTGAAATCACAAATCGAGAATATCTCATGGATAGACAAAAAAATAATATATATATTATTAAGTAATGTTGCACTCTATCCGTGCATCGATAAACGTCTTTGCAATGCAATTGACTTTTTATCGATGTACGGTACTATCCGTGCATCGATAAAAAGCTAATTGCATTGGAAAAACGTTTATCGATGCACGGATAGTGTAACTTACCTCAATCAAATTTATTATAATTTGCAATTTTCAAACTTCTAGTGCCTTTTAACTTCTAACAGATATAATTTAAGATTGATTTTGGTTTATTTTGAACTAATTATGGTAGCGCTTTTGAGTTGAATTATAACTCAATGAATGGTACAATTCATTTTATTAGTATGCAGGTAAAATTCAGTCTTCAATTAAAACTGGGATATTTAAATGATTACGATACTGTTTATGACAAATTTATATAATTCTCGAGATTTAATGAATTTCTTAGAGTAGTTGCTTATTTGCATATTTTTTACTAAACGTTATAGAGCAACCTTTACTTTTATAATATATTCTAATTTTTTCAACATTCACTAGATTCAATTCTTGGTAAAGTATGATCAACGTTGAATTTAATTAATAAGTGTATAAGTAAACACAAAAAGATACAAAATGCATCACCAACTTTTAAATACGATTGAAAACCACTGGTGGTTTCAAAATCCATTTAAGAGATACAATTTTATTGTTAGTTTTTTTTTATTAATTTTCATATAGTAATAAAATCATTATTTATACAAATGGAAAATGATTAAAATTTCGCCCTTAAAAGGGCTTTGAATATAAAAAACAGCATCAAATTCTTTCAAATGACCGCCAGATTGCCATCTCTTGTACTTTAAGAAAAATCTACATTAAGTATTCGCTCTAATATAAAATTTAAATATTAGTTTATGAAATTTTTGAAATTTATGCCGAACTAAGTTTGAAACTTAATATTATCATATGAATTCTTGGATAGAGTATGAAATTTAAATGAATTAATCTTATCAAAATTTTTCCTAATCACCCTGCTGCTTAAATATCCTTATGGAAATTGATTTTTTCAATTAAGAAATGTATAGGCTAGATATACAATGATAAGATAACAGCCTAATTCATCAGAATTTTTTTTAGAGTTTAAATAGAAATAACCCATGACTAATTATTATAAATGACAAAACAAACAAAAATTACTTGGTCAATTATTGCCACTCTGAGTTTCCAACAAATCGCTCATAATGTATCGCTCATAACAGTTACAACATAATGTATGACCATGATTTGGTAAATATGTCAATACAATGACAAAGGGGTTTTCAATCGGAGTAGTGTAAATATAGCAGTTTGATTTATCCTCATTATTGAGTTTATGATCCACAAGCACAAACCATCAATTTATATCCCTTAGGCTTCGTGAACAGAGAATGCTTTATATTCTATAAAAATAAAAAGCATTGTTTTTGTGTACACATTTGTAGTGAATTAGTTGATCGTGAGGGCGTTGCTAATAATCCTCAATACTTTCTCTCAATATAACCTTACACTAGTTAGTTGTAACATGTGGTACTCTAGTTTTGTATCAATCAAGATCTCTGTATCGTTCCCACGGTTTGGTGAGAATTTCGATGTATGGTAAGGGCTACGCAATTATGTTTTCTTTGACAAAAGTGCTTTGTAGCACATCTGTTCGTCTTTTTTTTTAACTACTCAGATTGAAAATCCCTTTGTCATTGTATTGACATATTTTCCAAATCATGTTCATATATTATGTTGTGCCTGTTACCACAACCAGGATTTCTCTTCGGCACTTTATAGAAACAGTTGTGAAAGATGAGGATAAAATAGTAATGCTTTTCTCCTCATCTTTCTGTAAAATGATATACACATCAATTTACTTATGATCACCATGCCCAACACGCTATGTATCATTCACACATAACTATAACGTGTCCTTCAGTTCTTCCTTTATCAACTTATAACCTTCGCTTCAAATCAAAGGTTCATTTTCAATTAAATCAAATGAACTCAATAACACCAAATCCGCTTACTGTTACAGAAATTTTATCTGAAAACTGGAATTTTTCCTCGTTATTTCAAGTTTTCAGCTCAAACAACAAGCTCGAAATTCTGAAATGGCTTGCTTTACATAGAATCATTCATAATGTTTTTCGATGTTACGAATGCCAACAAATGTGCAAGTTAGTGATTAGAAATGATGTGTCTGATGCATACTGTTGGAAGTGCTATATTTGCGGTAAGAAAAAAACGGTGAGAATTGGTTCTTTTTTTGCCAAAAGTCACTCAAATCTATGGTGACATTCATTTATGGATGGTGTCGTGACAACTCTTTAGAGAATATAATCCATGAAACATCTATTTTAAGTAGACAAACTGCTGTAGACTGGGCAAATTTTTGTAGAGAAATAACTACAATATGGGTAGAATCCAGTTCCTCTACTTTTGGAGGTTTTGATGAAAATTTAGACCAGATTATTGTAGAAATTGACGAAAGTAAGTTTTTCCATCGAAAATATCACCGTGGAACTTGGCGAGAAGGTCATTGGGTGTTTGGAGCCATTGAAAGACACAGCAAGAAGTGCTTTCTTGTGGAAGTTCCTGATAGGAGTGAAGCCACTCTTTCTCAAATTATAGAAAGACATATACTGCCTGGGTCAATAATTGTTTCCGATGGTTGGTCAGCATATGCGAATATTGCAACACTGAATAATGGTGTTTATGATCACTGGGTGGTCATTCATCAACGCAATTTTGTTGACCCGCATGATCCAAACATTCATACACAAAACATAGAAAATTTATGGATGAGAGCAAAAAGAAAGTTTAAAAGGCAATTCGGAACTTCAAGATATTTGTTCAGATCATATTTGGATGAGTTTGTTTGGAGGAGCAACTTTCCAAAAGATCAACTGTTTTCAGTTTTTTTGACATCTTTGAGCGATTTGTTGGAAACTCAGAGTGGCAATAATTGACCAAGTAATTTTTGTTTGTTTTGTCATTTATAATAATTAGTCATGTGTTATTTCTATTTAAACTCTAAAAAAAATTCTGATGAATTAGGCTGTTATCTTATCATTGTATATCTAGCCTATACATTTCTTAATTGAAAAATTCAGTTTCCATAAGGAATCTTGAAGCAGCAGGGTGATTAGGAAAAAATTTGATAAGTTTATTCTTTAAATTTCATACTTTCCAAAATTCATTGATAATATTGAACCTTATGTCTGATATTTCAAAAATATTTTTATTTATTTCTAGGAATACTTAGAAGTAGATTTTGCTTAAAGTTAAAGAGATGGCAATCTGAAATCATTTGAAAGAATTTGATTCTTTTCTCATATTCAAACCAAAGCCCTATTAAGGGCTATATTTTACTCATTTCATTTTATTGATTTTATTACTAAATGAAAATTGATAAAAAAAAATCTAACAATAAAATTATCTCTTATTTTGTTTTTGAAACAATTTTTCAATCGTATTTAGTTAGTGATGCATTTTGTATCTTTTTGTGTTTACTTATACTCTTTGAATTAATTTCAAGTTGATCATATTAAAGAATGAAACTAGTGAATGTTGAAAAAATTAGAATATAATATAAAAGTAAATTTTGCTCTATAATGTTCAGTAAAAAATATGCAATAAGCAACACTCTAAGAAATTTTTTTATTCTCGAGAATTACAAAAATTTGTCATAAACAGTATCGTAATCATTTAAATATCCCAGTTTTATTGTACCTGAATTTTAGCTGCATACTAATAAAATGAATTGTACCATTCATTGAGTTATAATTAAACTAATAGCGCTACCATAATTAGTTCAAAATAAAAAAATATAGTTAATATAACTAGAAGCGCAATTACTATAATTAGAAAGCGCAAATAATAAGTAGTTAACTTTCGTTAAAAAATTTTTGGTAAAAATTCATCGATCAATCTTATATTATATCTGTTAGAAGTTAAAAGGCACTAGAAGTTTGAAAATTGCAAATTATAATAAATTTGATTGAAATTTGAAAAGCCAATCAAAACATTCAAAAAAATTTGATTGACAGATACGATCATTAACAAAAGAGGTTTGTCTACCCATGAAAATTTTAAAAATTATTGGTCTATAGATTGTAAAAACTAATTTGCAATATAATAAAAAGATAAATAAAAATAAATTAGATAATGTATCATTAAAATCAATTCATTGGAATAAAGTTCATGATAACGCTGTTTAATAATAATTGTCTTAATAAAAATTAAATATATTAGAGCTTAATTTGCTGATCAACTTTTTGAAAAACTTATTAAAACCTAGGCTGGATGAGGTTGAGAATCTCTTTTTCGAGATACAATATTTAGTTTGTTTTATTTTTATTAATGTTCAAAAGAAAAAAAATATTATTTATACTATATGGAAAATTATTAAAATTTCTACATCAAAACTTGAATTAAAAAACAGCACAAATTATTTAAAAACCGCCATATTAATGTTTGTATTGAAAAATGTCATAAAGAATATCGCTCTAATCCAAAATTTAAATATTAGTTGATGAATTTAGTTAAATCATTTACGACCAATGTTCCTATTTTGGAACATAAGTAATTTCATCTTCGTCTGCTTTTTTCAATGACTTTGAATATAAATCGTCTGCGTTTTTTTAGATATCGTCTGCTTTGCTTGGTCTTAAATGGGTTAAATTCTAATGCCGAACTAATTTTGAAACTTAATATTATTATATTATTCTTAATCAGAGTAATTTGAATTGATTAATACTGAATTAATCTAAAAATTCTTCAATCACATATAAATATATTGTTTTATTTTTGTTTAAAATAAAAATCGAATGGTATTATTTTAATATGTTCTAAGGATCATATCTTAAATCTTAATAACCAGAACTTTAAACTGATATCTCACTATAAAGTACTAGGTCCCTTATCATAAATGATTGCCTCAATATGGATAATCATGTTTTTCAAGTTTAAGGCAAGTTTAGTCGTATTATCGGTATAAAAAATTTACTCTTCTGCAATTATACTACATGTGGAAGAAATTTTGGTTACATAAAGCTTTTTAAAGAAGGCCAATTTATTGAATTGCGGGAGTAAACATATTCCATTTTCTATTTGAGCAATTTTCACAATATTATTTTTCTTCGTTTTTATAAAGTGTTTAATGATGTAAAACTTATGCTCCATAACTGCTGAGTAGAACCATTCTAAGTACAATTTAGACATTCTAATATATTTAATTTTGAAGTTTCAGAGCCCATGTTAAACAAACATTTTTAGGGTTTAGGATTTTAACCTAGTTTTTGTGTTTAAAATTTATATAACCGTGCAAAAATTGTTGTATGAATTTTTCTAAATTAAAAATTACTAAGAGGAAATTAGACCCTAAGTTTTAAAAATTATGTTAAAAGTGAAAAATTTGATATTAAAAGTGTTAAGCTATAGCTTCCATTTTAAGCTAAGATTGGAAATGTGAAAATTGTCTTAAATCGTGAAATAAAATGAGACCCTTGCGTGGCCTTGTTACAATTACCAGAATTTTGATCGCTTCATTCTTAAAATATTAGATAAACATAATGCTCAAGAGCTTAAATGGTAATGCATATTTGTCGTGAACAGGATCATTATAATGTTTCTACTCTTTACGAATTAATAAACATTTTGAAACTTCAGTTAATTCAACAAGGTGAAATTCTATCCTTACTGAAAACAAGCTTTGATAACCATATTAAAGTAACTCCTAAAATATCCATTTTGATCCCTACTTATGCAGAAGTAACTGAAAAAGATCCCCCAAAAAATAATATCATTTATCTGAGCTCAAATAATCAGAAAATTAAAGAAATTTAATAAAACATCTATAGAATATGTTTTCCTGATAAAGACAGCCTAAAAATCGGTGCGTCTTTTTACCCAAATAAATCAAAATAAACTCTAATTTATCTTTAAACTTTAAATTAATGTATCATACAATAAAAAAAATTTTATTATCTATTTTTAATTAAATTAAATGAATATTAATTTATTTTTAAACTTAAACTTTAGTTCTTTCTAAAAATAAAGCCAAATTTTCTTAGATTTTTCCATTCCAACTTTAAATGTCTTGACATTAAATTACTTTTATATAATATCTAAAATGTGAATAACTTTTAAATTATTTCTAAAATTATTTTTAGAAAAAAATTATTTTTGTGAATAGATCAATAATATTTTCTTTTAACTAATTGCAACACCTTGAATAATTCAATATTATTTTAAAAAATTCTGCATTTCAATTGAAATAAATGCCCCTTAAGACAATTATTTAGGAAATTAATTAAAACTACGGAATTTACAATATCCAATGATTAATAACTATATTACGATTTTTAAACAACAATGTGGTTTTGTTAGACATGATAAATTTAATAAGTCTACTTCTTTTTTATCATCTAGTTTTTAAATATTTTTACTTTATCATACTAATAAACAAAACATTTTTATTTAAAACTATTGATATATATTTTCTCTTTAAAATTTTATAATAGGAAAAAATAAAGATATAATTTAAAGTAGAAAAATTGTTCTTTTATTAACACTTACAGCGGTGCGTCTTTTTACCCAAATAAACTCAAACAAAGCTAGTTTATTGAAATTTAAATTAAAGTCGAAGAATAGTCTAATTAATTACTAAAAAAAATATTTACATATAAAATTTCATATATTTTTTTTAAATATTTATCAACATCTTTTTTTAAACTGTTTTTTAAGTTCGTATCTAAAATGAAATCCTTGGAGTATTTTTGCTATATTTGTTCAAATATTTTGGCATTTCCCAAATTTATTAACTGTTTTCTTTGCAAAAATATTTTTTGCTATGAATGTTTGGATCTTTGTCATTTGTTTCTTTTGAAAAATATAAATTTTCCAATAACATGTTTTCTATGCATAAAAGATGAAGATATTTCGTACAAAAATATTTTATCAAGACTCTCAATAATGGTTAGAAACGTATATAATAATACTTTGAAAGAGGAAATTGTAACCTTTTGCTGAATTGTTTCTAGTTTTTATAATTAAAATTTTTTAAAATTGTAATTTTAAAAAATATTGATTTTTATGTTAGTGGTTAAATTTTTATTTTGATGAATTCTATTCTATCTCAGTATTTTTTTTTGATTTTGTTTCTATTATAGTTCATTTTTTAAAATTAATTTACCAAAAGAATCATGTTAAATAGTTTTTCTAACCTCAAAGGGTTTTACACTGATTTTTATTCGTTTTTATCAAATCAGTAATCATATCTGATAAGTTAAAATTTATTAATCCTCGGTTTTTTTATTAATATTTTAGGCAAACAAATATGGTTTTCAAGCTCTTGTCTGTGCTGCATGGCAAGAAAAAAAGAATTTGGTTCACAAAAAACAAGATTTTCAAACTATACCAACTAAAAGCTTGTTTCTAGATGAAAATAGTTTGCAAATAATAAAAAACTATATTTTTGAGGATATTGGCATCCCCGTCAAGTCTTCTCCTAATGGGAATTGTCTTTTCAATTCAGTTTCGATATCATTATATGGAACTGAAAATTATGCTAGTGTTTTTAGAGTCCTAACCTGCATAAATCTCTGCATAAACAATTTTGTTTACAAAAGTAAACTTAATAAAAATATTTTTTTGTTATCTCCTGATTACGAGAAGGCTTGCATCGATTGTGCAAACATTGTGGGATTTTCTTCAGCATTGACAATTGCAGCACTTTCTGATGTTTTGACTGTATCTATTGAATCAATTTATCCACCAATTAATGGTAAAAACGATTCGGCATATAAAACTTTAAATACAACTTTTCTTCCTACAGTTCTTTCTCCTAAAAAAAAATTTCAATTCTTTGGACCAATGTTTGTTCAATATCTGGGTCGTGGTGGGTGCCAAATCATTTTGTGCCCTTAATAACAAAATCACATTTCAATATCTTCCAAATGAGGAATGATTATGAAGAGTTAGATACCTACAATGATGTATCAAAAGATCAGACTTTATCTGATGAATCTACTTTGGATATATCTAATTCAAAGCTGGTTTGTAGTTTAGGTAAAAGTTTAAATTGTAAAAAGTTTTTATCTTTATTTAATCTATATGAGGAAATCAATAATTGTGAGAAAGAATTAGACAGAGTTCCTGAGGGATATAAGAATAATAAATTTTTTAAAATCAACAATGCACAAAATGCCAAACACAATGTAAATTCTCAAATCTCTCTTTATTTCGATGATTGCGGTATATGGGACTCAAAAAAAAGTACAACTGTTAAAACCTATCATTTGATTGAAAAGAAGCTATTTCAAGTCCAGAAAAAAAGAGAACTATTTTATAAAAGCGTTCGAGAAAATGGAGTTAATTCACTTGTAGAGATTGAACCTCAACCGAAAGCCGAAGATGTTATTATTCTTCATAGGTTTTACACGATTTTGTAAAGAGATTCTCAATATAAAAAAAGGGTTAGTTGGTTTGCTTCAATTTCCTGCCCTAAAATCCAAAATATTGCCATCTATGAATATTTGGGAAATTTTCCAAAAGAAATAGATTTCAAACAGAGAACTCACCCAAATTTATTTGAAAAAGTGAAATTATATTCAGAAGACCTTTGGAGGTTTATAAAGAAAATATTGAGGATGCTGCTGAAATTTTAAAATTTGATACATCAAAGCAAATAAGAAATTTGAAATATAGAATTGGCAAAAAAAATTCTAGTTGGAAAAAACATAGCTTATCAAATATTAGAGGTAATTTCGTCAATTCCAGACCATCCTTTTATTCAAGAAGTTGTACATAATAAAGATAGTTTACCTTCAATAATATGTTACACTTGGGAACAAATGGAAGATCTGTGCTGTTTCGAATAATGTTAGAATATCTGTAGATAGAACCTTTAATTTAGGGGTGTATTATGTGACAACTTTTGTATTCAAAAATATTAAACTCATAAAAAGGGAAACAAAAGACCATCCAATTTTTTTAGGTCCAATTTATTTGCATAAGAAAGCAAATTTTGAAACATTTGTTCATTTTTTTCACTTAATATTTCAAAACATTTGAAAGATAATGTTAAGCTTATCTTAGGTTAATTTCATGTAATAGTGAATAAAAAATTATTTTAAAAAGTTGAAAAGCACTAGTTACAGACGCAACTAAAAAAGTTCAAAAAAACAAAACATGTAACAGTCTATTATTAATGTTTTAGGTTACATCTATATGGAATTTAAAATTTAATTGCGCTGAAAAAATAATTACTGAAAAAACCATACACAAATATTGTTGTATTCTCTTGCTTTTTAGGTGAAGCAAAAGAAACAAATTGAAAAAACTTGTGAAATTTTTAGAAATAATTTTATCTAAAAACAAATCAATTACAGAAATGTTGAAAATAATTTTAGAAATAATTTAAAAGTTATTCACATTTTAGATATTATATAAAAGTAATTTAATGTCAAGACATTTAAAGTTGGAATGGAAAAATCTGAAAAAAATCTAAGAAAATTTGGCTTTATTTTTAGAAAGAACTAAAGTTTAAGTTTAAAAATAAATTAATATTCATTTAATTTAATTAAAAACAGATAATAAAATTTTTTTATTGTATGATACATTAATTTAAAGTTTAAAGATAAATTAGAGTTTATTTTGATTTATTTGGGTAAAAAGACGCACCCCCTAAAAATGCCGAAAAATTACTGTCAGGAAATGATGACACTCAAGATCAAGAAAATCAAAGTCTTACTTCCGAAGATTTCTTTTGTTATTCCCAAAGAGATACCTAATGCCTCAATAAAATAATTAATAGATAAAGAAATTGATAGAGGGTTAATTATAATTTAAAAGGTAAATAGTTTTATCAAAATTTTACAAACAATTTGTTATATGAATTAAAAGGAGGATAAATAATATTAATTGGACTATTAAAAACATTTGAAAGTGCGGAAATAATTTATATATTAGACCATCCATTTGATAAGCAAACATTTTTAATGGCAAGCTCAAGATTACATATCTTTTCATGATCACTGTTTTTATACATATTAAAATTTTTTATAAGTTCTAGTCAAAACACCTATCTAAATTGAAGCCGTTTCATTATCTAATAAATAGGTTGATAAGGAGTAAAAAAGACAGCTACCGCCTTGCTCGATTTTTGGGGTTCGAATTAAATTTATATTACAAAATTGTTAGAAAAACTTTATAGATATAGGTATAATACATCATATATCTATTTAATATTTTTTTTTCGCATCTTAGAAAAATATATTCTCCTTCAATAAAAACTTAAATTTTTTCAAAAAAAAAAGTAAAATTAAAAGGTTCGGTTGAAAAGAAGCAAAACATTTTTCTATACGCCCTATACTTTTAGAATAAGAATATATATTAGAAAAATGACAGACTAAGCAATGATAATTTAAACTATTATTTGAATAAAAAAGGCCCAGATGATTGGATAAACTTTGACAGGAAAAGTGGAAATCCTCAGTACACTCAAAAGTCAAAACATTGAATTATTTTTTACTGACGGTAAATTTTAGTGATCATTTTCACAAAAAATATTTGATATCAAAAAAAGTAGGTTGCTAAAGCTTAATAACGTTAAAATGTTGCTTAAGTTTAAAAAACATTATTTAAAAAAAATTTAAGAAATTAAAAATATTTATATTACGTATCTAAAAAGTAGAAAAGATAAAAAATAAAAGAATCATCTATTTAGATAAACGTAAGAAAAAAGCATTGTTTTTAAAAGGCAGACATTTTATTAAAATTTTGCGGCACTTTTTACACAGCGGAGATTAAAATTTCGAAAGCCTTTAAGGATTTCCTTTAATGGAATTTTGAAGAATAAAGGAGAAATAATTTTGAGAGACACTAAATTGCAAATTTATGTTCTCTATCACAGACTCTCCTTTATATGAAACAACTTATGTACCTTTACCTTATATGAAACGAATTTTAATCCAAAAGTGAAAAACAAAGGAATACATCATATGAAAACCATGAATAAAAGCATTATCTAATTTATATGATTAAGGTTTCATAAGTGAGTATTGTACCCACATTTTATGCATAAGTGTTAATTTTCCAATTTTCAAATTTAATTTTTTTATTATATTTTATATCTTTTTTTTTTTTGGTGTTTTTATTACAAAATTTCCCTAAATTTTTTTGTCAAGTAAACTATTTATTTATAACTTTTTGCTTATGCTATTTCAAACTTTAATCTAAATAATATTTCTACAGATATATTTTTGAAATTTGATTCCATAATCACTTATCTCACTGTCAGCCTTTTTGATTCTGCTGCTTAAATTGAAAGTTTGTATAATATATATATACATAGGATAAGCGTCGCATTTATAGCAGGGTACTTTTTTGATATAGTTAATTCTGTTAAAATCATTTGATATGTTATAAAATAAGAGTGTTTATGTTTTAATTTTTGCAAACCTTTCGGAAATTAAATCAATCAAGAGCGTTTATTTTATATTTATGCGTATGCACTTTTATACGCATGTTTGGTTTTCTAGGTAAGTTTTTAAATATTTATTTTAAGGGAGTCGTATTTTTTTCTATACAGGTGCCATAAACATCAATAATTTAATCCAGCCACTTTATTTGGGCATCTTCGAGTGCTACCGTAGCAAAAACCGTATGAGGTCAGTTGCTATCTTATATACGTTCTTTAAGATTGGTAGCAGGATACCTCATCTTCCTTCAGATTATATGTGGTTATTATGACCGTCAACCCATGGTGGCAATCTTGAACTGTGCTACTCGGTTTGGGCACTTTGACTTCTGAACTCAATTTATCCAGGAAATTAATTGTGACTCGTAGAAGTAGATTAGCTTTACTTTGGATTCTAAATCGTTGAACGAAAGCAAGCGATGAAGCTCCAGGTTAGGCAGCAAAATATCACCCAGACTTACCAACACTGGGAGGAGCTAAGAACACTAGGAGAGCTGAGGATCTAGAAGAGCACTAGCTGCAGAGTATAAAGTTGACGGTTAATAAAAACCAAGTGACAAATGTGTTTGTTCTAGAAGGTGAAAATGGAATAAAAACGTACATCTCATGGTTAGCAAAACTGTTAAGGGTTACCTCATTAAGACTATAAGTGTACCGTATTTACAGGTAGTTTTTTTCTAAGAAATAAAAAAATTTCATAATGGGGGCAATTTTTTATATCTCAAAATCAATTTACTGAAGGAAAGGTTAATCATCTCATGTAGAGCAAAGAATCGAAGTTATAAGTACTCATCGAGGTAAACATTTCTACCGCCCCTCTAAATTCAATTTTATGGTCAATTAATTATCATCACTCTATCAATTCTGAATATTATGTTGTAGAAATTTTTGGCCTGAATGGTGTTTTATAACTGTCTAAAACAACTTTTTGTTTTTTAGTTAAAAGAAAAATGGCAGAAAGTGATGAAGAATATGACAGAAGAAAGAGAGACAAGTTTCGTGGTGAACGCAGTGACTACACTTCAAGTCGTAGAGACCGAAAAGATCATTATGACCAAGTGGATGATCATCGGTAAAGCGACTCTTTTTAATCCTTACTATTTTAGATGTTTCAGTGGCGATTTTATGCCTCCGAAAATATGGGGCCCCATTCAGCGGCAATATTTTTTGACAGGGACAAAGTGGGTGAACGAAACGAGCCTTCAAATCTCGCAAAAAATTTTTGAGAATGAAGCAGTTTTAAGGCCACTCTAAAGCCCTAGGAGCTTCTCTATCAACTTGAAAATCTTAAGAATGTAGCCCTTCATTTGAGGAATATATTAGCTTATAACGATAAAAATAGTGAAACATTGAACGAGACAGACATAGGAGAAAAATAACAAATATTTAAAAGTTCATTAGGGAATTTTCAACTATAATGCATGTGCGTGTTGCTTTGTCGTGATAATACCGGTAGAATAATTAAATATTTTACCTCTAAAAAGAAATATTCATGTCTGTTATTATTTATTACATACTGTAGTCTACATTCTAATATCTACTACTTACATCAACAAAAAAGTATGACCTCGAGCAATGAACATAATACAAATTAATTATAATTGAAACATGAATATGCACTTGGCATGACATAGTTACTCTAGTATTTAGTCCAACTTAATTCTACGATTATCATGTCAGCTATAAAATCGATCAAAAAACTATTTAAATCACTTCTATCAGCACGTGCTCTTTTAAAGTGTGATGCAATTCAGTGTAGTACTGGGCATAAAATTTTTATGAAATATTTTCACCAATTTCGTTTTTGAAAAACTTCTCCCACAAGAAGCATTGGTAACAGGAAGAGTAACAGAAATCAACAGTAATTTGTATAAACAGTCAATTGCAGCCTTATATGGATATATGAATATCAGGAATTGCACAATCGATATAGGCTATTTTGATTCTTTCAGGTGGAATTTTTTCATCAAAGGTGCCTCATTTTGAAAATCATTTTGATTAACAGAGTTATGCAAATCTATTCAAGTCTTTCTCAGACAAGAATGTCGTTTCTTCAGGAAACGGGGGAAGGGGGCACAGCCCCTAGCCTCGCTTTAGGATCGACAGTGCAAAGTTTATTCATGTTATTATAAGGAATATTTAATGAAAAAAATTTCTTACAATCTATGAAAATTTAAATTTTAAACGTAAGTAAAAAATATTATGCTACGGTAAAATTGGATTTTAACTTATCAATTATCGTTTAACATATATTTTGAGGTTTTAAAAAAAGTCGGAATTTTATTGGTAACAGATTTTATCTTTAATTGTAACTTTTTCTACTCTTTTTTTTGGTAATACGGTGTTAACTAGACCTTATACTAGCTGTGAGACGTCCCCTTCCGAATTGAGACTAACCTAGAGTTTTCAAAAGATTCATGAATGTTAGAAAAATATAAAATATATTTTTTAGTTAATTAGATAAATTAGTTTTGTTGCTTTAAAATTTAAGTTATGTAAAAGACTAAGTCAATAAAAAACCTTAATTTGTCTGCATTTCATTTTCCAATCCTGATCTGACGGCTCCAATCGTAAATTTCTGCTCAATACCCTGAGTAAGTAAGCAAATACCTACCAGTATTGTAGGTCTCTATTGGATTTCATGTACAAAAATTTAAATTAAGAATTATTTATCTTTTTTAGGTCCCGTGATAACTGGACCGGTTCAGACCGTAATTCTCGACGTGATAATTTGTACAAGAGTATGACAGTAATGGATAGACCAACACCGGACTCGTTCCAACACCACAACAGATATGCTTCAAATTCTCATCATTATCATCACCCGCCTCCTCAATCCCATCATAGAGATGTCAAGTCAGTGAACGAATACTCTCCGAAGGCAAAGCGTTTTAGGACAGCAGTTCCTTCATCTGATTGGTTGTTTCTTTTATATCTTTTTTAAAGTCCCTTCTTACTCTTAATTTTCATTTTAAAAGGGATGACATTCCATCTCTTTGGCAAGAACCCCATCAACCATACTATCAATCTTCTAAGCCTAAAACTTTGTAAACTTTTAATTCATTATAATTATTACACATTTCAATTACTTTAATTTCACTTTTTCACACACAATACTAAATCAATGTTTCACGTTTCGGGATGTAATAAATGATTTAGTTAAATAGTTAATCATACTAAACACTTGAATAGGGATAATGACCAAAATAACAACGTTAACTAACTGAAGATCTACCAACGTTACTGACTTAAAAATTAATAAACTAACCAATTTATCAATCAAATATCCAATTGCTAACCGAACTAAGCTAATTCAGTGCCCGCGCTAAAGCTAAATTTCAAGGGGGCTGAAATGGGGCAAAGAAACATTTGCAAAAAATTTATTTCCTATATTACTATATATCCTATATTACTTTGCTGAAAAGCATCAAGTACTTCTGTATAAAAACCTATAGAAATCTCATATTATACATACACATACACCAGCATTTATATAAGATTATTGTGTACAATTTTTGCTTATTTATTTTTCCTTTAAAAAGTGCATGGGTCAAAACCAAAAATTTTAGGGGGGGGGGGCACGTGCTCCAAATTTATATAGGTAGCGCGGGCACTGAGCTAATCCAAGGCTTTTTTTATGCAATTATCCTGTTTATTTTTCGGTTCAATATTAAGCTTATAGATATGTTCAGTGAAAAAGATGAAATTGTTGTTCAAAGTGAGCTATCATCTATTAATTTGAAACATTAATAATTACTGAACTTTTGATTTTTAATCGGTTTTTCCATTTCCTTATATAATGAATTATTCTCTTCTTAATCTAAATATCAAGTGCTTGCGAAAAACAGACATTAATTTAAGTTTCAAAAAATTATTAGAAAGTTTTAGAGATACAGTAATTTTATGTTGAATAATAAAATATTTTACTTTGAAAATTTAAGCCAACCGTTTATGTATAAGACTAAGAATAATTTAGAAAGTGTGTGCTTGGAGGCGAACTTATTTTTCCTCTTGTTACCAACCCCTTTGAACGATACACCTTTATAAAATAATAGGACATTCTTAATTTTTTTTACCAATTCCACCATGGTATTAACTTTGTTTACATTATGAAATACTTTGATTACCTTATCTATTGATTTTTTAGTTTTGTTAATTTCCAGTATTTGTTCATCGCTTGTAATTAGTAATTCTATAGCCTAAGAATACTTAATTATATTATTTCGATCTTTACCACGAGACCCAATGCCTCATTTTCTCACATATCACGCATTATTCAATTGCTTTATATCAATAATTGTGCTGAAACATACGGTGCTCATGACATGTTGGTAGTATACTCGCATACCTATACTTGTTATCATGGCTTCGTCTTTATAGTCGAATCGTGCAAAGCTTACAGAATCATTCACTAGGTGATACACCTCTCTACATTTTTCACCACTCACTAATATATTGTATAGAAGCGTAGGATAAACTTTTGATATCGACACCATTTTTTGCCTAAGCGATCTTTTTTTATATTGTCTTTCTTCTTTGAGTTGATATACCTAATGAAGCTTTATCAAATTTCCCTCCGATAAAAGCTCCCTAAAAATATTTTAACTAAAAAGCCGACCCAACAATAACTCCGCAAAAAGACATCAAAACGAAATTAATACAAAAATTTATTTTATAAACTTTATTTAATTCAATATATTAACTATTGATATTAAATTCTACCTATTACTTACAAGAGTTTTAAAAATCAAGCTTCAGTAAATGTTTGCTAATGTACTCTTTAGGGTTTTAAAAATTGATCTTATCGTTCAATTGATTTCATTCAAGAATAATAATGTATACATTTTAAATAAATTTATGTTTGTGATTAGATGTTAAAAATACATGGTCCAGTGTTTTTGCCTCGCAACTATTTTTTGGGTCTCTTATCCGATGGAATTCTGTTTGCGCACCAGACTTCATAACGTAAATACTTTTTAAGGTATGAGATAGATTATCAGACACAACCTCCTTTCCTTTCCTTCAAAGCGTTTATCTGCCAACAAGACGACGGCATCGAAGAAAATGAAGCCGTTCAAAAATACGTGCGCTATAAAACGAATTTTAATAAAGAATTAATTTCTGATTTTTTCACTGCTCACCGCGATGAAGAATGGTATTTTCAATGTCTTTATTCTAAAAAATCTTTTCCTAGCCCTCTCTCGAATTCTATCATCTGATCTTTTTTAAAATATCGATGGTAAAAATGTCTTGAAAATTTATTTTATTTCTTTTATCCCAGCTCCTATCTTCGTTCTCATTTTTGATCGAATTTCAAGTTTTTCTTCTGCTATGTGTGCTAGCGTATTTTTCGTCTTCACACTGAAACCGCAAAACTTCTTCGTCATTAAATTTTTTTGCCTTACGAAAAAGAGTTTATTCGTGCTTTGCCACGCTCTCCACATATTTTTTATTTTCTCGACCCATTTCCCAAATTGAATTTTATTTAATTTTTTGTATCTATAAAAATATGGCGTATTGTGGTAAGTTTTGACATTTTTTTATTTTGTTCATATATTCCAGGGGCGCACTCAATAGATATCATTTTTACGTGTTTAACTAAAAAATTTTAATACAAAATTCAAAAATTCGTAGATGCATACTCTTGAAATTTTAAACCATACTTTTAGTGTTGCGAGCTTTTTATTTTTGAACATGGTATCGCATACAAATCCATGGATCACCCCTGTCTGTATATACCAATATCTTTATTTTTCTGCATAGCTTTAGTATCCAAATTGTTTAATTTTGCCACCACTTTTTGTAAAGCACATCCGTTACTATCCTTATTTTTGGAATTTAAAATACTCATTCTTTTAGAACATAAAAAACGATTCATTAAATATATTTATATCATATATTGATTTATATCCATATAAATACTTATTTTTTTTGCTTATTTTAATAAAATGAGTAAAGCATAGCGAATTAAAGGAAGAGCGAGTTTTATTGAAAGCAACAATATGTCTCAAGTTCAACAAGAACTCTTTGTAAAGTACGCAAGGCGTCTCAGCACCCTATTGTTCTTCATATGCCTTCACGCAATAGCAACCTAGCCTCATTTCATTTCAAACTTCAAACGCCTTTCTTGATAAAAAGTTCTTGTTGAACTTGAAATATTATTTTTCAATAAAACTTTTTGTTCCTTTATTTCCTTATGTAGGATTGTACTGTAATCAAATTTATCACTTTTTATTACCCACATCAATTCCTAAACTAGAAAGATGGTAAAAATAAAAGAAATTGGAAGATTATTAAGAGAACACTTTGAAAACGTTGTCCAAATATTCCGACAACCAAGGATATAAAAAGTATAAATGGCAATCTTGAAATAGACAAGAAGGCAAAGACAAGTTTGCTGTGAAGGTGTTGGCTAAAAAATGCTGTGAATAAATGTGAGTGTTAGGTTTTACTTACAAGACAATAATAATGAATAGTTATGTGTATGAGTGAATAACAGCAAAAATTTCTGTGGTAATTGAATGTTTGTAAGAGAATTTAATTAATAACACAAGGGAAGATAAATAAATCAATATATCTATTGCATTTATAATAATATTGTTAGTGTATATATATTCATTTAACTTATAAATTGTGTGCTAATTTTGGGTTTTTGTCTCGATAAAAATATTTTTCTTTTGCAATGCGATTTACATAACCGAAAGTTTTACAAATTCATTTTGAATTATCATCTTTATGAGAAAGACATGAATGTTTACCTAAAGGTTTATTAACATTCTTGTTTTTAGTACATTCAATGAAAAATAGAAGAAGCGATCTTGTATAATAATAATCAATTTTTCTTTTTATTTTTGCTTCTTTTATTAGAAAGTTTTTGAGATAAAGGATCATCGAATTTGTAAAAATTATGCGGTGGTTCAGTAAATTTTTAAAGACAAGTTTTGTCTGTTATGCAATTAGTTAGAACACTTGTGAATACTGGATATCAGATTAAAATGGTTATTTAGTTTTTTAAGTTCACATGAAAGTGTTTCATTGCAATTGTTGATATAAAACATTCTTAAGAATTGTGAAACAAATAAACCAAATTTTGTGCTTAGTCTGTGATTAGAGTTAAACTGCAATATAAAGTCTGCTTTAGTACATTTTTTGTAAGGTGATGTATTGAATAGTCGATTTTTAGATGAATTGTAATCATTAGAATTCTGAAAATCTTTATTTTTTAAAAATTTTTTTTTATGTCGAATAAAGTTTCAAGATCTTTCAAAGATTAAAAAATTTCAAACAATAAAATATCATCGATATTTCTTGGGTATAGCAAAAGTTTCAATGTGGACTTTTTATGAAATTCATTCTTTAATTTTTGTTTATCAAAAGGCTCGCTAATAAATCAGATAGTTTATTGTCCATAGCTATGCCATTACGTTGTTTGTAAAAATATTTTTAATATATTATTTATATATAAACGAAACAAGAGAACATTTTTCATCTTTGCAGCATCTTAGATCAATTTTATTTTGATAAATAATAGTTTCCTCCAAAGTTTCAATAAGAGAATTAATATCAATTTCAATATATAAATTTACAACATCAAAACTAGCAAAGTATACTCCACTAAGAATTACTTTTCTATTCCCACTTAGTACCAATGCTTCCAAAGAGAAAGCAGGCGACTTCAGTAATCTCTATTTAATTCTATTCAAAAGAAGAGTAGAACATCCGTACTAAATGGGTTAATTGAGTCTAAAAATTAATAATTAATATAATTCTTATTCACCATTGCCTATTAAGTGGATCTAAAAATAAATCACTAATATAAAAATTGAAAATAAAAATAATTTGTAAACTTTCGTTCATGTAAATCGTATTTCAAAAGAAAAATATTTAATTGAGAGCCAGCAATCGTTAAAAGTTAGTTACGAACGTAAGAAACTTTTAATTTATTTGCCAAATTGATATCTTTTTCCTAAATAAATAAATGGGTAGATAGATAATAAGTGTTTAGTTAGCTGGATACCCAATAAGTTATTTAGTTGGCTGGATGGATAATTACTATTTAGTTCCTTTTTTTTGAGAGCATGAAGTTTCGAGCAATTTTGATATCTTTGCTTAAATTTAATTTCTCAAACAATTTCATATGAAAGGAGTTTCAAATAAAAACTTTTTAAAGAAAATAATGGTATTATTAAATTTATTGATTAAGACTTTTTTCAAACAGGCTTTCCATTTCAAGTGAAAAATGGTGTTACAAGACTTGTGGAATTTTCGGTTTTATAATTGAGTACTTTTTCCTTTTTGATTTTTTATGATTCAGCCTTCTTTCAGTTATTTTATTAAATGTATACTACAAAGTTAAAATAAGGTACCTTATTTTTACTTAATAAGAGCTTAGATTTCTCACTGTCTTCCTCTCATCGGTGGAGAAACCTTATGATGTTCGGACTATACAACTGTTTTTGAGATTTAAGTATTTCAGTGTACGGGGGGTATCTAATTTCAAAGATGTTTTGTGTCAGACTTGTATTAATAAAAATAAATATGAAAGTTTTTTTCTAAGAATCTCAAAAATGTATGTATGTACTATTGCGCTAACACTAAACCCAATATTAACACTAATCCCAACTCCGACAATAGGTCTCCAAAATTTTAGACATTGGCAGCCATGAGGAAATTGTTGAACACTTCTTAACTATCATGCAAATTGAGGAACAAATTTGAATAGTCAAAATCAGCGGTAGAGTGGATGTGCGCCCCTTACATATTCCATAGTAAAAATTCTATATCTTTATTTTTACACCTTTGTTTCATTTTGTAGGTTCCAACTGAAATATCTTCCCGGAGAACGATCCAAGGCGATTCGCGAGAAAGAGAACAAAGTTCGCATGCGCCTGAACCTCTTTCTCCACTTTTATCAGTGTGGAAAGATTGACAAAATTTCCCTCGAACAAGCTAACACCGATGCTATTGTCAAATTTCTTGATAGTGGTAGTTATTTTTATGCCATTTTATTTTTGTATCACTGCTACTCCGTCCTTTCTATATTGATTTCCAGGGAAGTGAGATAAATATGGACTTTGTTGGGTTCGATAAAAATTAGTTTTAATTTAAATTTTAGAAAACTTTTTCTTATATATTGTTATAATGCTTTTATTTTATCATATCTGTCTGTGTTTCACCCTAATCAGATTTTGCAAGATACAAGGTATATCATATCAAGCTTCCAGTTGCACTATTTTTTTATTTTCAGTAATGATTAATTATTCCTCGCCTGTTTGCAAAACCGTTAATAAAAATAGGAGGAATTAAAGTATCCTATATTTTAGGATGAAACGAATATTTTGTTTATTATATATTATAGACAGGAAGAGATATCTTATGTTTTAGCTAAATGACATTCATTCACTAGGAAAGCAGCTCTATGACAATAACATTCTATGTATAATAATTTTAATTTTGTTAAATCCTTCATTGTAGTGATAATAAAGTTGGAAGGTGGATCTGATTTCGATTTAAAAGCCGTTGAAATGGAGTCTTACACTGAAAATGAGATTCTTTCCGATTGCCCCGACATTCGTTCTTCGACGGTTAAAAAAATCGGCAACGCTTCTCCTAATGCAGCGAAAGGAGAAGCTGTTGCGTTGGCAGGCACCGAATCGATCAATTCCAGTCCAAAAAAAACGTAAGTCATTTCATTTTCAGTGTCTTAATTTCAACAATTTTATTTCTATCTTGCAGAGGTGGCGCTGTGAACACGTCAAAGGAGAAAGTGGACAACAATAATTCTAGGGTACTTTTTTTATTTTTTATAAACAAAATTAACCCATTTAACCCGTTAACGCCCACTGTCAACTATAGTCGACTTTACAAAAATAAAATCGTCTGCGTTTATCAAAGCTCTTTAATATAAATCTTCTGCTTTACATTGGATATCGTCTGATTATTCTGGTCGTTAACGGGTTAAGGCCAAGCAAGGCAGACGATATCTAAAAAAACGCAGACGATTTATATTCAAAGTCATTGAAAAAAGCAGACTTAGATGAAATTACTTATGTTCCAAAATAGGAACATTGGCCGTAAATGGGTTAAATTAAAGATAATGATTGACTTTATTTAATAAATGTTTCTTCCAAACGACGTGCGTGATCATTAGATACTGAAATATTAATATCACATTTATCATTTACAATGAAGAGAGGCTAATTAATTTTAATAGTTTCTTCATGTCTTCTATCCACCATCATCCATCTTTACAGAATACTTGAAACCTTTTCTTACATAAGCAACTCTATTTTCTGGTTCATGCCCCGGTTGCCAAGGTTGGAGCGCCCTTTCAAGCCTAAAGTCTCTTAGGCGCTTGCCTACCATTATTTTTTATTTAATAATTTTTTATTAAATTACAAAAATTTTAATTAAATTTTATCAAGATGAGTCTTATTTTTTGTGAAAGGGAGAAATGAAGGGGATGTTTACAATTTCAAAAATTTAGCAAGAGATCCATATGAAGCCTGAGGGTTGCTAAAGAAGTTGCTTAATTTTTTTATGCTTATAAAAAAGGTGTATATGAGACAGCGCCAGAACAAAATCGAAAAAACCTCACTATAAGGATTTATTTCAACACCAAGTGACAAAAACCATTTTAAGAATTAGTACAAAAGCGACTTTACAAAAATTTTAATAAAAATTTGCTATTGAACCAAAACCAACACTATTTAATATGCCCTTTTGTTCGTTAGTTTATTAGATATATTTGAAGGAAATGTAATATTATTTTTTTAAATAATTCAATAGAGCTGATATGTTTGCATTTTGGTCTCTAGACTCTCAGCACAGAAGGTGGAGGCTGATAGAAAGGATATACATTAAATATCTCGAGCGGACTGTATGGTTTGTTAGTTGTTGTGGTCCTCCAAATCACACTTTCATTATAAGCGTGTTCTATCATCAGTCAGAAATTTTTTTTAATACTGAGTGAACATTTTTCCCTCCAAAACTGCCAACGGGGTTAAGATTTGAAGTACATTAACCCTTAGTAATTAGCTTCAACCCATATGGCAACCATTATGTGTAGTTAATTTTTGTGCCATTGCTTTTGTCGTAATTTTTTAACGTGGCTTTTGAAGTTGGCATTTCTTTCATTTAAGTTTAGTGGGATTTATCACGGATTCATGGGGAAACAACCTTACCCAAGATTAAGACGCAAATGTATACATTTTTGCTATATTTGTATATATTCAATTAAAAAATTGCTAAATGTAGTTTCCCATTTGTGCTGTTATTTGCCTAGTATATGCCGAGAGTTTCACATAAACATGCTTAGTAATAAAATTAAAGTATAAATATTTTTTTTCTTGTCTCAAAAAGACAAAAATATAGTAGGTAATGTTAATATCTAAGATTCCAAATCACAACTTGTTTAACCCATTTACGACCAATGTTCCTATTTTGGAACATAAGTAATTTCATCTTCGTCTGCTTTTTTCAATGACTTTGAATATAAATCGTCTGCGTTTTTTTAGATATCGTCTGCTTTGCTTGGTCTTAAATGGGTTAATGTGCTATTGAGGAAGCATTAATATTTTTGACATTAAAATTTTTTTCCTTGTATTTGAATTCATTGCAGACAAAAGAAGAAGAGTCATCATCTTCAGACAGCAACTCAGAATCATCCTCCTCTTCAGACAGTGACGATTCTAGTAAAAGTGCCAAAGGTACCATGATATCATATAAATAAAACTTTGTTGAATTTTATCTTTTCAACCAGTTTGAAAAATGTTTTAGGCTCTACTTTTATCTAAAAGATTTCGAATTTTTTTGGAAAAATTATTCAAAACAAATAATTATTGTATGCATGTTTTGTGTATTCTTCTATCCACAAGTTAAATGTCTTTTTATGGAAGAAAGTGCGTCTCATTGGAAAGCTTTTTTTTATCGATAGAAGTGCCTTTTGTGAATTTTTAAATGTATAATATGAAAGAAATTTTAATATTCAAAGCAAAGATAGGGAAAACTGTTTAAGAAATATAATATGCAAATTGATTATAAAATTTGGATTAAAAAATCAATTTTATTAAATGAGTAAAAACAAATAACGATTTTAAGGTTAATTAATCTTGGGATGTTTTCACCGAGAAGGGGCAATTGCACCGCTTATGTCGCACTATGAGCATGGGAGATTTGAAGCTGGGTGGAACAAAAGACCTTATCGTATCAAAGCCAAGTTTATAGATATTCCTCTATTTAAATTTAATTATATAAATTGCCCGGGAAAAATGTGTCAGTAGTATATTTAGATTAAAATGAGTAATCGCATATTTGTTAAATAATCAAAAAAAATAAAAAAATAAATAGATAATTTTTTCAGACAAAAATTAATTAAATGACTTTTAAAGTTTTTACACCCCCCCCCCCCCCGTCTTGATTTTTACTCCTTCTGATCAATTTTTTAATATAAAGCACCTGGAATTAGTTTCCCCTCGACCTCCCATCCCCGTTAGTTAACGTCATATATGTACGCTCCCACATAAATATACACAGTGATATAAAAGTAAGAAAACAAAGGGCCGAGGTAATGATGACCGAGATGCAATACTTACACTTACATCATGATTAAAAAGAAATTGAACATTTCATGTAAAATAGAACATGAAGATAGGCTAAAAATGGAAAGACCATGTGAAAGAGATAGGACTAAGTAAGAGAAAACGGCAGAAAACCCAAAGCATATAGCAGTCTTGTTTGATAGAGAAAAAATAATGGCATATGCGGTAAGATGGTGAACTTATATCTTTAGTATTGTCTTGAACTTTTTGGTAGATTTATCCAATGCAAAGCAAGTGATTCGTCAACTTGAAAGACAAAGCATGTGAGTTAAGTAAAGCCCCGATCAAATGAATATATATTATTATCTAAAAAATTACCATAAATTATTGATTTTGTAGAGAATAAGCATTGATAATATTTATTGAATTGGAATAACCAAACCTAACGTTTAACTCAGATATTTTAATATTAACCGGCTAAGAACCAGAATAATCAGAGGATTTCTAATGTTAAGCATTTTTATAAACCCACACCATTTGCAAATTCAACAACAGTTAGCTTAACTTGTTAAGCGATTAGTAAACAAATAATTATTATAGATGATAGATTATTTTTAACGTGATTGGAAATGTCACCAAAATAATTTGCGAGTGGATCGAGAAGGGGGGGGGTAGGTAGGTTGTTAGTGGGCAATTGATCTTTCGATATTAGTATTTTAGGATACATATATCTTGGCTTATTAAATAGGAGTTTTGTATGCGTTTTTGTGTATCTTTTAGTGCTATTTCTTGCTTGTTAAATCGTTACACATGTTTTATCTCGAAGAATTAATATCATTTTCTTTTCCTTTAGAAAGTGAGCCGCTGCCTCCTGGAATTGATAATAGATCAAATGGACCTGAATCTGGCGAAGACAACAGTAGTATTGAAGACAACTTGGATAAAATAGGTAATTCATTTTTATTTCGAAATCAAGCTCTTGTCTATTGATAACTTAATCTATATTATCTTCTCTGTAATTATATTATCTCTAAAACATTCTTTCTCAAAAGATGCCACATACTTTGAGCTTTTATATATTTGGGCAAATATTGCGGATGCTTCAATTTTTTGAAATTTATAAAATGATTTTGTCCAAAATCATTTTATTTAAATTAATTGAAGTCCTTTCTACCAAAGATGTCAAATAATTCCTTATAAAGACTTTTCGGAGAATATTTCAAGATTTTCATATGCTCTTTGACTCTGTGATAAGTAATTTAAAATGGAATACAAAATATATTTCCTTGAATTCCACTCTTCCTCTTCCTAGTATGAGAAACCTCCATTTAAATATTTTTAAGAATTTAAAACACCCAAAAACTTTTTTTATTATAAATTTTTGTCTTTAATATTGATGGAATATTTTAAAAATGAATACTCTTGAAGATGGTATGGTTCGAATTAGGATTATGAATTGGTCGAACCGAGGCTATCATCCAGCTATTATAAAGTTGATTTTATTCAACTTTTTGAATATATCTTTATTTAGCTCTAGCAAAACTTCATAAAACAATTTGTTTCTTATATCTTGAAAGCAAATCCATAAACGAGTATTTTAGATGATTTAATTTGTCACTTGATTTAGTTTTGTATTTTATAGAGGTGAATCCATTCTTCGAAATTGTTGATGTATTTGGATATATTTAAAAATTTGAGGCATTCAAAGTAAATTCGTATAAAAGCTCATTGATGTATTTCGATATAGTTAAAAATTTGAGACATTCAAAGTAAAATTCATATGAAAGCTCGTACTTTCAATTATCCAGCTTCATTTTAAACTTTTTGATATAGTAGCCTTGGGAAAAATTAAGACTTGCCTTCGCAAATAGACCTCAATTTTCAAAAGCCTTCTTAAATGTGTCGCGCTGATAAAAATTTAGTAGCAGAGAATTATAAAAAGTAACTTTTAATTTAAGTCTTATCGCACGATCTTGCAACTCTAGTGCACTTTCCTTATATATTTCTTGATACCACACCAATTGTCTGTTTACACATTCTTTTTATCAACCGGTTTGTAAACTATTCCTTTTCTTACATATCATTTATAATGTCGATATTTACACATCTACAAATGTTGTTTCAGTATCCACCTTCTTCATACATCTTGCACTCGCTGTAGTTTCTTATTGTCCAGTTTTGTTTTAATCCATTAGTATCTAGCTTATTCTCTAGTCAGGAATCGGGGACCTATGGCACGCACGTTCCCAGACAAAAGATAAACCTAAAATTTGGTTATTTAGGTATATTTATAATGTGTGATATCTTTTGTGATCTATTTTAGAAATGTTTATTCTCAAAATTAAATTATGGCGAATTTGTTTTTGATCATAATTCGCGCAATTAAAGTACTTTATAGTATTTTCTTTATATCTAAAAACAAAAATGGCATTGGTGTTGAAAGCACTTAAATTAGTTAGGAGTGCCCCTTCCTGCTAATATTCTCCATGCACCCTGTTTTAAATGATCCTTCTCTTAATTTTATAGAAACGCAGATTACTACCCCGCGCTTCCTTCATCGAACAAATTCAATTTTCTTGAGAAATCTTCCTCCCAACGTTACCAAGCAAGAAGTGGAGTCGGTAAGACACTTTCTTCTTTTCACTTCCCTGGCAAATGTGGAGTCAGTCTTTGCTTCTGGGAGTTCTTTTTTCCCTTTTTTCAAGATAAAAAGATTTTTATTCTTTTTGAATGCGCAGCCCGTATCCGATCTACATAAAAAATGAATGATATTTTTATGCGCATAAATTAATAATATTGATACTGAGTATTAATATCATTATAAATAATAATTGCTTCAACCTTATGTCTAACTCTTTTTAAATAATCCTCACTACCAACAATCATCATAAGACTCAATCCAAAGTATAAATATATTATGCCCACAAATTCTAAGATAAAACACTGACAGTTTTTAAATAATTTTTATTAAAATATTTATAACGTAATAATATACAGACGTGTACAAATCTTTTAGATGCTTGTTCACAGTATGAATTTGCTTCTTTGTTTTTTTCACGGTAGTTTACTTTTTCCACATTTTTTAACGTTGATTTCACAAAAGTTATGATTGTGAGCAAATCTAGTATCAAATCGATTGTATAAAAAGTATTTTAATGAGGTATTAAATTAATCAAGTAAAGATTTTTAGGGTACTGCACAAATATGAAATTAAAGTATATCTCCCTTTTTTTACTTAATATCTTAATCCCCGATAATATACTAGGTTTTTCATTTTTCAAAAAAAAATTCTATTGTATTTTCTACAAATATTTTCTTAATAAACTTCTTGGGACTTTCCTGATAAATATCTCTATATGAACACAAGTAACTGTTAAATTACCAACCGGTTCTTTAATAGTAAATATTTGCGGAAAGATAGAAGAAACGATTGAAAAATTCCATCCATGAATAAAGTTTCTGTGGCGGTGAGTTTTTTCAAACAATCGTTTGTTGCATATATCAGCACATGATTTTGACATCAATCTCATTTTTAGGATTTTATATTCAATTACAGTATAATTTTAAGGACTTTTAAGGGAAGATTTTTTAACATGTTCTTTTTACCAATGTTATTGTATCAACTTTGCAAATAGCCTTTCCTCTTTTTTTCCTCACACCTGCTAAAACACCAACAACCAAGCTACCTGTGCTTCTTGTTAAAGTATCACTTTTAAAAAATATAATGACAGTTTTTTATTTCAATCTAAAGCTCTTCTTTTGCTCCATCCTCATCGAATTGTTTCTGAAATTTTTTTCTCTATTATAAATTAGCTTAAGTTTCTAAAAATATCTTCTTTCCAAAAAGGTTGTCTACATATTTTTTTTATTTTTTTTCGGAGTGTGACACTTATCTTAATTTTTATGGCTATTTAAGTTGTCAGGGATTATGACTAAAACGGGTCTAAATTTTTTTATTTTGTCGGAATGGCTCTTTTAAAACACTGCTGCAATATTCACAGTTCAAATATTCATCGTGCATAATGTTTAGCGCTTTATTAGACTCACGTTCCATCAAGAAAATAAAATTAATACTTAAGAAAATGGTTTATTGACACTAATATAGTTTTTTCTCAAAATTTGTCATATAACCTTAAAAAGCGTTTTTATATAAAACGGGTAGTGTTGTTTAGATCTTGTGTTTCACGCTCTCTTTTGGACAGGGTTGAAGTCAGGGGCGCACATCCTCAAAATTATTGGGGGGGGGGCGCAATTTTTTTGTTGCAATTTTCAAAATTAGTGGTCTGGAAATACCACGGGAGACCAAATATTCAAGCAATCCTTTAAAATAGAGTGTATTCAGCGCATACCTAAAGTCCTAAATTTATAAGACTACTTTATATTTTTTTTACAAAATTGGTGAATTTAAATACTAAAAATATTTTAATTAAATTTGCATATCGAATATGGTGCGCAGAAAAAATTCCCCCAATTTAAAAGTAGAAAAAACGCCCCTAGTAAAAATGCCCAAATTTAAAATTAGGAAAAAATGTCCCAACACAAAAAAAATTCAAAAAATTCATAATTAAAATTAAAAAAATTTTTTTTTTAAAAAGATATGTAAAATAAAGGTTTTTTGTATAAAAAAAAGTTAACTTTTCATCTAAAACATTTAAAATTTAATTAAAGTAAACTAAAAAACTCAGCATAAGACAATTTTTTAATACAAAATTTTTTTTATAAAACAGCAAATATTTTTGGACTTTGTGTATAACAGAACACTTTCTAAATATAATTTGTATTTTAACTGATTTTAAGAACACATTCCCACAAATCTGCACCTTTGCTATTGTTTTCAAGAACTTTATAAAGAAAAAAACCCTATAGATTAAGAAATTTTAGAAATTTAGCCTTTCAAAACGGTACCAAATAAAAATATTTATATAATTAAAAAAATCCTGAAAATCAAAAATTAGGGGGCATTTTTTCCCACCTTTTAATTAGGGGTATTTTTTCTGTGGTCATTTTTACCTACAACCATCGAATATACACTAGTTTAAAAAAATCCAAAATTGTTAGGGGGTGGAATAGGCTTTTCATTTGAAAAATGAAGTAGTCTACCAGGCACATTACAGGAATTGATGAAAAGATATTTGATTCATAGAGAAAACAAATAACTGAAGGTTGGATAGTTTTATATGAGTGAATGTAGTCTAAAGGCAAAGAGTCTACTAGACAGTAGACACCCTGCGATGTTTATATGAAAAAATGTGATTGATTCAGGGGCACGGGTATAAAATGAAGTTATAATTGTGCAAACAAAAAATTTAAAGCGCATCAAATATAGTTTAAAAGCTAAATTGATACAATCTACAAAAAGTAAAATAACTTTTAACATTTTGCAATGATTTGCCTTTTATAATAACTTTTAAGGAAAAAAGTCTATCAGAAAAAGTTATAGAGCTTCAACAAAAACAAAAAATTTTAGAGCATAACTTGAGTTTTTTGAAAATTAATTTGACGTATCCCCGACAGCATACTCTATGGGTGGCATGGCAGGTTGGTTGAGATGATGGACTCAGCACGGAAGCCTCTGGATTCGATTTCTCATCGATACGAATTTGTTCATAGTTTGACATAAGCGGTACATCAGTGCCTTGTCAATGAAAATACATCTACGGTACCTTTACCTTGCCTTTTACTCAAAATTGAAAAATTGCTGCATACTTAACAGAGAGAAAGGAAACAAAATAAACTAATAAAGCAATTTTCACTATTTTAAAATGGAACCGTCTGTTCTCAGAATAATTTCAAAATAATAGGAGGGATAAAGAATTAGAGTTTATTTGATATTTTCAAGTTTTTATAAGCAGCAAAAGCCAAAAATTATTTAAATAATGGTCGACAGACATTTCGCCCACTGACAAATTGTCTCATAGGCTATTAGTTTCATCCATCTTTGCTTATTATATGTGTAAAATTATTAAAAAATTTTATATTGTTTATTTTAGCTCTATTAAATTATTTCAAATTATTCATTTTCTCTTAATTTTTTAGAATTGTCCATGAGACAAAATGTCTTATGAAAATAACGGGGCGAATTGTCCATGAAACAAAATGTCTTATGAAAATAATGGGGCGAATTGTCCATGAGACGAACTGTCTTATGAAATAAATGGGGTTAATTGTCCGTGGGACGAACTGTCTTATGAAAATAATGGGGTGAAATGTCCGAGGACCAAACTAACATAAATCAAAGTATACGAGAAAAGAAAATCATTGCGTTTTTTTGAATATTTAAGTTTTCAAATGTTACAAAATGTAGCAAACGTAGTGATAAAGATTGTGACTTTTGTTAAAAAAAAATTCTTAGCGCGAGTCTAACAATATTCATTGATATAAAATTGTAACGATTGAAAACTATTTTAATTTAACTCTAAATGCAAATTAGACAGAATCAGTGGTGTAGCCAAAAAAATAGTTGATAGAAGGGGCACAATTTAAAAACAAAAAACTTGCGCAACATTATTTATATTTTCTTGACCCTTTCATTGGAGAAATTTTCAAAAACTGATATTGCATAAGATGCATGGGGGCACCATGCGGTACATAGGAGTGTGGGCACGGCCCCTCATGGCCCAGCCTAGCTACGTCACTGGAGAGAAGAGAGCTGGATGAGATAGGAGAGCTTAACAAGAGAAGAGGGCTTGAATGAAAGAAGAGAGCTTGAGTGAATGATTGAGTTTTTGCAGAGAAAGCGGAAGAGAAAAACAGAGGAGACAGAAAGAGAAATAGAATCACTGTGACAGAAGATGAGAAAATCTAGTGTATCATCAACGTGTGTTTGCTCAAAAATACTATAAAGAGGAGACATTGTGATAAACATTGCTTACTTATTGTGTGCATATTGAAGCAATGCATTATTATTATATAGCTCACACGCATCGTCTGTAAAATATGTTCGATAGGAATTTCAGAGCAGCTTGGCATGATGTTTGATTGATTCGAAAGTCTGCATACATGTTTTATAAACAAGCAGCAACTCTTACTTATAGAAAATTATTGGGGGGGGGGGGGGGGGGGGAAGGTCATTTTCGCCCCTGGTTGAAGTGAATCCGATATCTAAGTTTTTTACTAGCAAAGTGGTGTCTAAAAAGTAAGCTTTGTGGTTCTCATCGATAAATCAGTCCTTTCTTTAACGATATATTTATCTTGAGTTTTAGCCGAACAATTCAATAAACACCTATCTAATGTTAAAAAGGACTGCGGCAAGGCGATCTAGCATGCCCCACTAAGTAAAGATAATCTGGCATTTTATTTAAGTTATGCAATAATGTTCCTGGCTACTTACGCGTGGCATTAGCTGAACCGTTGCCGGAAAGGAAGTTTTATCGTCGAGGCTGGATAACTTTCAGTCGAAATGTGGACATAAAGAATATTTGCTACAAGTTGTGTGGAGTTAAGGTATGCTTTCCATGCTTTCATTTAATCTTTCTCTCATCTTCATCCTTCACTGCATAGATTCGAGAATGTGAGATGGGCCCAATCATAAATCGGGACATAATGCGAAGAACAAGATACATCAATCCTATGGCGGCACACAGGTCCGTCGTTAGAAGTGACATTCTCTTGAGCGCCAAAATAATAAAGCATCTGGATTCAAAGTGAGATTTTTCAGAATTGGGAAATTAATTATATCATACATTTCTTTTTTTACAGATACAATTTATGGATTAAAAATAAGAAATCTTCAAATCTCTCGGAATCATCTATCAATAACGTACATTTACCATATTATTATTATTATTATTATCTTTGCCATCTACGTTTTAATAGCTTTAGTGCGTAGTTTAGAATGTCCTTTATGCTTTTTTTTTTTAATTTTTTTTTTCAGGATTGACCATGGACAGGAAACGTGTAGTATATCATGATGTAATATTAAACGGTGTTAAAGTTATAAAATTTCTATTTAAACTTTGTTTTGTGTGAATTCTTTTAGTAACTGATAAAACTACAAGAGAGGCCTGGTTTTTTTGTGTGTATAATGGAGGATGAGGGAGAACAACCAATTTATTTTGACGTAAATGAGCTTTTTATTGTAATGATATGAATATTGAATATAACAGACAAGGACCCGAAAGAAATGTTATCTCGCCAAATTCTTATTCGCAAATTTTGCTAAGATTTTTCCATTTGATAAATCTCAAAATCAAGCGCATATTTTTTCATGTTTGGCAGGATAACGCGAGACAACTAAAAGAATACACGATAAGATGTAGCATACACGCCCTCGTTTTACCGCCATCTCTGGGACCAACAAAAATTGGCGTTGTATCGAGGATGGCGGTTAATTGCGGGATTTAATTTTTTCAGTTTTAAAAAAGACTGTGCCTAAGTTTACTTCAAGTTATATTATCCATAGAAGTTAAAACTTGCAAACAACGACTATAAAATTGTTCCTTTAACCAAAATGTAAAACTAAACCACTCAAAAATTTATTTACTAAAAAGATCTAAATATTTTTTTCAAAAAATATCAAGTTTGAAGTAGCAATAATATTAATTCTTTAATAATGATAAATATCCTTCATTCCTGTTTCCCTATCTTCTAAGAAAGTTCATACATTTAAAGCGGCTTTTAGTCATCATTATCTGAGTCGTTGAGTCAGGCCTTAAACATTCAATCAATTCTTTGCCAGTAAGTTCTCTAAAAGTTTCTTCTGTTTTGTCGCCTGTGATAAATTCTTCGGAAGATATTGTTTTTGAAGAATCAATGTTTAAAATAGGTATGTCTAGCAGTAGCTCAGTCAGAGATAAAACTACTTTTTCTTAGTCTTGTGAGACGGATTGCCTAATTTAGTAGTTAGTTCAGTTTGTTGCCATCAGTTTACAATCGTTGAAGGTTTTCGCAGAATCCAAAGATTTTTTAGTGTATCTAATAGCGTCATCTAATATGATGTAATAAGTCGCGTTAGTTTCATGTGTTTCTATAATCTGGTTTAGTTGAAGTTAGCGAAAAAGAAATCTTTTTTTCAAAAAATTTTTAGTTTGTTTTTATAAACACAAAAATCAAAGAGAATATAATTTCTTTTTAAAATTTTAACTATTTGCAACTTTTTTTAAACATTAAAAAAATTAAAAACAAAATATTTGAATGACAATGGCGAAAAATGTGGGAAGATCATGATAATAATTATATGTTTGTACTGAAGATTAAGTTCGCGGACGGCGGACAGCGAGGGGTGCAAAATCGCTGCAATTAGCAAGTAAGGAAATCGGATCTGAGTAAATTTGTGGCGATAAATCGGGGAGGCGTTATTACAGGGGAGGAACACTGTATAATCGAATGCAAAAATATTTAAAATGGAAAGATCCACGTAATATTGCGAATTTTTCACTAAAATTTTGCTCACACATGAAGATGATGATTGCTATAAAATATGTATTGAATAATCAATATTACTTTTATGGTAATGAGAAAGTTTAGTTATAGGGGCGCATTCAGAACCTTGGCGGATAAAACTTGTAAAAATATTTTATGGTGTATAAAGCTTTAATTCTCTTTTTATATGAATTTTATTTTGCATAATTATTGTGTATTAACCCTCGCACTACATACCCCGTGCATTTTCTCCGCGACACAGTTATTTTTGCATTTTATAGGAAACTTTCAATGAACGAAAACCATATGAAGTAAACGTAAATTTCCAAAAACAACCAGTGGATCGATTAAAGAAAAATTTTGGAAAAAATTATTATTACTACTTAAAATTTTGATTACATTCACAAAATTAACACCAAAATTATAGATGGCGTTAATCTAATATTGTATACGGGCACTTTAAAATATAAACCTTTGAAAAAATTTTATATTAGAAACTAAGTAAAAAAATAGAATTAAATTTTATTTATTTTTTTATGAAAGAGTAATAAAAAAACTTTTCATATACAGCTTGAGCAGGCAGTTTTTGAATGGTTCTTGCAGATGAAACGAGAACACTTAGAACAAGTTCTTGTTGTTTTATTTCTTTTATTCAAACATATATAGCAAGCCCCTCTTTTTGAACTTGATTCTTCATTTGTATCATCTTTATATCCATAAAAAGATAATAAAAACTTAATTTGTATAGGAAGTTCAAGAATTGTTGCTCTCACTTTCATGCATTCTTCAGCCAGACGAAAACAAAGATTTTTTATAAAAAATTTTCTACCACTTTGTTTAGAGTTAGGAAAATTTTCGGGTAAGTTGTATCGTGATACAATCCATGTGTTAAGACAAGTAATGTCTAAATAATTACAGAATGCTGCTAAAGGCCATCTACCCCTGATTTAAATTTGTTGTAGTAAAGTAAACTTACAGGTTTAGAATGTTCTCCCATTGTTTCTATGTTTTTATGTTGGGACGATAAAACGTAAACTACTTTAAAGTTTTTTCTGGCATGTCTCCTAGGTATGTAAGCACTAAGAGAGGCATAGTCCGAATAAACTGTTTTACTTTCGCATTCAGCAAGTTTTAAGGTCTTGAGATAGTCAGCTTTCAATATTCTTGGGATGAATCTTTTGTTTCCGTTTACAGTACCACATAGAGTTATATCCTTTGTTTGACACCAAACTACTAAATCATGGCTGGTAAAAAATCTATCTGTGAAAATACCACATCCAAAAGGGACTTGCGTATCTTCAATAAGCCTTTTACAAATATTTATGGCTGAAAAATAAGTACGGTCCGACAGACCAGAAATATAAATTTCTGGCATCAAACAGTAATAATACTCAGCATCGTTTATATGATAATATTTCATGCCATAGTGACCCGGCTTTTTAGGGTCATATATTTTCAACGGACAACGTCCCCTAAAGCTGACAAGTTGTTCATCTATAGTTAAGTGTGAGTGAGGTGTCCAGTAAAATGAAAAAACCTTACGAAAATGATCATGTATTTTTCTTATTGGACTTAACTTATCATTTTTATCTTTCACTTTTATCATCAAATGTAATAAAAATATGTACAAGTGTAAACATATTTCTGCCTATGCACGCTCTTAAAAAGGGATTTCCATGAGAAGAAAAAAGATCTGATATTTTAACCTTCTGGTCACCGTTTTGCCCAGCATAGAGTAATGAAGAAAAATATGAAAGCAAATGAAAGATCTGAAAATTTTGATAGTACGTCTTTAAATTCATGTGTTTAGGCTTAGGAGACCTAAAATATTTAGTCTTACTACATAAAATAATTAAAAAGAAAAAACTTACGAGTAGTTTTTCCCCATCTTGTTCAAAGTCATCTCATAAATATATGTGATCAAATTGACGTCAAAGAACAATTTAAATATTTCTAAAATGTCTTTCGTTCTTTTCATTGTTCCCTTAGGGCCAGGTGGATCTCTTATGGTGTTTCTTATATTTGTCCTAGGAGTTCTGCCAAAGATTGAAGAACTTGATTCCCATGAAAAAATAGTCTTGTCAGGCGCAATTAAACTAATGTCAATAACTTCTGTAGTCTCTGAACATGAGGATTCAGAACTTGAAAAAGAACTTACATCAGAGTCAGAGTCGGAGAAACTCACATCAACAGATGAGGAGGAAGCAGAAGAACTCATACACAATTTTGAAAAGAGGAAAAACAATGAGGGAAAACGAAAGAAAGAAAAACAGGAGAAACCGCAATGGGAAAGCGAACGAGATCAAACGAGAAAAAAACAATAGGAGTGAAGAAAGCAGAATTGTATGGAATGAAACTATAAATTCAATGCAATAACGAAAGAATCAATAATTATGATTGAATATTGGCTTGGGTTGAAAACAATATAAGAAAGCAAACGCAGATAGAAATGAAAAATGTAAACTGAGATGGATTGTTTTGAAATATGGATAAACAACAACTGGTAGATAAATATTGAATTATATACATTCTAATCATATTATATACCATGCTTCAAGCATAAAATATAAAGAGAATCGTATGATTGTTTATCATTTGTAAAGGGATGGTAAATATTCACATGAGAAACTCATGATTGAGTGTCGTTTAGAGATGGTGTCGTATTTTCATAGATAAATGAACTATGAGCAGCTTGGCAGAGTAGATATAAAAAAAACTTTTCGTTGAGAGAGAGGAATACCTAATTTTCTCTCATTGTCGGACATGAAAATCATTTTTTCTCAAAATATGAAGAAAAAAAACTCAATTTTTATGATGATAAAAGGGCAAGATTTAGTTATCCAACGTACTTGATAAGCTTAGTCCTTATCCAGTTTCTTAGTTAACTTAAAAAAATAGGAAAGCTGAATTTGAATTAAGTTTTATAAAGGATTTTGAGTACCTTTTACTAAATACGTGCATTTCGATTTATGGAATCATTTAAAATATAGATGGCGTTAAATCAAAATTTTTAAAAGTAGAGAAAGTTTGTAAATATAAGTTTTCTAATGAATTTAGATTCTCTATATCACATAAAAATTAATATTAAGTCAAGTTGAATTTTATTTATTAATAACAAAACAATCTAATTCATTGTTTACAATTTTTCGAATTCACTTTATTCAATTTTTATTTCCTAAGTATATATTTAAAATTTGCGGATAAAATACATTGAGTACGTATTCGGAGTAAGTGCAGAAGGACATGTAGTGCGAGGGTTAAATATTTTTTATACTGGCAATAATTTTTGATTAAAGCGATCATTGCCGACCATGTAAAGTTTTTTGAATGAAAAAATCAGTTTATCACAAAGAATTTAGATGTTATTGTTAAAAAGCTACCTAGTAATTGAAGATACTTTTATCCCGTGTTAATTTTTAAGGATAAAAACTTGACTTGCACTACTGATGGCGATGCTAAGAAGAATAACGAAGAACAAAATAGTGATAACGCTAACGAAAAGGAATCCCTGGATGAAGATGAGGGCGAGGAAGAAAATTATATCAAAAAGTATTCTGAAAATCCTCTCTTGAAAAATATCACTGACTACCTTGTTGATGAAGGTAACCTTTAGTCTTTCCCAATATCAAATCAGCTTAATAGCGTATATATAGCTCGGCGAAAGATTTTTAGACTCTATTTTTTCAAATTAAATAGTTTTACCGTTAACATTTGTGTAAAGAATTTCGTATTTTAAAATTAACTCAATCTACAAGTTTGTGTAACTTTTTTCGAACAGACTTATAAATTAAAAAAAAAGTTCCCCAATAGCATGCGCGAACACACTCAATGTTAGAGCCGGAGACATATTTTTTAATCCAAAAAATTGCACACCGAAACAATTCATTTCAACCGAACTCTAGTCAAGTTTGTGGAGTCGGAAAATACTTTACGACTCCGACTCCACTTATTTATATTTTTCGATTCCGACTCCCCCTATTTGTAATTTTGCAACTGCAAATCCATTTGTGTATATTTTCTCTTTCAAATATTATAAATCTTTTCTCCCAAATTATGCAGAATTGCTTTAAAAACATCAATTATAAATTACTGACCTACTAGTTAATTTTCAATCTATAACTAATACTGTGATGACACAGTATCTTACTGTGTCATCTTTAGGTCTTCTTACATTGTTTTCAATAAGATTTGTAAATTATTGCCTATATCCCTTTAATCGAATTCAAAACAATAGCATTCAAAAACAAATTTCATCCAAAGTTATTATTTCAAAAGTATATGCTTTAAAATTTTATTCCAAAAACTTTCTCTTAAACTAAGCCTTGTTCCAACAAGCTATTTGTATAATAAAAAACCTTGTTCTTTATTATTGAGTTTTTTTAGCCTTTTTCTATGAGTTGCAAAACCACAGCTTTAGACTAAAATGATAAACATTTTTATGTGGCGTTTTTGCAACGTTTGGGCACTAAAGAAAATGTCTATGAATTCATTTTTCAATCCTACAATTATGAATATAACTATTTTTAAATTGGAGTGGAAATAATTATTGCGCCTCAAGCGACTCTAACTCTACAACGCCGCCTTTAATAACAAGACATGTTTAATTTGACTGTACCTCTTCTCTTTAAGGTAATGCTGAAGAAGAAGAGTTGCTGATGTCAAATACGGAGTCTGTTCTTGAGCGAGACGATTCTTTATGCAAAGTATTTTTAATTTTTTTATGGATGTGACAGAATTTCCACGTTTCCCCATATTTCTTTTTGCTTCCACCTTAGGTTTTGGATCGCCATCTCTTATATCTTCGTATCGTGCATTCCTTGGACTACTACAATGCAAGTGAGTATCCCAATGAAGATGACATGCCAAACAAATGTGGAATAATTCATTGCAGAGGAGCTAATCCACCTGAAAAAATTTCAATTAAAGAAGGTATAATTTTGAATGCTTTTTTTCCCAATTATAATTATTTAAAAGTTTATAAAAAATATTTACATGTTCAAGATTTTTAGAAATGCGTTTAAACATATACACTAGAGTAAAAGATTTATGAAGATTGGTTGACTTGTTTTGGCGACACTCTATTTCGCTATTTTCCTTTCTTTTATATTTTTGATGATTGCATAATAAGCAATCCTCTTTATTTATCATGTGTTTCCCTAGGAAGATAGCGAATCCTACTCTTTCCTGAATATTTTTATCGATTAGTCAGCCCAGTTAAATCAGCGTCCGCAAAGAAGTATACGAAGATCAATAGATGTATTAAAACCGCATATAAAATTCCTATCATCAATGGATGCATTTAATAGTTTATCATTCGCAATGATACAAATAACAACTTTGGCACTGATTTCGAAAAATATAGATTCTATCTGCGAAAATGAATCTAAAAGTCAGTTAAAATATAACATAGCGTTTCCAGGGTTTAAAAAATAATATATTAAAATAAACTTTGAAGAATATAATACGTACTTTCTTTGTAAATTCAAGATGCACTGATGGGTAATTTATAACTCTGCTTTTCACACACGCGAGCTGTTATTACATCCTCCAATATTTAATTCCATTGTAGTGAATGAATGGATCTCTACCTTTCAATCTCGCGTCAAGGCTTTCATTTCAAATCCTGATCGAATCACAGAGGAAGAAGCAAAAGAGCTGGGAATGCGCGATGTTGAAGCCGAAGTCAACAAATTCATCGAATCGAACTGCGTCGAAATCAGTAAAGACAAGTGGCTCTGTCCTTTGAGCAATAAAAAGTTCAAGGCACCGGAATTCGTGAAAAAGCACATCTTCAATAAATTTGCTGAAAAAGTGGACGAAGTTAAGAAAGAGGTGCGTTGCCTTTTCAAATCTTGTTTTCTTTTTATCCTCGTTTCCTTCTACTTTCAGGCTCAATACTTTAATAACTACGTTAATGATCCGAAGCGCCCCCGTTTGCCAGAGTATCCTAAACAAGCACCGAGGCCAATCAATCCTCAAATGGCGCCACCTATGCCATACGCATCTTCTTTTAGGCACGCTCAAGGTTTCATTCGTATTCTTACCCTTTCTATTATATTGAATATTGGCTTGCTGTTAAGAGATTTACCCTAAATATCACTCTTTGTATCAGGAGCGCACATCCTCAAAATTTGTGGGGGCGAACTTTTTTTTTATAATTTTAAAATTATTATAAAAGAATTTTTGTACAATGAACACACCACTATTATTACCCGACATTATACTTGCGCTGTAAGCTCCCAATCCCACCACAACTGCACAGATTTTATGAAGTCACCTTGTTTTTAATTCTGATTGCATCAACCTTCTAACTCAGTGGTTTTCGAACTGGAGTCCGCGTGCCGCAAAGAAGTTCCATGGGGATCGAGAAGGGGACATTGAGTGAATTGTTTTTTTTTGCAAAATATTAGATTTATTTACGATTTTTGGCAATAAATCACATTTAAAAAGAATAAATAAGTTAGTCCTTGAATTGAGTACTATTTTTTAATTTTATTGCTGTTCATGCCTAATTTGTAAATGTGCATTTTTCTGAATGGCTAAAAAAAATGAAATAAGACGGCACACTTGAAATTTCGTTTTACTGCTTTAACGTCTGGTGGGGAAGAGGAACCTAAGTAAGAGAACAAAGTGATATTTTTTTACCGCACATGGTATTAAGTCGGAATCTGGCTAAGTAAAAATCTCCAGATGTAATTGGTACCCAGTGCGCCGAGCCATAAAACCATACTCGATGAGTTGAAAAATGTTTTCAATGAAGTTATTAACAGTGTATTTCATTAAAGCGAATGCTTCACATTTTGTTTGTTTTCCATTTGGAAAACTCTTGCTGCACTCAAACGTGAGGTGGCTTTCCAAAGGAAAAATTTCCAAGCTATACTATGGAAAGAAATCCAGCAATTTCTGGAAGACAATAAACATGCATGTAGAATTCTGATGCCCGTTGTTGTATATTTATATTATTTTTATTGAACATATTTGAATATATGATTTCCATTAACCTTGCGCTGCGAGGAAAAGAGATCAGAGTATTGCATTGTATCAAAAAAATGACAGCTTTTGAAATGAACCTGAGATAATTGCATTCTTTGACAGGAAAAATTGTGCTCGATTTTCGAACATATTTGTTGACATTAAAAATGTCCTGGAGGCCATAAAACACCGGGTAGCATGTCAAGAAATTTCTCTTTATTTTTTTAATCTAGAAAAATTTTAAAAAATACAATCAATTTAACAAAAACCCGTTTATAATCTCGATTAGTAATCTGGCCTTAGAAGACTTCTTAATTAAAGAACAATTCATTGATTTGGTTAATGATCGAGGAGGTGCAAAACATGTTTTTCTGAAATATTTCATAACCATTTTTCGATTGAGACGGGAGAGTCCTATGCTTACAAAGATTGCTCTGAAAGCTCGGATTCTATTTGCCACTACATATGAGTATGAACAAGCGTTTTCTATGCTACTTGTCATTGAAACCAAATCCCGAAACAGATTGGAAGTGAGTAATGATATGAGAGTTGCATTGGCCAAAACAGAGCTAGACAAAGCAGATGCCATCCGTCCCATTGAGATTTGGATTGTTCAGACAATTTTTTAGTACAGTAGTTTATATGTTGATTTATTTTTTTTAAATGAGACCCCGAGCTATTAAAGAATTATAGTTAGACCGCTACGCCGAAAATTTTTAGAAAGTTTGTCAACAACTTTTCAATCTCAACAAGGGAACCAAATCATTCATATATGATAGATCTCTACTCATCAGATGTAATTAAGTCTTTATCCCTCCTTATTGCCATTGAACAGTTATTGAAACGGATGGTCACCGTCTATTGGTACAGTCTATAAGATATGCTATACTCTAACCAAATTAAGGTTTTATGCCATGGCTAAAAATGATCTCTTTTGTTAATCTTTGGGGAGCTGAATTTTTGGTTGAACCGATTTTAAATTTGGTGTTCGAAAGTTAACCATGTCTGTCTTCTGACCTCATTTATCCTACAGCAGATTATTCGACAACCCCATATCCATATAAATATCTAAAAGATATTTCTCAGCCTCTCATCTCACTAATTGTCAACAATCCTGGTTTATATCAATTGAATTGGTTGGGTGGATTGATTGCTCTGTACTGAAATGCATTGTTGCTTAAAATTAAATATTAAACTTTTTAGCAACGAAATGTTACCAAGCTCGATTAGTAACACAGAAAAACAAAGAATCATCTTACATAATCTTCATATTCTACCTACACATATATTCAGTCAGTAAAGTAAATTGTTTGAAAATTTATTTAGGATATGGGTCTATGAATTGACAAGTTTGTAGCGGTAAATTATAATTTGGCTTTTTAAAATAGAAATTGAAGGTTTAAAATTTTTGGAATAAATATTATGCAAACTTTAAATTTATATAAATTAGCTATTCTAATACCTAAGTTAAACTCTAAGAATTACATGAAAATGAAATTATTTGTACCAAGTTTTATTAACAAAAATTTTAAGAAAAGTGTAAAAATTTTGCCAACTATTCCAAGAAATCTTGATAAAAAGAACTAAAACATCAATAAAACGAATATCTAAGGATAAAGATGCAATATATTTAATTTCTAGAATAAAAGACTTGATTGTTTAAATTAGCCTCGTCGCCTATTTCAAATACGAGAAGGGGGGGGGGGGGCAAACTGATTTAAATGGGGCCGGTAATATAAAAAAGTGTATACATTGTATATGTTTCAGATGGGCAAAATAAATCCCAGAAGGCCTTGTTCCCTTGCCCCCTCCCTTTATCGACGGGCTTGGTTACCGTAATTAATAGGGATAAATATTTTAAGCCTTAAATTATAGAGTTCTTATATAGTTATGTGCTATATAAAATATTTGACTCGCTCAAAATGCACGCGTTCTTATTCAAATGACTGGCTACTTTACTGCCTCTGATCAAATATAGCTCAAATGTGCATTACTATAACAAAAAAGAAGTGGATGTTAATAAAAAATAGATTTTAAATATCCATTCTAAACCTTAAAATAAGAAAGTAATATTGAAAATGTAGACAAACAAGTCTAACAAATACTATAAAAAATATACATAATTCAGAAAATTGAATATTATTGAGGGACGAAAGGCTTTTTTGCCCCCCTCGCCCCAGGATGTGCTCCCCCTGCTTTGTACAAGTCAACCCCAGTTTAAAAAAAGTAAGTTATGCCCAAATCATAATAAAAATAAATAGGTTTTCAAAAATTAAAAAATATCTCATTTACGGAAAGCTTGTGATCAAATTTTTATCGAATTTTATGGAATAATTTAAATATGATATTGAGAACCTATTATCTTTTGCCGAAAACTTTTTCTACATTATTTATTTTGCATCACCTGTTTACAGATTGAATTGAATTCACTATTTTTGGCGCCATAACGAAATAACAAAGACGTTCCTTTAATTTCATTTTGAAAATACTACCTGTATCATCAACTACTTTTCCTGATGTATACCTACTGCTGTTTTTTATAATGTTAAGAAGATGCAAATTTTTAATGAATTTCTTTTATTCCTTTCAATTCTACTTCAACGTTTGAATCAGCGCATAATTTAAAGACCGTATCACTATAGTTTTGAGATGATATGTCCAAAACTATTCCATCTAATATATTTTCTAGTAAAATCTAAGCTTTTTTTAGTTTAAAAGGTTTTTTTTTATAAAATTAGGTTTATTTACAGTCAAATCCAAATAATAAACACTATAATTTTTTCCCTATTAGTGAGTAAGAATTGAGAGATTGTGTAAATTGTTAAATTAATTAGAATTCACAACTGTCATCTTCGCCAATAACAAATATATCATCCGCATTCGTATACCGTGGTTGACTAACTTGATCTATTTTAATATTAATGAAAATGATGTTTTTTTTTATCAAAAACACTTCATTTGCTTACAAAAACAAAACTTATTTTTGCTACTTAAACAACTAGACTCCAAATCTTAAATTTAATTAGGTGCCAACTTCGACTCCTATCCCTTCAGAATCTCCGACTCTGTAAACTTGCCAATAATGTTTTAAATTTGCTCTTGAACACAACTTTAATGAGTTTCAGCCTTTGTACTCATCAAATGTAAAAGAATAGATTTCTATGATTTTAGATTTTGCATTTGGCATGAACCCAGAGCCCCCACTACCTATATATTTTTGGGGCAAGTGCCCCCCAGTTTTATTTTTTGCCCCCCCGCCGCCCCCCCCCCTGAAAATTTTCAACTTGCCCCAAGTGTTTTAATTTAAGAAAAAATTCTAAAAATATATAGCTGTGCAAGTAACTTTGAGAACATTTATGCAATATATTGGAAACAAAACTGTTTGAAAATGATTAAATGCCTTTATAACACTTTGTTTTTGTAATTTATATAGTACTTTTAGCGCCCTCTTCTGATAAGATAATAAATTTTTTCCATAATGTAAATTTTTATTGCCCCTCCACACCCCCTAATATTTTTTTAGCGCGGGTACTGCATGGACCCACAAAAATTTCCGGTCACTGTAAAACGTACATGTTTGTTTGATCCTAACATTTAGCATTGAAAATGAATCTATGTTTTTAATGCCCAAATATTATGCATATAGACAAAGTGTATTTTTCTGATGTCATTATTTGCTCACATATAATATCTCATGCTCTCATTAATTTTGAATGTTTCAGATTTTGCACCTCCACCTCCAAGAAATAACATGTCTTATTATTCTTCGCATTCAACGAATAGCAATCGTAATATTTATGAGTCGGATGCGAAACCTTCGTTTTACTCTCGAAAGCCCGGACCTCCGGCTACTCATGGATACGTTAATAGGCCTCGTGAAATCATTCAATACCGAGATCTGGATGCTCCTGAAGAAACCGACGCCTACTGAATAAAATCACACAGCTCTTATTTTTGAACGTTCTGTTTGTGTGCGTCATTAGTCTCTAACTTCACTAGCTTTTTTTTGAAATAATTTGCCTTCTATTCTCCCTTTTTAAATAAATTTTCTTTCAAATTTTTAAATGAAGGAAAAACTTTTTAAAGCTGCTCAGTTTTGTTGAGTCCTGTGTTTTTTGTAATGCACATTATAAATCAATTGCTGAGGATTTTATCACTTTCTATGAGATTCCAAAAGCTTCTTCATGTGTGCTATATAATCTCTAGCACACACAGGCTACTCATTTTCCTCTTTTTCCCCATAGGATTTCATCCTTCTATTTTGTTGATTAATTTTTTTAAAATAAAATTGATATATTTGTTACTGTTTATATCAGTAATTTTCATTTGAAATAAATAAATAATCTTTCTATAGCTCAAAATCTTAATTTTTTTTGAGTATTTCTATTTTTAGTCGATTGAGGCAATGCAATTTTTTATGTATGAAGATTTTAAAGATTATTATGTATTAAAATTTTATTTTTGAGCAGACAAGAAATATGTGAAAAATAAAAGCTATTTTCCACTTCTTTTCAGTTTATGCATAACTTGATCATATTCGAAAGAAGAAATGGTAGCTTCAGCCGAATACTCTACTAAGACGCATGCAAGTTTCCATTCTCTTTTTAGTTTGTTTTACTGCTAATGAAGAATCCCAAAATTTTTAGCAAGTTGGAAAGAAAGATTTCTCAAGATTTTTTTTCTCATTTCAGGGTATCCAATTTTAGAAAAGAGATTAAAAGCGTTGTCACAGCAAAAATCAATTATATTATTATTAATAAATGCCACCCAAAAGTGTTCAATCTTGTGACATTAGCCTTTTTTTTAGTCAAGCAAGTAATAATGATAAGATGAAAGTAATAAATCATTTTTTCTAAGTATATTATAAGAAAAAATACAAACGTTATAATCTCTCAATGTGTTGAGAATTTTGTAACTTCTTTTCTTGAATCTACGATAGTTCCTATTAGCGTAAAGTATTTTCAATCAATTCTAGAGCTAGTTTTTGGAAAGCTAAGTATCGACATGTATAAACTCCCCTAACAGAATGAAAAAAAAGCGCTCGATCAATTGGAGCACAATATTAAAAGGCGCTCCATCAATTGGAGCACAATATTAAAAGAACATCTTTTTATTCAACCAGTGGGCTCTCAGGCTAGATCCCTCGTCCCCACCTACTAACGCTATCATCTAAATAAAGATTTAATAAATTTATAAGAAAAGTTTCATATTTACACAGTGTAATATTAACTAATGTAGTTAAATTCTCATTGTTTGACTCTGTGAATTAAACTTATCTGTTTTTAGGTCATAAATTTCGGTATACATTGTATTTTTTTCAAAGAATTGAACTAATTTTAAACTTCGTTTTACCGCAATACTTGAAATATCAAGCGTGAAAAAGACGTAAGTTTTCAAAAAAAATTTTTTAATCATCAAAATACCAGAAGGGAGATCATAACTTTGTGGTGCATCTTATTTGCTGCAAGTAAGATGTAAGCATCTTTAGTTAGACCGAAATTGCCGCAATTATTGAAATGGAAGGTTTTCAAAATTTCTCTAGAAGCTGGCCTCTAGATGGCTCATGAGATAGCTTTTTTTCAAGAATAAATTATTAAGCTCTTAGTTTGTTAAAACCTGGTTGAACTTTGTAACAATTTCGATTGGTAAATGCAATCTTTTTGTCCCTGAATCCTCCTTCGACAGGGGTGACCTGGGAATCGCAGATGTCACTCACATATTCTCCTCCATTTCTTGGCTACTTTTGAATTAATGAAGGGGTAGCTCTGTTTCTGGCCTTCAAAAGGGGGAGGGGGGGGTCACAAATGCCTGAGTGTAAACAAGTGTAGGTAAATGGGGTTGGGTAAATCGCAAGGAAGGTACTTTTGAATGAATGAAGGGTAGTATTGAGGGTAAAAAATTTACACATATTGACAGCAAATTGAAACACTTTTTCTCTGTTCATCACAAAAAGGTGTATGTAAGCATTAACAAATGCAAATGTCTTGAAATACGTCTGTCGTAAATTCTTTTGGACAAGAGCCATTTTTCTAAAACAGTGCGTAAAAAAGGAAGTAGCGTGAGTATTATATTGGTCACGTTGTTCTATACCAGCTAAGAAAAGTCTCTCTTATGAATGGACCTTCGCTGCTGGCTGAGTATAATTTCATGATTTGCCAAAATCGATACTCAAGACTAATCGTAGCAATAGCCGTTTTTCAGGATACGCTTTTCATTGCTTCTACATTGAAATCTTTCTCAGCCATCGACAAAGATAGATTGCAGTAAAACGAGTCTAATAATGTTGCAAACTCTGCGCATCGAATCAATCATTTTTGATCTCACTCACTCACTGCCTTGGCTGATAAGAGCACTCGCTCATCATATGGACAGTGTACCAAAAATGGAATAGTGACTCGAGCTTTCATCTCGTAGTCCAGGTATGGCGAGAAACGTCCACGACTCTATCAGGCGCATTGCTGCTTATATCCCAAACGGAACATTTTTCCTCGATCTCTGAGTCCAGAGAGAGAGCAAATCATTAGAGTCGGGAGAAAGGACTTGTGAAGTATTAAGCTAATATTATAATAAATGGATATGAGATATATTCAATTTAATTCCTTTTTTCTCATATTTTGGGTCAATTGTTTTTTAATTTTTCTGATATAAGTAAAATTTTTAAATAATTTGTTTTTTGATGAGCCAACTTTTTAAGTCTCTCTTTTTTCAATGAAAATTTTAATATTTAAAGCAGGCAATTTACATTTCTTAATACATAACATAGCAAGTGTATTAAGCAATGTAAAGAGGCTAATCGCCTATGTGAATTGCTACAAATATAATACAAATCAATCAAATAATATGATATCTTTTATCCTTCCAAAAATCATCGAGCTTTCTTTCAAAGATATCTATATTCAAGGAATCGATAACTTCATTTGGCAAATCATTCCAGTGATTTTATGCTTTTTGTGTTAACCCTTATCCTAGTGTTTGTTACATTTTGTAACATTTTAATTTTAAATAAAGAAAATCATGACTTAGATTTTTTTTTATTAGATAAAACTTTATGAGCATCTATAATTAAAATATCTTTTTGTTATAAATAAAAAAAATCAATAAATTATTGCCTCATTTTTTCTATTTTAAAGATTTTTTGCAGCACTTCTTTTTTATATTATTTTTGTTTTTTAAAGATTTTCTTTTTATTTATTTATTTTTGCTCCTCCTTATTGTTTTTATAATAAAATAGAGTCTAGAAGGCTTTTGCACAAAACAGGATTAAAATTCTTACTTCTTTCTAATAAAATAGAAGAAAGTGAAGAATCTAACACAATACAAAATGTAGAAAATGGAGATAGTGAAGATTTTTTTATGACAAAAATATTTATTCAGAAGAAACATCTGTTCATTATCTTGATGAAAATTATTGTGGGGATAAAAGTGTCGAGGAAAACTCATATTCTGATTTGGAAGAATTGTATGAAGAGAATGAATGTTCTTCTAACACTGACAATGACACCGAAGCTAGTGATTCTTCTAATGCTGAAATTGAACCCGAAAAGTTTAATGCTAATCGAATAAATTTTTCTATGCAATCGTTTGATGGTAGAAGAAGAGTAGAAATATTGTTATAAAACAAAAAAAGATCAATGACTTCAATTCTGATTCCTTGTTTGAATTTTTTTGATCAATCAATTTTTTATATAATTCAGAAGTATACCAACCGTAAGGTATCTGATTGCTAAAAATCAATATTTTTACATGAAATTTTTTTCACTCGATGAAATAAAAGCTTGTTAGCCTTGATAATCAGAGTGGTTTGGACAGAGACAACTTCACTTCTCTCATGAATTATGGAATCCGTTTGAAGGTAGACCTTTTATAGAGTAGTCATGGGGTTGCAAAGATTTCAATTTTTTTTACGAACTGTTAGATTTGATAATTTCAGAAGTCGAAAGGAAAGAGTGAAAAATGATAGAATCATGGCGGTAAGAGAGATATGGGATATCTTCAATAATAACCTGGCAAAGTATTTTGAACCTTCCGAGACACTTACTGTTGATGAACAGTTGTTGGGTTATAGAGGTAAAGTTCCTGGACCCACGTATATTCCTTCTAAGCCAAGAAACTATGGATTAAAAATATTTTGGATCTGTGATGCAGAAAATGGTTATGCATTGAAAGGAAAAGTGTATCAAGGCAAAGAAAATGGCGTAGTACATAGGTGTCTGGGTAAAGAGGTTATTCTAGAATTGTCAGAACCGTTTTATGATACTGGTCGCGATGTTGTCACCGATAACTTTTTTACCTCTCACGAACTTGCAAAGTGTCTTTTAGAACATAATCTAACTTTACTTGGCACAATTAGAAGTCATCGACGAGAAGTACCTAAAATTATGAAAAATAAAAAAAGACTGCTTTATTCGTCTATTTTTTTTGCATGATCACGAGAACAAAATAATTTTGGTATCATATATCGCTAAGAAAAATAAGAATGTTATCTTGCTCAGTTAATCACACAATGGAGAAGAAGTAGTAAACGAAAAAGAGATGCGCCCTACATTGATTCTTGATTATAATTATGGTAAAAAAGGAGTAGACCAACTTGACCAAAATCTTGAAGAATTTACATGTCGAAGAAAAACAAACAGATGGCCTCTTTTATTTTTATTTAATATGATTGACGTAGCAGTAAACAACTCATTTATATAATCAAAAAATGAGGGCTGTTTTCAAACCAGAAGAGATTTCATGAAAAACTTGACCATAAATCTATCTAAAGCTTCTGTTGATTACAGGTATAAAAATAACAAAAAGCTTTCCTCGAAAAATTTAGAGGCTGCGAAACTCTTTGGTATAATTGAAAAAAATATAAAAATGTGCAGAGAAAATAAAAAAGTAGGAAGATGCTTCTTATGCCGAAAATGTGCTCGTTCAAAATGTGACAACTGTTCTCAGTTTGTTTGTACGCTACATAAAAGATGCGCTAAAAAATAATTTGTGATTCATGCTCATAATTTTTATTTAAATAAAGCTTTTAAAATTGATCTATTTTGACGTTTTTTAGTTTTTATAGAAATAAGTAGGAATAAATTTTGATATAAAAAACATTTTATAGATTAAAAGTATATGTTACAAAATGTAACAAACACTAGCTTTAGGAAGTTTTTTTCACCACATTTATAAGGGTTAAATAGTGTTGTCTATAATTACTTTGGTAAGAATTCGGTTTAAATTTGAGGGAATGTGATCTTGAAATTCTTTTTGAGTAACCAGGCAATACACTCTCGTCAATGTTCATGCTTCCTTTCACAATATTAAATATAGTCTTAAGTTTCTGCAATAAGGAAGATTAATTTTCTCCAATCTTCTAATGCAACATAAACTTTGCATTCCTTTCAAGTGTTTTGTAAATACTCTTTGAACGTTTTCTATTTTTCTGATGTTCATGATTGAAGAATTTCCAAAAATCACATTTCCATATTCTAAAACAGGCCTGACTAAAGATTTGAACAGATGGAGAGAAACTTCAATGTCAGATAACACAAAAGTATTGTTTAACATGTGTAATATAGAGAAAGCTTTCTTTACAACATGAGAAACATGATCAGAAAAACAAAAGTTTGAATACACGTGACAATGATCTTTCAAAGTGTTAGATAAACTTTAAAATTATAAATTACTTTGCCCATATTAGAAATGCCAAATATAATATTAAATTAAATAAATCAATACAATGGAAAATTTTGTTTAAATTTAATCAAAATAAATTTATTTCTAACAAATATATCCCTAATTTTACTTTAGTTAAAATTTTTTAGAGATTGTGAAAACTGGGAAGATGTTGAGTGTAATTGATTAGGTTAAAATTTAAAAAAAAAAGAAAGGTTCAAAAGACAGAAAAATTGATAGATAAAATGCAGGGACTACGAAAATTCAAGAAGTTTAGGGTGATTGGGGCAAAAAAGTAAAATTAAAAGAAGGATTACGCAAGATTAAGCCACAAAATTTGTGAAATTGCGATAAAATTGAAGGGGATTACCGCCAAATTGAAGGGGATTGCGAAAAAAAGTCACACCCCTATTTGTATATTCTTCTTTCATCTTAAAATAAATACTAATCTTATATATTTTATACTTTTTAGTGTAAAATCTCCTGGGTTCTTTTTATTACAAGTACCTTTTAAATCAAATTAGAATGTGAGAAATCCAATTGAAAAATTTGAAGAGTGTATAACTCTACGTTATATTCAAAAGGAGGCATTAAAAAGCCATCTCATGACAGAAACCCCTTTGATTTTGTAAAATAGCAAGCGTGTATTCCTTAATTTATGATAATAAATTCCCTCTATCTTTGCACTCAACCCGAAGCATTTGATTCCTCAATAATTTAACCTTGAAAAATTGTTCATACCAAAAATTTTTTTGCAAATTTATTATTTATTCTACTTTCTTTTCTCTTTCAAGAAGTTTTAAAGCAAATAAATATTTTACTTTTTGCAAAGCATTTCACTTCAAATCCGGGAAGCATGAATATGAATGTAAGATCATGATGCTACTTTTATCGCAAACAAAATTTAAATGATGCCCATAATTTAGATCACAATACTCCTTTGGCTCCTCTTGATACCAAGTGAGACATTATGAATCCTTCATTTTAAATCTCTCTGTTGGGGGGATAAAGCAGAGAGCTATACTAAGATACCTTCGGAAAACGTAGTTATATACTTTTGGTATTTTATATTCGCAGTATAACGTTCATAATGCTCTCTAACCATTTCCCTAAGCACTTTTTCCCGCTTCTGAGTTCCATCCAATATATAAGGTAGTCAAAATTGTAAGTTCGCTATTTTTGTTACTTGTAAATTGTAAAGGTGTTTTGAATTTCAAAATAGTTAAAAAAAATGTCTTACTTTAAAGATTTTAAATGATCGCATTACTGCTTTTTTCAAATATACTTTGTAAAAGTTTTATCAATATTCTTTCCAGAAATTGAATATTTATAGATATGTATCATTTTTTAAGCAAATAACTTTGTTCCCAATAAATTTGAACGAGGTTACTAGGCTATCGCGGATTGGATTATCAAAGTCTATGTACCATAGACACGAATGGTTGAATTACCACCTACAAATTTTTATTGATCATAAGATCAATAAGTTAATTATTGATCATAGTTATAGTAGGTTAATCATAAGTTAATTAGTGAATCCAATAATTAACTCCACCATTCATCGTTTCAAGCGCGTGCTTTTAATCAAACTAGAAAGTGGAAAGCTTTGAACACAATGGACATCTTCTCAGCCTGAAGCCACATACATTTCTGTGAATAACGACAACATTAGAGAATATTGAAGTGTGGTGTCTGCTTTGTTTTCAAGGATTATACTCTCATTTTGGGAAAAATATTTTAACGAAATTGAAATTTTTGTATTATTGTCTCTTGCAACTCAAAAGAAAGTATATGATTGGATAAAAATAGAGGGTCCATAAAATGTTTTACATATAGTTAATTTATCCTAGTTTTATCTTAAACTTGCATTGCTTCATTAAACTTTTTAAGTGATAAAATTAATTATATTAAAATAGTTTAAAATAAATTTAAATAATTTATTCATGCAAAAAAATGTTTCACACAAATTTATTTTATTTCTAAAATTTAAAAGATGTAAATACTTATAGTGTTCTCTTCTGAGCAAAAATATCAAATCACATACAAAGGTCAATGCAGACATATTCAGTTGATTTATAGATACTAAAAATTATGAGGCATTGTCTTCTGCCATGTTTGAGATTTTGAGAAATTTATAGCAACTCTTTGAGACTTTAACATTTAGATACTGAAAGAGTGTTCCTTTATCTTATTCAAAGGAACATTTACCCTTATATAATATACATATTCGTTTTCTTTCAACCTAAAAATGTCTTCCTTCATTTATATAATGATATTGATTTTCAACTTTTCAGAATATTGGAATTTTTTATTATAAATAATATCACCATTTTATTATTTCATATTTTTATCACAGTATTCAATATGTTTTTATTCATGTTTGCAAACATTTAGGTGTTTATTTGATAAGTAAGTAAAAACTTCTCACAAAAAATTAGTTGACATCAAAATGCCTTAATTGTTTGATTTTTAGAGTGTTCAAAAAAAGAGAAAAATAGTGGGCCTGTTTGTGGAGCGGACTTCAAAAACTACAAAAGTATCTGTGAATTCATAAATTACAGACCAGCTTCGCTCTCTTCAGACAGCTTCTCGCCAGGAAAATGTCCTAAAAAGGGTGAGAACGTTTCCTTATGGTTGGTATCGGTTTAGTTGCTTGAGTAAAGAAGAACCAAGAACTCGCATAAATTTTAGCTAATTCACATTTTTTGAACGCAATTCCATAAAAATTTAAATGTAATCTTCAAAGTTCGTGTGCTCGCATTAACACAAATTTGATTTCAAATATTTCACACCACTCATGGCTGCGAGTAAGTTTCTGATGAAACAGATCAGATGTGAGCCAGCACATTAATTAGTCAAGGCCAGATTTCTTCAAGTTTATTCCTTAAATTTCAGTTAAATTTTAGTTTATTAAATTTATTCCGTTCCTGTCAAAATCTTGTTTGTGTTTTCAATATTTTATGTATGCTACATTTATATTTTGACAAATATTTTTTGGCTTATGAAAAAATTCTGTTTTGGTGGTTGACCAACTTTATTGTTACTCTCGACGACAAAAAAAGCTTACAATTTTTCGCATATTAAATTTATATTTTGAATAAACTCATCATTTATCCGTTCGCCACTAAAAAATAAATTTTGGATAATGTGTAAATAACCATCATAAACTTATAAGTTGCAATTTATATATAAAAAAATTTTTTTTTAATAAATTTTTTATTTAAAAAAGTAGCTTTGTATAATATTTAAACTTTATAAAACTTTTTTTATTAAGAGTTTATTTTTAATTGAAAAATTTGATAAAAAAGTGGTTTTTATAAATTTTCATGTAAATATAAAGGTGTAAAGGAACCGTGGGGTGTTTTCATCGAGAAGGCACAATTGCGCCTCTTGTATCGAACTATGAAGAAAGCAGGCTTGTTGCGGGATCGAACCCACGACATTGAGTTATCGAAACCCAGTATCTAACCAATCTTACTCAAACCCCTAGTGTATATAGGATGCATATATACCCACGTATTACAAAGTTAAATTTTAAAGTAACAAATGCTAACGTTGCGAAGTATTGCGATGAAATATGTCATTTTAATGGAAATTTGGAATTGTTTTCATTTAAAAAAAACGATATATGAAGTTTTGTTAGTGGAAATTTTGTTGAAATCTAATTTGCGAGCCCATAATCGAGGTTCATGGAGTACATTTAAAAAAAATATTTTTGCATCAGATAAAAATAAAAGGAAAAATTATATTTTATCAATTAATAGCCAAACAAATTTGTTGGTATCCAAAACAAGTTCATTCAAAATATAAATTTAATATCGGCATAAAATACTCGTATTTTTAGTTCAGATTTTTGTGAAAAACTCTCATATTTCTCTTTATAATTTTATCGATACAATGTCCTTTTAAAAACTGTACGTCATAATGGATTTCATAGAGAGTTTTTATGAATAAGTGTTATTGGATAGAATATGCCTATACGCTATAATTGATAAATAAGCATTCAAAGTTTCGTTTCGACTAATGCTCAATAACTCTATAATAATGCTTACCCACAGTGCAAGTTATAATAATCTATAAACCTTTAATGAACCATGCCTTTTAAATGATCAATATACAAAATTAACCGTAAAAAAGTTTGCCGTAGGAAAACTCGCCTCAAGAATTTTCGCCTCGGGAAATTTAGCCTAATAGGAAAAATCGCTGTAAGACAATTTTGCCGTAAAACAAGTATTTGTGATAAAAACAGTTGTTTTTGAAGTACCATTTTATCTCTTCCAAACAACCAAATTTGGCCAAGTAATTATTTTTTTTATTTTATCTTTATTTTTATTTTATCCTATTTTTTATTTTATATTTATTTTATCTTTATTTTTATTTTATCCTAATTTTTATTTTATCTTTATTTTATTTTTTATTTTATTTTACCTTATTTTTTATTTTATCTTTATTTTTTTTCGACTATAGTTTTTTTGTAGGCAGACGATGGTTTATGAAATGGAAACTAGTAGAGGAGGACTGAAATTAGTTGACGATCTTAACTATATTTATCGAATAGATCGAAAATACCGATAAAAAAATAATTACTCCATACGGATAATAAAATAAAAATAAATAAAATAAAATACGGATAATAAAATAAAAAAAATAATTACTCCCTTTCCTTATTGGTTGTTTGGAAGAGATAAAATGGTACTTCAGAAACGAAACTGTTTTTATCACAAACACTTGTTTTCGGCAAAATTGTCCTACAGCGATTTTTCCTATTAGGGGAAATTTCTTGAGGCGAATTTTCCTACGGCAAATTTGTTTACGCCGAATTTTTCTAGAACCTTTTAATACAACCCTAAGTTTAACATTTAAAGAAATAAAATTCTATTTTTTCGCTTCTCAATTTAATGCCTCTTTTCTACAACTTGTTTTAGTCAAGTTCAGCTTTTTAACACATGGTAATTTGCACAATGTTTTAATTAAATTTACGAAATTATTTAAATAAATACTAATCGAAGACCAATCAATGAAGTCACTGAAAATGCATACGCCATGATTGCATCAGTAGCAACAGCAGCGCTGGTCTCGCAATTGAAGTCTGTCTGTGTATGAGTGTGTTTTGTTGATCGGTGCTTCTTTATTGAAGTTCTCTTGCGTTTGTGTGCTTGATGCTCCTAAAATATAGTGAAACTTTTATAATTTTTGAAACTTTAATCTTCAAAATAGTTTTGTTAGGGTTAAAGAGCACTGTTGTGATAATTTTTTAACTTACATTATAGAAGCATGCTCCAAAAAGTGTAAAAAGAAACAATGCTATCATAAAGACAAGGGCTGCTATTCATGTCATTGTAAATGAGAGTTTGGAGGAAATCTGGAAAATTGCACAAATGGTACAAAAGAGAAGAATTGTTAAAATTTCGCACTCATCCTTTATTTCTTATCAATAAAATATTTAGTTCTTAAACTTTTTATTAAACATAAAAAAAGTGTGATCTTTTATAAACGGAAGAAATAAGAAGCTTATTTTTGAGATTTAGAATCAGAAAAGTTTGCAAAAATTGAAGACAATACATTTATTTGCTTTACCTATGAAGTGCTAAACGCATTATATGTTTATTAAGGCCAGGTGCTGCTGATAGAGATAACTTCAATGATATTGAAAAACTTTTCACAAAAGACAACATTGTAACTTTTTATATAGAACCATATACTTGCACTTGCTTTTTGCATTTCACAGTTTTTTTTATCCTTATTAGTGCGGGGCTAAATTTGTCCGCTCAAGTTCCTATTTTTCTCAGATATTAATAAGTTTTTATAAATATTTTTAATGTTACATGTATATTTCAACTATGCTGAATTCAGTGATGATGTCCATTTTTTATCAAAATCAATCAAAACTGTCCAAAAATTGATTTATATTTGACAGCTCATCTCAAAAAGGAACTTTTTATTTAAATAATTATAACGTTTTTTACACATATATGTCCATTTTCAAATATACTGAATTCACTGGTGATATTCATTTTTTTTATAAAAATTAGTCAAACCTGACAAAATATAATTTATTTATGACAGCCCATGTCAAAATTAAAATTTTTATTCTTATAAAAAGTTTTTTTATACATTTCAAGTATGGAAATTTAATGGTGATGTTCATTTTTTATGAAATCAATAAAACCTATCAAAAAATCGATTAAACATATAAATCAATGTCAAATATATCGACATAAAAATAACGTCTACTTGCAATATTTCTCTGGTTATTATTTTCTTAATTTATTTAATAAACAAACTTTAGGTGTTTAATTCACTCAAAATATTTCATTTGTCAATAAATCATGTATCTCGATAGGACCTCCATCTTTTTGGCTACAAATTCGTTATCGGCTTGTAGTCTTTACGTCATATTATAATTTACAGTATGTAATTTTGCTATGCATTCTATGATGATCCTTTTTTGGTAGCTCTTTTTTCATTAGAAATTTATATTCTTCAATGGGTGTTCGAAAATTTTTTTATAATGATAAAATTACTTTTTTCCTCTCTCAAAGCATTCTGATCATCAAGAATCTTTTTGATGATCTTAGACTTTTTTATCAGTATCGTGTATTTTATTATCAGGCCTGAATATTTGTCAACTATTCTTAGTTCAAAGGTTTTTTTCTCATGAATAATTCGTAATGTTCATTGTCCAATTACAAAAAGTTGTCCACGTTCTTCATCTAAAAAATTCTCTCTTTGACGCAAATGGAAAAAGATGGAAAAATTCAATTTAAATTAAAAATATCTTGATAGTGACTAAATTCTCACATATTGGCATCTGTGCCATTTTTGATACTGACCTATTCTAAATTTTCAGATTTCCTACCCATCTTACCTAAATGTTAATTGTAATCCTAGATGATAAGCTATAGATTTAAATATTTTTCATTTGTAAAAGAAGATTCACAGTCAAAATCTTTTTTGAAGCACCTTATATTATACCATTAAACCACTTCCTAGTTCATTAGAACATGGTAGATCTTCCATTTAGTCAAGATACATATTTTTTTTATTTATTTCATTTGATCACATGTTTTCTTTTCAATTAGTTTTCAACTTGGTTCCTTTTCTCATACAAATTTTCTAAAGATTTTATAATACGTTTTGTTTTTTTTAAATAAATATTTCATACCTAAGATGATTGAAGAAAGTATTATAAAGCCAAAATATACAAAAAAAAAGTTTATTTTTACTATATACCTAATATGCAACGATTTTTTTTTTATTTTTTACAGAACTGATTTTCAGGCATACATTACTAATTCAATTGCCACTTCGAGATATTTTTTAACCGTATTAGCCAAAATGGAGTACAGAAATAAAATAAGCATAGTCGATTTGATATAAAAACAAATATTTTATTTGAGAGAGTTATTTTTTTGAACATATTATTGAAGACAGTATCTAGAAGTAAAGCGCAAATTCGATTGAAGCTTTCAGATATTTTAAAACGATAAATGCCAAACCTGAGTCAAAAAATGAATCCAGCATCTTCCATTTGGCATAAAAACAGATATTTTATTTAAATTTCAAAAATATTTCTGTAGACATTAGACGTAAATCAATCATTTGTTTGTCACTTTCAGACATTTAAAACCTTTAAATGCAAAAACTAATTCTAGAAATAAAATTATCATGGTTGAATTGGTATAAAAACATATATTTCATGTAAAATTAGAGATAATATTTTTGGATATAGTTTTCAGATATAAACCGCAAATTTGATTGACACTAGCAGTAAAACCTCTAAATACGAAAACTGCGTCCAGAAATGAAAACATCATGATCTATTTGCTATAAAAACATATATTTCATGTAAAATTTGAATCAATATTTTTGGAAACAAATTTTTGAACTAAACGCAAATTTGATTGATACTTATAGGTATTTTCAAATTCAAAATGCAAAAATTGAGTCCATAAATGAAACTAGCATGGTTGATTTTGTATAAAAACATATATTTCATTGTAAAATTTGAATGAATATTTTTGGAAACAAATTTTTGAACTAAACGCAAATTTGATTAACACTTATAGGTATTTTCAAAACCCAAATGTAAAAAATGAATCGAGAAATAAACCAGCATGGCCGATTTAGTATAAAAACATATATTTTATGTAAAATTTGAAGGTATATTTTTGATTAATCAAAATTTTGATTAACATCTTTTAAAAAGTAGTCATGATTATTTTAAAAATTAAATATATAAAGTCTTATACGTTCAAAACTGGATATAAGTATAAATTTTTAAGGTAGTATATAATATAGATCCTAAGTTATAAGGTTTTAACTACAGATAATGTCAAAATTTTGGTGAAAATTTTCATTTTTGATTTTGATTGATAGTTTCAAATTAATGCAGCTTAAGTCCTGATTCCTAACGATGCCATGATAAACCTCCTTCTACTGTCTTTCTTTCAGCGCATTTGATTTGCCAACGGTATGGTGATCAGTTGATGACGATAGTGCTCAAACATGTACCTTTAAAGGGTTTTCGTTCCTTTTTTAGTTTTACTGCGCGTATCACTTTATTTCATTCCTTTTTTCATGACGACTCAGCCCCATTTTATCTACATATTATTTTAAGTGTGCAATTAATCCAATCTCATAACAATTTATAAAAAACGTTTTAATATTAAAGATATTTCTTCAAAATTACATTTGCCTACAGATGTAAAATATATTAGCTTTAACAATTAAAATTTTGCTGATGAAATATCATTTATTTTATCACATGATAAAAAAGACTTTAACTCAATGAAGTAACTTTTAACTTTACAATTTCTTTATATATTAACAAAAAACGTTCTTTTTTCTTTAAAACTTGCCATGCCTATTTTAGTATGCCACATGGCTTCTAGAAGGTGCGTATTTTTAAAAGCGTTCCTTTCACAAAAAAGTTTCTACAGACCTGGCCTAACCCGTATTTACAGGATTCTCAATAAACCGAAATTCTGAGTTAATCAGATTTTAGTTCTATTTTTTTTATGGTGAAGGAACCATAAAAAAAAAAATTTTAACGAATCTTTTCTATACCTTAATTTCGATAAACATTATTACGTAGAGCGGACTTTTCAAGATTTCACACAATTTCTATTTTCTAATCTTCTTTGCATACTCTTTCCTCCAATTACGAATATATCGTTGTTTTTCTGCATCACCAAAAGCGTAAATAAACGACAAAGAATTGAGTAATAAAAGTTGCAAACTCCAATCACGGACATTTTTAAAATGAATAAATTTTAACTCTTAACTTATTTTAATTAATATAAATATTTTACGCCTCCCAGCACTAATAGGGAAGATTTTTTTTCTTTTTAAATTTTTAAAAAGATTTTCCAGCCAAGACAGTATTTTTATGTAAATTTGGTTTTTGTATCTTTTGACAGCGTACTTTCAGGCAAGTTGAAATGATAAATCTTTTAGAATTGTTTTCTATCCAAGGTATATCCATTTTTGACAACAAAATAAAAGCGCTGTGCTAAGAAATGTCTATTATAATGTGATTTATCAACCTAGGCAATCTTACAGTCTTTCTTTTGGTAGTGAATTCTTCAAGTATTGAATCCATCAAGTCTACTCCTCCTTTATTTTTATTATATACCAATATAAGGTTAGGTTTTTTGTCAAGATGGTTAGAGATATCAACATCAAAATGAGAGGAACTTGAAATAAGAATCTTTCTATTTTTTCTGACTACATAACAAAGAAGTGAAATACAGTTTTTATGATCTTAGACTGACGTAGTGGTAAATAAAGGAGGTGTTCTTTTTAAGATGCCAGGAACTTATTTTCTTGTTTTGTTCACAGTTCCAAATAAGGTCAAGTTTTTTTTGAGTAAACGCAAAGCAAACCCATACGAAGTGAAATAACGGACTATCTCGACCAGTTTTTAAAAAGATTCAACTAAATTCAAAACAGCACTTGAAGAAAAACCTTTTTTTCAATTTTATGAAAAGGATTATTTCCACAATATATATATATATATATATATATATATCCATTTGGAGCATAACCGGTTGAAGATTCACATGCCCAAAAAATCGTATTGCCATATTTACGAGGCTTGTTCACATGTGGGTAGGTTTTTCCAGGAATTTTGCACCTGTAACCTACAAGCTGCTCATCAACTGTGATTGAGCTTTCTGAAGGATAAAGATGGTATGAGTTTGCTTGAAATATAGACCAGGTCTCTCTTATTGCAGTTAATTTATCTCTATGATTCCAAACTCACGCCCAAAAGGCGTGAAATGGATATAAGGGGGGCGTAAGGCCATCTGGAAAATATCACTATTATGCAAGAAAACCAGAATATATTGTATATAGAATACAGATTGTGTGTGGTGTATAAAACTATGATTTATGACGTGATTGTATTGTTAAAATTTATCTTGTTGACTGCACTGTATCTATAGTGTGTAATTATCTCTTACAGAAATATCGGTAGCAAAGAAAAGGAAGTTTGTCGATGAGTACATAAAGTTTGGCTTCGCCTTTACCGAGAAAAATGGAATTCACATTCCTCAATGTGTCGTTTGCCATGCAGTTCTCAGCAATGATGCCTTAAGGCCTTTGAAGACAAACCATTCTGCACTGAAAAATAAGCCAAATGAGTTTTTCACAGCCAAACTTCACGAGTTAAAACGAATGAAACTGGACACCACTGGAGCTTTTCATCAGGAGGCATTCAAAGTGGTTGAAGCATCTTACGAACCCTCATTGCTTATTTCAAAAGCAAAAAAATCTCATTCTGTTGGAGAGACTCTTGTAAAACCATGCTTACTGAGTACTGCAGGTATTGTGCTTGGAGATGTAAGTCAGAAGAAGTTATCAAAAATATCTCTTTCTGACGACACTATGAAGCGTCGGAATGATGAGATCTCAGAGGCAAGTTTTGGAGAAAATAACATCTCGTTTTTTTGCAATACAGTTTGATGAAACAACTGATGTTGCCCATTGTTGTCAGTTACTTGTTTACTCACGATTTATGGATGAAGGAACTTTGAAAGAAGAAATACTTTTCTCAGCAGAACTAGACACAACATCAAAGGCTTCAGATGTGTTTGCAAAAGTTTCAAATTTTTTTCAAGACATAATCTCTCATGGGAAAAGTTAGTCGGTGTCTGACATGACGGTGCCCCAGCAATGCTTGGATCACGTTTGGGATTCGTGAAGTTAGTCAAAGAAAAGAATCAAGCAATAACTGCTACTCATTGTGATCTACCAGACGAACTACGCTTGTCACTAAACTTGGCCATTAAAGTAGTAAATTTTGTGAAAATGAGCTCTTTAAATTCTAGGCTTTTTACACCTCTTTGTACAGATTTAGGAACTGATCACAAATCTCTTCTTTTCCACAAAGAGGTCCGTTGATTGTTCAAGGGAATATGCTGAGTCGCCTATATGAGCTGAAGGATGAAGTGAAAGTTTTTCTACAAAGCCAGAAGAAAGAAAATTTACATGATGCATTCTCAGAGGAAAAGTTCCAGCATAAACTAACATATCTTGTTGATTTTTTTGAGGCAATCAACAACCTAAATTTGAAGCTTCAAGGGAGGAATGCAACCATTGTTGCACATTATGAAGCAATCAATGCTTTCACGGAGAAAATCCAACTTTGGAAACGTAAAGTACAAGCAGGGAATTTCCCTTCATTTTCTCATCTCAATGAACGTATGTCTGAAAGGAATGACCTTGAACAGTATGGTGCAGGCAGACATGAAGAAAGAAATTTTATCTCATTTAGACTCCCTTGCTGAAGAAGCCATAGATTTGAAGTGTGACTCAATTGCGGCAGATAATTTCCAGACGACCATGAAACTGGAAGAATTTTACTAATTATTCCTGCATAATAAATGTCTTATGTTTGTATTACAAATGAATTTATTTGTTTTCATCCATGTGCACTAGGCAGGGATATATCTCCCTTTCCAAAACTTCCTAAAGATATAAAATTATAAAATGAAACTATTATGAATATATAAAGTTTATTATATTATGCATATCTTTTATATATGCTCGTTGGATATGAGGGGAGGGGGGATATTGTGGAAGTCAAAAGGGGGCGTCAAGCAGAAAAGTTTGGGAACCACTGATTTATCTAATTCAATTCTTTGTTTTCTATTTCTGAAGTTATAGAATCTCAAACAGCGGAGGAAAAATTTAAAACGAACCAAGTTTATAGTAGCAAACAAGCTTCAACTTCATCTTGATCAAAATTTGACATATATAAAAGAAATTTTTTTCATTGGAAGTTTCATGAAGTGATAACTAAGATGGTTTACTTTCCGATTGGTGTAATGCAAGATATAAAGAAAAATTTCATCTTTGTAAAAAAAGTTGAAAGTATCTTTTTGAATAATTGTTGAAAATAAAACTTTAGATGGTTGAGTAAGGATATTTCGCAAACGAGAAGCTGATGGTAATAATAATGGATTGCAACTCCATTTTATATTTTCATCTATTTATTTTTTTCCTTCTTCAAAATAAGCGCTATAGCTAGAGACATCATCACTTTCATCGGAATCATCGAAACTTGAATCATTAGAACTTTCAATAAATGCTTCGATATTTCCTTCTTCGTATTCAAAATTTTTTTCAGAACCTTTAACATCTTCATCTTCAAGTCTCAAAGCATCATTTCCTCTTACTTCGACCCTTGACTTTCTAACTCGAAAAGAACATCATCATCCTCTTTTGACAACGATAAAAAAAGCACAAGCATTTTTAAACGCAATTCTTTTTTTCTCCATATCAGTGAAGGGAATGTATTATTATCAAAAAGAAAAAGAAAAATGATAGATGGCAATTGAAAGAAGACTTGAAGCGATGTTGAAATTTCATACTGAATTATGCTGCATGTGTTTGGCATTTATGATGGTATAAGTAGTTCATAATATAATTTATCATTATTTTTAAGAAGCATATTTTTAACATAGCGATTGAGAAATATCATAGGGATGATCAATAAAAGAAGGCCACTGCGTGTACGTAAAGTTTGTACACCATTTTATCAGTGAAGTTATTTTTTTAAAGCAAAGATGAATCTAATTTTTTTTGAAATTTTCATCTGCATAAAACCAATAGACGTATATGAGGGTCTCCGACAGTATTGGTAGTTCTAACATTCAAAAAAAATTTTCGAGCTTTCAAAAATTTTAATGTGTACTATACTGTACATTTTGTACACCAAAAAACGCTTGAGGGTTAACACCAAATAGGTCAATGTGACCTTTGAATAACATTAATCAAAGAAATTTATATCCCTTCAAATTTCATGACTTTTCTTAAAATTGCTAGCTGCATCTTTTGATACCATTTTCATGGTTGTTGAATGACCCTCTCAGTCAAAAACTGTCAATCAAAATCAAAAATGAAAATTTTCAACAAAATTTTGTCCTTATCTGTAGTTAAAACAACTTAGGATCTATATTATATGCTACCTTGAAAATTTATAATTATAGACAGTTTTGCGCATAATACTTTGTATATTTAATTTCTTCAATAACCATGGCTACTTTTTAGAAAATATCAATCATAATTTTGATTGATTAGAAATAAATCTAATAAAATATACCTTGAGATTTTACATAAAATATATATTTTTATACCAAATCAACCATACTAGTTTTATTTCTGAACTCATATCTTGCATCTAGAGATTTTAAAATGTCTGAAAGTGTCAATCAAATGTTCGATTTACGTTTAATATCTACAGAAATATTTTTGAAATTTAAATAAAATATCTATTTTTATACCTAATTGAAGATGCTGATTTCATTTTTGGGCTTAGTTTTCGCATTTAGGGTTTCAAAATATCAGGAAGCTTCAATCAGAATCCCGGTTTACTTCTAGATACTGTCTTCAAAAATATTTTCAAAAAAATATATCTGTTTATATACCGACTTGGCTTATTTTATTTCTGTACTCCATGTTGGCTAATACGGTTAAAAATATCTCGAAGTGGCCATTGAAGTAGTAATGTATGCCTGAAAATCAGTTTTGTAAATTTTTTTCAAAAAATCGTTGTATATTAGTTATATAGTAAAAATAAAATTTTTAAATATATTTTGGCTTATAATACTTTCTACAATCATGTTGAGTATGAAATATTCAACTAAAAATTATAAAATATTTTGGTATGAGCTTCAAAAAAGATTTTGACCGTGAAAAAGAAATTCTTCTTTTGGAGATGAAAAATCTTTAAATTAATTTTGAATATCAGAGGTATATCAAAACTGTCTAAGATGCTAATATGTGGAGAATTAGTCACTATCAAGATAATTTTAAATTTAAATTGAAGTTGTCCATCTTTTTCCTTTTGCGTGAAAGCAAGAGACTTTTAGATGAAGAAGGTGGAAAATTTTTGTTATTGAACAATGAACATCATGAATGATTTTACCCAAAAAAATGTTTGAACTGGGATCGCTTGACAAATATATTCAAGCTGAATATCTCTTCATATCACCTGATAAACAGCTTTGAGAGCGAAAAAAATTGTTCAAAATATATCCTTAGTTTTTTCGAACACAGACCTCAGAAATTAAATTTCTAATGAAAAAAGAGCTACCAAGAAAGGATCATCATAGAATGAATAGCAAAATCACATACTCTATCATGTATAGAAGAAATGATGCAGAGACTACGAGCTGATAACGAATTTGTATCTAAAAAGATGGAGGTCCTATCGAGATACATGATTTATTGACAAATGAAATATTTTGAGTGAATAAACACCTAAAGTTGGTTTATTAAATAAATTAAGAGAATAAATACCAGAGAAATACTGCAAGTAGAATTTATTTTTATGTTTATATATTTGGCATTGATTTACAGGTTTAATCGATTTTTTGACAGGTTTTATTGATTTCATAAAAAATGAACATCACCATTAAATTCTCTATACTTGAAATGTATAAAAAAAACTTTAAAAGAATTAAAATTTTAATTTTGACATGGGCTGTCATATTTAAATTATTTTGTCAGGTTTGACTAATATTTATAAAAAAAAAGGAATATAACCAGTAAACACAGCCTACTTGAAAATGAGTATATGTTTGTAAAATGCCATGCACGGTAAACTTCATCACCTCCCTATACTTTCTATTAAACGTAATTCTCTAATTCAAAAAACCATACCTGATCCTTTCTTTTTGGGATAAATCAATTTTTTGAGTTTTGATTGATTTTTATAAAAAAATTGAATATCACCACTGAATTACGCATGCTTAAAAATGGGTATATATGTGTAAAAAACTTTATATTATTACTTAGATAAAAAGTTTCTTTTTAAGATCGGCTGTCATATATAAATCAATGCTTTGATAACTTTAATTGATTTTTATAAAAAAAAATGAATATCACCGCTGAATTCAGCATGCTTGAAAATGGGTGTATATGTGTAAAAAACATTATATAATTATTTAGATAAAAAGTTTCTTTTTTGAGATGAGCTGTCATATGTAAATCACTTTTTTGACAGGTTTGAATGATTTTCATAAAAAATGAATATCACCACTGAATTCAGCATATTTGAAAATGGGTATACATTTGTAAAAAACTTTATATATACTTATCTAGATAAAAAGTTCCTTTTTGAGATGAGCTGTCACTTTTAGATCAATTTTTTGACAGGTTTGATTGATTTTCATAAAAAATGAATATCACCACTGAATTCAGCATATCTGAAAATGGGTATACATGCGTAAAAAACTTTATTTAATTATTTAAATAAAAAGTTCCTTTTTGAGATGAGCTGTCAAATATAAATCAATTTTTTGACAGGTTTGACTGATTTTGATAAAAAAATGGACATCACCACTGAATTCAGCATAGTTGAAATATATATGTAACATTAAAAATATTTATAAAAACTTATTAATATCTGAGAAAAATAGGGGGGGGGGGGCACTTTACGCCCCCCAGCACTTGAGCGGACAAATTTTGCCCAGCACTAATAGGGTTAAGTGAACAGAGTGGGCTTTAGGTTTTCTAGTTATGAAACCTACCAACTTTGCCTTGTCTATCAATCCCAAATAACTATGATTAATACTCTAGCCATATATCAAATCATAATATATATATATATATATATATATGGATAAAAGGCTCTGATGGTATATACAGGATTATAAATGATGACGGGTTGTATCATGACTTCACATTTTTGTCGTTTTTGTTAATAGTGTAAAAGTTATGAAGAGTTGTCGCCTGTGTCCAATCTCTTGAGGTTTTAGAAGATAAGGATATATTGAAATGTATTTATTTTCTTTTTGATGAAAGATTTGAAATGAATATAAAGATAGGAAAAAATAATTAATATTTGATATAACGACTAAATTTTAGCATCTAACTAAACCCTAAGAAATATGCGCAAAATTTGGCGAATCTTGTTCGAGAAAGCTTCCAGATACAGCAAAATAAAGCAGTATTCTTAAAAACTAACAATGACGTTTGATATCAAAATTTCGAATCAAAAAAATATTTTCAATTCTGTTTATATTACATTATTTTTAAAAATGCCAACTTTTTATTACCTTTGAATTATATCATTCGTATTCAATTTCTGCTCATATTGACGATCATTCATATCAAACATTGCTTATCGATATTTTAGTTACTCAGGATCACATTATCTCGATTCCTATTCTTAAAATAAAGAAGGATTATTAGACGAACAAAAGTTAGTTAGTTCAGAATTATTGATTGTTTTTTTATAATGTGAATTATTGATAGCTATGCTAAGGTAATGTATACACAAGTTTTAATATAATTCATTCTACGCTAAATTTTGTTCGTGTATTATTAATTTATATTTTCAGTTATGCCCCACAAGTACAACTATTTACAATTCCAGTTTTATAGACTCTCTATTTAGAGTTTTAAGTCAAATGCTATTGAAATATCTAAATGCACAAAGTGTCCCCATTTTTCAAGGATTATTCACGTGCGATATATTAAATTGTTACTAGTAATCAGAGCCGTATCAAGGGGTCGTGGCGCCCCAAGGCAAAGGTCCTATATGGAGCCCCTCACCCCTTGCTCTTTCTTTTCTCACTCATTCCCACCCGATTCTGGCTTAAAAAGTGATTTAGAAAAAAAATGCTCACATTTTTATTAAGCCACATAAATCAGATATATACTGACTGAGTCGAAGACAGTCTCCCTTAGATGTTCATTTTTCGTGTTTTAGCAGTAGCAAAATTATCGATGACTTTGTCAAAACCAGCACAATCGAGAACTTCTTTCTCAATGCTAATAAGAGCCAGACATTGGAGGTGGGCTTGCCCTATAGTGCTCCTTAGGTAGGACTAGTTTGCTGAGTGACCTTTCACAGGATGCAATAAAAGTTCCAATTATCAGCATGATGCTCAGAGCCACTTGTAGATTCGGACAGAGTCCTGAGTGCGAGGACAGGAAACCAAGTAACTCCATAGCATTTGCCAGGTTTTTTCTTCCGAGGTTTCAAAAACATTTGAATGTCTTCAATTTCCATCTCAAGCTCTGCTGCGTTGACGTCAGTGATAATGAAATGGCGCCCCATAGGTGTGGCGCCCCGGAGCAATTTTTCTGATTTACTATTGAATACTCTTCAAGAATTGCTTTCTTTAGAACCCCTTGATATTTTTAAAAAGTTTTTTACTTGAGATATTTGTTCAGCAAATACAAGATTTGACTATTCAGTATGCTCATCAACAAAATGAAATAAGTTTTCTAACTGATAAAGAAGAGATATATTGTTTTTTTGACATAAAAATTTTTAGTGGATACTTTTGCCTGCCTAAGAAGATTTATATTGGTTTACATCAATGGACATTTGTTGTAATACTGTTTGAAATGTGATGAGTAGACAACGATTTAAAGAGTTGAAAGCTTCTACATTTTTCTAATAATATAAACTTGGATGCAAAATGAGACCTTTATATGATAACACGAATAAACAGCTAAAACAGTTCGGCCTTTTTTCGAGGTATTTGTCAATTGATGAATCGATGGTGTGCTATTATGGGTGAAGAAAGAAAAGAAGAAGAAGAAGAAGAAGAAGAAGAAGAAGAAGAAGAAGAAGAAGAAGAAGAAGAAGAAGAAGAAGAAGAAGAAGAAGAAGAAGAAGAAGAAGAAGAAGAAGAAGAAGAAGAAGAAGAAGAAGAAGAAGAAGAAGAAGAAGAAGAAGAAGAAGAAGAAGAAGAAGAAGAAGAAGAAGAAGAAGAAGAAGAAGAAGAAGAAGAAGAAGAAGAAGAAGAAGAAGAAGAAGAAGAAGAAGAAGAAGAAGAAGAAGAAGAAGAAGAAGAAGAAGAAGAAGAAGAAGAAGAAGAAGAAGAAGAAGAAGAAGAAGAAGAAGAAGAAGAAGAAGAAGAAGAAGAAGAAGAAGAAGAAGAAGAAGAAGAAGAAGAAGAAGAAGAAGAAGAAGAAGAAGAAGAAGAAGAAGAAGAAGAAGAAGAAGAAGAAGAAGAAGAAGAAGAAGAAGAAGAAGAAGAAGAAGAAGAAGAAGAAGAAGAAGAAGAAGAAGAAGAAGAAGAAGAAGAAGAAGAAGAAGAAGAAGAAGAAGAAGAAGAAGAAGAAGAAGAAGAAGAAGAAGAAGAAGAAGAAGAAGAAGAAGAAGAAGAAGAAGAAGAAGAAGAAGAAGAAGAAGAAGAAGAAGAAGAAGAAGAAGAAGAAGAAGAAGAAGAAGAAGAAGAAGAAGAAGAAGAAGAAGAAGAAGAAGAAGAAGAAGAAGAAGAAGAAGAAGAAGAAGAAGAAGAAGAAGAAGAAGAAGAAGAAGAAGAAGAAGAAGAAGAAGAAGAAGAAGAAGAAGAAGAAGAAGAAGAAGAAGAAGAAGAAGAAGAAGAAGAAGAAGAAGAAGAAGAAGAAGAAGAAGAAGAAGAAGAAGAAGAAGAAGAAGAAGAAGAAGAAGAAGAAGAAGAAGAAGAAGAAGAAGAAGAAGAAGAAGAAGAAGAAGAAGAAGAAGAAGAAGAAGAAGAAGAAGAAGAAGAAGAAGAAGAAGAAGAAGAAGAAGAAGAAGAAGAAGAAGAAGAAGAAGAAGAAGAAGAAGAAGAAGAAGAAGAAGAAGAAGAAGAAGAAGAAGAAGAAGAAGAAGAAGAAGAAGAAGAAGAAGAAGAAGAAGAAGAAGAAGAAGAAGAAGAAGAAGAAGAAGAAGAAGAAGAAGAAGAAGAAGAAGAAGAAGAAGAAGAAGAAGAAGAAGAAGAAGAAGAAGAAGAAGAAGAAGAAGAAGAAGAAGAAGAAGAAGAAGAAGAAGAAGAAGAAGAAGAAGAAGAAGAAGAAGAAGAAGAAGAAGAAGAAGAAGAAGAAGAAGAAGAAGAAGAAGAAGAAGAAGAAGAAGAAGAAGAAGAAGAAGAAGAAGAAGAAGAAGAAGAAGAAGAAGAAGAAGAAGAAGAAGAAGAAGAAGAAGAAGAAGAAGAAGAAGAAGAAGAAGAAGAAGAAGAAGAAGAAGAAGAAGAAGAAGAAGAAGAAGAAGAAGAAGAAGAAGAAGAAGAAGAAGAAGAAGAAGAAGAAGAAGAAGAAGAAGAAGAAGAAGAAGAAGAAGAAGAAGAAGAAGAAGAAGAAGAAGAAGAAGAAGAAGAAGAAGAAGAAGAAGAAGAAGAAGAAGAAGAAGAAGAAGAAGAAGAAGAAGAAGAAGAAGAAGAAGAAGAAGAAGAAGAAGAAGAAGAAGAAGAAGAAGAAGAAGAAGAAGAAGAAGAAGAAGAAGAAGAAGAAGAAGAAGAAGAAGAAGAAGAAGAAGAAGAAGAAGAAGAAGAAGAAGAAGAAGAAGAAGAAGAAGAAGAAGAAGAAGAAGAAGAAGAAGAAGAAGAAGAAGAAGAAGAAGAAGAAGAAGAAGAAGAAGAAGAAGAAGAAGAAGAAGAAGAAGAAGAAGAAGAAGAAGAAGAAGAAGAAGAAGAAGAAGAAGAAGAAGAAGAAGAAGAAGAAGAAGAAGAAGAAGAAGAAGAAGAAGAAGAAGAAGAAGAAGAAGAAGAAGAAGAAGAAGAAGAAGAAGAAGAAGAAGAAGAAGAAGAAGAAGAAGAAGAAGAAGAAGAAGAAGAAGAAGAAGAAGAAGAAGAAGAAGAAGAAGAAGAAGAAGAAGAAGAAGAAGAAGAAGAAGAAGAAGAAGAAGAAGAAGAAGAAGAAGAAGAAGAAGAAGAAGAAGAAGAAGAAGAAGAAGAAGAAGAAGAAGAAGAAGAAGAAGAAGAAGAAGAAGAAGAAGAAGAAGAAGAAGAAGAAGAAGAAGAAGAAGAAGAAGAAGAAGAAGAAGAAGAAGAAGAAGAAGAAGAAGAAGAAGAAGAAGAAGAAGAAGAAGAAGAAGAAGAAGAAGAAGAAGAAGAAGAAGAAGAAGAAGAAGAAGAAGAAGAAGAAGAAGAAGAAGAAGAAGAAGAAGAAGAAGAAGAAGAAGAAGAAGAAGAAGAAGAAGAAGAAGAAGAAGAAGAAGAAGAAGAAGAAGAAGAAGAAGAAGAAGAAGAAGAAGAAGAAGAAGAAGAAGAAGAAGAAGAAGAAGAAGAAGAAGAAGAAGAAGAAGAAGAAGAAGAAGAAGAAGAAGAAGAAGAAGAAGAAGAAGAAGAAGAAGAAGAAGAAGAAGAAGAAGAAGAAGAAGAAGAAGAAGAAGAAGAAGAAGAAGAAGAAGAAGAAGAAGAAGAAGAAGAAGAAGAAGAAGAAGAAGAAGAAGAAGAAGAAGAAGAAGAAGAAGAAGAAGAAGAAGAAGAAGAAGAAGAAGAAGAAGAAGAAGAAGAAGAAGAAGAAGAAGAAGAAGAAGAAGAAGAAGAAGAAGAAGAAGAAGAAGAAGAAGAAGAAGAAGAAGAAGAAGAAGAAGAAGAAGAAGAAGAAGAAGAAGAAGAAGAAGAAGAAGAAGAAGAAGAAGAAGAAGAAGAAGAAGAAGAAGAAGAAGAAGAAGAAGAAGAAGAAGAAGAAGAAGAAGAAGAAGAAGAAGAAGAAGAAGAAGAAGAAGAAGAAGGTCATTATTTCATCGAAAAGATCATCCATATTCAACTCCAGTTTATCTTTTAGTTTCAAATCTTCAACAATTTCTAAATATTTTGATATTAGGTAATGAATTCTCCAAATAACTCAAAATTGATAATTTACCAAATGTTGATTCCTTATTGAAGTTAAATCTTTTCTCCAAATATGTAGTAACTGGATAAAAAAAATATTCGAATTCTTAATTGTCTTTTTAGCTTCAACAGCATCTAAATTTTTAAGAATTTGTTGAACATGATAGAAAAAAATTTCTTCAGAAAGTCGAGCCTTCAATTTATTTCTCAAATTTGTCAAAATATTGAAAAAATCAGGTGCCAATGTTTTTTTTTCTCAAGTTGGTGCACAGATAGTTTGAAAATTTTCATCACATTTTGCAAAAACAAAAATATATTTCAATAATAATTTGTGAAATTTGTTTTGACTCATCATCGATTAAAAAAAGTTTGAGCAATTGTTTAGAGCAATTCGTTGGACTGCTTAAAAAATATGAACTTAAAGCTTTCCAGGAATGTAATATTCTTTCAATACAGGGCAAACGAGACAGCCACCTAGTAGATACATGACCAAGAATCTCAAGAAACTCCGTATCTACAAACAAATGAAAGTCTTTAAGATTTTCACGTTTTTTTGGTGAGACTGAAAAATGGCCGTAAATTTTCAATACAATGTTTTCTATGTCGACGTTCAAGTTTCCCATACCACACTTTATTGCATTATGTAAAATATGGGCATTGCAATTAGCCTTAATAACATTATTATTTAATGTGAGGATATTGGTATAGAGAGAATGTTTACTTCCAAAATTGCAATTAGCGTTATCTGCACTTAAACATGATACTCTTTCCCAATCAAGCTGTAAACTTGCCATAGTGTTTTTTAAACAGTTGAACATTCCATCAGCACTTTCATTTGCATTCTCAAAGAAATCAATAACGCAGTTTACTGTACCGAATTCACTATTGAAATATTGAACACAGAGTGGGTACATTTTCATGTTTTTGTGGTTTGATGCATTTATCTGAAGACCAAAAAAACAGGAGGTTCGTGGTTTTTCAAATCTTTAATTCATGACAATCGCCTCTGACTTAGTTCGACCACAAAAAACTTTTGCTGCTATTTTAGAATCATGGTAAATTCTCGAATTCAGCTTTAAACTACAATCAAGTGAGTAGTAAGAAGGATTATGTTTTACAGCATGATAAATTTGAGCTAGTTCTGAGGCAATAACACCATCTTCCTCTTTGGAATTTAATTTTACGAGGAACTTATCAAAAAGAGAGGTAAAACTCTCTGATCTCAGATTTTGGTCTGAACAAATAATTTCTTTATATTAAAAATAATTGTAAGAAACTTGATATTTAACAATGGAAAAAACCAATTGATTTTTTAATTTTAGAAAAAAAATCATAATAATAACTCCATAAATTAAGGTCTAAAAAGTGTCTAATAAAGTTTTATTGTAATATAAAAAATATAAATAATCTTGATTTAGATTTAAGTATTTTAAATTGGCAGCACTTCAGGTTTAAAATTAGAACTAGTTAGAAGATAGTCAAAAATAAAGGACATTTAGCCTCCTTTGTAAAAATGAAAAAAGACAAAGGAAATAAAGGACTGTCCTTTGTAAGGACGGTTGGCTGGCAACCCTAGCTATATCGAATTTGTGCTTATAAGCGTTGTGCTTATGGTGAATATATGTGAGAGAAAGAGAAAAATGAAGAAAGCTGTGAAAACAAATTTTGAAAGCTGAAAGCTTTTGACATATCTAAGTTTTATGCTGTGTGTGTCACAACTACTTTATGACTTGGCCATTAGAACAAATCAATCACATATGAATTATTTGAGTTTTTTATATGAACGCTTGCTAAGCTTTCATAGTCATTTCATTTCTTTGCTGCTATAAAAATTCATAGTTATACTGTTTTCATCGTTATGCCCTCTATACGTCTTACTATTAACTATGATTCTTCTACAAGTTCGTACACCAGCGTACCTTCTTAAAACCTGCTTATACCTGATGATGATTTGAAAAATTGGGCACTGGTAAAGACTCCACCAGAAGCATTTTTTGGAAAAAATGTAAGAGATCATATTGTTAACAAACCTAATGTGCAGAAAATCTCAGAAAGCCTTAAAAACTTTTCTCAACTATTGTTTTGGAGAAATTATAGATCACATTTTGTTTTGAACAAATGAAAGCGCTAAAAATAAAAGTAAAATTACTAATGATAAGTTCTCTATAGAAGACATTTACCAGTATCTTGGATTCCATTTGTTGATGAAACGGACAGAGGTAAACAGGTTAGAATTCAGAGTTTAGAAACATATATAAAAGACCAATATGGTGTATCAATAAACCCTATATCGCAGTGGCGGATCCAAGGGAGAGGCCTCATGGGCCTAAGCCCCCAATGAAAAATGGCTTCGAAAATTACACTTACTAATGTATACCCTTACATGTATAAAAAATAAATTTTTGCAATTTATTCACGGCAAAATAATGTTAAAAATATGAAAACATAGGTAATTAGTGATTCTAAAACACATAATACAGCTGTCGTATTCTCTGAAGACTTTTAGCAAAATTGCAAATAATTTAAATAGATTTCGCCCCCCCCCTATAAGAAATTTCTGGATCCGCCACTGCTATATCTTATATTAAACATCTTGAAATTGGACGATATTTACTGCCTGGAAAATTTGAGTATGCCGTGGTTTTAGATAAGAAGGGCAATAAAAAGATTAAAAAAATGAAAAACGATGGGACATCTGAATACTTCATGACCAAAGATATTAAAATGTTATGTTCAAAATTGATTTAAAAAATGACAAGTTTTTTAAATTTGTATTTGTCTAGATGGAATTTTGAGAAAATCCTTTTCGTCAAGAAACCCTCTCAAAACTTTCATAAAATGTAAAAAAGAGAAGTACGGCCAAAATTTTTTTGTTGTTGCATTTTTACAAGCATCAAGGCAATTCAACGCGTATCAAGGTATTTATGAGTTGGTACAACAAATTATGAAAAAGTTTTTGCATTCAGGATTGAATCTGAAGGATGATAGTGATTTTTTCAACAAAGTCGTTGTTGAATTTCTGTTAGACAATGGAATTTCTTGCAACGGAACATTTTCACGAAGGAGACTCACGACTTTCATTCATCCCGATTTAATAAGAAAATTCTTCTGCAAGCAAATAACTTCCAAATTTTGTAGAAAATTTGACGTTTTAGAAAAAAAGCATACCGACGAAAAAACTCTCCAGTTTCCAATATACCATGATAAAAAAGTAAACTCCCAATTATTTTTATGAGTATCGATCATCATCAATATGGTCATGATCATTTCAGTAGAAATTTAAAAAAAGATGAAATTCCAGAGCAAGCAAAATATTACAACAGTTCATTGGGGCATGTTGATCGAGTAGATCAAAATCTTAGTCTATACTCCACTTCCCAGTACTATAGAGATGGAAGATGGGAAAAAAGATTTATTACGAACTTCTTCATCTTCAACATCGAAGGAATCCAAAGACTTACACACCAGTTTTGTACGAAATCTTGGTATGGGCATGATGGGAATTGTTGTTTCTATTTCGTCTTACACGCCTTTTAGAATTTCAATGCATGATCAAAGGAACAAGAAAAGAAAGCTACTTGAAAAGCATGTTATTCAAAAGTCCATTCTTAATTTTAAAGCTGCAAAAAGCATTTGTCATTTTTCGTAAAGAGTGTATCGATAATAACATAACATAATTTATTAGCGAAAAAAAAGAGGCAAAAAAGCCTATGAAGAATATTCGCATCGTATTTATGAAGGTCCAGTCCTTTATTCATGCTCAAACATTTTTTCCTTCCAAAACCGATCGAGTCTGTTTTTAAAAACATTCAAGGAAGGGGCATTAATAACAAAATCAGGCAAGGCATTCCAGTCATTTATGAAATAAGAAGATAATAAAGTTTTATTGACTTATGTTTATTCCTTACACCATACAGATACATAAACACATGTAACACGTAGTACAACAATCAAAAAATAAGAAAACAACACTCAAGCTGTCGAAAGGACATGCTTGTGTCTTGTAGGTTTGCATCAACTCTATCCCAGGGGAATACAGATTCCATAATAATTTTATGATTTTTTTTGCATCCAATCTATGCAATTTAAAATAATTTATTCTATATACGTTGTGGATATTTTAGGTTTGAAGATTAATATTTCGACCAGGGTACCCTGTTAAAAACCTTGTTAAAATTGAGTTTGTTTTTGTGTGGGCTGTGAAAACTAGGAGTAGCTCAATTTGTGCGCTATTGAAGTAATTTCTTCAAATGGATGTGGAGAAAAGATGGCTTGAGGGTAGATGAGTGAGTGAGTGAGTGAGTTAGTGCAGAACAAAATGGATGAGGCATAAAGAAGAGCTCTGTTTATTGATCTGAGATGAGGAAGTTTGTTTTTGTTTCACCTCGCGCAATCTTTTAAACTGAATATTCAGGCTTCCTTTCTATTCTTCCTTTACTCTTCTTCCTTTCAGGTTAATGCATGTAAAAGGAAGAAACATGATTAAGGTGAGAGATGTTTCGGCTAGGTTCTCAATGGGAAGATGCACAACAAGCTCTTCTTATCCCCTTCCTAACGTGATGGATGCTAGGAGATAGCTGGGAGTAAAAGGCAATAAGCATATATTGATTACCTCACTTCGCAAACGTATCAGGGATGAAATAATTACACTAAATTACACATTACTTTGCTTTTCGAAATGTGAGAGTTCGCTTTATCTTTGATAACCAGTCTTTTATTAACATCAATTCATCACCAGCAGCATCATCTTCTTTAGCTTCTTGATGCAATGTATCATCCACATTATATCAATTTCGCCAAGCTCTGAAAATTCATGAAATTTACCTTTTTCAAAGATCACAAAATTAGCATTTCCTTCTTTCAAAGATAGCATGAAAGGATAATCTGAAAGTGAAGGAGAAAAGAAGGCTAAAATGTAAGTCATACCCTTTTTTGGAATATTGCATGAACCCTTGGTCTAGAATGGGGTCTTTCACACACCAAAACAGAGTCTTTATCGCATACCCTCTTTCACCGCAATATCTTTCATGTCCGCGTATCCTGCCATTTGAATGACACGCAGAAAGGATCATTCACTGAAGGAACGGATTTTTTGTACCATACACCGGAGAGGCTTCGAGGAGCCTTTACGAGAGTCGTGCGGGAAACACTTTAGGGAGGGAATACACATCTTCTCTAGGTAGAAAGTGGATAGAATTCATGATGGACAAGATTTCCTTTGAACAACTGGAACTTGCAAAAAAAGGAGATATGATGTGACTTAACTTTAACGCCGTTTTAACACAAGCAACTTAACTTCAATGAACTTTGCAAACAAATCTACATAGGGGCCCGTGAGATTAGGTAACATTTCACCAATCATCATCCCTTCGCACCTCACCACGAACAAAGATGCCTTAAATTTGGACCAAACAAATCATCATCTAACATACTACCAATACATTACATCACTTGACTTTTCATCACTTGGCGGTTGTCAGGTCACACAACTCTCGTATGATTAAATGACCGGTGATGAAAAGTTCTGACAGCACATGTGACGTACGTAGGCGTCACATCCGCTGCAAATATTCGGTTTATCACTTTTCCTTGATTGTTTAGAATCTTTGAAAAATTAAACTTCCACTTTTTGTTCTGCACCCAAATAGAATTTTTTTAAAGTAAAGGTAAATGTAGCGTGCGGTGTTTGTATTGAGAAGGCACACTTAAGACCCTTTTCTATGAAGAAAGGCGGATTCATGCCGGTTCGAACCCAAGAGCTTGTGGACACGAAATCGAGTATCTAGCCAACCTTACTCGCGCTCCAAAACCAAAAATCTTTGAAGAATCTACCATTTTTTGCAAGTTCCCCCTTTTATTTTTATTTAAACGTATTGAAACGATTCCAATTCTATAAAACAAAAACAATAAAAGTCTATTGAACTCCAATTCAATAAAATTTATTCAAAATTTTAGCAGTTAAGCTTTAAACTTGAATTATAAGTTTTAAAATGTATAATACTTCATGAACTTTTTTCCAAAAAGTTAACTCAATTGGCGACTTTTGAAAATAGATTATTGATAAATTTTATAATGCTTTGAAAGCAAGGTAGGTGGTTTAAAATAGTGGTTTCACTTTTAAATACAAAACACATGCACTTACTCGTTTTGAAAGCGCATTTTTCAAATAGAAGGAAAGCACATTGAGATGAGATTTAATTTGAGTGCAAAACTTAGAGATGAACTTTTTGAAAATGCTTGTAAACTTTTCTATTATTTCACTTTATAACACTTTCACAATACATCTGATTTCTGAGTACAATAAAGTTTCGTCAAATTTCTAACAATTGGGCATTATTGCATGGTAAATTATTTTCTCTAATATTTGTATTTATTTTTCATAAATACTAACTAGAGATGTATCGGATGTGAATTTTTTTAGATCCGCGGGTGCGGATATTAGATTTGACATCATAGAGGATGCAGAAGTGGATATCCAAATGTTTATGCGGATATCCAAAATATTTTAAAAAAATTATATGTTTTATATTTTACAGTATGTTACTATTTTAATCCCTTTTTTAATTTACTAAATCAGAATAATTAGAAAAATTTATTTAAAATAATCATAATTAATTACCGGTAAATTTTTTTTTTAGAAATAACAGTTTTTTTACTTTTTCCCCGAGTAATCTCTTTCTTTTGTCAGTATAAATATTTCTGGCGCTGCTAAAGAGCTTCTCGCTTTGAACAGTGCTAGAAGGACAGGTGAGGTAAGTAATGACATGCAATTTTTGATAAAAATGGAAATTCTTCTTTTCAGTTTTTCACCAATATAAGTTTTGAGTAGCCGTGTCATTAATTCTTTTTTCTTTTTGATACTTCGTTATTTCTTCATTATCTTCGTTTTCTTTCTCGTTTTCTTCTTCACACTACTAGAGTTTAGAATAGAGTCCATAGCTTCATTCAAAGAGGTATAAACTTCATTAGCACTTTTCTTCATTTTTTGCAGCTTTTTACTTCTATCTATGCTAATATTACCAATCTTATCCTCATCATATAAATTCAAAAGGAAAGTTTTGCTTTATTTGTTGTTTCAAAATTGGTGAACAATTTACTTTTGAATCTCGGATCGAGAAAAGTAGCTATCATGTAAAAATCTTCATTTTCAATTTCAGAAAACTTAACATCTATTTCCGAATTCATTATTTGTTTCACTGTTTCATTAATTTTGTTTGAAAGCTTAATATCATCATCTTGATAAAAATTATCCGTATTTTACAATCTTCTTTATCATGGTATTACATATTTTTTTCACTTTCAGCACTTTTATAGGTTAATGTTCTCTTCAAGTCCACAATGTTAGGGATTACTTCAGAAACGGATGATGTTGAGTCGCTGAATTTCTTTGTTATTTCTTCCTAAGGCTCTAAAACATGGGTTATTTTCTTTATCAAAAACAATTCAAAATTACTGACATGCTTTACTTTAGTCTTTGTAGCAGGGGTATAACTTTTTCTAACTTTCTAATCCTGTACCATTTTTCAATGAATAAAATTGTTTAAAGCTCAAAATACCAAGTTTACATTGAACAATCCAAAAAACCTAGCGCGCAATGATTGAAAACTTAAAATTATATGATTTACTTAACAAAATAAAACAAAAAAGTTTAAATATTGCTACAAAAATATCATTTATTTATAGAAGTAAGATAAAAACTATAAAAAGATATTAAAAATGATTAGTAGCAAGAAACTTGCTCCTTGTGTTTTTGATTGGGAATTGTTGACAATCTCTTGCATTTTTTTCACACCTCTTTCTGATATGATGTTTGTTCTTGGTATGTTTATTTTGGAACTTTCAGAACTAAAAAATTTATCGAATGTTAATATCGCTTTCGGGCAATTTTGTGCAAGCATCACGTTTCGCAGGCTTGGATAAGTCATTTCATCATAAATTTTGTTATGAAACCAAAACTGAGACCAGTCTTTTGAAATTAGAAATTTTTTCCAGTTGATTTCTTAAGTTGGGAATCAAAAAAGGCAATCAAGGCATAAGAAGCTCTGGAATTCCACCTAGCATTGTGGAGAGATGGCAGATTTCTCCATTCTATTTTAGGCCATTTGTTTGTTTCCTTGTAAAACCTAAAGGTCTGACAAAGATCAAACAAAAACCTAAAATCATCCCTCCAACCATGGTTCTCGCACAAGAAACAATCAGTATCGAACTCATAATTAGCTTTCAAAAGTTCATAATTGTTAACGGCTTCTGGTTGACCCACCTAAATTAAAGTCCATAATGTGTCTCAAAACAAGGTCTAGTACGTGGTGTTGACAAGCAACAAACTGCTTTTTGAAAAGCTTTCTCAATCATGGCCTTCTGAAACTTCACTACAACTCCATTTTCTTTACCAGTATTCACTGCAGTGGAATCACATATTATGATTTGAATACTCTTCCAAGCACTAAAGTCTTTCATCAAGTATTCAATCTCTTCAAAAATTGCTTTGGAAGAGCCATTTTTGCAAGCAAGTATTGCAAAGTTTATTTTTCGATCGCTATTTTGAAGGCACACAACTTGGTACTCTGTTTTGGATGTTTTTTCCGTCAAAATGTTTCAACCTGCAAAAGATCTTTCCATTTTTGTCTGACACATTCTGCGTCTCTCATCACACGTTTCCAAACTCTCACTTGAGTTGGAGAATCTAAATTTATTCCATCCAGCTTGAGTGATTCACAAACTTTTGCTGCTTTTTTTGTTGATAAAGAATATTTACTCACAAGTTTGGCGGCAGAGCTATTCTTTCTTTTTGTTTTTTCGTTCACTGGTATAAAGTCATCGTCGCTTTCACCATCAAAGCAATCAGAGATCTCGGCATCATTTTCGTGTATTTCATTACTCAAATTGACTGACGTGCTTTCGATGAATTTGTGAAGGATGAATCGTTTTGATGTCAGCTTCTTTTCTGGTTCCATATCCAACTCTGCCGGCTGTTTGATTTTCAGTATCGTAGAGTTTTTTATCTTCTGAAGAAAGCCATGTACCATGAGTTTTAGTCACGTCTAAAAGGTGCTTCATCTCCTCTTCTATTTTGTCTGACTTTCTCTTTCTAAACTTTTCATAAAGATCAACAACACTTTTTGCTTTCGACATTTGCTGGTGTGAAACGGTTGGGAAATTCAAGGCTTTCCATAAATTTCTCAATTCTTCTGACAGCATCTTTATTCTGGTATCCTTACTTTTTTCCGTTGCAAACAATTCAAGATAATGACCGATAACTTATTTTTTTGTTGACATTTTGCACAAATCAGATAAACTCGCCGTTATCAGAGAAATTTCGGGCCTTATTTTTACAGCGCATATTTTGGGGAAGTTTTTATTATTCATTTTTTGATTCACGAAGAAAAGAATTTATTGACTCTAAAAAATGTGTTAAAATGTGAAAAAAAAACAAATTAAGTCAAAATTCACAATTGATATCAAAATATGGTCTAAATTAAATCAAATAAAACATAAAAAAAGTTTTACATGTTGATAAATGAAAAAAAAGCAGAAATTCTATAATATAATATTGATCACATAGAATAAATTTTTAACATAGCAATGCGTGCGAACTTTATGGCGCCAAAATCAATAAAAATGACTTTTTTATGTTCCAAATAAAAAGTTTCATCAAATAAGACTGCAGGCTTTTTGATTTGAAAAAAAAATTCAAAAAGTTATATTCCTAGTAAACACACAATGATTCTTTAATCTCAAATAATCTTTTTAACCTATAGAATGTGCTGTTCCATCTGGTAGGCGTGTCGTTCAAAACAGCAAGTTTAAGCGATCTTGATTTTTTTAAATTCATCTTGAACCATAATTGGGTGATGAAAATGAGAGGCAATACTACGACTTTTTTTTAAACTATATTGTCAATTTCAGAATGTGATGTTAAACCGACTTTAACAATTAGTTGAATTTTATGAATGGCACAGTCTAAACTTTTTACATTAGAAAGAATGAATGCTTTGTTAATATCACGTAAAACAATCACGTAAAACACAATGAAAACATTTTCACTTTTCATTTCCCAGTTTCTTAGCATTTCATCAAAAATTTGGGAAATATATTCACCAGTATGGCGTTCTTCAAGGGGGTGGGTTGCCCAAACTAAGCTAAGTCTTTAAAAAAATTTTATTGTATGAGCTGTTATACTGAAAAGCGAAACACGAGCAACAGTAGCGGACCAAATATCAGTTGTGAAAGATATTTTTGCCTTTCTTTGCTCACATAGAATTTGCTGTACGCTTTTTACCAGAAGGAATAAAAATTTCTTTGCTTCAATTTATAATTGGGGACAACTTTTGAAAGAAATCTGATAAACCGAATATCTTCAACGTGACTAAAAGGTAGGTTGTCTAAAACAAGCATCTCTGAAATAAGGAAATCTACTTTAGGTGAATTTTCATTAGAATTTTCCCATTTTTTTACTTTTGTAAAACATTCCAAAAAAATTGTTTTGCTTTTCTTCAGTCTTAGTTTTTTGTGACATTTCCAAATTATTTTTTATTCTTCTTCATTTCTCTTTTTTTCTTCTTCTTCTAATAGTTTTGAAATTTCTAAATGCTTCACTTTTAAATGATTTCTTAAGGAGGTAGATCCCCTTCCTTTTCTGGAGTAATTTTTCTTACATAAAATACAGCATACTGAATGTTTTTCTAAAACTTGAAAATATTTCCAAACTAAACTACTTCTGGATGACATTCCAACTTATTATTAATTTCTACTAAAAGTGGAAAAAAATATTAACAATTTTTTTTTGTGTTCGTGTTTTTTCTTGCTCTGAAGTTCAAGATTTTTGTATGGAATAATATGTTAACAAAAAAAGTATCAAAGAATGAGTTTGCAAAAAATAAAAAATTCAATTAAGAACTATGGTAAGAAATATTTAAAAACATTCACTTACTTAAAAAATTATTTACCAAGTCAATTATAAATAAATTAAGTTTATTTCATGTTACATTCAAAAAAATTTCTAAACTTAAATAAGAAATGCAATTTTTTTATTTGGATGAATTAAAAGAATTATTATTTGTAAAGTAAAACTTTTAATAGATATAAAGTTCAATCCAAACAAAATCTGATATACCCAACACAGTACACATCATGTTAACTAAAATCATAAATTTTAAAACTTTACGCTGTTAAGGAAACATTTAAAAAAGTAAAATTAAAAGATGTCCTTCTTATAAGAATACATTGAGTTACATTTTAATACAAAAGCCTAGATTTATAAAACTTACTATAAAATAAAGTTAGAAAATGCGAACAAAATGGGATCATACAAGTTTTTAAAGTTAAAATTTAGATTGATATTATTCATTGCAGGTAAAAGAAAAAAAAATTACAAAAAAACAAATTGCAATATGAAAGAATCAGGCGTTGGCATAGAAATCAAAAAAGAACTTTTCAGTTAAAATTTTTTTTATAAAAACTTAATTAAACTAAAAAATGAAAGCACTTAAAAATGAACAAACAAATACAATATAAAAGTAGGCGCTAAAAATTATTTACTTTAAAAAAAGAGACGACTGTAGAGAAATCAAAGTGCTTGGGATGGTGACTGATGAGAAAACTTAAACAGCTTACAATGTGTCAAAATCAGTAAATCAAGTCCCCGCAATTTACAAAAAACATAAGTGTGTAAAGCTGAGAATAACTATTAGTATGTAACGTAGTAAAGCGAATGTTGAATTTTCTCATCAGTATCATCATTCATCACCAGAAGCATAAAAAATTGTGAAAGCAGAGTGAACTGACATTTGAAACATCATTTATATTGCTAGCCGAAAAAAAGGAATGTTGCGCGAAACAAACAAATCTCCAAAGTTTTAAACACAAAAATACGAAAAGTTTCTACAAATATTTATAAAAATTGATTTTAAATTGCCGATGTTAACATGAAAAGAATCCGTGGATGAGGATGTAAATATTTTTTGCGGATGAACCGCATATGCGGACGCGAATACCCGATACATCTCTAATACTAACTCTATGGATTGGACATGCATTGCACATATATCAAGATATAAATCCTTTCTTTACATCTTCATCTCAAAAGACGTTCCCTCCGCTTTCTGCTTGACTTAGGTTGAAAAGGACTCATTAGAGTCGAAAATTATTTGCCTTCAAATCCCACTTAATCCTGTGAAGTCTCTTTTCAAAATTTTTACTCAATTGATAAAATTTGTTTTAATTATCATTTTTAATACATCAAAAAATGAAAAAGACGATATCATGAATTTCAAAATTTTTATCTTTTGAAATCCTTGAATTTAAAATTGTTATCATTTTTTAATCCCATGTAATCCTCTGAAATCCCCAACTACTTTTCAAGTTTTGTGTTAGTTTAAAATTTTATTTCAATAATAATTAGTTTTATAAATGAAAAAATAAAAATGTCCATTTCGAATTTTAGATACTACAACATTCCGAAGGATTATGCGCGATTGAAAACGAAAAAATATGATGAAGTTAATTTTTTTATCCATTCAGTGATAATTTTGAAAAGTACGAGGTGATTTAGGAGACCTACGGATGATTTCGGGAAAAAATCACTTCCATATTTTTTTGTAGTCCTTATTTTCTACACACTTTTTACGTGTTCATAAAATCAGCGAGTGTGTTTGAAGGTATTGCTATTTGACAAATTTGAAATATATTCTCTCATTCTTTGTTTTTCAGTCTATTTTTAATGAGTTTTTGTATGAGAAACACAATTAAAATTATGGGACCTGAAGCAGACTTCACTAAAAAGGGTGTGAAGAGAAAGGCTGAAATAAAAAGAATCTGGGGGTGTTTTGATCAAGAAGGCACAATTTGCAGCGCTTGCCTCCAACTTTGAACAGAGAAGTGAACTTGGAAGTCGAGATCATGGAGAATCGAAAGCCAGATTCTTGACAACCCCGAGATGTCTCCTACGTTTAGGCAAATTATGTCAACAACATTATCAGCATCACAGGTCATCAAACAAAAATCATATCAGAAATATCAAAAATAAAAATCAGTTTTGAAATACTTAAAATAAAATTCAAAAGTAAAAAACTTTATTTTCCAACATACAAGTGGCATGTAAAAAATTGCTCAATTCTTTTTGAGAGCTTTGATACCGAGAAAAGCTAGCGCCAAGAAAAGCAGTTTTTACATAAATAATGAAAAAAGAAATTGAATATTTTAAATAAATGATGTTGATAAATTGACAAAGGAGGAAGAAAATTTCATTGGCTTGAAATTATTCAAATGAAATTTGTGTTCAAATTTTGTAATGATCAATTTCCCTCACTAATATAAGAGATTTCACAGCCTCACTAACTAAATGCCCGTTATCACATTTTTTGAAAGTGATTGATCTGTTGAAGCCCAGAGTGTTCGGAAATTTGCATTCCCTGATTCTTCTTTACAAGGCCATCCATGATCATTTTAAGATTTAAAAATGGGTTAAAAAGATTTTTAAAAATTTGGCGATCATCATCATTCTCATCATCATCATCATTATGAGAAAAGAGTATATATTCCTTCGGATACAAAATTCGACATCAGACACATCTCTATTATATACCCATGAGCGAAATGAAATTATTCATAAAATATTTTTCTGGCCGTGCAAGTGATTACCATCGAATACATCACAATGGATGAATGCATCTATATGATGTATAAATTTGAAAATTTTAAGAAAAATAAATAAAAAGTAAGATTTAAATTTGAGAAAATTCAGCTAACTAGTTTTTAAAGTTTAAAATTTTAGTACACCTTTTTTCATATAAGAAGAAGAAGAAAATTTATTAGAGAAGTTAAAGAATAAATTATTCACAAAATTACAATTTTAGGTTAGATACACATATTAAGATGAATATATAATTACATTGAACATCTGGATTTCAAAATCCTTTTTTCATATAAGCAACTCTATTTTCTAGATCAGGCCTCAAGTTACTTATCATTATTTTTTTATTACTTAAAATTTTATATTTACAGTAAATTATATTAAAAATAATTAAATTAACTCAAAATGAGTCTTATTTCTTGGAAAAGAGAGAATGAAGGCGATGTTTACAGTAGCAAAAATTTAGCAAGAGAACCATCCTAAACTTTGGCAACTCTAAAGAGCTTGTAAAAAATCGCTTCTCCAAAAAGCAAAAAATGGAAGCCGTGCAAACTCAAGAATGTTTTTTTGGATTTCCTCAATTTTTGTGGAAATATCCCATGAATTTTACTTATCCAAAATTTGTAAACTTGGCCAATGAAGTTTTTCCGTGAATCGATACTCACAGATCGTTGTTTGCCAATCACTGGGTTAGACAATGACGTGGGATAAATAATTTCTGTCCAAATTTTTAGAGGAGAAAGATTTAAAGGTCTCACCAAGCAAATACGAGTAAGGATTACTTGTTTGAGTAACAATTTATTGCCAAATTAATCGCAAGTCAGTCATTGGTATATGGAATCCAATACCTATCTCTTAATTGACAAATAAATCAACAGGATCAAATTGATAATAAGGGACTACGCGTAGTCAAAAGCGAATTATATTTTGAATGACAAAAAAGAATATTAGAATCAGAAAGTAAAATTTGTTTATAGAGTGAATTAATAACAAAAATTATGCATGTCGAAAATATTGACTATCATTTATTCAGTGAGCTAAGACAAAAATTTTGTAAAAATATTGAATATTATAGGAGAATAGAAGATGGCTAAAATCAATCCCCCTGACTTGTTACTGATAAAGCAAAAATAGCACCTCATGAATGGGGTTAGACCAATACAAAAGTTTGTATCTTTTGAACTTTTCTTTATTTTTGGTCCTTAAAACCTTGAGAAAGTATAAAAGTAAATTTTGTTTTAGAAAGGAATTTTATAACATTGTATGCCAAATTCATGGAAATGGACCAGTAGTGAAAGTTGGAGGGAGAGTTTAGACGAGTTTGAGACGCTGTGCAAAGACAGCATAAATGACGCTTTTCAAAGAAGGATGCCTCAATCCAAAATTCAGAGCAAAGACAGCCAAGAAAGCCACCTGAACACGCCCAAAGTTCAGAAGGAAAGAACTCTACTTCTTTACAAAAACTCTTCAAGTATTTTTAGAAATTTTACCAAACTCTTTTTAGGGGAATCATAATGCTTCAGTGAACGATTTGGAGTGATTGCTGCCATAAAATAGCGTATTCAATCTTACGACATGTGTGCACCAAGCATCACTACAATCTATCTCGGAAAAATTCTGGAAAAGGACAAATCGCTTTCTATTCTTCTACTTTGATTCGCTAAAAAAGAATGAGAAGCAGATTAAGTGAAACTTTTTAAAAGCAACAAAGTGAAGAATAGCACTTTTTGTTAAAAACCACGTTAATTCTTTAATGTTTTTCAGTGATCCATCCGGTAAATTTATTTCTGATTCGTTACGTTATATTTGTTCCTGGCTTTTAAATGATATTTTACAACTCTTTGTATTCAATAGGATTAAAAATAGGCATTCAAATTTTTTAAACATTGCTGTTGTAGCTTGCATTTTTTGCGTCTCTAAAATAAAAAAAGTGTGGTTAAATTTTCAAAGAATTACATAATAAACGAAAAGTTTCTCGCCTTCCGCTTCCAGTGTATATCACTTTTTTTGTACATGCAGTAGTAATCTTCCAAGTAGTTATCCTTAAATAATTCTTGCTATTTTTTTCAAATTTTTGTGTGTGATCGTGGAAAGACGGAGCTCTAATCAGGTTCTCAACTAATTCCCTATAATTTTAGGGCGTGTGATTGCCCCAAGAACATTGAGCCACTGAAAGAAAACTCTTACAGGCTTCTTTCTCGTTTTCGCTAAACAAAGGGAAAACTTATGCAACCTTCTTTAATTAGCCGTTTAGCAAAGACGCTAGTTTTCAGCTTTGCCTCTTGGAGTTTGTGAAAAATTCCAATGTACTTAAACTTCTATTAGATTATTCCTAACTTCAGATATAATGGAGGAGAGAAAAAATAGGATCTATCAATTATTCATGCTTGGCATAAGGTTTTCTTATTCAAGAATTGAAGCACTGTCCCAGAGACAAATATAACAAAGAAATTTGGCAAAACCTCATATTCAAAGCTGATGTAGTCCTCTTAGACTCCACTCATCTAGATTAGATGTAAGTTATTGATTGGATCAAAGATACCAAATATATAACATGGGAATCAAAGCACATATTGAATATGTCTAGTTTTGAGAAATGTTCATCAAGTTTCCTTGCGAATCCTTGAGCCCAGGAACTAAAAACTCCAGCTTTGACTTTAAAAAGATAAGATCTCTAGCGAAGTCATTGAGAACTTTTTGGTTTGGGTAGTAAAGAATCTTTTGCTTATTGATATCTCTGTAGGTAAAGGTACCTTGGAATCTTTTCATCGACAAGGCGCATTTGAACCTTTTTCATTGAACCCGAGATCTTGTGGTATCGAAGCCACGTATCTAACCAACCTTACTTGCCCTCTTCATATCTCTATAGTAAATTAAAAAATATAAAAAATAATTATTTTAAAAACACCATTATAGAACTTTAATGTGTTTCTAAAATATTATTCACATTGTTGCGTAACATTTTCTCAAATTAATGACAGCTACAACAGCAGTTTTTTCGAAATCATTTCTTCTTATTAAATTTTAGGTGTAAGCAAAAAGAAAATCACACTTTTAAGCCAGGAACATAAAAAGAAACTGCCATTTATTTTATCTTATGAATTCATTCGTTGATTCTTTCATTGGTTGAATGGAATTTAGCATCATGGTATTATTTCAATCTTCTTTAATTCATTCACGAGTTTTTTCAGTTTAGACAATTCATAATTCAGACAATCTTTATAAATTCAGTTTTTTATATAATTTTGAGTAATAACTAGAGCACGAGAAAGTCAATAAAGTCAATTTCTATAAAATTAATCTCTAACATTTGAAAAAGTCGAAACAAAGATTTAGTCTCTTCTTAGATAGTGTGTGTGATTCAAATATATACATTCAGAAAAGATTAGAAGATAACGACGTTGAGAAAACTATGAAGAGAACAAAGTCTGATGTTATTAGCCCTTTCCTATACTGTTTACTTGAAAATGGGCAAGCCACATCAATAAAAGTAGAAAGTTTTTCTATGCTCAACAACATATTAAGTAAAAACCCTAACTTTAATGACGAAAATGTTTGTAAGTACCTACTTATGAATTATAATTATGATATTTGACATGATATCAGCTGATCTTCGTAGAATAAAGTTTTTATTTTGTTAGATAAACGTTTTATAAAGTCTTTTTTTGTTTTTTAAGTTAATAAAGTCAATATTATAGGGCCAAATTTTCAACTTTTTTTGGGTAATATTTTTCGAGCTCTAGTAATTATCCAACTAATAGATTAATTTTCTAACTATAACTATATTAAGAGTTATATATATAGCAAGCTACACAAAGTCATGTCATTTTTGGTGGGGAAACAATTATCTTTTTCCTTCTCAGCTTGGACGCACGCATTCAGGTTTTTCTTTGAGCGAGGAGTTATCGGAAAGCATGAAACTGAACAACTGCTCAAGCACTCAATCATACCTCCCCTTTAAAAAGAGTAAAGGAAATCTGAAGTACTTCAATCGCGTTTTGAATCCCAAATCTCATACGACCGCCGAAAAGAGGATGTTGTTTTACGCACAGAAGCCCAAAGGAAAACTTATTCTCCCGAGAATAGAGGATGATGATGACGAGGAAGTTTGCGTGAAAACGATCACGACCATTGGTAGTATGTTTTCCTAGATTGAAGCGTCACACATTTTATTAATTGCTAATATTTAGAAAACAAGAAGACACCCAAGTTTTTGAAAAATATGGAACAACTGATAAACAATAACACAATTCAGAAAGTGTGGATCAAGCCGCGAAAGTATCCGGACCGAAAGTCTAAAATCCCCAACGAAAAACGGCCTTACGCGTGTCCAGTGATGCAGTGCGATAGAAGATTCACGAGAAGTGATGAAGTTAGACGCCACTTCAAAATTCACATCGGCCAAAAGTCGCACATTTGCTCGGACTGTGGAAAAGCATTCTCTCGGTCTGATCACTTGAAAACTCACAAAAAAAGACACACCAAAAATGATTAGTTGTAAAAAACGTATTACTGTCCCTTTATCCTTGTTTCAGAGACCCCTATAAATATTCGATGTTGTGCATCTATCGGAATTACATATGGAAAGCACTCTTTAAATAGGCCGACACTTTCAAAAGACATTGTTAATAAACTTTTAAACCTTTTTTTCCAGTTTCTTCAAATTTATTTTATTATTTCTTGGAGAACAAACAAATAAAAAGGGACGTTTGAGAGAATTTTTGCTTGTTTATCTTTTATCAGGTCGTAAGAAGGAAGAAAAGTCATATCTTTGATGT